>CM069077.1:13117500-14317500 GCA_035578085.1 Solanum pinnatisectum
CTTCCACGAAATAGCACATGCACCCAAAGTAAACACATAGCCACTGGTGGAGCTAACTTCATCGCTGTCAGCTACCTAATTTGCATCACAAAAACCTTCTAAAACAGCAGGAAATTTATTAAAATACAAACACCAATTCATAGTACCTCTCAATTACCTTAGCAAGTGATGAAGAGCATTCTAGTGTTTACTAGGATTATGAGTATATCTACTCAATCTACTAACAGCATAAGCTACATCAGGCCAAGTATAGTTCATGCGAAACATTACACTCCTAATTATTTTAGCATATTCAGTTTGAGAAACACTAGATTCTTTATTCTTCTTCAAGTGTATGCTAGGATCATTAGGAGTTCTCATTGGAACTACATCAAAAGAATCAAACTTTTTCAACATCTTTTCAATGTAATGAGACTGACACAAAGAGAAACCATTAGTAGTTCTTTTGATTTTAACTCCCAAAATCACATCTGCTTTGGTCTTTCATTTCAAATTTAGAAGACAAAAAGTTTTTGGTCTCATTAAGAACATTCACATTAGGACCAAATATTAACATGTCATCGACATATAAACATATAATCACACAATGTGAACCTATCATCTTAGAATAAACATAGGTATCAGATGAATTTACAACAAAGTCATTATTCATTAATGTGATATTAAATTTTTCATACCACTGCTTAGGTGTCTATTTTAGTCCATACAAAGACTTTCTCAATTTGCATATTTTATCCTCTTGTCCTGAAATAACAAACCTTCAGGTTGAGTCCTATAAATCTCTTCCTCTAAATCACCCTTTAGAAATATTGTTTTGACATCCATTTGATGTACCACTAAATCATGAATAGTGGCTAAAGCAATAAGAGACCTAATGGCAGCTATTTTAGTCACAAGAGAATATGTATCAAACTAATCAACACTTTTCTTTTGATTAAAACCCCTAATCACAAGTCTAGCTTTATATTTATCAATTGTACCATCAGGTCTCAATTTTTTCTTAAATATCCACTTGCTACTTATGGGTTTACAACCTTTAGGAAAATCATACAAGTTCTAAGTGTGATTAGAAACTATAGAGTCTAATTCACTTTTAATAGCCTCTTTCTAAAACATAACATCTATTGATCTCATTGCTTCATTATTAGTCTTAAGTTCTTCTTCTATTAAATAGATAGACACTAATTCATCATTTAAAACATTAATATCAAAATTTTCAGTTAAGAAAGTAGTGATAAAATCAAGACCAAAATTAGTCTCAACTCTATGTCTTTTACTCCTTCTAAGTTCATTTCCATGCTCATTAGAAATAACATTAGAAGAAGGCACAACAAGAGAATTAATAGACATAGATGTACAAGCATTATTTTTCACATAACTCAAAACATTATTTTTAAGAGGAAAAACTGCTCAAAAAATTCTGCATCTCTAGATTCACAAATAAAATGATCACTTAGAGACATAAATCTATATGCAACACTATTTTGAGCATAACCAATAAAGACAGTATCAGAAGTCTTAGAACCAATATTTACTCATTTAAAATTAGGTAGATCAACCTTAGCCAAACACCCTCACACTTTCAGAAATTTCAAGTTAGGGGCAAACCCTTTCCACAACTCATATGAGGTCTTGTCTAGATTTTTGTGAGGGACTCTATTAGAAATATAGCATGCAGACAAGATTGTTTCTTCCCACATATTATCAGATAGACCAAAGCTTATAAACATAGAATTCATCATTTTCTTAAGAGCTCTATTTTTCCGTTCGGCTACACCATTTTGTTGGGGAGTATAGGAAGCACTAACCTCATGAATAATACCATTTTTCTCACAAAAATTCTCTAGAATTTTAGTACTATATTCACCGCCCCTAACAGATCTAGATCTCTTGATTTTTCTGTCTAATTAATTTTCCGCTGTTGCTTTGAATTTCAAAAGCATGCTTTCAGCCTCATCTTTAGATTTAAGAAGATATACCTTAGTTTATCTAGAAAAGTTATCAAAAAAATAATGTAATACTTTTTCCACCTTTGCTAACAATGTTCTTGAAATTTGCTAAATCTAGTAGTGTTAATTTATCCCTTTTTACAATGGCTCCAGTGGCTACATTTATGTTAAGTCTAGTCGCTCAGGCCGTTGTACCTTTTGATTATGGTATGATATTGTCAGATTCGGCTCTCTCTGAGAATACGTTAAATAGGTATTTGGGCCAGGTCAAGCGGGATGGCACGCAACAGAGCGTGTCATATCTTAAGGTGCTTCATGCTACCCCCTGAATGTATTAGTTCAAGTAATTCGGTCTTTCTACTAATAACAAATTTGAATGGTTTCTTAGTATGCTTTGCTTCTACACATACATGACATTTAGAAAACTCATCAGTTTTTATCATATGAATTTTATTTTTTTAAGTCTTTTAATAGAAGCATTATTAACATGACCTAGTATACCATGCCACAATTTAATAGACACAACAATATAAGCATAATTTAAAATATTTGCATTATTGACAATCTCTTGAATAATGTTTAGTACAAAGAAGCATCCACTAAGATATCCCTTCCTAACAAAGTCTCCTCCACGAGGAATAATTATTTTATCAACATCAAAAACAAGTTTAAGGCCTACTTTGTTGAGAAGTGCTCCGGAAATTAAGTTTCTATGGAGGGAGGGAATGTACAAAACATTGTTCAAGGATAAAGTTTTTCCAGAAGTTAATTTAAGTAAAACTTTTCCTTTACCCATAACTCTGTAAAAAAACTCTCCATCAGTGGACTCCTCAAAGTCATGTTTCTTATTGGCACAAAAATGCTTCAAGCGCCTGTGTCTAGTACCCAGTCAGTTTTGTTAGCCACCAGATTTGTCTCAACGACTACAACAACAATCACTTCATTACCCTCAATAAGATGAGCTTGGATTGTGTCCTGCCCCTTTCTTTGATAGCATTTGGCAGCCCTATGACCAAGTTTTCCATAGACAAAAAAAGGGCCCTTATATTTTTTAATTTGGCTCTCCGGCTTGTTAAATTATTTTTTCTTCTTCACATGTTCCTTTTCTAAGACTTTCTTCTGTTTGCCTTTGAACCTGTCTTCCACAACAGTACCAGAAGATTCAACAAGATTAGCTTTAGAAGAATTAAGAGAAAGTGTTTTCATTTTATCTTTAAGATGATTCGCCTCTTCAATCCTCATATGACTGATAAATTCTTGGAGAGTTAAATTTTTTTTCTCATGTTTCAATTGATTTCTATTATCACTCCAAGATGGCGAGAATTTTTCTAGTAGAACATTAGCCTGAAATATCTCACACATCTTCATGTCCTCTTTGAGAACATCAGCAGTCAAGTTCTCATATTCATGAGCTTGTTCCATTATTGGTTTATTATCAACCATTTGGAATTTAATCCACTGATCGACAACATATTTTTCTTTCCTACTTCATTAGCATCATATTTCTTTACCAAACTATCCCATATTTCTTTAGTAGATTTATAGGTAACAAATAAATCAAATAAAAGATTAGTCATATCATTTAGCAAATGTCCTCTCATAGTTCTGTTATCCTTTTTAAACTTCTTTTTAGCAAAATCATCAACAACCATAACATTGCTAGAATCAGTAGTAGTATTAGAACCATTCATAGAAGGTTTGTTAAATAAAACATAATAAACTTCTATTTGTTCAAAGAAAATTACAAGTTTTTGTGACCAACGTTTAAAATTGTTTCCATCCAAAGGCTCAAGTTTTGACAAATCTGAAAATGTTTTGTTCAAAGAAATAGCCATTTATCAAGATTGTATGTTAGTAAAATCGCTTTCAAATAGTTAGCAAAAATACTACAATATTGAAATTGGATTGGAATTAGAAAGTAGTGAATAACTTAGTACAAACATTGTTTCGTGGCAAGCCACTGCCTTGAAAGCGATTTTGGTCTGACTCTGGTGCAAATCATAGTAGCCAGTCGCTCCCCAAGGTTCCACACAGTTACTCTCAAACACGTGCATTTGTGGCTGAAAATTTGGAGGTTTCCTAAAACTAATTGTCCAAAAAATATTCTAAGAATAAAAAGAAAGAAGAAATATGTTTTCTTTTCTTTTGTTGGTTGTGCATTCACGTTTACAAAAGGTCATGCTTATACAATATTTGCAAAAGAGGAGTTTCAAAGTGAAGAGTTAATTATTTGTATAACGTATTGTGAATGTTAATGTCATTAAAGGCCATTACATCACATTCTACAGAAACTCTCCTTTTTGTTTTGGACTGGAAATGTTATTCTCTTTGTAAAGTATTTTACAAAGAACGAAAATATTATTTTTTGCATTACACAAATGAATAAAGGTGTAATTAATTTCACATGAACAAATAAATATGAATTGAAATAGTAAAAACTAACTGGAAAGCTCAACATTTTTTTAAACCGTTCTCTAAAAGTTGCCACATTTTTACTCTCTTGGTGAGTTGAAACTTGTGATTACCCTTAACCAAGTTGCTCTTATCATCCTTTAATACATTTATCACGTGTTTGCGTGTGTGCTATTTCTGTACAGATAATATAGAAGAGTCAGCAAGTAAAACAATTTTTCAAGACACCAGAAAGACATGATATTTGTTTGATTTAGAGAAAATAGCCAAATGACCTCTTAATCTATTGTCGAATTTCAATTACTCATTTAGACTTTATGGGAGTTCTACTATCCCCTAAACTATTTTAAAATGAAATTAACTACACACTAAATCATCATTATTAGTTATGTGTTTTGTGGTGAAATATACGCGCTTGACACATGTATTTCACCTATAAATAATTTTTTAAAGAATTTTTTTCTCCTTCTTCCTCCCCCTTTTCTCCTCAATCATTTCTTCAACCCTAACAACAATAAAACATCATTTTGACCTCAATAATAAAATTAAGGGCTTATTTATTTCATTTTAAAGTAGTTCAGGGTCCTAATAGAACTCTCATAGAGTATAGATGTGTAGTTGAAAATTCGATAATAGATTATAGAGTCATTTGACTATTTTTTCTTTGATTTAATAAATTTAATTTGTAAAATGTTGGAAGCTTATATGGTAATAAAAACATCATTAAAAGTAGGCATGCATAATAATTGTAGGGAAATATGAGAAGGATTTTTTTGGTTACTTTGTTCCTCACTCTTTTATTAAAAGAAAAATTACATAACTAACTCTAGTTTGAAATAATTACACATACTACTACTTTTAATATTTATACTGTATATTTTAAAATATTTAATCAGATACAAAAATTCCTTAAATATGATATTGAATAATTATCTTAAATTTAAACTCTTTAATTAATGGTCCATTAATAAGTCAAAATCTTTTCTACTACATCCGTCGTTTCTCCCCCAGCCCACGTCACTAGCTCTCTTTCTTCCTTCATCCTTGTCATGATCCAAAGAAAAATAGACGTGATGACACTTGTCTATTTTCGCCAAGACAAGTCATCCTCAACCCAACAAAAACGAAAGAAATGCGGAAATATAAAGTAAGAACAAGTTAAGAGTGGAAAACTTATTCATTCTATTAAATTCCCCAAAATCCGGTTGTCACGTGTACAAACAACTAATACATAAGGTGCATAATTGAAATAATTACAAGTCTCAGCCTTTGTTTCTCAAATAGAATAAAGCATAGAGAAAAGGGAAAGAGGGTCCGTCGGGATGACAAGCAGCTACCTCTCAAGTCCTTCAACAAGCCATGGAAAGTGAGAAGAAGAGAAATCACGCTAACCGGGGCTCGGAACCTACACAAGTGTAGAAGTAAAGGAGTGAGTACCAACAAAACCGTACCCAGAAAGCAACCTAATAAACACAACATCTAGCAAGAAATTGAATACCCCTTACACTCAAACCGAACCTACTCAAACTACAACATGCACATAGATCAATCCAACCTAATAGTTCTACAATACACAGATCATTCAATAATCACAATTCAACAACCAAATGAATCAAGTAAGTCAATCTCAATGTCAAGTAGATCAATCACACATAACAAGTGTATCAATCACAAATGACATGTAAGTCACACATAAGCATCAAAAATGCATCAAATCACCACAATTAATCTCTCACCAAAACTCTTTCCCATCGGCACAATATCACTAGCCAAAATCATTCCCCATTGGCTTTGTATCAAATCACTAGCTGGTTATGACCTCAATATCACAAACACTTGCCGAAAATGACCTCATCATAATAAACACTTACCGAAAATGACTTCAACATCATAACCATCACATGTCTCATCATGGTGTCCAACAATCAATGCATACAAGCAATATCACACCACATGGAAGAGACAACAATTCATGCAATTCAAGTCTACATTCATGCTATCAAACATTTCATCAATCAATCAATAAGGATCACAACAAGGCAATTCAAATCATCATGATCATGTCATAACCTTTTTCATTTCAATCCCTTTTATTCATTAAGATTTATCAAGTGGACAATTAACCCTTCACTTCATCCCATTACTCCTAACACACAGACAACAAAAGGAATACATGAATTCTACTAGAATACAAGGTTCAGGATATCACTTGCCTTAAATCAATCAATTGATCACTCCAAGAGCTAATTTTTCCCCTTCTAAATCACTTCCGAAGTCACACAATCTATATAAATCAAATATTCACAATAAATTTCTGGAAACCACAATACGCACATCAATTCTTTGAAATATGGGTCAATCAACACAAAATTCAATTTCGAAAATAAGGTTTGAATCATTAATTTAATACTTGAAAATGTTACTCAAGTCCTTAGGAACTTATTGGTGAAAATCATTTTGAAAAAGGTCTTAAATCAGTTCACAATCACTATTTTACTAAGTTGTTGGATTTTGAAGATAACCTCAAATTTCTCATTTCAAAAGCTTGATTTGAACACTTAAATTATAAATAATGGCTAATACAAGATTTAGAGTTGAGAATCGTTACCCAAAAGTTTTTCGTCGAAAACCTGGTTCAAATTACCACCCAAAGCTCCCCAAACTCAAATATGGTGAAATAGGATTGAAACCCGATTTTAGAAAAACATTCTTCTCAGGTCTCAAATGCTCATTGCGATCGTGACCTATGATCGCAATGAGTAAGACAATCAACTCATTAAAGTTGACCATAGAGATCGTGGCAAGACCCACGTGATCACGATGCACCCCAAAATGATGCTACATGATCGTGATGAGGGAGCCTCGTGATCGCGATGATCAAAATGGCCATGCACCAGAACCAGACACCAACCAAACTCAAAATCATTGAAAGGACCCTCGAGATTCGTTCGAAACCCCGTATACACTAACCACATAAGCAAATCTGTAACACCCTTAAATGCTAACAAGAGTTTCTTGTCGATTGACCGTTGCTTATTACTATAATATGTTTTACTCTTATGTTGGGAACTTGACATTTTGGTGATAATTGCTAACTTGTTTAGCATAAGTATATCGTAATTTATGGGATTGTATTGGGGTAGTTGCGTAATAGTATAATTAGAGTTATGCATACTTTTAAAAGGAGGTGAAGGATATATGTATAAGTGTATATATATGTTTTTTGGGCAGCACAAAAACTTTTTGGGCAGCACCTTTGAAGGCCAGCTGTCCAAGTGATAAACATCACTTGTGTGGCTATATATTGACACTTCTCTAGTGAATTTCGGTTCCTTCAAAGTCTAAAAACCTTAGAACCTTAATTAACCTTTTTTGCATCAAAATCACAAGAAAAAAACTTGGTTATTTTGGTTGGAATTCGAGAGACACACTGCTTTGTTGGTAAGTGCTGAAATCTGTTTCTGAGCTGGGTAGTGGTTGGTAATTTGTGTATATCTTGTCCTATAGAGCTTAGTTTACTGTGAATAAACATTTTTTGGAAAGCTAATTCATATACATACAACTCTTATGTTTATGTGAAACTCTAATTTAGCTCTTATAGATTCGAAATATGGGACGCAACACAGGACAAGTTCTGTCCAGATTTCTCTGTTTTTGTAGCTGAGTAGTGTGTATTACGTTGAGAATATCTCGTTCTCTAGAACTCCGTTTTGGGTGAATAAATATGATTTGGAAAGATAATTCATATATATACAACTCTTATGTTTATGTGAAAGTTTAATTTAGCTGTTATGGAATTGAAATATGGGACGCAACACAGGACAAGTTTTGTCCAGATTTCAGATTTAGAAATCCGATATGAACAACTGTTAGTGTATCGATGATATCTTTTTGTACAAAATGTATTTTTTAGTGATTCTTGTTGTGATGAAATCTTAAGAGATGTATATACATCTTTCATGGAGGTTACAAAGTCTAGTTTCGCTATTTTCCTGTTCAAATCTAAGTTACAACATGGGGTACTAGACTGGCCAGAATCACTGTCTTGGGAACATAGTTGTATCTGTCAGGCTGAGCTTACTTGTGATGATAATCCTGTTTTATTTCGATATTATTGAGATATTAGGAATTAAAGAAGTTATTTAATTGCATTTTTAAGGTTGTATATACTTGTGACCAAGTTGAGGACCTTGATACGTTGGTTGGTTTACAGTTTGAACTCGCGGAGTTTTGTTGGACTGTTGCTACGCTAAAGTATTGAGGTTTGTGTATAAACTTGTACTTGCACTCTTTTAACTGTTGGTATATCTGAAAGTTGATCTTGATACCTTGGTTACCTCTTGTCACTTTGCATTGTTGTGTTGGTATGACGCTTGTGTAACTCGCCCACTTGTACGGATTGTTTGATCACTTGGCACTCTTGTTGGGACCTTGTCCTTCTTGTGGCTGTGACTCTATCACTATTGGCATGCCTCTTGATTCGGATCATTTGTCATCTTGACTTTGGATTTTTAGTCCGTCTTAAGAGTGGAAGTTGTCCATTTTAAGTACGAACTAGGAAGCCATTTTTAATATGGTTCTTGGTTCTCTTGATTATTGGGTTGTGACCCTTCTTGATGCAGGGCGTTGGCCCTTCTTGATACTTTCTTGTGCCGGGTGTGATGACATGAAGTATATATTGGGCGATCCTTGTTATTGAATCTCTTGGAAAATGGTGCTATGAGAGTTCTTGACATTTGTATTTTTGAATATCGAACTTGATACTCGTTATATATTGTTACTTGATTTATTTATTATGTTCAAGTATGCTGCTCATTGACTTGAAAAAAAATAGCTTGGTGAGTTTTGAGGACTCCGAACCTATAGTTTTTACACCACTAAGCTATATGCTTAGCGATAGTTGTTTCTATTGTAGGGGCTGATCGAGAGGAGGCATGAAGTTGGCCATTGGAGATGGAAATTTTGAGAACTTTAAAGAAGATCATATTTGCATATAGGCATCTATTTATTGTATAAACTTTGGGACTTATGCATGACCTATGTGTTGTATATTTGCATGAAATTTTGAGGACTAATCGGATCATGTCACAATGGTTTGTAATATAAGTATGGCTACTTGTTTGGTTTATTTGAGGTGTGTAAGCCCAAGTTTTGTAATATGTTACATTTCCTACTTGTTTGGAATGATCGTATGAAGCATGAACCCAACTAGTTTGGGTACTCGGAAGTTGATAATATTTTTTTATTATCATTATTTACTTGCACGAGGACAATATATGCATAAAAATATCTCGTGATTTATTTGCATATGGTAATTGGAAAGGGTCGTTACAAAATCAATTATCCTCGACATTCTGGACTCAATGAAACTGTCAAAATACGAATCCGAGGTCTTCTTAGCCGGACATCCGTGAAAACCACAAGAAACTAACTCAACGCCTAAAAAGGTTAAAACAAGCTCAGGACCTCACAAAAATCAACGAAGAACTCACTTAGGCCTAAAATCATCCCCAAACCCAATGAAACTCTCGTAATTCCAATATGAGCACAAGAACCCCGAATGTTGACCAAAGTCAACCCAAAGATCAAATTTCCATAATTTCACAAAATTTGAATCTAAAAAATAAAACATCACACCTAATTTGGGACGGAGAAAGTACTTAATCTTTTTATGATTGATTTTTTTGTGAACCCTAACCTTTTAAGATCAACTATAACCTTCGAAACTTGAGGATAATTAAAATTCTCCTCCATCCTTCTTTACTTAAAATGTTTATGTTTAAGGAGAAAAATACACACATTTTATGATAACAATATAATCAAGACGAATTTATGACAATAACCCAACAAAGACGAATTTTATGATAAATAACCCAAAAAAGATGAATTTTATAGAGCTTTCTCCATCATATCAAACTAGCTCAAAAGATTTTTAAATTTTTTTTTATCTATGTGTCTAATAAATGCCCAAAAGTGCTTATAAAGTTAAAAAAATTCATCAAGAGTCATAATTTTTCACCTAACTTATGGTGTTTTTTTTTATTTTTTTGGTCGAAATTTTCAAGCTTTTTATTGATTAGGAAAGCTGAAATAAACATGACACATCACTTATTTGGGCCTACTGTCCTAATCTAATAACTTTACTAAATAGAGAAAAAGCTGCCCAACTCGGACGAGGGGCGGATCTATGAAGGGCAGTGGGGGTGCCACGCCACCCTCGAACTTCGACGGAAACTCTATATATACATAGGTATATATATATAATATTTATATAAATATAAAGCGTGCCACCCAGTGAACAAAATTGGCTTGTGGTGCCATGTTAGGAGGGCAACTTTAGGTGGCTAATGTTGCTGGTTCGAATTCCATTTGTACCTATTTTTTTTGAGAAATTTGCTGCAGACATTTTTTAAGGAAAAAAAAAGGCTCCAAGCACCTTTTTTTAAGGAAAAAGCTGGCACATTAATCGATAAGTCTATTTGGCACCCACGGACTCTAAATCCTAGATCCGCCACTGACTCGGACCAAACCATTTCCCTATATAAACAAAAAAAAATAAAACCTAACCATCTAAGACATCTTCCTTAATATTAGGTTTCTTAATCCGCCGCTATTTCCTCTTCATCTCTCCAAGAAACTTTCATATCTAAAAAAATTTCTCCTATGATCGAACATGACCTTTCGTCTCCTTATGTTGTGGGTGATTAATGTTCTTATGATCTTCCTCTTAAGAACATTGATTACCCACAACATGAGGAGACGGAAGTCCTGTTCGACCATATATAGGAGAAACATTTTTTCAAATGTGGATTAACTTTGCTTGTCAGGATTACTCTTATTTATATGCTGCCACACATTAAAAGTGACATAAGAATCTCTCCTATAAATTGTCATCATTTAGTTGACTATTGATAGCTTGTGGCCTTGATATACCCTAAGGGCTTTGTAATTAGTTGCTTAACATTTCATATTGACATTAACAATATAACAGTTAGTTTGGTGTAAAAACTATGTGATTGCTACATAGCTTGCCTACGAGCCTTTGACGTATCTTGATATGCTTTATGTCGAGAATAGGTATTTACTTTTTGCTTAACCTCTGACTCTTTTGAGTATTTACATACTTATGATATCAGTCTCAGCTATGTATAAATTCACACTACTAAAAAAATAATGAATACCGACTTAAAAATCACTGACTTCAAATGGAAGTCAGTAATTTCCAACCTCAGGAGGTCGGTGTTGTTAAAAAGAATAAAAAATTAAAAAAACTTTAGAAAATCGACTACAAGGAGTTGATTTTTGTGCAAGAAAAAACGGAAGAACCAAATACCGACCTCTGGAGAATGAAATTTTTCCTGGAAAAAATGAATTACAGTAAAAACCGACCTCTTGATGTCGGTATTAAATAAATAAATATTTTTTTCTCAATTAAATATAAAAAACAAAATCGAGAAGTATATTGAATTAATTTTATTTAAATCGTCTTCCGGATGACGGTTTTTTTTTTAAAATAAAAAACAAAAAAATATTATAATATCGACTTTTGGAAGCTGGTAAAATTAAATAGTATGTAATTAAATTAATTTTCATTAAAATATTTATATAGTGACTTTCAGAAAATTAATAAATTAATATTTTCAATTAACTTTAAATAAATCGTCCTCCGAATGATGGTTTTATATAAGTTAAAAAATAAATTAATATAAAATATTGACTTTCCGATGTCAGTATCATTTGATTTACTTGATTGTTGACACCCAATTTTGGACCTCCACATTATAGGTTAATCACTGAGCTTCTTCAATTTCGAACAATTTAAGATAATTAGTTTTATAAAAATTTAAAAAATATATAGTTTGCAAGTTATTTTTTTAAAAATAGTTTTGTCACATTTTATAATTTTTAAATAATATTATATATATTTTATATAATTATGTGTATAATTAGTGTATTTTATGAATATTCAAAAAGATTTTATTTCTTACTTAAACATTTTACTAAATTAGTTTAGTTCAAAGCTATAGTTATAGTTTTGAATAATTAGGTTTATAATTGGTTTAATTATTTTATTTCGTCAATTGAAGAAGCTTGTTAATTAATCAATATTAACTCACCATGTTTAAATTCTAGCCGAATTCACTAAACTAACTCAAATTGGCTATTTTTAAACTCCAATTGGCTATAAATATAATCCATATGGCCATTTCCTTAAACGCAAAATTTAACCCATTCTTAAACACTATTTTCCAGCTCATTCAATTTACTACTACACAGCAGGCCACACCAATGCCCAATTCAATACCAATGACCCGGCCCAATCCGCGAAATCATCCCGAAAAATCGGAAAAAAGGCCGTGACTCTGACAGCCACAGAGCGAACGGCGAAGCGACAGAGCAAACGGCGTTAACAGTGCTCATCGGAGTTCGCCGGAGCTCAACTCATTTGTGGCGGTAGAAAGCTCCTCAAGTTCGTTTGTCTCAGTCGCTTCCCTCAAAAAGGTAACATTCCTTTTCGGATTTTAGTTTATTTTGTTGTGAATTAATGGTTGCTTAGTTTCATGGTTTGGTATCGTGATCTTTCTGTTCAAATTGATGTCATGACTATTTGATTCTGTCCTCGTCTTAAACATGATTGTTTTCATTTAGTTACGAGATTTGGTTTCTTCTTGTTAGCCCCTCTCTATTTTTAATGCTACTCCTGTTAATCTCCATCTGTTTCCTGCTGGATTTCTCAAGTGTTGTTGCTCTACGCCATGGTTTCTGCTTGTTGTTTGAGTTTTCCATATTCATAGCCTGTCTCAATATCTATGGATTTGTCAAAGAGTGTTCCTATCTGTATTTAACTTTTCAGAATATCAGAATGATGGTTACCATAAATGTTTAAAAGTGCTTAACTTCGGAGGATAGACCGAATGCCTAGTAGTGTTGCTATTATTTAGTATTTTATTTGGAGTATAAGTTATGATCTTCATACTTGTAGTCACCTCAAACTTGGTTAATTTCTTGAAATCCATGTCCTGCACTTTTTTGAAATTCTCAAGTGTTGGTGTACGTTTCTTCTTTCCTAAACTATGCAATATTTGTTTTTAAATAATCACATGAATTTATGTGTAACCAAGGCATAACTGATAGCTCTCTGCTTCAACTTTTAAGTGTAGCCAATCTTTTGGCATTTTGCTATTAGTAGATAAAAGTAAGTTTAAATATTGTTTGAGATGAGTTTCTTCCTTCCTATTATCCAACAACTTTCCCTGAATGATTTTAGATAGAGACAAGAATTTTAAGTTTGTCATGAGTAAGTGTGAATTAAACAAGTAGTTAATTTCCTTCCTTTCTTGGTTTTATTGTTTAAGTCTCGCATGTGCATTTTTGTAATAGTATTAGGAGTGGAAGCAGTCATCATGTTGAGCTAATTTTATATTTGTTTGATTACTTATTAATTTTATTTTGTAAAGTTTTACTTCTAAATTTTTTGAGTTTCAATTGCAAGAGTTTGGCTAAGTATAGTTTAGCTTAGAAACTCCTCTCCTGAAAGTCAATTATTGTTTTAAGATGTGAGATGCTTTGTAGATATCATATTCCAGACGTTCTTCTTTATGTGTCTAGCTGATTTAATTATGCTTCAAAATTGCCATCTGAACTTCATCATATCTTTGGGTGCGTTATTTTCCATAATTGTTTCTCAGAAATGGTTTTGTTTAGTCTGGTTTAAGTAGCAATAATTATTTTAGTTCATTGGTCATGTATGTTGATTTAAGATCTCATTTCTGCCTATTTGGTTCACATGAAAAATCTTTTATTTGAATGAATTGCTTTAATTTTTAAACACGGGCAGTGTTGGATCCATGACTAAGATGTCTAGAGTTTAATGATTGTGTAAACTATTTAATTGTAATGTCCTCTCAGTTGTTTAACTTTTTCTTTAGCTAATTCATTCTCTTTTCTATTCTGCGACATCAATCCGAGTTCAATTTGGACTTCTCCCTTGCATATCGTTGAGTTATTTCGAGTCAGCTTCATCCTCGTTCGAGAGCTCAAAGCTAAAATACAGGGAAAGGGAGGATGACTTACAGGGCAAAAGAAGCTAAAATACAGGAATCGAAAGCTAGTAACAGCAATTAGGTGTCACCAATATTTTAAATTTGCACAAATAAGAAATCTGTAACAGCAAAACGATGAAAATAAACCCAAAAAACATTGATCAATTGAAAATAGGAGAAACCTATTTTGAATTATCAAGAAAAAGAAAAAACAACACAAACTTGTTTACTAATTGTCAACTGTTAATAATGACTGAAATCTCTCTATAATTGCCTCTCTACCTCTACGAGGTAGTGGTAAGGTCTCCATACACCAGATCCCACTTAGTGGGATTTCACTGGGTATGTTGTTTTTGTTGTTGTATCTTCTGCCTGACCTATTCCAGTTTAGAAAAGCACCAAGCTGACCATACATGTTGCATACTTCTGAGTCCTGACTGAATAATCCCTGATGTTGAATTGACATATTTAATGCTCCTTAATTGCAATTATTTTTTTCTTGTATTCCTGTGGTGTTTGGGCAACACGAACGCACCTCGATTAATCCACCAGACAATTTGTACAGCCTACAAGCACAGGTGACAATAAACTTGCCCATAGAAGTTTGAGCATATGGGTTCACACCAAGTGTCCTAGTTGGGATTCAGACTTAGGATCTTCAGGTTGTTACTCCCTAGTAGCCATTATATTTACCACTCTCTCTTTGATTTACTACAGGCACATTACATATCCTGAGACTTCATGTTCGTATGTGCTGTCTATTTGTGAATGAATGTATCAATGACTCAGTGTACATGTTCTATCTCTAGGTTTTGTCTGTGCGTGCGATGAGATGTTGATGTCTGAGATTTTCAGTGTTATTGCAGATAATCATGATGCACCATTTGTCAAGTCGTGTATCAAAGAGAATACTCTCTTCTGCCATGGCTTTCTATAGAAATGGTTCTTCTTTCTCTATGGTTTCAAGACAAGCATACAGAAGTTCAACTCTGCCGCAGATTGTTGACAAGTCACCACGAAATGCTATTCCTAGTGATTTCTTGAAATGGAGTTCGCTTGGTTGCATTAGGACATCAAAATTTGCCTCTGGCTTCAGCCCGTTGAAGCAAAAGCCCTTGGACTCTATTATTGACATGGAGAGGGCAAAGGAAAAATCAGCTGAAGAGCTAGCTGACATTTGGGATGATGTAAGATTTTAACACTTTTTAAAATTCTGATAATTTCAAATGCATAGTTGGCTTTCTTGAGATAGTTTTCAGCCTTGAGTTCTTATTCTGGACAGTTGTAAATTACATTAGTTACTTAATATGATGAACAATACACAAATAGACCAAGCTTTTGTCATAGAAATGAGCAGGTTAGCTTGTTTCTCTTACATCACTAGAAATTGATGTCATCTAAGGTTTATCTGATCTTTCTGATAAACTTGTAAAAGTAATTCATGCAGCCAAAAATATACACTGTCTGGTTTTTTATGATTGCATTAATATTTTTTTGTAGATGACTACTATTAATATCACCTTGCTGCAAATGGAATGAGGATTTGCTGGAAAGATTAGAGGACCCCATGAATCTTTGATCTTTGGTCTAAATTTACCCCTTTAACAGATTTTCTTGTGGAACTTAGTGTTTTTAAGCCATTCAATTCTAAAATGTGATGCTTCAGAGATGCTTTGGTCATGGATTACCTTCTCATCTTTTTTTTGGAAGCTGATCTCCTGCAAAAGGACTTGCCTCCTGAAATGCTTGTTAGACTTGAAAATTCTTTATGAAGTTTAGAGAAAAGACTTTTTTTATGTGTGTTTACACAATCCATTCAAGTTTTTGTAGCTACGATTAGCCATGTACCTTTACGTCTACTTATTTATTAAGTTGTATGCTTTGTACATTTTGATCATGGTCTGCTGTATATGTTCGGCAACTTTTGCTTTCCTTAAGTGTTAGTGATACTTGAATGATCCTGTTCTTTCTGTCTCATTTCCCCTTTCATTGCATGATTATGTTATCTCAGTATCACTTGGGAAGAGGTCACATTGCAGCATCAATGAAATCTAAGCTATATAAGCTCTTGGAGCAAAGAGCTTCAAGTTGGTAAATATGCTGCTTCATCTTATTCATTTGTTGTCTCGACTATAATTAGTTTCTCTGTTTAATGCACTCTTCCATCGTTATCTTTGACATCCTACTTCTGTTTTCATGTGTAGCCGGTATTTTGTGATTCCGCTGTGGAAGGGAAGTGGTTATACAACGATGTTTGTGCAAGGTTAGTCTCGTCTTGCTCTTTTTATCCTTTAACAATCTCTGCTGATTTGCATTGTAAAACCTACTACCATGATGTAGACACTATATGTTAGAGTTCATCAAAAAACTATTCTAAGAGTTCCATTCTCTAGTTCTGATGCTGTCACTGCTGGCAGCTTTATTTATTCTTACAAAAGAAAAATGCTTTCCATCTTTTTTAAGTTCATTGTTGGATGAGCTTGTTATTGAGATAATAATATTACTATTCATTGTCGGGTACATAAGGGAACATATAATACTTTAATGGTCTACCATCTGATGAAAGAGTCTGCAGCTGTAGACTTCTTTTTGCTATGTAGGGGGTCGATGGCAATGTCACTTGAAAGATCCTTTTTTCCCTCTTCTCTGTCCTCCTATCCTTTATTTACATTAAAAATGTTTTGCTTGGCTCTACAAAAATGTTGCTGGGCGCATGTAGTATACTCCAAAAGTATTTTACGTTTTGGATGATCCAAAACAGGTACGACAACAGTTTTGAAGAATCGTAACAACGGTGTTTAAAAAGTCAAGTATCACAGGTGTGGTCTAGTGGTCAAGGAAGTTGAAATGACCATATAAACCAAGTTTGGAATTTCAGTAGAGGTGAAAAAATTATGGTGATTTCTTCCCATCTTCTTAGTCTTGATGGACAGAGTTACCAGTATCTGTGAAATAGTTGAGGTAGCAAGTCAACCTAAGCACTACCATTATCCCCAAATAAATGAGATGCCTTGATATGTGGGGTATCAACATATTATCCTAATTATTTTTAGGTGAATCCCCACACCCGTATCCATACATGGATCCATATACCCGAATCTTAAAAATTAGATCATGAAGGATCCAACCTCTAGATCCGCACCCATATCGGACACCCGCACCCGAGTCTGAGCAACTTAGATTATATTATTGGTGATTGAACAATAACCAAAATAGAGATCAATCTTTCCAATAATTCACCTGTCTTATAATCTTCAATTCCTAGTTAATATTTTCTACGATTAGACAAGTGGGAGTTAAGCACCTCACTGTTGATATGTTTGCTTATGTTTAAAAAAATTCAATTTGAAGGAATTCTGGTCAATTTGCCTTATTTTTGTGCATATTTGCTGGTCCAGTAGGCTTTTATTCTTTCTTGTGGAATTCAAATGACGAAAAACTTAGAATTCTTTTGCTCAAATGACAGATGTGTTTTGCCTTTTGACATATGGGCCCAGGAGGATACCTTTGTAAATGTCTCAAAATGGAGCAATGTTGTGGGCCCAAAAACAGCTTTACTGTAGCTGATGTATAAATGTTTTGGTGCATTGACTTATTTAGCCCTTTGTTTATGTCATCAACATTCTCTTAGACAATCAGTTCCCTCCCCCAACAGTTGTGCTTCCTCATGTGCGTCGTGTCCCTAACTCATTATTTAGTGCTTCACTTCTACTATTACCTTGCTGTTTCTCTGATTAAATATGCAGAAAACAGACTCCAACTGCAAACCATTCCTTAACTTGATTTACATTGATCTCTTCAATTGAGTAAGCTTGGGCTAGCTTTCACCTAGTGTTTTTGATACTTCTCAGTCAGGTTGATTACTTCTAATTGCCATCCCTTGTTTGCTTTTATTTTCTTGTTATGAATTTTGATCACTTATCTTGTTTACTTTATTCGAAAAGAATCTTCTCTTCATGTTTTCGTTACCTATTCCTTGGCTGGTCGACCCATGTGGGGAATCCCTTGTTCTGAGGCTTCTTTATAGTTAAAATACCTATGCTTTTTGAAGACTATAGCCGATGATATGTTGTTATTTTCTCAGTACTTCTAGTACTCAGGTCCTTACTGATTAGTACTTCATACAATATCAGGTCAATACTTTTGCCTGCAGTCCAAGATATTTGACAATTTTCTACTAATTATAGATTACCTGTACAAGTTTCAAGTAACCAAAATTTAACAATCATTTCTATATAAACATACTTTAGAAAAGGAAAAAAACAAGATGTACTATTGTAGTGTGTAGGATTGCACCTTTATGACAGCTGAACATAGATGGCTCTAGTTGTACATGTATTTGGTTAGTTAGCTGGCTTTCCTTTGGACATCTGTGAATATCATATTTGTTCCTTCTTGAACTTTAAGCTGTGTATGTAGATCAACTCCTCCCACCTTGCCTCCCCATTCCAAACTGAATCAACAAGTAGTTGTGACAAAGAAGGAGAATTTCACAGAATATTTGTTCTCACCAACTGAACCTGTACTTTTCTAATGAATCTGCATAAATCAAATTTGTTTATGCTTATAATTTAGTGGCCATTGTTCTGTGTGATATCAGTCTAGTGCTCTGTGTAAACATCAAGACAGGTGGGTGAGAGACTCCATCAGTAACAAGAAGATTCCGTTTATCATCTGCAGTCATTTCATGACTATTCATTAAATCATCATGCAGTGCAGGCACCCCACATTCTAATCACAGGTCTTGAAGATTACAAAGCAAGAGGAACTCAAGCTGCTCCATACTTCACAGTTTCTTACTACACTGAGTTTGCTGAAAGCAAGGATCTAGTTCTTGTTCGAGGGGACATTGTCTTTACTAGCAAGCTCACGGACTCGGAGGCAAAATGGCTTTTGGACACTGTACAATCATTTTACTTGAATGATGTCAGGTACAAACTAGTGGAGTGCTTTAACAGAGAAACAAGTGAGTTCGAGTTCAAAGATGTTTTACAAACTTTGGAGATGCCAATAATGTGATTGACACATCCAATTTTCTGTCATAAGAACAATCAGAAGAGATGGAGTTTGATTGTGAAAGGATCATTCAAAAATCAGCAACAGTAGGATTATAGTTTTCCTTGCCATTTTGACAGGTAATCGTATCTGTCCAGCATAAAATGATTGTATTGCATTAGCTTGACAATCTTTTCTTATGTGGATTTCTTTCATTGAGGCAAAGTCAAGTATCTTCATGGTGTTTGGTTTGATGGAATGAACTGAAATAGCATAATATCTTTTGTTCATTAAGGCAAAGTCTAGTATCTTCATGATGTTTGGCTATAAAATTATAAATAACAACTAGGGTTTAATCCACAACTTTTGCAAATCCAGAAATTGAGAACTTTTGTAGCAAGAGCAAGTGCGGCATTAAAAGAAGGACAGAAGAAGAAGAATTAGAGTTGGGTTTTATTTATAAAACTTAGTTTGTGCTGTTTCAACTTAGAATCATTATATAGGGATAATTGTCCTAAGTGTGAAAGTGTGCTTGTGAGGTTTTTGTAACAAAAGGTGGCTTTGGCTTTTTGGAGAGTAGAGTGTATGATTATAGCTAATCGTTGAATGGTTTGAGTGAACTGTTGAGTTGAGGTACTAGCGTAAGTCCTTTTGATTATAGAGTTGTAATCTAAAGTTGCTCTTTTAAGTTTGTGAAGTTTTGGTGAAAATCCTACAAGGTGTAGGTCATTGGTTTTCTTCCCTTGAGCAAGGTTTTTCACGATAAAACCTTTGTTTAGTTTGTTGCATTTTTATCTTTGCTAATTCAACAAGAACCCGGTTTCAAAACTAATGTTCCACATATTTGATATTGTCTCAAATAATACTTTATATTTCATTTTATATAATGCTACAAGGCTGGGTACGAAATTTTACATACATTTTTTAAAAATTATAATATAAACAAAGCATTATTACTTGTATGACGATATCATGGTATTAAGGATAACATTAATATTTTTATAAAATCAAATTACTTTAAATATAAATGAATATCATTATTTTTAAGACTAGTTTCTGTGCACGTTTGTTGCATATGTATCTCAGTACAATTTTTTTAAATTACTGTAGTTTTATTTCTAAACTCTTCCAAATAGATCATTGTTTTTTGTTGCATATATAAATAGGATTTGATTATAACTGACTATGATCTTAAAATTTCCAATATAACCTTGGCAAATCTTTCGATTGAAGCTTTAGACACTTCTCCGGGAAAAAATAATAGATACCTTCTAATTAAAAAAAAGAATGAAAGACACGTCAATAATCTCTTTGCAAAACTAAAGAAGAAATATTCTCTTTGCTATTCTTACATATATACTGTTCTTTGATTTGGTAATGACAGATAGTTTTGACTTACAAAAAATAAAGAAACTGAAAGTACAAGGAGAACATATGAATTTGTAAAACTAATGATACTATTTGCTAATACAATAAAAAACTTATAATTTCATCGACAGTGCTACATAAAAATTGTATAACTTAAAATCAATCCATATTGAATGATATCTTACGCTTTAATTTCTTGCCTTTTTATACTTTGTTTCTGGTTGATATTTCTTTTTTTTAAATTTTAATTACTTATTAATCTTTTGGATTCTCCAGATTATAGATAAAGAGGTTAGCTAACGTAAGTTTAGTTCATGTAGTAGCTTATGAAGGATTAATTTAATTTAGTTTTTCTAAGAGAGCCAAAGATCTTATTTGAAGATGACATTATTAAGAGCGAGCCATATGGATATGTTTCATATTTATTGCCATTAATACCATCTAAATTGCTATCACATTTTTCTTTCTTCTCATTTACTATGTTTTCTTAGTTCTTTGTTATTTATTTTAAGATTTTTTAAAATTCTTTGTAGAATATATATTTACATATTTGCACACAAATATTTTTGAAAAAAATACAACCTTGAAGTGTTAAATGAACGTTCAATATTTGATGGACAAAATGCTCTTTCAACTTTCTATTTTGAGGTTTCCCATTTATAAAATAAGTATAAAATAATAATAATAATAATAATAATAATATATATATATATATATAATAGTATAGTAATATGATATGATTACAATTTGATATTTAATTAATTAGATGATTTATAACTTTTTTTTATTTAACCAAAATGGTAATCCAACTTTGCACTTTTGAGTTTTCCACTTTCAGTAATATATACACTAGTTTCTGGACACATATGTGCACATATGTCCCATGCTCATTCTTATTCGATAAATTTTTTTATTAAAACATGTGTGTCGTAAGTAATAAAATGCAACAATTACAACAAAACTTTAAAAGTGTAACAAGAAACACCAAATGATGGAATATATTTAAAGACATTGTAGATTAAATATAAATACCAATTTAAATTGGTATATGTCAAAACACTTTCCAATAAGAGAGAAATTCAAATAAGATGAGAAAAATTGATGTGATGAAAAAAATCACATCTAAAACTATTGAAACAAACACACAGGTATGTGGCAAACACTCGAGAACCATTGTTAGTTTCCAAGCGAACTCTTGTCCTGGCCGACTACTAAGTGGAATACTAACTTAAGCATACACAAGCATCAAAACTGAAGAATCATTTAAAAAACAGGTTATTAAATCTCAAAAGTATCTAAAATTACTAAGTATTAAACATAAAGTTTTAAATAAAACATCCAAAAGTGAATAATGTAAGATTGATCAAGACTGTCTATATATGAAGCCTTTACTATCCAAAGATAGGTGTCTGGACAAAACCCACGACACCTCAACATGATACTACTAACAAATCTTAAGCCTGGAGTTCTCCCGAAGGAAGGAGGCCTCACTCAAAGGCTGACAAGCGGATAAAGTGATCTCAACGAAACTCCTATTGATAAGCCCAAGTACCTGAATCAACATCATCAAACGATGTAGGTCGAATGACATTAGAACATTAAATGTACGAGTATGTAATAGGGCTGAATAAAACAATCAGCTTAACTGAAATACGGAAAGTAACTCAACTGAAGTATAGTATAAATCATGATGAAAATCATTCAAACTCTTGTTGTAAGGATGCAATAATAGTAAATATTGAACTGAAGGACTAAAAATACTCAACTAAAGTATAGTATAAATCATGATAAAAATCATTTAAGCTCTTACTGTAAGAACGCAATAATAGTAAATACTGAACTGAAATATATAATGTCACGCCCCGAGCCTACACCCTGGACGTGGCCGGCACTCGAGAACCATTGCTGGCCCCAAGCGAACCCTTGGCTTGGCTAAACTCTCAGCGGAAGACTTACTCATAGATAAGATGAACTCAAAAGCACAACTTTACTCAGTGTCTCAAATAAATACTAGAACATTTTAGAAATAAAGCATTCAACTAGCCAAATAGGCAGCTCAAGTCTCAACATATACAGCTGAAAATGAAAAGACTCGTGAACTATGTCTATCTATCTATGAAGCCTCTAATACTGTGAGGGATATTGGGACAAGACCCCCGATCATCCTAACAACTGAAAATAACTGAAAGTAAATAGGGATCCTCCGAAAGCAAGGAGGCTCGCCAACAACTCTGGAACTCAACTGGATCAACGAAGCGCAGGTTGTGATCCTGATTACCTGTATCTGCATCATAAAAAATGTATGCCAAATGGCATCAGTATATGAAATGTAGAATTGAAGTACAAGAAAGTTGGAAAAAAAACTAATATCACTTATAAGAGAAACTATATTGTGCGACTACATACCTACTAACCTTCTACTCTAATAATCGACCTCCATATCCTCATATATAGAGTTATGTCCTCGGCAAGCTATGAGTGTTTCAAGTGTAACACCCCAGATTCGAGAAAGGAAAAAAATTTCCAGATTTTCAGAAGTTGCAGGTGCCACCGACGGAGGCCACCTACAGACCGTCAGTTGACTCTCGGCCCATCAGTCAGCTCTATCGATGGTCTAGTCGACTTTTAGCTTCAGAACCCAGATTTCTGCCCTCTGATAGTCAAACGACGACTCAACGGACGGATCGTCAGTCAACTCACGACTCGTCAGTCAGCTCCGTTGATGGGCTAGTCGACTTTTACTTTCAAAACCCAGACATACTCTCGACAAAGAACGACGATCGACAGATCGATCACGAATGACTTACCACAATTTCATTGATGGGCTAGTCGACTTTTTAGTTAGGGGTACTTGGGTATTTTCCTAATTATTTTAACCCTAAATTATTTTGTTTTGGTAAGTTTTATCCTATTATTCTAGTCAGATTTTACCCTAAACCATTATTCTCTAGAATTCACCAAGCTTAGAACAAAAGAGGAAAAAGATGCGCCAGTTTTCCCTAAGAACGACTAGCAAGTTCCTTCAAGTTCAGCCCCAAAATCGAAAGATTTCTCCGTGAAATTTGTCACCAGGTATGTGGGATTTCACTGGTGGATTCCTTTCATCCACTAGGTCCCTAGAATTCAGTCAGATTCTTGATTCACTATATCTTGCTTACACCTAGAGTTTTTAAAACCTTAGATATTAATTGTGATTTAGCTGTTAGAATATTCTAAATCAGATTATCATGTTTTCGTAGAATCGTTGCTTAGTTCTTTGCATGAAACTCAGAACCCTAGTTGTGTAGATTCTCTTAGTTCACGAATTACACATGCTAGGTCGGTTAAACATCTATATATGCTCCAGTTTCGAATGCCACATTATTAGTATATTTCAGCATGAACCCTATTTTTGAGTTATAAATCTTGATAAGCTTTTTAAAGCCAACACTTGAGTTCTAAAGACGAGTTTTGAGAAAAGAGTTTTCTAAAACATGATTAGTATGACAATCGAGTATGCTATCAATGTATGAGCAGTATGGTATCTAGATGTACCATCAATGTTTATGTAGTATGACTTCCTGATTCATCAATAATCATATTATAATATGATTTTGAATTGTTTTGAGGAAGAGTTTTCAAGTGTGAGTATCTGCATGTCAGTATTTCAGTATTTCAATTATAATGTATCATATACATATTCAGTTGGGAGTAGGCTTAACACCGAGTTGGACTAGGGTCAATCACCCTTATAGTCTAAGAACTATGTGCCCCCATAGGTTAAGTCCCCTCCGTGGGCATCATATTTAGTGATCACGCCAGTCATGCCTTTATACCCCTGGCAAGGTATATTAGCTCCTCTTGATAGGGCGTATACATCGAACTCCACATTTAGCTCACACAGTTTTATGTCGGTTAATAGTAGCCCCCATAGTCAGATTCTACTACATTGACCAGGTTATTAGTTGCAGTTCAGTATTTAGTTTCAACATGTTATGAATTTGGTCATTGCATTCAGTTTAAGTCATATTCAGTATCTTCAGTATATTCATCATGTTCATTTTATATCACTGCTTAGTATGCTTTGTTCAATTATGTATATTGTTTAGCTTTATTTTATCATGCATGCTCAGTACCTTTCAAGTACTGACGCATACTCTGCGCTACATCTTCTCGTGATGTAGGTTCGGGCCCTCAGCATTCCGATCATGCATAGATCAGCTCCGGATCTTCAGTTCAGCAGCATCAGTGGTGAGTCCTTATTCTTCGAGAACGATTGACATGATTATCTTTCTACTTTCAGTCTTTAGTTTCAGTTTTTGCTGGATTTAGCTGGGGCATGTCCCAACATCTCTAGTCAGTTAGAGGCTTATTTCCCCACCTACAGTTAATTATGGTTTTAAGCCTCCGCACAGAATTATCTTATTTCAGTTATCATAGTATGCTTATGTTATGACAACAAGGTTAGCTTGGGGTCACTCGTGATCCTAGGTCCCGCGTCCGCGTCCTGGGGTAGCTCGGGGCGTAACATAAAGTCTCCTCAATTCTTCTTCGGCCTATCCCTTTCTTTTATAAAATCCACTACAATTAACCTCTTACATTTAATCCTTCATAAATAAGAACCATCTAAGGCTCGCTCTCCTCATCTAATCCACCACGGAGGCCACACCCATCTTGTCTCAAAAATCTTCCTTCCTAATACCTAGTTATCTTGTCCAATTGACAACATATATACTGTTAGTGAAAAACACCTATTTTTAGGCCCCCAATTTAATGTATACTCAATGTTAGTTTATTGTTTTGCAATTTTGTTCGCTTCAGACACAACATCACTTGTATGTGATTTAGGTTGAAAAGATCGCATATGATTTCAGATATTTTTGTTTGAAATATGATCTTGTGAAGGACAAACATTGAGCACTTTTGCCTGAAGTTTGGTATGAACTGTGTCAAGTCCAATTTGAGAGTTTTTTTCTTGAGTTATGGGGTGAGTCTTAACTTTACAAGATCAAACTTCGAATATGTTTGATTGAGGTTGTACCTTAACAGGATTTCACATATATAATGGCTTGTAAAGATTAGTTCCAAACATTTTTACCGAAGTATGTCCCTTGAAAGCCAAATTTAGATATTTTGGCATAAGGTCAGGGCATGTATTTGCCCCAAATTCATACACATGTGATCGAAATTCAATAAGCCAATTGAAGCAAAAAAAAAAAAAAAAAGAGCTAAAAGTTTTGTGCAAATTTTAATTAAGTAGATTGATTTTCTAATTCTGTAATTTTTTTTACCAACTCTAAATAGTGC
This sequence comes from Solanum pinnatisectum, assembly GCA_035578085.1. NCBI lineage: Eukaryota > Viridiplantae > Streptophyta > Magnoliopsida > Solanales > Solanaceae > Solanum > Solanum pinnatisectum. The sequence goes on from CM069077.1 coordinate 13,143,554, forward strand.
ACATAATATTTTTTTTGGGTATCTGAATTTAGATAATAGTATTAACTTTACGTTTATGGATTATCTATATATGGTTATTTTTGTCAGTTGACCTATTAAAACATATATGAAGGCGGGTGGTTGCAATGGTGGTGTTGCTAAAGGAGGAGTTTTTTCTGAGGCTTGTTAAAAGAAGGTGCCAATTAAACAATTCTAAAATTGGATACAACTTAAATGACAATATCAAAATAGGTGCCTTGTGAAACTTTTCTATATATATTTGCCCCTTAAATTGACCTACACAATACAAATACGAACTAATTAAGCCTCAATGTGGGGCTTGGTCCAAGTTCTAGAACTTTCCGCACACAGGTAACAATACAACCTACAAAACAGGTGCCTTGTGAAACTTCTACATATTAGCCCCTTAGTTTTGATCAACACAATACAAATACAAACTAATAGAGCCTCTATGTGGGGCTTGGTCCAAATTCTAGAACTTTCCGCACACAGGTAACAATACAACCTACAAAACAGGTGCCTTGTTAAACTTTTACAGCAAATACGAACTAATCCAGCCTCAATGCAGGGCTAGGTCCAAGCTATAGAATCGGCCACACACAACTAACAATACAACCTACAAACAGGTACCTTGTGAAACTTTTACGCATTTGCCCCTTAAATGAACCGACATGTAAATACGAACTAATCGAGCTTGAATGTGGAACCATCCCCACACAACTAACAAAACAACCTACTATAAAAATAAGAGGTTCGTGAGTTTTTTACGCATTTACCCCTTAAATGTACCTGAACTGCAAATATGATCAAATCAAGCCTCAATGTGGGCCCTAGTCCCAAGCTCTAGAAACTTCCTCACAAAGCTAACAATACAACCTATAAATTAAACACCATCCTTCAACAAAAAAATGTCCTCTGTCTCTCTCGTCAACTTTCAGTAAACTATAGGTACGAATATGGAGGTGACATCGGAGTTATTTCCATATGTCGAAGGGCTAACCCCAACTGAAGCCAGATCAGTGATTCTTTCTTATATTTTTCGATTCGCCATCTCTAATTCACGACAATAATTTGTACGTACTATTGTGGTACTGGTGAATGCAACAAACAACTCAATCTCCTTCATCCAAGTTCATGCAGAACCTATTTTGGAAGATGTTGTACCTGCATCAAGATCTTCCATTGAAGCGATACCAATGGTTAAGGTTTTAGGTGAAGGGATTGATTGCTCTATATGTTTGTCGGGTTTTGAAATTAGCGAGGAAGCTAAGGAGATGCCTTGTAAACATCGTTTTCATTCGATTTGTATTGACAAGTGGTTGGGGATAAATGGATCATGTCCGATCTGTAGGTATAAGATGCCAGTGGACGAACAATGTCAAAAGAAAGATGAAGAAAGTGGTGGAGATGAAAGAGGTGATGATGGTGACAGTCATATGGAGGAAGATGGAGTAAAGTTTATTTTTCATGTTATCATTACACCAGAGACTACACACTTAACAGTGTCGATAACAGAAGTGCGGCGTTCTGATGATATGTTGTTAGAGGTTGGAGATTGCGTTGTATACGAAGTTGGAAATGGCAATGTATCCGAAGCTGGAAATGGCGATGAATCCGAAGCTGGAAATGGCGATGAAATGAACCCGAAGCTGGACATGGCAATGTATCCGAAGCTCAAGCTGGAGATGGCGGAGATGACGATGAATCCGAAACTCAAGATATGGTCATTGATAACAATTAATTTAGTTATTTTCCTTATTTATTTTCGGTGTTTTCTGCTTAGCTTAAATATAAAAAGTTGTTTGAACAAAATATTGTGCAATTTTAATTAGGATGACGAAGCTAGTGGAGATGACCTAGCGCAAGATATAGTCATTGACAACAAACAATTTGTTTTTTTACTTATTTGTTTTGGGTTTGTTCTAAACTATTAAGATTTCCCTAGAGCTTGATTAGAAAGTTGACACCAATATGTCAGCCTTACTAGTATAAGTAAGGAAGCTTCTACCTATATTGATTGTGGCGAGTGCATTGACAAATTGAATTATCAATTGCTCTATTTAAATTTCAAAAATATTGATGTTGCATATTTTCGCCAATATTTTCTTTGGTCTTTATATTTAAGGACATGTATTTTTCCATATCTCCAAGTTGACCATGATAAGAGCTATGTTTTGTATATCCCATTGAGAGGTTTAATCCTCCACCAATTCTACAAAGTGCATATGGTATTTAACATAGGAGCATTGATTCCCATTTCCTAGTAGTAGTGATCCAAAGAAGCTCAACAACAATTGCCTATACAAATAGATGGTCTAAAGATTCTCGGTAAGCGTTACTATAACATTTACTAACACTTGTTTACCAAATTTAGTTAGATTTCATTAGAAGGTAATTTCCTTTTCAACAATCTCCAAGAGAGGAATGATACATTAAATGAAATTTTGCTATGTCACACATGGTTTATAAAGTTCATTCTAGGGTAAGGAGTCAGTGATGATTTGTCACACTCTCTTATTGGAAAAATTACTGCCCATAGAGTGTTTTCAGACCTCTTCTCCTATGTTCACTTAAATATGACATTAACAGTACTTTTTGATTAATTAACATTCGGTTCAATTTGGTTTGATTTAATCAGAAAGTGCATACCCTACTCTTTAGTGATACAATTGATAAGGCAGTTAATCAAGTTCATGTCTAATTTAGCTTGTTGTTGGTTAAAGATTTTTAATCAAAATATCTGATGGTTGTTTGTTAAAGATTTTTAATCAAAATATCTGATGGTTGTTTTTGGTATTTTATCCTCCCCTTGAATCCATTTTCCTTTGGTTTTTGATTCTATGGAGACTCAACTTGTTTCTTTCCTCTTTGATCAAATTGTGAAAATATTTGTTGTTACAGTCCCCTTGTTCAAACCAATCATTTTTTTTTAAATAAAACCATCCGTCCAGTTATCCTGGGATGATGAGGGGTTAGGCATAGACCCCTACGTCGTTTATTAATCTTCAAAAGATACAAAAGAAGAGTAGGAAGGTGTGTCTTGCCTCATTAAGGAGCAACCAAAAAAACTAACTTGTTCAAACCAATCTAGTGTCCTGGTAGTATCAGAATTATCATCAATGTCTTTCTCACAATTGTGGCCCTTGACCGGTCACTCAAAGGGTTATTTGGTAGGGTGTATTATAAATGCTTGCATTCATTATGCTAAGATGGTTTGGTGTATTAAAAATAACATGCATTGCATTGCATAATTTCTAAAAAATTATTTTCTTATAAACAATACCCTACACAAATATGATGGACAAGATGTGGAAAAGGCTTTGAGGGGACAATAGTATCTTTAATCATGTATAAAAATTCTTTGAATTATTAGTACCATAAATTTTCATGTATTAATGATGTGTTGCTTTCATTAGTGACCACATTAGCAATACATCAGGATTATATTATAGGAATAGAAGCACCAAATCTTCCCATTATCATTAGAGATGCAATTCTAGAAGCAGATTTTAGGGTGAATGTGCATTTAATGGATATAATTCACTTAAGAAACCATATTACAAAGTGTAAAGCCAAATATATGAATACCTTTCTAATGTTAATATTGCTTCTGTAATGACTCGGTTATTTTTGGTAATCCTGCCCTCCTGATATTGACCCCGAATCTTCTATGATTGAGTTTTGAAAGTTGGTTTCCAAGCTTTGAGTTAAAAGTTGAGAATTTGGTAAGTTTATGGTTTGAAAGGCTAAGTTGCTTAAAAGTGATTTTTGGAGTCTTTTGGAGTTTCGAGTGTCGGAATAGAATTCTGTCGATTCCATCTGTCCCAAAATGTGAAATTTGATCCATAAGAGTTGTCGATTTCTGATTCTGAGTCTTTTGAGGATTTAAGGTCCTAAGTTGTGAATTTGTGGAAATTTAGGATTTGGGTTGACTTTGGTCAACATTTGGGTTCGGATGCTTGGATCGAAATTCCAAGAGTTCCGTTGAATTCGGTGAATAATTTGAGGTCTAGTTGAGGTCTTGGTTGATTTTTGAGAGGTTCCGAGCTTGTTTTAGCCTTTTTGGCGTTGAGTTAGGTTTTCACAGATTTCGGGTCAAGGAGACCCCGGATTGGTATTTTGATGGTTCCATTGAGTTCGAAATGTCGAGTATAATTGATTTGCATATGTGATTTGTGTGCACGGGGTTTTGAACAAATCCCGAGGGTCCTTTCGATGTTTTGAGAGTTGGTTGATTTTTCTGGTGCTTGAGTTCTCAGGGGCGGCTCTACAGCTTTGAAAAAAAAGCAATTGCCTTAGGCCCCAAAATTTGAGGGGCCTCATTTTTAAAAAAAATAATAGGTTATAAGTATTTTTTTTAAAAAAAAATATTGAGTATTACTTGTAGAAAATAAAAACTTTTCATAAAAGAGCAAAGAAGTAATAGAAGTTCGACAAATTATGAATACCATGTCTCAAGAAAGATTAAATAATTGGCTATAATAAACTTCATAAAAAATATATATTCGAATTTAAGGCCTCCATTCGGATTTGGCTTTAGGCCACTAATTTATTAGAGCTGCCCCTGTGAGTTCTGTAACCTTCGCTTTAGCGACCTCAGCTTTAGCGAAGGTGGGATCACTAAAGCGAAGGCCAGGTTTTCGTGGGGTTCGCTTAAGCGGACCAGGGTTCGCTTAAGCGGACTAGGGCTCGCTTAAGTGAAGCCTGGTTTGCAAAAGCGAGACCCTCAATTTTGCATGGTTTACTTAAGCGAACCTATGGTCGCTTAAGCGACATCAGAGGGGGGGTTTGACCTGTCATTTTCGGGGTTTATGCATCATTTCACCATTTTTGAGTTTTAGGAGCTTTGGGGTGGCGATTTGAACTAGGTTTTCGGGGAAAAACTTTTGGGTAAAGATTCTTAACTCTAAATCTTCATTTACCCACTATTATTTATGGATTTATGTGTTTAAATTAAGCTTTTGAAATGAGAAATTTGGGGTTATCTTCAAGAACCCAAGAAGTCAAGCTTTTGAAATGAAAATTTTGGGGTTATCTTCAAGAATCCAAGAACTTAGTGAAATGGTAATTTTGATCCCTTTTTCGAAATGGTTTTCACTAATGAATTCGTAAAGCCTTAGTATTAAATATCGGATTCAAACCTTATTTCGGAATTGAGTTTTGTGCTGACTGACCCACTTTTCAAGAGGATTGATGGGTATCATTGTTTTTGAAATGTGATGGTAAATACTTGCTTGTATATAGATTGTGTGGCATTGAAAGTGATTCGGAAGGAGAAGACTCAACTCTTGGAGTGATTCGGAATGTCAGCATGAGCCTTCCAACCTACGATTTAATGGCATCCATCCTTCCATCCAAATGGTTCCCTTTAGATTTGATCCTCAATTTTTGTTGCCCTTCTGAAAATTTTGCTCATTTTTTTACCCTTTTGGCTCTGAACTCAGAGAAAACTGGCACGAAATTGCTCACATTCCAAATATGGATATTCGTTAGTCTTATTGTAATTGTTTCTTGGGTTCTTTGTTTTTGAGTCCTACACAGGTTACATTCCTGCCATTGGATATAATAATATTTTGATTTTCTGTCCAAATAATAACTAATACAATTTTAATTTTCTGTTATATCAGATTGATCACCTTCAAAAGTGGGAATTCCATTCTAACATGATCAAAACTATATATCCTGCACCATGCTGCCTTGAAATTAAAGACTATTTCTTGAGTGGGATCTTATGTTAAAGCCCTTATGAACGAGGTGTTTGGAGTCTGGTCCATTAAGTACTATTGTTGGTCTGCTAGGAACGAAGTCAAGTAGGTCCGCCTCCTCTCGAGTATTTACACAATCCAAGTCCATGTTCACCATTCTGTTTACTTTAGAATCATGTCGCCCTAACATGGTGCCGCGTATCAATCATGCTCAGGTTCTTGTCTGCCATAAGTGATTCCCGTGAAACAATAATATTCAAGCTAGCTAGTAAGGAAGTAGAGTTCGGTGAGTTAAACCAACACACAACTCATGTCTAGGCCCCACGGTGGGTGCCAAACTGTTTATCGCGGTCATGGACATGTGTCAAACCAAAAATATTTCATCCTAAAAAGTACAAATGCCCAAAACTATAATGTACAAAGTTGAACTACTAAGCACAACACAAGATTTTCACTGCATTACCAATAAAATTTGTACAGTTACAAGAATGATTTTGAAAGTGGATAGTCGCAACCATCTAACCCTTTTTGCTCCGGCCACGTGCAAAACTTCAAGTTTACCAATTTTTCCTATGGACAAGTGGGGAACCCATATTTATTATAGTGTAAGACTTTTCCCCTTTTGAGTTTCAAGATTCCTTGTGTATGCATTAGCACTGGATGGTAAAAACTTACATTGCTATTAAATAGGTACACAGTTCTGCCACTCCAAATAAGTTTCTTGTACAAGATGGAACTTCAATATGCAAGCTTAAGGTCTCAATTTTCTCCACTTCAGGATACAAAATTTGAGTAACAATGGCATTAATTGTGCGCGATTCTAATGCTTTATTGATATGCATGCACTAGTTCTAATGTTTCCCTTGGTTTCTGTTGTATCACCTTCAGAAGTGGGAATTCCATTCTAACTTGATCATACAAGCTTCCATTTACATGTTATTAGAAAGATATATAAAGCATCAGCCAATAGGTGTGTAGGGCCATTGTTGCCAGAAACATTTTGGAAATCACCTAGTTCAATACTACATCACCATGACATTCAAGCTTTACAAAGGAATTTACATTCTGAAGGTTTGATAATCTAACCAACTATGGGATCTAGTAGGGGATCTGATCCCATGACAAATTGAGAGTTTAAGACTATGCAAAAAGGACGGCTGCAACCGCTGCCACAACTGCAGAGGATCAATACTCTCAGTCAATGGCATTGCACTAGGTTATTTGTCCATCTTATATTAGTTATTTTGACAAGGGACATAACCTAGTTCTTGCATTTGAAGAATTAAATACAACAAAAGTCATTCTCTCAACAACATATTCTCATACGCAGCAAGGGATCTAATCGAGTGATCTTCTACTGTCCTTAGTTGTTATATGAGATTATAGTCTTGGTTTCATTCACTGTAAGATCTATTCCTATGTAATAAAGGAATCAGATCATTTTAGTTGTAATCGTTGATTCAAGTTTGAGCGGTAGGTGGAAGCGTTTCATAGTTTAGTTCGTAAGTATGATTAGTTGTTGATGCTCAGTCGGTCTAACCTACCGAGTACTTGTGGATGGTACTCACCCCCTACTTCAGTTATCTCTTTCGGAGTTGTGGTGAGATCCTGCTTTCCGGATCGTCATTGGTCTTCATCTATCATTTGAATTCTTTGACTTTAATTTGTTTTCGAAGACTTAAGATGTATTTCAGATTCTAGAAATGTATTAGATGCTCTTTATACTTGTGTTACCAGGTTTTGGGAATTTCTTTGTTGTTTCTTATATGTTTTGGCCTGACTTCCCTTCTTTCTTAAACTTCGTGCCGAATCAAATTACCTCACATAAAATGGGACAGAGGGAGTACATGAAAATCCATGGTATTAGGCCAAACACATACACAACCCCTTAAACTTGCCTCATTTTTCATTTTGGCACTTTATCTTAGCCTAGTTCAATTTTAAACCTTAAACTCCATTTTTATGTACCACTTGAAAGTTAAGATAAAGTGTCAAAATGAAAAATGAGGGCAAGTTAAAGGGGTTATGTATTTTTAATTCATGCATAAGCATGATTAAAGACATAATTGCTCCTCAAAACCTTTTTCACATCCTTTCTACTATATTTATGCATTACTAATGCAAAACTAATATTAGCATTACCAGTACAACCATCACTAGGGGTGTACAAAACTGAACCAAACCACAAACCGAGTCAAAGCGAAAAAAAATCCAACTAATGGTTTGGTTTGACTTGGTTTGGTATTGGGAAAAAAAACCCGACCATACTTGAATTGGTTTGGTTTCTTCCAAATCCAGTTTTCATAGTTTTTATATTTTAACATATTTTTTCAAATTTTTTTGAACTTAGAATTTTGAATGGTCCAACAAAATGCTATAATACATAGATATTAGTAACTCTAATAAAGCTCAATTCAAAATCAAATAAATACTAATGCTAACAAAATAAATTAATTCAACACTAAGAATGACAATAATGTTGAATATTTGTTCTTTAGGTTTACATTGATTTAGACATTTAAAATACATAACCTTATTTTCATTTTTCTTTAATGTTTAATCATGTAATTAATACTCCTATTAGACTTATTTTAGCATGATTTAGTACTTTTAAATTATGATCATTTTTCATTATAACTTATCAATTTGCAATATTTATTTTATGCGATTTCATTATTATTTTTATTGAATATTTTAGTATCATCACTCATCATATTTTGTGTTAATTTCTTAAGAAACACCTTAGATAGTTGTATTCTTATTGGACTAAAGAAATATTTGGAGCACAAGTTAATTATATGTTTGTATGAATATTTTACTGGAAAAATTCAAAAACCCGAAAAAATTTGATGTTTAATAGTTTTGTTTGATTTAAAAATTTTAAAATGTGACACAAATGGTTTGGTTTGGTATTTGAAAAACCCGAACCAACCCAAAAAAACCAGAGGTTGAAAAGACCAAAAAAACCTGAGTTTTATTAGTTTGGTTTGGTTTATAAATTTAAAATTTTGACACAAATGGTTTGGTTTGATATTTGAAAAACCCGAACTAACCTGGTCATGTACACTCCTAGCCATCACCATATTCAACATTATTCCTAATTTCCTATACATTCTGCCAACCGATCCCTATACATATACAAACATAAATTTAAGATCCAATTATTATCGCTTAAAATTCAAAACCAACGAAAAATGAAATTTTAATTTCACCTCCACTAATATCTTCTAGCAATTCAAACCTCACGTATGAATTTAAAAAGGTGAAGTATTGTTTGTAGGACCCATTGAATCAAACATGTCATATTTATGACATATATTCACCCAATCAAGAACAATTTCTTGACCCGTTACCATAGTGGGCAACGTGGCCTAAGATTTTATTGTTATGATGGGCATTTCTATATTGGACCATCTCAAAAAAAGTTCAAATATTAAACTTTAATTTGCCTAACACCAATTTTTAACAATGCTTATAATCTCCATCACCAATTCTAATGAAGTAAATTCGTTCATATTCAAATTAGCTATCGCCTATCGTAATATGACTTCATATTGTTTTTAAGAGATAAATTGGTATCATTTAATATTTTTAAAGAAAACATGTGGCAAATATAATTTATTATTGAAAGTCGTATGACAAGCAATTAGTTATATTGAAATAGTACAAGTACGTCTCTTATGTCATATTTATTTAATAGAGTTGTTCAACTACTCAACTTAGGGATCGTTTGGTGTGAAGGATAAACACAAATAGTCCCGGGATAAATATTTAGTGACACTTAATTCAGTGTTTAGTTGGAAAGTTTGGAATAACTTATCCTGGGATTAATAAATAGTACTAGGATAAGTTATCCCTCCAAAAGGGTGGTATAATAATCCCATCACAATTTGTGATGGGATAAATTTATTAAATGACAAAACTACCCTTCAATTTCAGGATCTTCTGCATTGGCAACAATTTCCTGGTTGAGATGAGAAGGCAGTTCCATGCTTCTCTCCATATCTTAATTTCACACAACAACAGAGCATCAGAAAAAGAAGTGTAGTATATATAATCAACATATTCATCTAATTTTATCACAACTAGCAAGGCATTTGTAGTCCAAATGTCCAATTAAACATTACTAAATCACATTTGCTATTAACTAACTTTTCATGTATCGTAACGGACACTACACTATCCACTGTTTTCATATACTCTATATTTGTAGTACTAGTTGTTCTTAAAGTTATATGCAATGTTTCTTTTTCTTTGGATGAAGAAATGATAGCTAGATTTTAATTAACTTCTTAAAATGCATATTTGTTTTGATGATAAATTTGTTGTGTATTTTAATTTTATGGCAAAAGCCGAGAGTAATAAAAATAAAACTTGTCGAATTTGTGTAATACAACTTGCTAGCTTTAGTTGGTTCTTTTTCACTCTCTTTTTTTTATTTAATTGCATTCTACTTAAAATTAAAGTTCCAAAAGAAAACCAGAAATGGCCGTGTCGATCACCATTACCATGAATGCTTCCATATATTCAAAAGGTGCAATTGCCTTCATGCTCTATTTTCAAGCAATCTCGATTTCTCATATGTAAAAGACTGAAGAGGGTAAGGAAGAAAAGAATGGAAGGACTACGTGGATAGGTTGGATTTTAAAATGGGTTACTGGTGGATTTTCTATCTTTGAATGGATTGATAGGTAAATTTGGTTTTAACTAAAACTCTACCAAAAAATATATATATAAAAAGCTAAATAAGAGGGTATTTTTGTAATTAAATCACTTATTTTTTGAAATTATGTAATGGTTATTATTTTTAGTACAACAAACCAAACAATCAATAAGAAATAATGTCAGGATAACTAATTCCAGTATAACTAATCCCAACATAACTTATCCCAGCATAATTTATATTCAAACCAAATGACCCCTTATAGTAATATTTATAGCAGTATTTTAAATACGAGATTCTAATGTGGACACAAGCATTTTGCTTTTCAAAGTTGTTCAACTACTCAACTTATAGTAATACTTATAGCAGTATTTTAAATTCGAGATTCTAATGTGGATACAAGAATTTTGCTTTTCCCTAGTAGTTGACCTTTTTAACCAACAAAGTCATAAAAAGATACTCCTTCGTTTCAAAATAAATATCACTTTAGTAACCAAAAATCATTGTCCCAAAATAAATGTCATGTTAGGAATTTAAAACAAAAATTTATTCTTTTCTCTCAACTATACCATTATATTCTACTATCATCTTATTAGTGTTCAATTCTCAAAAAACATTTATTAAATAGAGATAGTTTAGTAAACTACACATTATATTTATTATTTTCTTAACAGTATATTTTTTTAAGTGACACTTATTTTTAAATGGAAGGAATACATGTTCCAAGTAGCAAGACTTTTGAAAGAGGACCCTTCAACGGGGAAAGAAAAAAAAAATAGAAAGAGTTTGAAAATTGGAAGGAAGCGTTGACATGAAAAAACTAAAACAGGAAAAAGACCAAACAAAAAAAGAAAAATGATAAAATCTTATTACGTATACGTTACGTCTCTTATTCTATCCACATCAGGAAGAATATTCAAAACAAACGGCAATTATATATATATATATATAGAGAGAGTGAGAGACATAAGTTTAATTTCTTAATAGACATAATATTTATATAACTGACGTAAAAATTGCCCATAGGGATAGTTTTTGCATACGTTATTTGTCATGATCCAAAAGTCGAGGTCATGATGACACACGACCTGAGAACTCTAAAATGATGTGTAAGCTGAAAGAATCACACATACAAGACTCCCGAAGGGGAGTCAAGCCACAGCCAATAGAAAAACAACAAGGAATATCCCCAAAACTTGGTGGCATAAGTATAAAGAGCATTTAATATATTTATAGAATCTGATATACATTTCAAGTCTTCGAAAAGAAAGTCAAAGACTTTAAATGATAGATGGAGACTAATGGTGATCCGGAAAGCAGGGTCTCGCCATAACTTTGAAAAAGAGAACTCCGCTGGATCTAATCAACTGATACAAGGCTTACCCTAATTAGGATTTGTATCAAAGGAATAACATAAGTAGGGGTGAGTAAAATCCACATGTACTCAGTAGGTTATATATATATATCCTCAGGGGCGGCTCAAAGTAATTAGAGGCCTAAAACGAAATTTCAATTAGAGACCTAAAATTTAAATAAACTTCATATATATTTATTTAAAAATTATTTTTCTAACTTTTAGATTTCAATTAGAGGCCTAAAATCTAAATAAACTTCATATGTATTTATTTAAAAATTATTTTTCTAACTTTTTAGATGTAAATTTTTGCTTAAAATTTCTTTATAGATGATTTCTTCAAATATCTTTTTTATTATTATTAGTTTTAGGTAAGATTTTATCAATTCAACATTAGAAAACACTCTTTTATTGGGGTCATTACTATATGAATTGTAAACATAATTCTTAGTAATAAGTTGACAAACTTTAAATAAATACAAGAGTTAAAATCATAGGATTTGATTCAAGAAGTTGATAACTTGGTATATCATATTTATATAAATATTATATATATGGTATATCCTACTTTAATATGTTTGTTGTATTGCTTGAAAATTTAAGGAGAAATAAAAAAATAATTTGTAATTTACTTTGTTCAGCACTTTTCGACTATTGATTCATATTTTTGACAGACTATTACTCTACCTTATCAAAGATTTGAAAAAAAAAAAAGAGTTCTCAAACAGATAAACAATATGAGAGTTACCGAAAAATAATTGATTTTTTTCTATTTGAATGGGATTAAGGAGAACAAAATAATATAATTTTATGTAAAAAAATTAACAATTTATTCTTGGTAAGAATTTGAGGCCTCCCAAAATTAGGGGCCTACATATGCCTCAAATTTTGTATGCAAGAGCCGCCCCTGTATATCCTGGGATTGGAGATAATATAGGAGTATATATGTTGGTACGTACTATATTACTAACTCAAACACAAAGTCTGTATTATAACTCAAACACAAAAAATGAATATGAAGAAGTTGGAAAGAAGCAATACTATTGTTATTATTATGTTAGTTTTTGCATTTGATCACTTTACTGCTTCTTTGTCTAACATTGCCACTGATGAAGCTGCTCTTCTTGCCTTCAAATCTCACGTTTCTTCTTCTTCTGATCCCAACAACAACAACGTCGTCTTGCAAACCAACTGGTCTTCTTCAATTCCATCATCAGTTTGCACCTGGATAGGGATCACTTGCAACGGGCGCCATAGAGTCACTGCTTTAGACATTTCTAGCATGCAACTTCATGGTACCATTCCTCCACACCTTGGAAATCTCTCATTTCTCTTATCCCTTGACATTAGTAACAACACTTTCCATGGAGATCTCCCCAAAGAGTTGACTCATTTACGGAGGTTGAAATTGATTGATGTTAGAAGAAACAATTTTAGTGGTGCCATTCCATCATTCTTAAGTTTGTTACCTAACCTTCGATTCGTTTACCTTTCAAACAACCAATTCTCAGGGGAAATTCCATCTTCCCTTTCCAACCTAACAAATCTTCAAGAGTTAAGAATACAGAGGAAAAAATCCCTCCTGAAATTGGCAATCTTCGTTACTTGACTATTTTAGACCTGCAAGGTAATAGACTTACTGGCTCTATACCGCCGTCAATCTTCAACATGACTTCCTTGACAACACTTGCTATAATACGCAATCGTCTTGTCGGTAAACTTCCTGTAGATATTTGTGACAATCTACCAAATCTTGAAGTGCTTTTACTCTCATCAAACTACCTGGATGGCCTAATCCCATCAAATTTACAGAAATGCTCAATGCTACAACTGTTGACATTGTCTGGCAATGAGTTCACTGGACCTATACCAAGAGAACTTGGGAACTTAACTATGCTCAGAGTCTTGCATCTTGGAGAAAACCATTTAGAAGGTACGTCGTATGAATTACTCCCTCTGTTTCAATTTGTTTATCTAGTTTTTGTTAGCCCATATGTTTGGGCTTTTCCTATTTCCTATTAAGTTAGGTTTAGTTAGTGCATTCTTATTAGGTTAGGTTTAGTTACTTATATATAGTCTTTCTATTCTAATATATTGTAATATAACTTGTTCTTTAATAAAAGTAGTTCTATTATAAATCGATCCATGCTCTTTAATAAAAGTAGTTTTTGATTTTTGTTTAGATTTTGATGAGTTCGCGTGATTTTTGTTTTTTGTTTAGATTTTGGTGAGTTCGTGGTGATTTTGAAAAGATGATTCTTTAATGCTCAATTAGATGGTAAAAATTATAGTTATGTCATGAAGAATTTTCGAATATTCAAGATTTAAAAATCAGGTTTTCAACATCTCATCATATGTCACCTTATTTGTCATCGCCTAACATTGTTCTCTCCGATGTTTATTAGTATTGATTTGTCATCTTGAGTCCTTTGTCTGGGTCATTTGAACACTTGTGATATTTTTAATAAATTTGATATTATTCATTCCCATCTCCAATCTCTACTAAGGATGGCTATTATATTGATGACTTTACTCGTTATGATTTCTTTGGCATTATGATAAAGCGAATATACCTCTAATGATTTAGTATTTATATGTGATTAATCGTATTCGGATGTCTCCATTTGAGAAATTATAATTATGATATCATAACATATTCCTTTTATTCGATTTATTGATCCTTTATAAGTCCACCAAACTAAATATCCATAATTTTGATCTTATCCTCTGTATAAGATAAAACAAAAAAATATGGTATGGACTATGAGAGACTTTTGTCGAAGATATTTCAAAATGGTGATCTCAAGTTTATTTGGTTTGAGAAATTTTCTGATTACTTCGTAATCATGATTGGGCATTGTTTGTTAGATGAGATAATATGGTTATTGATGATTATGATGGTACGTTATTTTGTGGGTATTGAGGTGGCTTAGTCTAAGAAATATCTTCTTTCTCATACTAAATATATATCCGACTTGTTTAAGTCTTTATGTAGTTTGGTTTATCTTATTCGAGATATCTTCGAATCTCTTGTTTCGATTGGGATGGCGATCGCAATGATCGTAAATCCACCTTTTTGTGTGTTTCGAGACTTTTAATCTCATGGAAGAGCAAGAAACAAGATGTTGTCTCTAGATCTTCCAGATTGTTTGGTTACGTGATAACAAAAGTGTGATACAAATTGCAAAGAATGAGATTGATTGTCACTTCACATCATTGACCATATCGCCTTTTGTTCGATTTTTGTGACAAACTCTCAATGCTTGCATTGTGAGTTTGAGGGGGGATGTTAGCCCATATGTTTGGGCTTTTCCTATTTCCTATTAAGTTAGGTTTAGTTAGTGCATTCTTATTAGGCTAGGTTTAGTTACTAATATATAGTCTTTCTATTATAATATATTGTAATATAACTTTTGCCTCTTGTTCTTTAATAAAAGTAGTTCTATTAACAGTTTTGACTTGGCACTAGTTAAAGGAAGTAAAAAGGACTTTTGAATTTTATTGTCTGTAGAATGTACCAAAATACCCTATATTCTTAGAGTCTTAAACAGGTCACGTGAAAAGTTGAAATTAAGAAAAAAAGACAAACTGACTAAACAGGGAAGTAAAACAAATAAATTGAAACGGAGGAAGTATATCTTTATGCTTTTGTGTTTATTTTAAGATTTCTCAAAAGTAAGCAATATCAATATGTACTAATGTTTATGCATTTTACTCTAATTGACAGGAGAGTTACCGGTCGAGATAGGTAACCTACAAAACCTCCAAGTGCTTGGGTTTATAAATAATAAGTTAAATGGTACTATTCCTGCAGAAATTTTCAACATTTCAGCATTGCAGATATTGACAATGTATGGAAATCAGTTATCAGGTAGTTTACCTTCAGATTTAGGCATTGGAACGCCTAGTCTTAAAGAAGTTTACCTTGGATCAAATGAACTCAGTGGACGAATTGCTCCTACCATCTCGAATTCTTCAAAGCTAACTCTTTTAGACCTTGCATACAACAAGTTTACAGGCCCAATTCCTGATTCACTTGGTTCATTAGAGTTTCTTGAAGTCATATTCTTGGGAGGTAACAATTTCATTAATGAGCCATCTTCTTCTGAGTTAAGATTCGTCTCGTCCCTGACTAATTGTAGATATTTAAGAGAAGTGGTCATTGAAGATAATCCTTTGAATGGTTTTCTTCCATCCTCTATTGGAAACTTTTCTGATTCTTTTCGGATGTTTGTTGCACGTAGAACCAAACTGAAGGGCACAATCCCGGAAGAAATTGGCAACCTGAGTAGCTTAGGTGTGCTAGCTCTCTCTCATAATGACTTGACTGGTTCAATACCTGAGCAGTTGAGAAGCATGAAGAATCTTCAAGAATTTTACTTAGAAAATAACAGCCTAAGTGGAACAATACCTGATGATATCTGCAGTTTACAAAATCTTGGAGCTTTAAAATTGACTGGAAATCAAATATCTGGTTCAATTCCAGCATGTTTAGGAAATGTTTCTACTTTAAGATATCTTCATTTAGCTTTCAACAGATTGACTTCAACCTTACCTGAAACCCTGTGGAGCCTTCAAGATCTCTTGGAACTCAATGCATCAGCAAATCTGTTTAGCGGGCGTATACCTCCTGAGGTTGGTAATCTAAAGGCTGCGTCGCTAATTGATCTGTCAAGAAATGATTTTTCTGGTAATATTCCTAGTACTATAGGGGGTCTTGAAAAGTTGATTAGTCTTTCCATGGCACACAATAAATTAGAAGGACCTATTCCGAGTTCATTCGGGAAAATGGTGGGGTTGGAATTCTTGGATTTTTCTTACAACAATCTTACTGGTGAAATTCCAAAGTCACTTGAAACACTCTCACATCTCAACTACTTTAACATCTCTTTTAACAAATTAAGAGGAGAAATTCCTAGTAGTGGTCCATTTGCAAACTTCACCAGTCAATCTTTCATTTCCAATTCTGCACTCTGTGGTGCTCCTCGCTTTAATGTGTCGCCATGCCTCATCAAATCCACCAAGAAATCAAGGAGACACAGAGTTCTAACAAGTCTGTATATCGTATTAGGTATTGGATCAATGATTCTCACATTCGTTCTAGGATATGTTTTGTTAAGGTGGAAAAAGAGAGGGAAGAATTCAGGTCAAACAGATGCATCTTTGGTGAAAAGACATGAAAGAATCTCTTATTATGAACTTCAGCAAGCAACGGAACGATTCAGCGAGAGCAATTTGCTTGGTACCGGAAGTTTCAGTATGGTGTACAAAGGGATACTTAAAGATGGGACTCTTTTGGCAGCAAAGGTATTCAATGTGCAACTGGAGGGAGCATTCAAGAGCTTTGAAACAGAATGTGAGATACTACGCAACCTTCGCCATAGAAATCTAACAAGAGTGATCACTAGTTGTTCCAATCCAGACTTCAAAGCCTTAGTATTGGAATACATGCCCAATG
The DNA here is from genome assembly GCA_035578085.1 of Solanum pinnatisectum. NCBI lineage: Eukaryota > Viridiplantae > Streptophyta > Magnoliopsida > Solanales > Solanaceae > Solanum > Solanum pinnatisectum. The sequence goes on from CM069077.1 coordinate 13,160,734, forward strand.
GAACACTTGATAAGTGGCTACACTCTCATGACTTGTTCTTAGACATCTTGAAGAGGTTGGACATTATGATAGACGTGGCATCGGCATTAGATTATCTCCACAATGGGTATCCAACACCCGTGGTGCATTGTGACTTGAAACCAAGCAATGTCTTGCTAGATCAAGACATGGTTGGTCATGTGAGTGATTTTGGCATTTCAAAATTGCTAGGTGATGGGGAGACTTTTGTACAAACAAGGACTATTGCAACCATCGGATACATTGCTCCAGGTAATAGAAATTTCAAACTTGCCATCCTTTAGATTTCCACATTTCAAACTTTATCTAACAAGATTTCTCCCATGATTACAGAGTATGGACAGGACGGAATAGTATCCAAATGTTGTGATGTTTATAGTTTCGGTATCATGATGATGGAAACATTTACAGGTATGAGGCCAAGTGATGAAATGTTTACGGGAGATTTGAGCCTAAGATATTGGATTAATGATTCTTTTCCTAACGGAGTTGTGGATGGCAATTTGTTAAGGCCAGAGGAAGAACATATTAAAGAGAAAATGCAATGTGTATTGTCTATCATGGAATTGGCTTTGAGTTGCACTTTAATGCAAGAGTTAACATTGAAGATGCTCTTTCAGCCCTCCAGAAAATAAGACATCAGTTTGTCAATAGTTGTGCAAGGACTTAAAAACAAGTCATCAAAGGATTTATTATGTATTATTTAGGTTTAAAAGTGTGTGTTTTCTATGCCTTGCTCCTACTTAGATAAATTTACAAAAAATCACCTAGTTATATTTTTTTGTGATGTCATTCTAATTATTGTGCTCTCTTGTTAAAAATTTGAATGTCAACTCCCTTTCCTATCTTCTTCCCTTGCCATACGTATTGCAGTTGCAGAAAGAAACAAACAAATAAGAAAAGTCCACATATAGCTAGTGTAAAAATAAAAAGTAATACTTCCTCCGTTCATTTTTATTTGTGATATTGCGCCTTTCAAAAATTAATTTGACTAATTTTCAAAGTTAAATTAGATTGCAATAATTTGATATTTTAAATAAAAAATTTAGATATTAAAAAATTATACGAAAATACTATAAATTATAATTTTTTGCATATCAATATGATGAAAAAATACATAATAAAATGTTAGTTAAATTTTTTATAATTTGACTCAAAAAATTTATGACAATTAAAAGTGGAGGGACAGTCAGAAAAGATTTGACCTTGTATTACGCCTATGGCCAATCATTCCTTAGATAGCTCAATGGAGTTGGTGAGAACTAAAATGGGATAAACACATAGAAAAAGTGTTTTCTCATCTACAAAATTCAGTGTCTTTATCCCTTTGCCTCAACTACAGAAAATTAAATGTATTTGTCATCCATCCCTCGTCAAAAAGAATCTATAATCTATATAAACTAATAGGAAAAAACCGTTTGGCCAGAAATTTTGGTCAGAATTTGATCAAAATGGTAAAATAACATATTTTACACTATGTTATTTTATATTTTTTAAACATTTTTACCTTTTTAACTTTAATATCTTTTAATTAAAAAATAGAAAAAGATTCGTTTATTTTAAAATAAAAAGGATATTATAGACTTTTTAATTTTCTGGCAATTTAGCATTACCCATCAAGAATATTGTTTGATTACTTTATTTAACTTGATTCATGGATTAGTTATAGTATCTCATATTAGGTCTTATTTAACAATCTTTGGACAAGACCCCGACTAAACTATCTCCCAATCCTTTTTCCTAAATTTCTGTTGTAATTAATATCCTTTTTTATTTATATTGAAATAGGTATAAATATTCTTTTTAATCCTTCAAATTCGTTCATTATAATTTGATGATTTCACAAACTAATACTTTTTCTCCATGTTTGATTTGCTATATTGGGTTGGATTTTTTTTCATATTTTTTTTTTTAAAAAAATGTAGTTCGTCGATTGACCACTTGAATTATTTTTTTAAAAAATAATAGTAATAAATTTGTTTTATATTTTAGTATTTAACTTGACTAGTGAAATGAAATAGAAAATCCTACAAAAAATCAAGGATATAATTGTAAAGAAGATCTTTGTAGAGTTTTATCCTCAAATAATTCAAGTAAGAAAATAGCAAACATGATGACAAAATTATTCTTCTCCTACCTAGTTAGAAGGCCACAGAAAAATAATATTGTCCGACAAATGACAATTATCTATCTTGATCCGATTAGATGAAATAGAATATCTCATAATAACTCAAGGGTATAATACGAAAGAAATTTTATAGAGTTATAAACCAAATTTAAGATTAGGTGAGAAACAATGAATCAAACACTTGATAAAAACCAATTCCTACATTACCAAACTTCACAATACGAATCCTTACATTATTAGAGTGTGTTTGAATTGACTTAAAAGTTGGTCAAACCTACTTTTAAGTCAGTTTTTCACTTCTGGAAATGTCTGGCAAATATAAAAAATAACTAAAAATAAGAAAAAAAAATTACTTAAAATAAGTTCGAAAGTGTTTGACAAGGTTAAAAATAACTTAAAATAAGTCAAAAACAAAAAGTAGGTCTCCTCCTACTTTTTATATTTCGACTGAAAAGTCATTTGAGTTCGATTATTTATTTTTAATATAAAAACTATTTTTTTTAAGTCAATTCAAATGGGCTCTTAATTCATGCATTACTAATCTCTCCATTATGCATCTTTCTATTAAACGACCAAGCATCATGTCTACAACCAAATGGAGCTTTCTGTACATCAACTGCTATTCTCCGGACCAAGAATGCCATTATCATAACTACGAGCAACCTTTCTCCACAGAGCATGTCAAGAGTCATGACTTTAAGGGTGTGTTCGGTAGAAAGTGTTTTTTAATTTTTTCTTCTTTGTTCATCAAATATTTGAAAAAATATTTTCCACATTAATTGTGTCCTCGGTCCTTTCCACCCCCCATATCCTTCATCCCCACCATTCCATATTCCACCCCACCTCCTATATATTTGTCTAAATTATATACAAATATTTTTAAATTTTTTTATTAAGATGTAAGATTTGAAATGAATCTCAACCATAAATTATTATATGATCCACATGGCATAAATCTAAAATATTACATATTAAATATTTTTTGAGAAAATAATACTTGACTGGATCGTTTTTCCGATCAAGTCTTCGATTACATTAAATAAAGAGCTTACACCATGAAATAGATTGTGGGCTTTCCACATTCTCCATTTGGACGGAGGTAAATGTAGTATAATTATTTTTTGGTTTTTAATTTTAAAAAATCGCCTTTTGGTCTTCATTTTTTTTTTGAAAAAAAGACTATATTGCTTATAAATAATAGTAATAATTTTTATAATACCTACCTGCATTTAAGAGAAAAAAAAATTCAAAATTAAAATTAATAAAATCCTTACCTAAGATTGAATACATCAAGAGATGGATTAGTTATATTTTCAATAGGAAAAAAAATACTGTAGAAAAATGATAATAAGAAAATTATTAATAATTTTACATCTCAAAAATTAGAAAATTCAAATTTTTAAATAAAAATGTGTACAGGATTATTATTTTTTTTTGAAAAAGGATTAAAGCCTTTCATCTAGGTGTAACTTTTGTTGGGAAAATACGGACTAACACAAAAAATATATATGTTCAAAATAATGGAAATAAAATGGAAAAATAATAACACTAAGAATTTAACATGGAAACCCTTTTAAATAAGGGAAAAACCATGGGCCAAGAGAAGCAATTGACATCCCTATAGCAACAAATTTTTACACTGTGCAATCACGAATACAATACTCAAAGTGATTACTACACACTCAAAAGGAATAACACTCTTTTGATTTACCACTTACTAAAATATCGCGAGCACTATATTTTTCTTCACATACTATTTTCTTGTATAGTCTATGGAAACCTCACAACTCTTTAAATGAGCAAGGGCTCTCTATTTATAGGAGAAATCTACTCCTAATGATGTCACCAGTGACAACATAAAAAAACACCAAAATTTCAACCTTCACAACTATGCAGATTTCTAAATAAGATTTTAGTTAAAAAAGAAATAGTGAGCTTTGGTTTGTTGCAACATTTGTTGACTTTAACAATAAACAACAAACATTTCAACATTTTATGCATTTCAAATTTCCTTATATTTATCTATAATTGGTATGGATCCTACAAATCTCCCCCTCCAGACCCATTCACCCAAAGAAGGCATCTTCATTTTCTTTAGAGAGAGCTCATACTGACAAGTTCTTTGCATAACTCTAACTTGTCTTTCGGTATTGTCTTGGTCAGCATATCTACAGGATTTTCACTTGTGTGGATCTTTTTGACGTGAAATGATTCATTCTCCACTTCCTCACGAATCCAATGATATCTGACGTCAATGTGTTTTGACCTTGCATGGTACATGGAGTTTTTGCTCAAGTCTATTGCATTTTGGCTAACACAATATACGATATACTCTATCTGATGCAAACCAAGCTCTTGAAGAAATCGCTTGAGCCATATCATCTCCTTGACGACTTCAGTAGTCGTAATATACTCAACTTCAGTTATAGATAGTGCAACACACTTCTCCAACTTTGACTGCCATGATATAGTAGTGAATTTTCTATTATCAAGGTCACCTGCCATATCAGCACCTACATAGCCCTTCAAGATTGGATCTGATTCTCCAAAACACAAGCATTCATCTAAGTTTCCTCTAAGATACTTGAGTATCCACTTCACAACTTCTCAAAGTTCTTTTCTTGAATTGTCGAGAAATCTACTGACAATACCAACTGTGTGAGAAATATCAGGTCTAGTGCATACCATTGCATACATTAGACTTCTGACGACGCCTTTTTCCCCACCACTTTGATGATAACTGAGTGTTTCCACGGGAGGTATATTCTTAAGGAATATGAAACTTTGGCCATGATCTCTTTTTCCTCCCTAGTTGTAGGACACATTTTCTTGCTCAACTTCATATGACTAGCAATAGCAATAGGTGTACTAACATGCTTAGCATTCTTTATATTGAAGTGTTCTAGTACATGTTCAATGTACTTTTTCTATGACAAATAAATCTTCCTTTCATCTCTGAGATGAATAATTCTCATGCCCAAAATTTGCTTGACATGATCCAAGTCTTTCATAAAAGAAGACTTACACAAATATTTCTTCAATTCGTCAATCTTGGAAGTATCCTTGCCCACAATTAACATATCATCCACATACAGCAAGAGGATGATAAAATTATTGTCGAATTTATTTTGTACAAATACACAATGATCTGAAGAAGTCTTCTTATAGCCTTGCTCCCCCATAACAGATTCAAACTTCTTGTACCACTGTCTAGAAGCTTGCTTTAAGCTATAGAGACTTTTTTTGAGTTTGCATACAAAATTTTCTTTACCATAAACTTTAAAGCCCTCAGGTTATTCCATGTAGATCTCTTTTTCTAGGTCAAGGAAAGTTGTTTTCAAATCCATCTGCTCAATCTCTAAATTAAGACTAGCAACCAAACCTAGAACTGTACGAATCGAGGACATTTTCACAACAGGAGAAAATATTTCGTCAAAGTCAATACCCTTTCTTTGACCAAATCCCTTAACAACCAATCTAGCTTTGTATCTGGGCTTCAAGTTGTGTTCTTCAACTTTAACTTTGAACACCCATTTGTTCTTCAAAACTCTCATGCCCTTGGGTAACTTTACCAACTCATAAGTGTAGTTCTAATGCAGATGCTTCATCTCATCTTGCATGGCTTTAATCCATTAATCCTTGGGCTCATCTTTCATAGCCTCCCCATAACATTCAGTTTCTCCCCCGTCAGTGAGCAATACATACTCATTGGGTGAATAACGAGATGAAGGAACCCACTGTCTTGTGGACCTTCTAAGCGAAATATTTAATTCGTCCACAACTTCATGAGCATGAAGATCATCAATAACAACATCATTGTTATTATCAACATCACGTGTTGATTTAATACATGATTTTGGGCATCACCATGATTATCAAGCCCAACAACATCATGGACACTTGTGTGAGGAACTTCATCTAGATGAATTATGCCATAAAAACTTGAAGATTCTAGCTTCTCCGCTTTGTCAATGTCTTCAATTGTTTGATTCTCCATGAAAATAATATCATGACTTCTCACAAGTTTCTTCTAAATTGGATCATACAAAAGTTTTGCAATCAAATACTCTCAAATGATCATAGGAAACATCAGTTCCCTACCAAACTCTATTCGGTACATCACTTTGCAAAGCAACAACAGAAGATAGATTAGTAACATATGCAGCGGTCAATAAAGCCTCACCCCAAAATGAGTTCGGCAACTTTGTTTCAGAAAGCAAACATCTAACTTTTTCCATCAAGGTCATGTTCATCCTCTCAGCCAAACCATTAAGTTGAGGAGTCTTAGGAGGATTCTTCTGGTGTCTAATACCTTGATGCTTTCAGTATTCGTTAAATGGTCCACAATATTCACCACCATTATCAGTATGAATACATTCTAGCTTCTTTCCAATCAACTGAGCCTGAAATTGCTTGAAGACACTTAACACTTGATCTTTAGTCTTCAAGACTTAGACCCAAAGTTTTCTCGAGTAGTCATCAATAAAAGTGACAAAGTAGAGTGCACCACCCAATGTCATTGCCTTCATTGGAACACATAAATCATAGTGTACCAACTCAACCAACTCTGTCTTTGTCAAAGGAGGACTAAATTTAAAGGAAACTCTATTTTGTTTAGAAGCTAAATAGTGCTCACACTTTTCTAATTTAGCACTTTGGAAATCTGACAATAATTTTTTCTTGGCTAGAACATTAAGTCATTTTCTCGTTGATATGGCTAAGCCTCTTGTGCCATAACGTTGAAGAGCTAGCGCTCTCAACTGCATTCACCATATCAACACAAGCAGGAGCCATAGTCCACTATAGACTACGACATTTGTTGCCACGAGTCACAATCAAGAAATCCTTAATGAGCTTCTATTTTCCATCATTGTTAGTACAAACATTTCCTTCATCATCGAAAACACCAACAGAAATTAGGTGCAAACGAACATCAGGTGTATGTTTCACATTGTTCAAAATATTTTAGTTCCAACACTAGTTTCCAAACAAATTATACCGATACCAACCACCCTAGATATAGTCTCATTACCCATACTCAAGGTTCAAAAATCACCAAGAGTATAGGAAGAGAAAAAATCCTTCATTGATGTCACGTGAAATGCGGCATCAGTGTCCGCAACCCAGTTTGAATCATCACAAGCAATATTTATCAAATTCGCATCAAGGACGGTAACAAGATTTTCGGCGGTGACGGTGGCTAGATGATTTTCATTGCTATCTTCTTTAGTTTCCTCTTTCTTTTTGTTCCCCCTCTTCAACTTCCTGCAAAACTTCTTTGTGTGTCATTTCATGCCACAATGATAGAATTCAATATCCTTAAGTCATCCTCTCAATTTGCTCATATTTTGTTCTCTATTCTAATAACTGCGAATTTTTTTCCCCCATGGAGCTAGTTATCAGGACATCCGACGAAAATAACCTTGATATTTTCTCCTTATCTCTTCGTTCAAGACACTACTCTTGGCAGAATTCATAGAGATCACACCATCCGAAGCAGAATTTGACAATGAAGTTTTAAATGTTTCCCAAGAGTCTGATAGGGACCAAGTATAAGCAAGCCTTGAATTTCTTCATCAAATTTGATGTCCATAGAAGATAACTGGTTCATGATCCCCTGAAATTATTCATATGGTCTGCCATTAGAGAACCATCATGATACTTTAAACTCAGCATCTGCTTTATTAAGAACATTTTGTTGTTGTCAGTCTTTCGAGCATACAAACTTTTAAGATGCTTCTATAGAGTTCGAGCACGTGTCTCCCCAGAAATATAGTTCAACACATTATCTTCAACTCATTGCCTAATGAATTCATAAATCTGTATGTGCAACATATTCTACTCTTCACCTGTTTTATTATCCGACTTTATAGTGGTAAAGACGGGTTGATAAAAATTCTTGACATAAAACAAATCTTCCATTCCCCTATTCCAAATGACATAATTAACATCATTCAAAGTAATCATTCTACTTGTGTTGACTTCCATCATTTTTCGCAAAAAAATATAGTCAGTGCAAACCAAAGTAAATATGTTTTGATGTGTAAGTTCAGACTATGTTGCAACCATAGAACATATTCAGTTAAAATATTGGCTCTGATACCAATTTTGAAAATTCAGACTAACACAAAAATATATATGGTCAAAATAATGGAAATAAAATGGAAAAATAATGACACCAAAAATTTTATGTGGAAACATTTCAAATAAGGAAAAAACCACGGGCTAAGAGGAGCAACTGATATCACTATAGCAAGGAATTTTTACATTGTGTGGTCACGAATACAATACTCTAAGTGACTACTACACAATCAAAAGAAATAACACTCTTTTGATTTATCACCTTACTAAATATCGTTCACATTCTATTTTTCTTCACAAACTATTTTTTTATAATCTATAAAAACCTCACAGCTCTCTATATTTTTCTTTCTCTGTGAATTGGTATATTTTTTAAATGAGCAAGGGATCTCTATTTGTAGGAGAAATCTACTCCTAATGATGTCACCAGACAACATAAAAAACACCAAAGTTTCAACCTTTGCAACTATGCAGATTTCTTGGTAAGATTTTAGTTGAAAAAGAAATGGTGAGCTTTGGTTTGTTACAATATTTGTTGACTTTAACATTAAGCAACAAACATTTCAATTTTTCTTATGTTTATTTATAATGGCTATGGACTTTACAACTTTGAGGCAGTAACTTTATTAAACTGTTTTGAGACAGAGTAATTATGTCAAAACTAATTACTACATTTCAATTATTAGACTACACCATTTATATATGCAGTGGAAGTAAGAATGAGAGTCACAAATTTACATTAACATGATGATATAAATCAAGAAAAATAAAATTTATAAAATACTAACATGTTGAAGGTTTTTCAGAACTCGTTCAAGCTTGATGAATTCAGAACTCCAGCCTTCTATTGTTTTCCTGATTATTTCTTCAACTGAAACTCTTGTGTGGGAAAGTATTTTTCTTTTGAAAAAATAATGATTTTCTCTGATGGAGATTATCTCTATGTATTTCCACAATTTTCCAGCAAAGGGGAATGGAAAGAGGACTAACGTTCACAGGCACTTAGGGGGATTAATTTCAATTAAAACTAAATCAAAATCCATAAATAGCCAAAATAGAGAAAATAGACAAATGTCTCCCTAATCTATTATCGAATTCTCAACTACACACTTATACATTGCGGGGGTCCTATTACCCTCCAAGATTTTTTACAAAAAGAAATATATATCACCCTAAAACTAGACAACCACATTCTCAACATGTGGTGATGCACACTCGCTGCCAACTGTCATTTTTTATTATTTATATTTTTTTTCTCTTTATCCCCTTTTTCATTAATTACAAAAAGATCTTTATTCTTTTTATTCCTTCTTCTTTTTTTCTCTTTTGTTTTTCATTCCCTTCTTCCAAATCAGTCACCCGCGGAAAAAAAATGAAGCTATTTTTATCATTTTTCATCACTTAATAGCATCCTTTAGGCACCTTGATTATCTTGATTACTCATCTCTTTTCCTTTTTAAATTTTTCTATTATGTTATTTCTTTGTCTCCATGACACCAAATTTGTAGTATTTTATTTACGGGTTGTCGATGGTTAAATTATTGGGTCTTCTTTCACCAAACAACAATAGAGATTGAAGATAAGATCTGATGGTTGATGTATGTTATTGATCCAAAATCGGTGAAAAGGTAGATTAATGGTGTTGATATTTTGAACTAATTTGAGATTGATGAAAATGAAAAAAAAAAAGAAGAAGAAAGATGGATGATGTTCCAGATTATATACCCAAAACTGATGTTTAGTTTACTTTATAAAATTCATGATCGAAAAAATTTATTTTACGGTCATAATTGTTTTAATTGACTGAATTTCTCCGATAATTAAAAAAATCAGTGGTAGAATGAATTTTTATGATGGAAGGTGTTTAATAATTGTATTTTTTTTTAAAATTTTGTTTCCAATCTTTCTTCTTCTGCTTTTTTTTTTTTTTTTAGTCTTTACTCTGTGAATTATTTTTTTGAATGTCTTTACTCTGTGAATTATTTTTTTGAAATGGCACACACACAAGAATTAACTGAAAATGCATAAAAAAAGTATAACAGTGAAAAAAGATGGAGAAGAAGTTTGGAGAAAGAAGATCGAGAAAGAGGCAAGAAAAAACTCAAATTTGTCTAATAATGGTGTTAAATGCAAATGGAAAAGAAGATGGCTTTATAAAACCTTAATGTGGCTTCAGGTATGAGTATCACACGCCCCTTGGTTGTGTCTGCCACATAGGATGCCAAGTCAAAAATGTGTTTAAAATGTAGTGTTTCGAGGAGTTCTAGGGTTCACTTAACAAATGATTAAGTAAAAGGGTTTAGAATACAAATTCATACAAGTATAAGGGTCCATTAGATCATTTCGCCTTATACTTAACTTATTTCACATGACGAGTATGAAATCCACCCACATGTTTTTCATGTTAAAACTTATAAGTAACCATAAAGGGGTGTATTCTATCTCTTCTCCAAGACATACGTATGATAGATTTAAACAATCTTTGGTACAGGATTTGTGTACCTTTGATTGTTGCAACGAATGAAATTACAAACCGAATAATTTGCTCCAAATCCTTCTTTGTATCACTAGGAAACAAAGATAATGTTTTACAAATCAAATGTCCTTTTGTTGGATGTCTTGATTTCAATGTTTCAAGAAGATTTCACTGCTATTATTTTCTTTTGTTTTTTGTGTTCCTCTTTTTCTTACTTCTGAGGAGCGTCTAAAAAATACTCAAATAAAAAGAGAAGTCCATTTACGGTTGAGCAGTTACTATGTAAATGTTTCCACCTTTTTTTAAAACCTATTTTTTATCTGTTTTTTTAGAAAATAACTTTGGGTTGGGTCGGGTCGGGTCGGTCCACATAGGCGATCCACGACCCAAAACCTACATCTCTCACTTCGTACATGGTGGGCAAAACCCAAGTCAATGCAACATCAACTTGATACACAATTCATACGACGAATAAATGTGCGACATGAGCATCAAGAGCTTACCTTTAAGGTTTTACAGGCCCTACATAAGAATCCAATCACACGTGGAAGGAATTCACTACTTATAAGAGGATACTATTACTCACAATACCCAGAGTTCATCCAATAGTTACTTATTCGATCCCTCATACTCTCAAGAGGTGAACTCGAGTTCATGTTTAGATTTGTATACACAACTACACTCGAGTGTAATATCCAGTTTTTGTATACAAATTAAATTATTCATTTTAATCATCTTCCCTTTCCACTTGAATCTATTTGTTCCAAATCAACTGCTTTTCTAGACATGCACTGCATTGTCAAATCATTCATGGCTACTAGTAACATACTAAAGTAACAACATCAATTGAAACTTCAAGATACAATAAAAAAGTTCAAAGGATATTCTAATGAAAAGTTAATTTAACTTTTCGGGGTCTCACACAATGAAGAAGTAGGGAACCATTCTTCCATTAACTCATTGATCGCTTAACACACGTGGTATAAAACATGTGTTACGTTGTTCTCACCTTATATTGATGTGTGTCTCTCATTTTTTTAATCATTTAAACATCATACAAGTCTTAGTCTGGACACCTCTAAATATCTAATTCGAGCTTCTCTCTTTAATGATCCTCAAATTCATCTTCTTAGAGAGACTTTATCTGGCTAGCAAAACAAGTCATAACATGGTGGTGAAACTCCTTTCTTCACGTTCCTCAAGGAAAGAGGCGGTTGCTCATGTGAGAGAGTCAATCTTGTGACTTGTTCGATACACTTTATTTCTAAAATCGTTATCACATGCATATGAGACATGAATATAAATTCAAAATAGTCATATATTGATGAGAATATTATTATCAAGTATTTTTCAATACATAAATATTATCATATCTTACGAAAATCTAGAGCCTTAACATGTTTCTCAAACAAGTCTCTAGAAATCGCTTTTGTAAAAAAAATCAACTATCATTTCACAAGTAGAAATGTATTGCAAAGTTATTTCTCTGCTTGCTACTATGTCTCTTACAAAGTTATATTGGATATCAATGTGTTTGGTTTTGTTGTGATACTTAGGATCCTTTGTGTATGCGATAGCCGCTTGACTGTCACAATATAGAATCATGGGACCTTTAGAACTCTTTGCAATATTCAAATGCTCAAAGAATCTCTTTAATCAAACAACTTTTTGTATCCATAAGCCACACATTTAGATTTTGATGGTTGAAAGAGTTGTGCAAGTTATTTTCTTACTTTTCCATGAAATAATACCATTGTTAAGTAAGAAAGCGTCATCGGAGGTTGATTTTCTATCACACCGGTCACCAGCCCAATCAGCATTTGTATGATCTCTTATGAATAAATACATAGTTGTAACTACTTGTTCCCGTCATTATAGAAAAGTCAACGTGGAAAAATTTTGGGCCAAAAAACTTTTTTGTAGTAACTTGGGATTTTCTAACCTAGTCTAGATTTGGACGAAATCAGAGTCCGTAAAGTCTAGGGAAATATGATGACAATTGGGTGATCTAATTATGATTTTGATTACATGAGTAGGTAGCTAAGATGTTAAGGAACCCGTACAACTTTACGGAATTGAATTCGAGTGAGTAGAACTCCCGAAACTGATCTTAGCATGAACGAGAAGTTTCTGAGTGTCATTGGTTGAAGGTGTGTTGTAAAATGAGGGTATTGGAATTATTAAATTAGCTCACTGTTTCGTGCAAATCGCTATGGTGGAAATTTGTGCCGCCAGGGTGGGACTGCTGTAGTTGTGTGGTACCGCTATGGTGGGACAGTTGCGATTTAAGTTAGAAATAAACCTAAAAATGTCTTTATTCTGCTATTTTCGTTATTGAGAGTAAGGATACTAACCCTAGATGATTCTTGACAGTTTTCCACCATTCTTAAGGCTAAAGGTAAGGGTTTAACTCCTCGAGTCCGTTTTTCGATCCGTAGATCGTAATCTAATGGGTAATTATCGATGGGAGAGGGTTTTGATCTGGGAATTATGGTGGAAAAAGCCCTAATTTGGATATTGGGATCATGGGTTTGATCTAGGATTGGTAGGATTGTTGGTAATTCGGGTAATTAGCTATTGTTTATTAATTCCGTGTCATTATGATTGTTTGTAGACCAAGAACAAGCGGAACGAATTCTGAAAGGAAAGAATCAAGTTTCTTAGGGGATTCAAGCTTGTTTCGAGGTAGGTAATGGTTGTAATTTCATGTTGTATGATGTATGTTTGTTCTTGCTTCATTATAATACATGTATGTATGTGAAGTTGCACTATTGATCACACTACTTGGAAATGTGGATAGATGATTGATAAATGTCTAAATCATGACTTGATTGTATGATTGGGAATATATACTTGTGATTGTGATTCTGACTTATTGAATGGATTGGGTGTTGCGTTCCGACACACTAACTTGGATCGATTGCCATATTTTGGCATAATTATGGGATCGGTTGCCACGTTCCGGCATAAACATTGGATCGGATACCACGTACTCGTATGCTAACAGTTTGGGTTTGGGTTCCATGAGAGGACCATTGACTTGACATAATTGTATATCTTGAGAAATGTGAAATTGTTCATTATTCGTAAATGATGTTGATAATATGTATGTTCGGTGTATGCATGTATTGTTGTGTTGTATTGGCTTATGTATGTTGCACTTAGTAGGATAGCCGCGTGATCCCACCAGTACACTGTGGTTGTATACTAATATTGCACTTGCTCTTTCTTTGTTGAGTACAAGGCATCTTCAAGCGACTATTAACATACCTCGTTTAGAAAATCAGTGATCACTTCGAATTCAAGGGTGAGCTAGTTTTTTCGGGCTTCCATGAGTTCTCTTTTTATTTATGTCCATATTTTGGACTTAGACTTTCTACTTAGTTATTAGTCCGTTAGTTTGGGGTTGTAACCCTTCTTGTTTAGACTTTATGGATCTTGTTAGAGTTTTGATACATTGACTTTCAGGTTCTTGGTGTTACTTCCGCATTTGTTTTAGTTGTTAGACTTTTGTTTGGAGTTTATGGAAACTCCCTAATTCTTTCCTTAGCATTTAAACTTGCTTATGTAACCTTAAATGCTTTAGTATTTTGATTTAGTTGGTTAGCTAATTAGTATTAATGGTTCTCCCACTAGAGGGTTAGTGTGGGAGTCAATCACGATGGTCTAAGTCGTGAGAAAGTTGGTATCAGAGCCTAGGTTCATTGATATCGATATACCAAAACGAGTCTAGTAGAGTCTTGCGGAACTGTACGGAGACGTCTATACTTTTCTTCGAGAGGCTATAGGACTTTAGGAAATCTCTCTATTTTCTCTTGTCTCCTTTCGTGCTATAACTTGATTCCAATTGGTATCTGCCGATTCAAATTGGTATCTAACCTCCTTCACTCTTCTGTCTGCATATGGTTAACACTAGGTTTAACGGCGTCAGCTGAGGAATCTGCAGCGAGAGGTCGCCGTCGAGGTAAGGGTAGAGAAAGATCTAGGGGTAGAGGCAGAGGAAGGGTGGCGCCTACTAGGGATGGAGCACCGGTTGGAGATGCTCCCAGAAATTAGGTCCCTCCTGCGCACCATGAAGAGGTAGATGAGAATGTAGAAGTTGGGGAGGAGGAGAATGTTAGACAAGATGAATAATTACAGACTGAGACTACATGTATTCCTCCCATAGACCCAGTGTTAGCTCAATAGATCATATCATTCTTGAAATGATTGGTTGGTCTTGGAGTGCTTCCCTCTGTTTAAGCAACTCAAGCTCCCGCCAATCCCCCTATTGCTTTCACTGTCCCCAAGGTGAGTGGAAATGTAGGTAATGATGCTTTTTCCATCCTTTGTTGGGTCCTGTTATGACTGGTAATGAGAATAAGATGTTGACTAAGTTCTTAAAGTTGAAACCGCCTGTGTTCCATAGTTTTGAGAGTGAGGATGCATATGAGTTCATCCTAAATTGCTATGAGAGGCTTCATAAGTTGGGAATTGTCCATCATCATGGAGTTGAGTATGTGACTTTTCAGCTTCAAGGTGAGGCTAAGCAGTGGTAGAGAGCTTATGTTGAATGCAAATCTTTAGATTTACCCCCACCCACTTGGACCAGTTTCATGCTCTGTTTTTGGAGAAGTATGTGCCTCGGACTTTGAGCAATCGTAAAAAGGATGAGTTCATGGCTTTGGAGCAAGGCGGTATGTCTATGGCTGCTTATGAGGCCAAGTTCCATGCTTTGTCCAGATATGCTACCTAATTGGTGACTACTGAGGAAGAGAGGATTCGTTTATTTATTAAGGGACTAAATTCTGAGTTGCAAGTATTGTCTATTCATATGACCTTTGTTGGGAAAAACTTCAATGAGGTAACAGACTCTGTGAAGAAAGTAGAGGGGGTGAGGCGAGATGGTCAGGCTAAGGCATTGGCTAAGAAAGCCAAAAATTCAGGGATCTTACTCCAGAGGTTCAGGGAGGCTAACACTTGCAGCCCGGCCAATTCAGTCTGCTATGATCGTTTCTACAGGTAATTACTCCAGAACTTCACCTCGAAATTTGATTCAAGATAGACAGGGAACGGCACCTTCGGCGGGTAGCAGGCCATCTTTTGATTGTACATGTTATAACTGTGGAGAACCTGGATATATGAGGAGAGATTATCCCCACCCGCACATGTTAGATTCCGCACAGCAGCAATCTAGAGCAGTGGTACTCGTGGTAAATGGTAATAATGGTCGAGGGTGTCCACAAGGTGGACGAGGAGGAAATTAATGAGGCCGCGGAGATAGGGAAAATGGTAACGTAGGCAGAGGTGTAGTGCATCCAGAAAGGGAAATCCCCTGTCAAGATGACAGGGCTTAGTGTTATGCCTTTTCGGGCAAGACCGAGGCAGAGGCGTCTGATGCAGTGATCACATGTATTATTCATGTCTATGTGTTATTTGATTCGGGTTCTACTTATTCTTATGTGTCTGTGTGTTTTGCCTCCGCATTTGCTATGATTTGTGATATACTTGATACCCCCATCCATGTTTCTACCCTAGTTGGAAAGTCTGTCATAGTCACTCATGTCTATCGTGCTTGTCCTATTTTGTTTATGGGTTTTCAGACTTGGGCTGATTTGGTGATTTTGGATATGACTGACTTTGATATAATCTTATGCATGACTTGGTTGCCCTCTTATTATGTTGTGCTTAATTGTAATACTAAGTTTGTAACTCTAGAAATTCTGGGAAGGGAAAAGTTAGAGTGGGAAGGGGCGTACAAGCCTAAGCAAGGTAAGATCATATCCTCCATTTGGGCTAGGAAACTGGTAGGGGCAGGGCTGTTTGGCTTATTTGGCTCATATTCAGGATGTTGAGGTTGAGTCTCCATCTATTGAGTCTATTCCTGTGGTGTCAGAACTTAGAGAAGTGTTTCCTAATGATTTGCCTAGTATGCCTCTGGATAGAGATATAGATTTCTGCATTGATTTAGAACCTGGTACTCGTCCCATTTCCATCCCTCCATATTGCATGGCCCCGTCGGAGTTAAGGGAGCTTAAGGCTTAAATCCAAGAACTTCTTGATAAAGGATTCATTCGTCCTAGTGCTTCCTCATGGGGTGATCCAATTTTGTTTGTTAAGAAAAAAAGATGGTAGTATGAGGATGTGTATAGATTACTGGCAATTGAATAGGGTCACCATTCGAAACAAGTACCCATTGCCTTGAATAAATGATCTTTTTGACTAATTGCAAGATGCATCAGTTTTCTCTAAGATTGATCTAAGGTCTGGTTACCATTGGTTAAAGATTAGGCTTGGAGATGTGCCTAAGACGGTGTTTAGGACCCGTTATGGGCACTATGAGTTCCTAGTTATGTATTTTGGTTTGACTAATGTGTCTGCAACTTTCATGAGTTTGATGAATGGAGTGTTCAAACCCTTTCTCGATTCGTTCGTGATAATCTTCATTGATGACATTTTGATATATTCAAAAAGTGAGGATGAGCATGTTGACCATCTTCATATTGTTCTGCGTGTTATTGGGAAACAAAAGTTATATGCAAAATTCTCTAAGTGTGAATTTTGGTTGACTTCGGTCGCATTTTTGGGGCATGTAGTTTCAAAATAAGGGGTAATTATAGATCTCCAAAAAGATTGAGGCGGTTAAGAATTGGGTTTGTCCTAGCTCTGTGATGGAAGTTACGAATTTTGTGGGGCTCGCTAGCTACTATCGTCGATTTGTGAAGAGCTTTGCTTCAATCGGCACTCACTTGACAAATTTGACCAAAAAGGAGATACCATTTGAATGGACTGAAAAATGTGAGGAGAGCTTTCAAAAGCTCAAGACTCTTTTGACCACCACACCTATTCTAGAACTACCCGTTGAAGGTAAAGAGTTTATTATTTATTGTAATGCTTCACATTCGGGTTTGGGTGCTATGTTAATGCAGGATAAGAGTGTCATAGCCTATGCATCGCGACAGTTAAAGGTGCATGAGAGATATTATCTAACGCATGATTTGGAGTTGGCAGCGGTAGTGTTTGCTCTTAAGATCTGGCGGCATTACCTTTATGGTGTTAAATGTGAAGTGTTTACAGATCAGTATAGTTTGCAGCATGTGTTCACTCAGAAGGATCTGAATTTGAGATAGAGGAGGTGGATGGAGCTACTTAAGGATTATGATGTCACCATTCAATACCATTCGGGTAAGGCTAATGTAGTGGCAGACGCTTTGAGTCGAAAAGCGGTGAGTATGGGTAGTCTAGCTTGCTTGAGTGTAACCAAGCGACCTTTGGCTAAGAAAATTCAGACCTTGGAGTCTAAGTTCATGCAGTTGATGACTTGATTTAGAAATTGTTGACAGAATCTCATGGTTCGCGATATTCCATTCATCTGGGTGTGACCAAGATGTATCGAGATTTAAGCGAGTTTATTGGTGGTCGGGCATGAAGAAGTATATAGCGGAGTTTGTGGCTAAGTGTCAGAATTGCCAACAAGTAAAGTATGAACATCAAAGGCCTGCAGGTTTTCTTCAAAGAATGCCAATTCCGTAATGGAAGTGGGAAATGATAGCTATGGATTTCGTGGTTGGTCTTCCCAAGACTTTGGGGAAGTTTGATTTTATTTGGATAGTGGTTGACAGATTGACTAAATCGGCCCATTTTATTCCAGTAAGAATAGATTATAATGTTGAACAATTGGCTAAGGTTTATGTGAAAGAGATAGTGAGGTTGCATGGGGTGCCCCTTTCTATCATATCAGACCGTGGTACTCAATTCACATCCAAGTTTTGGAGGAAGTTACATGATGAATTGGACACACAACTCACTTTTAGTACAACCTTCCATCCACAGATGGACGGACAGTGAGAGAGGACTATTCAAGTGTTAGAAGACATGTTGAGGGCATGTGTGATTGATTTTGGAGGACATTGGGATAAGTTCTTACCTTTGTGTGAGTTCTCCAATAATAATAGTTATCACTCCAGCATAGATATGACACCGTTTGAGGCACTTTATGGGAGGGGATGTAGATCACCCATAGGATGGTTCGAGACTGAAGATGTGAAACATTTGCGGGTGGATTTAGTGAAGGATGCTCAAGATAAGGTGAGAAGCATCCAAGTTAAGCTTTTAGCGGCCCAGAGTAGACAGAAGAAGTATGCAGACCATAAGGTAAGATATATGGCATTATTAGACTAGTGAAAATGTTCTTCTTAAGGTATAACCCATGAAAGGGGTGATGAGATTTGGCAAGAAGGGCAAATTAAGTCCGCGATGCATTGGTCCCTTTGAGGTTCTTGAATGTGTAGGGGCAGTGGCTTATAGATTGACTTTACCTCCTAACCTATCGGGAGTTCATCCGGTATTTCATGTGTCCATGTTGAAGAGGTATCATGGTAATGGGGATTACATCATAAAATGAGACTCAGTTGTGTTAGACAAAGACCTTCAATATGAGGAGGAACCGATTGCAATTCTTGATCGTGATATCCAGAAGATGAGGAACAAAGAAATTAAGTCCGTGAAAGTTCAATGGAAGCATCGTCCAATTGAGGAAGCTACTTGGGAAACCAAGAAAGACATGCAAGACAAGTATCCCCAGTTATTCGTCGATTCAGGTACTACTCCACTCTTACTTTAGCCTATTTTTTCTAAGTTTGTCACTCGAAGACGAGTGATGGGTAAATTGGTATTTATTGTAATGACCTGTTCCCGTCGTTATAGAAAAGCCAACAAGGAAAAATTTTGGGCCAAAAAACTTTTTCGTAGTAACTTAGGATTTCCCAACCTAGTCCAGATTTGGATGAAATCGGAGTCAGTAAGGTCTAAGGAAATCTGGTAACAATTAGGTGATCTAATTATAATTTTGATTACATGAGTAGGTAGCTAAAACGTTAAGGAACCCGTACGACTTTACGGAATTGAATTCAGCTAAGTAGAACTCTCGAAACGGATCTTAGCGTGAACGAGTGGTTTCTGAGTGTCGTTGGTTGAAGGTGTGTTGTAAAATGGGGGTATTGGAATTATTAAATTAGTTCACTATTCCATGAAAGCTGCTATGGCGGGAATTTGTTCCATTAAGGCGGGGCCACTGTAGCGGGGTGGTACCGCTATGGCGGGACAGTTGCGATTTAAGTCGGAAATAAACTCCAAAACGTCTTTATTCTGCAATTTTTGTTCTTGAGAGTAAGGAGACAAACCCTAGGCGATTCTTGACAGTTTTCCACCATTCTTAAGGCTAAATGTAAGGTTTTAACTCCCCAAATCTATTTTTCGATCCGTAGATCGTAATCTAATGGGTAATTATCGATGGGGGAGGATTTTGATCTGGGAATTATGTTGGAAAAAGCCCTAATTTGGATATTGGGATCATGAGTATGATCTAGGATTGATAGGATTGCTGGTAATTCGGGTAATTAGCTATTGTTTATTAATTTTTGTGTCATTATGATTGTTTGTAGACCAAGAACAAGAGGAACGAATCCGAAAAGGGAAGAATCCAGTTTTTTAATGGATTCAAGCTTGTTTTAAGGTAAGTGATGGTTGTGATTTCATGTTCTGTGATGTATGTTTGTTCTTCCTTCATTATAATACATGTATGTATGCGAATATTGCACTATTATCACACTACTTGTAAATGAGGATAGATGATTGATAAATGCCATGAATCATGACTTGATTGTATGATTGGGAATATACTTGTGATTGTGCTTATGGCTTGTTGAATTGATCGGGTGTTGCGTTTCAACATACTAACTTGGATCGGTTGCCACATTACGGCATAATTATGGGATCGGTTGCCACGTTCCGACATAAACATTGGATCGAGTACCACGTACCAATATGCTACCAGTTTGGGTTTGGGTTCCATGAGAGGACCATTGACTTGACATAATTGTATATCTTGAGAAATGTGAAATTGTGCGTTGTTCGTAAATGATGTTGATAGTGTATATGTTTGGTGTATGCATATATTATTGTATTGTATTGACTTATGTATGTTGCACTTAGTGTGATAGCCGTGTGATCCTATCAGTACATTGTGGTTGTGTACTGATACTGCGCTTACTCTTTCTTTGTTGAGTACAGGGCATCTTGAAGCGGCTATTGACAAACTTCGCTTAGTAGATCAATGATCGTTTCGAATTTAAGGGTGAGCCAGTTCTTTTGGGCTGCCATGAGTTCTTTCTGTTTATGTCCATATTTCGGACTTAGACTTTCTAGTTAGTTATTAGTACGTTAGTCTGGGGTTGTAACCCTTCTTGTTTAGACTTATGGATCTTGTTAGAGATTTGGTACATTGACTTTCAGGTTCTAGGTGTTACTTTCGCATTTGTTTTAGTTGTTAGACTTTTGTTTGGAGTTTATGGAACTCCCTAATTCTTTCCTTAGCATTTAAACTTGCTTCTGTAACCTTAAATGCTTTAGTATTTTGATTTAGTTGGTTAGCTAATTAGTATTAATGGTTCTCCCATCGGAGGGTTAGTGTGGGTGCCAATCACGATGGTCTGGGTCGTGATAATAGTGAATGATCTGCAATTCCCTTCAAGTATCAGAATATTCTCTTTACTGTTTTCCAATGATATCTTTCAGGATTGGATTGATACATACTAATCAGACTCACAACATAACAAATGTTTGGGCGAGTACACATCATAGCATACATCAAAGTCCCAGCAACACTAAAATATGAAACTCGAGACATGTCTTTTTTTTTTTTTTCTGTTTTAGTCTTTGAAAACATTTTAAGGCTTAAAGTATCACCCCTTGCTACAGGAGTATCCATGAATTTGCAACTATTCATTTGAAAGCATTTAAATATTTTCTTTATATAAGTTTCTTCAAATAAACTCAAAAACTTCTTGGAACGGTTTCTTTGGATCTTAACACCCAATATATAGTCTGTTTCACCTGTAACTTTCGTATCAAATGATTTTGAAAGTCATGACTTGACAGTTTTCATATACTCCAAATTATTTCCAGTTAATAAAATATCATCTACTTTTTCACTGTACTTTCTCACATAGATGCAATGGTCTTCAACGATCATGGTGAAATCAAATGACATCACATCCTTATGAAATCTCAAGTACCACAACCTTGAAGATTACTTTAGGCCCTAAATTGATCTTTTCAATTTACAAACTTTCTCTTCTTGGTTAACAACAAAACCTACTGGTTGTTTCATGTAGATTTCCTCGTTTAATTCTCCATTGAAAAAAAGGGTCTTCACATCCATTTGGTGTAATTCTAGATCTAAACATGCAACAATAGATGAAATCGTATGGAGGTAAACTCACAATTGGTGAAAAAGTTTCCTCATAGTCTATTCCAACTTCTTGAGTAAAACCTTTTGCCACCAATCGTGCTTTGTATCTTTCTATTGACCCATTCAATTTTCGTTTAACTTTGAGAATTCATTTATTTTCAATAGCTTTACGTTCCTTAGAAAGGTCAACTAGATCCCAGACTTTGTTGGTTTTCATGGACTCTAATTCTTCTTTCATCATTTTGAACCATTCATCCTTTTTAAGGATCTATAAAGCCTCAGTTACAGAAGTTCATCCATTTTTGTAGGAGTTATCAAAAAAAATATAATCCTCAATATCATAAGATCATTTAGGTACACCTTTTCTTGTGCTCTTACGTAATTGAAGTTCAGATTCCTCTATAGGGTTTTGGGATTCATAACTCCCACTTTGACTATGAATCATTTCTTGATCCATTGAGTTATCAAGTATTCCTAACGACATTACCTAATCTTCTGAATTCAACATTTCATATAGAGGATCACCTTCATCTATTTCATCCTTTGAAAATCATATTTATAAAATTTGACATTCCGTGATACAATTTCAGTAATACTTTCATCCTCGATGAACACATACCCTTTGGAGTGTTCTGAGTATCTTATAAAGATACATTTATTTTTTTCAGCCTTTTTTTTTATCAAACTCAGCAAAACAATCTTTAATATATGTAGCACAACCCCATGATCGTAGATCGTTCAGATTTGCTTTATGACCAATCCAAAGTTTATAAGGAGTCGAAGATACTGATTTAGAAGACACCTTATTCAATATGTGAACCGTTGTCAATAATCCATCTCCCAGAAAGAGATAGAAAAATCTGCATGCGCCATCATTAACCTAGTCATGTCCAATAATGTCCTATTTCTTCTTTTAACTACACCATTTTGTTGAGGTGTATAAGGAGTAGTTAACCGTTTGGTAATATCTTTTACTATATATAATTCTTCAAATTATTTTGACAAATATTCACGTCCTCGATCGATTTTTAAATCCTTTATGCTTTTATCTATTTGATTTTCAACTTCATTCATATATCTTTTAAAGCACTTAAGTGCTTCATATTTATGCGAAATCAAATAAACATAACCAAAGCACATGAAATCATCAATAAATGTAATGAAGTATGTAGCACCAGAAAATGCCATCACATTCATAGGACCATATATATCAGAATGAATTAATTGAAGTGGGAACTCAACTCTATCGGCCTTTCCAAATGGTTTAAGTGTAATCTTTCCATCAAGACAATTTTCACAAGTTGGCATATCAATTTTGGTGAAAGAACCTAAACGCCCTTCCTTTGTCAATCTATTCATTCGATCTTGCCCTATAGGACCTAATCTTGTATGCTATGTAATAACTTCAATATCATTTTTACTTGAATAACATGTCATTACACAATGGTCAACATAATATTCATAAGTTGAATGATATAAATCTAAAATAATAAAACAATAGTCCAAAATCATATAAAATATTATCTAGAGTTATTCTAACACCATTGCGACTAAAAAATAAATCAAAACCAACATCTAAAATAACAGACACAAATACTAAGTTTTGTTGAATCTTTGGAGCATATATGATGTCATGGAACATCAAGGAACGAACACCACACAAGTCCACTTTGCAAGTGTCTGCCCTTTGACTTCCAATTTGGCATTATTTCCTACGTAGATACACCTTGATTTAGATGAAATTCAACGAAACATAACAAATGCTTCTCTATCTCAACTTGCGTAGTTGATGGATCTTGAGTCTACACTCCACATAAGAGAAGATTCAGTTAGTAAAGAAATGCTAGAAACATATGTATCACTTAGAGATGCGTTTAGAAATTCTATCTTTTTCGGCTCAGTACATTTACGGGCAAAATGCCCCAGTACTTGACACTTGTAGCACTTCATTTTTCTCTTGTCTCTCTTGTTGAAAAATCATTTTCCTTTCTTGAAATTTGACTTCTTCTTTTTCTTAGAGGATCCTTCTTCAATCTCTTTGTCTTTCCATTTTTTTTTTTAAATTCCTCTTGCTATTGAAGCTTGAAAATTTTGTACCACTTTACTCTATCATAAAGTCATTAGAAGCAACACCAAGCCGTTCATCTTCAAGTTCAACATGGAAGGCAACATTAGAAAAGGTTTTGATGCTTATCATTATGGGTAAAGTTAACCTTTAAATATTCCCAATTATTGGGATGATACTGAATCACTACATGAACTTGTTTCTCATCTGAAAGAACATGATCAACACCTTGAGTTAAGCTATCATGTTTGACATCACCCTAAGGTTTTGTTTGACATTTTGATCATGATGCTTCTTGTAAGTGTCAATTTGAAAGTTAACTGTCAGAGGTAGGTCACAGACGTATCCCCATACGCTCCTCGTAGATGTGCCCACATAGAATGAGCAGTAGAGAATTCCTCACATTCCTGTATGAGGTCATCAACCACAAAACTAACTATTATTTCACGTGCAGTGGAATTAACCTTTTTATCAAGCTTTATAAGTTTCAAGATCCCTTCTATGTTGTGTAGAGTTACCCTCTTTTGATTGATTCAAAATATCATTAATACCTTCGAGAACATTTTGCTCTTCCAGTATATATCATATTTTATACGGAAAAGGGTCAAAACTACCCTTAACTATCTGAAATAGCTTAAATATACCCTTAAACTATATTTCGGCTAAAAAATATCCTTTTCGTCAAACTATTGGGCGACACCTACCCTTCTAGTTGACGGAAGTATCCACGTGTGTGTTGAATGCTACATGGACACCACATGGATGCCACATGTGCACGCCAAACAGACCCCACCTCCACATAGACGACTACGGAAAAGGGTCAAAACTACCCTTAAACTATTTGAAATAGCTTAAATATACCCATAAACTATATTTTGGCTAAAAAATGCCCTTCCCGTCTAACAATTAGACCACACTTGCCCTTCTGTTTAACAAAAACATCTATGTGTGTGCTAAAATGCCACATGAACTCCACATTTGCACGCCAAACATACCCCACCTCCACATAGACGACTTAAAGCCTTAATTTCACTATTTCCCCCCTCATTTCATCATTTCATTATTTGGGTATATCTATATGAATATACAATATACATTGACTCAATTCAGTTCCATTTTATTCCGATACTAATATGTTGTACTTTGAAGATCACAACTTAAACAAAATTCAAATTAATTATGCTATTTAATCCTTAAATCATCTATATATTGAATGTTTCTTTAACTTTCCACAAAATCTAAAACTGCTTCAACAATCAGTTAGAGTATCTTCTGGATTAGGGACCACAAAAGCTCAAAACTTGAACAAAAATAAGGTAATTGGTAAAAGAAATATTAAATTAAGAAATCTATAAAGACTTACTAGATCTTCGTTGATGAGTAGCAATCGAAGGTGTCATCGTAGTCGTTCATCAAGTTTACCTCATTAGCAAAATCGTCGACGTTGATGTGGCGGAGCTCGGTCACCGCCGCTAGGGAATCGGTCGTAGTCGTCTTTCTTGTGTCTGGAGTTCCGGTGATAAGTATATTAGGTCTCTTACAACAACTATTATTTTGCGCCATGGCCGTGAGTTGAATCAATAAGAAAGCGTCGCTAAGATTTGTTTTTAAAAATATAATTTATTGAGAGAAATTAAAATAATAAATTAGTGTTAATTGATTAATTAAAATGAGTGTGTTTATATTATACCTTAGATCGTTTATTTTATTGTATTTGAAATGGTCACAAATCGCAATTTCTGTACTTCATTCAGTTAGGTATACAAGTTTCCGCAAATGTTTTTTCTTTTTTTGGTTCAATACATACTTTCAGGATGAAATAAGGGAAAAAGAGTGAAATTAAGGTATATATTGAACCATTCAAAAATGTCATTCCCATCTAACTATTGGACCACACTTGCCCTTTTGTTTAACGGAAGCATCCATGTATGTGCTAAAATGCCACATGGACCACACTTGCCCTTTGGCGTGCACATGTGGAGTCCATGTGGCATTTTAGCACACACATGGATGCTTCCGTTAAACAAAAGGGCAAGTGTGGTCCAATAGTTAAACGGGAAGGGCATTTTTGAGCCGAAATATAATTTAAGGGTATATTTAAGCTATTTCAAATAATTTAAGGGTAGTTTTGGCCCTTTCCGTAGTCGTCTATGTGGAGGTGGGCTCTGTTTGGCATGCACATGTGGCAACCATGTGTCGTCCATGTGGCATTTAACACACACATAGATACTTCCGTTAACTAGAATGGTACGTGTGGCCCAATAGTTTGACGGGAAGGGTATTTTTGAGCCGAAATATAGTTTAAGGGTATATTAAAGCTATTTTAGATAGTTTAAGGATAGTTTTGACCATTTTCTGTATTTTATAACTCCATATTTCGTAATTATCACCGTTCAACTTTTCACCTTTGTTTAAGTGAATAATAATACTTTTTTATGCAATTTCTATTTTGAGACATAATAAGGCAATAATTTTTAATCAATTATGCATGTGACATACACATTCAAGCAAATCAATTCTCATAAAGGTTCCATATTTAATGCAAAATCGAAAAGATATGTAAGCATCCAATCATCATCTACAAATTAAATATTTAATCAAAATATGAAACTAATTTATTAATGTGTATACTAATATATGGAAGACTTTAATAACTGGAATTTTTAAGTCTAATAACATATATTGAGAGAAAAAACTGCATAATTTATATATTGAAAATCAAATAAGCAATAACAAGTTACAAGTCATTTAAAGGCTAAAATCCTCCCACAAATCTTCAAGACAATAAATATACACCCTAAAAGGCTGACTAGGCCGAATCTCATGATAAACATCAGTGAATTTACTATCCAAGGTTCATGGAGAGCGTCTATTAAATAAGCTAAGGCTTTTCAATCCGAACTTTCCTTATAATCAGCCAGTTCAACCCATTTTAATTCAAAAAGATGAATAAAATCACGCGCTAAAATATTAGGGGACATCTTCAAAGACTTAAACTCTTTACAATCCTTTTCTTTTTTCCTTCGAATAACTCTTTGATTCCTTAACATATTTTGTGTCGCCCTTGGAACTTTCGCCCTTGGAAACATGTCCTATGTTGATGTACACTTTTACATTGTCCCTTTGCTCGACTTCGAGAACTCCCACTTGGAGTAATTCAAGTTTGTTCTTGTTCAACCATGTTTGGAATAGGAACAAGGAAACAATAAGAATAGTTATATCATTCAGTGTGACAACATATGTCACTATTATTTGTAGAAGACAAAAATTGTTGAAGAAACTTAAAAGACTAAACAAATTTGTCAAGACCAAATAAATTTTTTATCTAAACCATAATGTAATATCAACATATGGTTGTGAAAAATAAATAAATATGAAATCTACAATCCAAAATGTTTTGACCAGATTCAAGAAAATAATAAATTTAATTATATCAATTTCACATGTCTTGAATAAGAAAACTTTTTAGTTCCAATCCATTGTACAAGTATAATATTTACTCCTTTAAGTAAATAGGAATGAATGTCACATCAGATGACAAAAATATATGGTTAACTAACTATAAATATCTAGTAAAATAAAGGTAAATCACATTTTTCAACAAAAATTTAAGGCTCACATAGTACTATAACAAACAAATATGTGTGTGCGCTCGTGCGCGTGCATGCGTGTGTCCTAAAAGGACGATGTATTTAAAGTTTTTTGCTTTTTCTTTGACCTTTTCCCATAAAGAAAGTATAAGAACCCAACTTTATAAAATAAATAAATTAAAAGGTACAAGGTCATTTATTATATATAACACTCTTTTTTACTTCACAAAAATATTCTTGACACAAAATATATGTTCATATAAATATTCTTGATACAAAATTTTTATAACCCACAATCAGTACATAATTTCAAGAAATGCTATATAATCATCGAGCAATTAACGATGACTCTGATATCATTGATAGATTTAAACAACATTCGATACATGATTTGTGTACCTTTAATTGTTGCAGCGGAATGAAATTCATGAATCAAATAATTTGCTTCAAATCCTTCTTTGTATCACTAGGAAACAAAGATAGTGCTTCGGAAACTAAATATCATTTTGTTGGATGTCTTGATGTCAATGATTCAAAAAGATTTCACCGCTATTGTTTTTCTTTTATTTTTTGTGTACTTCTTTTTCTTACTTATTCTTTTTCTTACTTCTGAGGAGCGTCTCAAAAAACACTCAAATAAAAAGATAAATTTATTTACGGTGGAGCAGTTACTATGTAATTGTTCCCACTTTTTTTTTTTTTTACAACAAAACTTGTTCTTATTTCCTTCTTTTCTTAGAAAATAACTTTGGGTCAGGTTGGGTCGGTCCACATGGGCGATCCACGACAAAAATCTACAGGTTCTATCAACTAATTATTATTTCACTAATGTAATTTGTCATTACCCAATCTATTATGAATATTTTGACTCAAATAGAGTCTTACCTTTTAATAGATTAAAATAATAAATCAAACTATATAGATCATAATAAGTATATCAAGATTAAGAGTATAAGTACACGTAATGGACTAGAGAAGTTGTTTATAAATATTTATAACATAAACGAACATATCTAATTGGTCCATTCAATACACACGAAATGTACTAGCACAAGAAGTTGAAATTTTACCATTCTCATAATTGAGAACCGAATTATATTTAATTTTGTGCTACAATCATCAAGATATTTGTCCAACTTCATTTTTGATTGCGAACATTTAATTTGTAACTTATAAGAACCGATACTTTTAATTTTTCATGTATGAGTTAAATAACTGTATACACAAAAATCGTCTACTATATAAATAATAAACACACATATTAACACAATGATCTTTTTAAATAAAGACTTTATTATATTAAAAATAAAATGAAATAAAAAATCTTTACCAGAAATTAAATAAAATATTATAGTTCAACCATATGGTTAATAGTATATCCCAATATCAATATCATTAAACATAAAAGAAATTTATCTGATGCTCGAGCATTCATTACTCTGAATACTAATTTGTGTATTTATATAAAAAACATTGTAAGATAGATATATTAAGACACCAACATTAAGTGATCAAAAATCTTAATGGGTACTTTGGTTCAATAGTTGACTTGAAGGTCTGCCTAGAGAGATCAGCAAGGGTTCAAAACTTAAATGTTTTCTTCTTTTTCTTTGATACAATTCTTATTTATTTTCCTCCATTTATATTTTCTAATTTTCTTTATATTTACTTTCTTTTAAAAAAAATTATAAAAAAATTCTCGAGGTAATTCATTTTTCTCTAAGAAATGACAGAGTTTGTTAACTTCAACGTTTAGATAATTGTGCATTTATACAATCATATTATACGATTTATAGTAATTTTATATTAAAGAAGCAAGCACCCACAAATTTTAATTATAAATCTATCACTAATTAAACCATTATTAATTAAAGATTAAGAAAAGGATAAAAGATAAAAGAAATTAATAGAATTACTTAATAGAAGTGCAATCACTAATAAATTATGACATATAGATTATTATTAAAAGTTAAAAAGAGTAGAAATACATTAAATTTTTTTTTATCATGAACCATACTTATCATCATCTCTTGGACCTTATTTCTACGTTATTAAACAACAAGATTAGATCATAAATTTAATTACCTTTTATTTTAGAATTACATATAATGCAGTCGCTCCTTCAAGACATTCTAATCTTTGTATAAAAAAAAAAAAAGGCAAAGCAATCTTTGTTGTACCTAATGCTTTAGGGCATCGACTTTTCTCGAGAAAAAAACGTGGCGGTGCCATTGCAGCAAGAATTTCACAAATCTTGAAATTGTCCATTCCTCAAACCCCCAAAAAAAGTTTCTAACAAGACTTTGTTTGAGCTGAATCAAGAATGGATCTGCCAGCAGAAGAGCTTCAATTCTTGACTATACCTGATATTTTTCAAGAATCAATCTCCATACCCAAGAGATCTCCAAAAACATTCTACCTTATTACCCTTACTTTAGTATTTCCTTTATCTTTTGCAATCTTGGCTCATTCTTTGTTCACCCATCCAATCATTACTCAGCTTCAACAAAACCCAAATTCATCTCATGCTTCTCAATGGACAAAGCTCATTGTTTTTCAGTTTTTTTACCTGCTTTTCTTGTTTGCTTTCTCTTTGCTTTCAACTGCTGCTGTTGTTTTCACTGTAGCATCAATTTACACTGCAAAGCCCGTCTCTTTTTCATCTACCTTAGCTGCAATTCCCAGTGTTTTCAAGAGGCTTTTCATTACCTTCATATGGGTTTCTCTTTCTATGTTGGCTTATAACACTGTTTTCTTGATTTTTCTTGTGCTTCTCATTGTAGCAGCTGATACCCAGAATGTGGTTTTGTTCCTTTTCTCCTTTTTGGTTGTCTTTATACTCTTTCTTGTAGTTCATGTTTACTTCAGTGCATTATGGCATTTGGCCAGTGTGGTGTCTGTTCTTGAGCCTATTTATGGTATAGGAGCTATGAAGAAGAGCTATCACTTGTTGAAAGGGAAGACAGGAATGGCATTTTTCTTTGTTTTTGGATATTTGTCTATTTGTGGGGTAATTAATGGGTTTTTTGGGTCTGTTGTGGTGCATGGAGGTGATAATTATGGTGTGATTTCAAGGATTTTGATTGGTGGGTTCTTGGTTGGAGTATTGGTGATTGTGAATCTTGTGGGGCTTTTGATGCAAAGTGTGTTTTACTATGTTTGCAAGAGCTACCATCATCAAGGGATAGATAAGACTGCTCTCTATGATCATCTTGGTGGATACCTTGGGGAGTATGTGCCTCTGAAAAGCAGCGTGCAGATGGAGAACTTAGAAGGCGGTCCCTTGACACCATAATGGTGAGACAGGCTGAATCCTTGCGCTTTCATTCGAATTTGTTGCATGATATATTGGCAAGAGGAATCGTAAAGACATTAAATTTGAAGTACGTTGTTGTGTTTTGGCACTTGAATTTGTTTGTATACATAACAAGTAACTTTGTTCTTTGTGCTTTCTTGATTAATTCCATTAATATGCACCAATAGTGTTTATAGCAAAGCTCTGTGTTCTTTGTACATGTTAAACTATATCTATTGATAAATGTTATGCTATGTGATTGTTCGCCACCAGAGGTGGACAAATATCATATACTGCGTATGACTGCTCCGCTGTTGATTATAGAAAGAAAGTTATGCCATTGTTCATTGTATCGATTGAGATAAATTCCTCTAACTTTGTCTCTTAGGTTGTACTCAACGTGTCAAGTCTTCTCTTTGTTTTCCTGTGCTTATATCTCCTCAGAATCCCAGTGGAGATTGACATTTAATTTGTTAACTAAGCTGAGTGATTAAAATAGATATCGAAATAATAATGGTTTGGCCTACCTGTAATAACTGAGTTGGTACTTTTGCTATTTCAGCCTCACCAAACCTCTGCATTGCCGTAGAACTGATTTTTTTTCCCTCAAGGATTGGAATGGTATTCTTCTATGATAGTTTAACTAGCTTCACTCCTTTTGGGAGGCAGTTTACTTGAAAAACAAATAAAAGAAAAGGCAAGGAATCGCCTCATTGGACAGAAAAGCTCACACTTCATTGTGTGTGTCTTTTGTTGGGAAATTGGTGGGGAGAAGAGAGGGGGGAATGCTCAACCTTCATTGTATTATGTTTAGCGTGTAAGTGAAGGAACTGTTTTGGACTCAGTTGTGAAATATTCTTTTAATGGTAATATGCTAACATAATATTTTCTTTGTTTCTGGTTAAGCAGAACTTCAGTTTAATTTAGTGTACAGTGTACACCACTTTTACTAGTAAAACTAGTGAAATAGTTTTGCTAGGAAGTCTCACAGCATTATGTGTACTAACTTAAACTGGCTATCCATCTATGTATTAAAACACACCTAGTTGAGTAGATGGTGACAGTTCAGGTAGGAAAAGGGAACAATTGAAAGTTGCAGCTACTAGAAAATATTGAACAATTATATTGAGATGGAGTGATGTACTTGGGTAAGTGGGTGGGGGTTGAAAATCTGAGCTACTTCGATGGAGTGATGTCCTTGGGTTACCTCCACATAGCCTCCAATGTCTGGATGGTCCTCTTTGACTGGCCATAGGTCTGAGGACAAAATGTTGGGCTAAGTACTCTGCTACCGAAAGCCTTTTGGACACTCTACCACAAGGCTAAAGTGAACCCGGGATATTTGATTGATACTATGGATGATGTTATCCTGTGTAGGCACACTATCTCATTAATATATATATATATATATATATATATATATATATATATATATATGTATGGGCTAGCTTTCCCAATTGCAAGAGCAGAGGTCTACCAACTGAGTTTTGTCTCATGAGCCATGTGGAGCATGCATTAAGATTGTTTCTTCTCTTCTTTTCCATCGCTCAGCAGGGGCCATCCTGGACCAGAAAAGGATATGTCAGTGACCTAGAACAAACTCCCTGAGGGATGGAATATCTAATTTTTGCGTCAGAATACTCAATAATATCTATGTTAGATCCTTTGCTTGTAATAATGGAAAGGTCAATTCAATTCTCGATGGAAATGGTGAATTCTCTCCCCAAACTGGAAAATCATTTTATTATCTTATAGGAGAGACTGCAATTTTTTTTTATCAGATACATGGATTGAGAAATACTCAACTGGAAAGATATGAAAATATTGTCATTTTGAACTTCGAGGCATTATGATGGAAAGAGAGATTATGCTTCTTGATTTCTGATTATATCTTTTCCTAAGATGTCATACTGCTGTGCCTGAATAATTATTAGTTTGAAAAGAGAGTAATTCTATGTTGGCTAGCTAATATGTTGGTTTCTCCACTCTTCTGTGTCCTCATTAGCATTGTAGTTGAAGGAGAACAGAAGATTTGGAGAGAAGAGAAGTAAGCGAGATGCAACAGCAGTTGCGTTCAACAAGTGGATATGGAATATAATTTAGAAAGTAAAGCTCCATATATGGTTGCCTGCTTTCGTGGCACCGTTGGTTATTTTGTCAGGTAGTTGTTATGAAGCTGTTTAACCTAAACTTGAAGAACTGGGGATTTTTCATATTTCAATGCCACGTGTGAAAGGAGATTGTAGATGTCATCATTTATTCCTGCATTGGAAACTCAATTGGATGCTCCTTCTAAATATCTTTTGGTCCTGGAAGGGACTTGGTTAAGATAAGATTATGAAACAGTATCTCAGTATGTATATGGGGTAGGTCTAAGAAACTCAGAGATGTCACAAACCCAAATTGGAAAATAGATATATTTATAATGTCTTTTTGGCATAACATGGTAGTTGCAGATGAAGCTGAAAAGTTTTCTTGATTTCTTAACTGCCCTAGAGGAGCAGCAAAGGTACGGGGTGGACGTTCGGCCATCCAGATTGGATATGAAAATTTCAGTTTGGATTTTCCGGTTCTCAGAGTGAAAAAATTACAATCCAAATCCAATCCATATAAACTCGAATTGGATTCGATTTTTTTAAGTTCGGTTTTGGATTAAATGGTTTGGATGTTTTTGGATTTTCAGTTTCGACTTTAGAGCCTTTGGGACAGGCCATAACAATTAACAACCTCAATTCACCCAATAGTTTCCTCCTTAGAGTGTATAACTTTCTACCATTAACAAGGATGGAAACCACCCTGCTGTCCATGCCGTCTAATTCCATATTGGACTTATTATTATAATGGGTAGGGCCGTAGGTACTAATCTTATAAGTTATTGGACCTTTTGAAATTGGACTTAGTAGTATTGGACAAATTTGATATGGGTAGGGCTGAATATAATGTATAAAATTTTTGGTCGGATATCCAAAATTCCGTAGTACTAAATCCGATATCCAAAAATTCAAACTAAATATCCAAAAAGTTCGGACTTCGGGTTGACCCAAATTATGCCCACCCCTAAGCCAGTGTTCTGCATATACAATAGTTCTTAGTTCTATTTTGTATTGATAAAATTGTTTATTTAGATGCAAAGGGCAGTGGCTTTCGACATAGAGAGAGAGCATCTAGTGGCAATTAAAGTCAGAGACTAAAGTTCAAATTTTACTTTGAGAAATTAAAGCGCACTGGAATAACATGATTGAAGTACAATCTGAATTTTCCTTCAGGAGCTACTAGTCCAATGTTGATGATTGGAATTACGTTATCAAACTACAATTGGATTTCCTTCAAAAGGGAACTGGATATCCATTTTGTGTAGTAGCTTGAACAGTTTAGTATACTTAGTTCCATGGTTCTAATTGGCTGTGAGCATGTCAATGGACCTTAGTTATGTCAGGTAATAATCATAATATAGTTTTGGAAGATACACTGATGATTAAACTAGTTTGAAGAACAAGTATTATCTCCGTAGAGGATTCTGAAAGACTTGCAAGAAAAAAGGATTCTAGGAGGAATATAGCCTTCTTTACATCAAACCTTAGCTAACAGAACTATATACTAACTCAGAACTTGGCAATTACTACCACTACAGATGCCCGACTCTGCTAATTCTTGTGCATTTTCCTTGTTTTTGGAACTGATCCTGCTGCTAGGTTGATCTCCTGGATTATCGATGTTTTTCTTGTTATGCCTTCTACTTATGCTGGAACAGTTGTCAATCCTGCAATACAGAGATCCGGAAAGTTTGTATTCTCTTTTGGATAGTGGTTTCATTTCAATCTCTTTAGATTCAGTGAAAGCCTGTAGAGGTACATTTTGGACATCGATGGAAGTTCTTTCTGTAAGTTCCAACGTATACAATATGCTACTATAGTGGGGTTGGTCGTGGAGGCATTGAACATCATATGGTATGCAATAATAAGTCTAATATGTCCTTGGAGAGCACTTAGTGTCTCTCTTGAGAACTTGTTTTGCCTCAAGAGAGTGAAAAGTTTGCATTTGTGCTTTTCTGTGATTTGATTTGCACATGGTTACCTTCTCCTTGACGAGCTTGCATGTAATTAGCCTGACACATTTAGTTCAGCTGGATGTGGGTAACATGACATGAGAAAGGAGATAAATGTTTGCATCATCATTATGCATAGGCAAGGATAACAAAATTTCAAGTCAGTGGGCACCTGGCCAAGACGGTCTGTCTTACATGAGAACGGAAATGATGTGTGAGGAATGCCTCACTGCTAAGAATTGGAAGTTTTTAAAAAGGTATCTGTGTTTAGGGGAAGACACTAGGGTGGTGCTGTGAAAATTGAAAAAGGATCTTGGCATATAAAAGTAAGTTATAGATTCAGAGAAGTCATGTGATAGCTAAATAAAATGCTTAAACGGGTGGTAATTTGAACTATTATCCATTTGATGGATGTTTGGAATGAACAATGTTTTTTGTGCAATATTAAGTTTCATGAAGATGTCTTTCACTCTCTTATATGGTTTCTTCATTGTTTTAAAAGGCATTAATAAGTTTTCTGCAACTCGGTAATGGTTTTCTGCTAATTTTATTTTGCCTAGGGATATTATGTGAGATTTCGATTTCTTCTGTAAAATTGTGTTTCTTGAAGTTTGTATATTGTTATAACAGGTGAAGGATCTATGCAGATAACAATATTGTGGCAGAGCTGTGAAGATTCAGCCAGACTATAGGCCTTTTTCTTTCCTATGTGTTTGAAATTGTTTCTCTTCTTCTTTTTTTGTGATAAAAATTACAGAAACTTTTATCAGTTTAGTTTACTATTCATTAGTCTTAATTTTTGGGTTCAAAAAGTACATACTAATTAAGCTTGTTTAATTTGAATCACTTAACTATAGTCTATTAAATTTACTATTTGAGTCTTGCTTTGTGTTTACACTAACGTAGGCAGGCATCCAGAATAGTATATAAATATTCACAAGGATTAAAAAAAGAAAAGAACTTCATTCTGTGATTCACCAAATGCAAGTCTATTCAGAAAAAAATGATTAGAAGCTGATTTATACCAAAATGGAGTGAGAGAGACATTATTTACTATAGAAAGAAAATCCATGATTGTATAATTTTACCTACTCTATTGAGGTAAGGTCTGCCTGCATACACTATCCTTTCTAGATTTCACTTTATAGAACTACACTAAGTATGTTGTTGTATAAGTACTACTCTCTTGTTTGAAATAATCCGGAGAAGTTACGGAGTCAACTAGTTTATCAATATGCTCAAAGTATATGCAACATATACATTATAGGTATGCAGATTATATGTATAATATATGTATATTCAGTATAAGAACTATACTATTTATATATTTGTATATATTTTATAAATTAGATGATCGAATGATTTGTAATCATCCCCAATCCCCATCATGAATATTTAAATAATTAATCATAATTTAAGGTTTCATCACTTGGACAATGAAGAATAATCCAATGTTTGAGTTGTCCATATCTAATTTGATTCCATGCCAAGTCCTCTACCTGCTTGCTAGCCTTAGGTCAACTCTCTGCTGTCCGCTCTTACGGGAACAATTTTATGAGTTTTAAATTTTGGAACGAGGGCTTCACCTTCTAATAATAAAATTTTAAATTTAATGTTTGCTTGATAATTTTTTATTAAAGACAAATGTTATTTGTGTAAAAGTTGCTAGATTTGATTGAATCCACTTCTAGCTCCTCTCCGAGTTTAGAAGGATTAAGACATAAAGTATGTCTAATTTTCTAAAAATAAAAATCTAACATAAGGTATATATATATATATATATACTAGTTTTTGGGTATGCGCATTGCAAGTGTAGCCTATGTCAATAAGTATAAATTTTATTTTTGTAAAAAGTTACATCTTATAATAACAAATTTGTGCTATAAAATAAAATAAAAGTTTGTTATATTTTTTATATCCACAAACATGATGTTTGATCTCAAAGTTGTAAAAGAACAGAGAATGACAATGTTAAATTATAAAGCTTATTAAATTGAAGGACCTTGAATACACTTTTCAAATTGTTTTAATTTATACACAAACAACAACAATAACAAAAATAGTGACATATCTATATATAGTACCACAAAGCGGGATGATTTTATTACTTTAAAGTGTTTAAATAAATTCCTAGTGTAGTCCAACAAAGTATTCTAAATAAGAAATTTATATGTTTTCGTAAATTACAAATGTCACTTATATTGTATATGTGTATATAGCATTCAAGAGCTAGCTTTACAAATGTAAAGGTTTCTCAATGCAAATTCATTGTGAATTCTTATATAATAGTAAGATTTAAATCCCAAAGATATACTATAACTTTCTTTAATTAATTAAGTTAATATGAATGGTTCTCATATTTGTATTTCTTTTAAGTTCAACTTTTTAAATCTTTGTTAGAATGAGTATTGATATTTTAGCATAAAAATAAAGAACCTGATAACAATAAATGGTAAAACTAATCTTAGTGATACATCATGAGAATATGTAAGACCACCTTTATTTAGGACATCTATTAGTATTATTTATTATAGTAAAATGTTCTCTAACTGCATCACATTGATTACAACATATATTCATAATTGGATACTTTTAAGATTATGTAAATTCTATTGCCCTTTATTCCTACATAATTACTATTCCATAGTATTAATTATCTAAATATAATTACTAATTAGAAAGTATATGCATAGATTCTTTGAATTAGGAAAAATCTAATTCTAAAATTTAAAAAAAATCATGATAATTTGATCCAAAAGGGAATGAATTATATATCGATAAATAAAGAACACATGTCATTGTTTTGTAAATAATAAAATAAAATAGAGATGAAAAAAAGAGAAAGATAATCTTAAATTTAAATAACAATTACCTAGAGATTCAAAAGGGAAGAAAGAATGTGATCATGATAAACATGAACTTCAAAGTATCCGTATAAGTACAGACTAAAAAATTCTCTCATTGTTAAATTATTTTACCTTATTTGATATTCAATTTGATATATAAAAAATGTGTTCCATGTACACAACAAATCTAATCTTATTTGTGCTTGTGTACGACAATTCCCTTTATATGACTGGAAAAGCAATTCCTTCAAATAACCTCTAATTAACCTCCGTTTCTAGTACTCATATTTTCCTACAATTTCATATCAAAATTGAATATACATATGTAAACACCTAAAACTCTACAGAAAAGTTAGGAAAAAGGCAAGTTTCTAATAGAGTAATTTTAAGAGCAGAGCTCGAAAAATTAAACAAAACATTAATAGAGAGGAAATGAAAAAGAAGTTCAAACTCTAAATAAGACTCACCATTTTGACTTAGAAACAATTGTAAGATTAATTGTGATCTTTGAACTTCTGTTTATAAGATGTTATCCACATTACATGGACTTTTGAACTTCTTACTAATTAAAATGAAAAGAATTTGTGAAAAAAGATAACTAAAAGTGGGAATTTTTTTTTTTTTATTACCTTAAAAATGGTAATAGAGTCATTTAATTTTACAAGGGCATTTTGGTATTTCAACTTTTCATTTGTGATGTTCCCACTTATGATAATATACTAGTTCTTTGACACGTGCGTTGCACGTGATTACCAATTCTAAAAATATATGTAATAGTAAATAGTATTTGCTTATTTAAGAGAAGATTTGAATAATAAGCTTAGCACAAAATAATTATGCAGATTTTTTGTGAATGTTCAATGTGGATTGTCTTATATATCTCTTATTCACGCGAACCTATGAAGATGGTCAATCAAAATGTTTATTAGTTAAATGCAATAATGTATATATTTATTTCAATTTGATGAGGTTCAATCATGTAATTAGTCGAATCTAACTAATATTACCTTAAAGACGATATTTGTTTTGTATTTTTCTTGTCATCTAACCAGATGTGTTTTGCACGTGTATTCCACGTTAAATTGTTTAGATTTCATATGAACATGTGAAGAGAGCAACTACATTTTATCTTTTAGAACTATTTTTTTATACTAATTTTTATTTTATAAGTTATAACATAATAGATGACGTTCTTGTTATTGGCTCTCATATTTGACGTCTCGATTGACTGTGTATATAAATCAAAGATAGTTATCTGACTGTCCATAGTTAATTGAGAAAGATTTCCTTTTTTTTAGTGGAAAAATGAAAAATTAAAATTAAAAAATATATTCTATTTGTGGCGGTATAATAATATGAAAAATTATTGGTCAAAAGGTAATACAAGGAAAGTTGAAAGACATAAATAATTAATGTAATAACTATTAAATTTATAATATTATAACTAAGAATGTAAAAGAGCGTAAAGAACGTTTGCAATAATTAGTAACAACTAAGAGAATTTATAATGTTATAACTAAAGAATTAATGTGCAATAACTGAATTTCTAATAAATTTAATACTTACATATATTCACATATGATTCATATATATTCATATATTTTCACATTTGTTGTGAGTTTTTTCTAAAAAAAAGAACTCGGAAGATTTTAAAATAATATATTTTGAAGTTAGAAGATCTTGTTAACTTGATAATACATTTGTGACATATATAATACTTTAATTTAAATACAAATACCTACCAAAATATAAATATATATTTGGATTAATGAAAATATTTATCTCACAATAAATAATTAATAAAAATTAAACTAATACAAATTTCAACTGGCGTTATTACAAGTCATATGAACTTTTCTTCATCTAAAATCCTGAAATATTAAAAAATAGTAAATAAGAAAAACAAAAGGGCAATATTTATATAGTAATAACTATTTTGAAGCAAACTTCCTGACAATCTAAATCACATAAGTAACATTGATATATAAAGTCATTCTTTTGTCTTAAGTATAAAAAAAACAAATCGTGGCAATTCTCTAAATTTTGGAAAAAGATATTCAGAAGCATATATCTACATCACAAGAGAAATTGTTAACAAAAACAAATGATTTTAGACTACATCATGTTAAATTCATATATTGGAACATTACATACTAATGTGTATATTAAGCAAAAAAATGATTATTATATGATCAAAATTATTTTCCTCAACTACTCAAGGTTACCTCTTAGGATAGAACGACTTACTTCATCAGAATAGTGGTACCTCATATTCCGCTAAACTTCAAACTCACTCAATGACAATAAGTCACACAAAAAAATTTAAAATGCAAGAAGAAGAAGAAGAGTACAAGATTAAAAAAAAATTGTGGTTGAAAAATGAGACGAAGCCCTTCTATTTATAGTCAACAAAAGATAGTATGAACAATATTTTTTTGTGTCTTATTTGAAAAGTCATGAAATTTTCGGGAAGTCACAACTCTTTGGAAAAGTCACAACTTAGTGAAAAAGTCACAACTACTTGGAAAAGTGACAACTCATCGAAAAATTACAACCCTTTGAAAAAAATCACAACGTCTTGGAAAAGTCACAACTTTTCGGAAAGTCACAACTCATTGAAAAAGTCACAACCTAAGTTAAGGATATTATAGTAATTTAACATTCAAGTTAAGAGTTCATGCTTTTAAGGTAATATAGATAGATAGATATAGATATAGATGATATATATATGTATATAAATTTAATTTTCTTCTTTTATATAAGAAAAATAAGTCACCTATACGCTTTAACGTTTGTATTGTAAAAGGGAAAAAACGTTTATGCAGTGGGTATTAAAAAGCAAAGACCAAATGGAAGTTTGCTGCTTATATCTTCTAAACACTTGCTTTCACATCAATATCAATATATAATTTAAATTAAAAGCACATTCTCTTGGATATTCCATTTTTTTTTTTATTAAATGCGCTTATGTTGAAAAAAAACACAAAAAAACTGCACAATTATGTGAAATGAAATTTTGTGATTTGATTGACTAATCATATAGGTGTACAATTCTGTGTATATATATAAGGACTTAGATACAATAGATTAACTACCACTCGGGTCCTCTGAGTGGTGGAGCCAAGATTTTCGTTTAGGGGTTAAAAAGAAACATGCCAAATAGTGTTGACAAATAAGTTATACCAGATTTCAAGCTAAAACATTGAAAGATGTTGCTAGCCAAATTCAAACCCACAGCCCTACTAGTTTCTGAACCCCATAGTCGCTTAATCAAGCCCCTTACGTGTGTTGAGGGGGTTCAATATTAAATATATAGACATAAAATACATATTTGATCTTATATGCACAGTATATATAATTTTTTTGATTCAGGGGGTTCGGGTGAACCCGTGAACTCCATGTAGATCCGCCCTGCCTCCTTTAACTACCATTAGGATTGTCTAATTAACTGACTACTGTAAGTAGTGATGTTTAACTTTGTTTAACCCTTTAGTTAGAATTTCTAAGTTAAATTAGTTACAATTAAACAATTAATAGCTATTAGTATGCAAATATTCTATCATGCTGGAGTTTGATATACATAGTCAGTAGTTAATTTGACCTCTTAACATCCGTTTTACTTTAATGTAATTTTCACTAATAAAATACACTAAAAATGTCATATTTATTCATGTATTCTTTTTTAAAAGGTTACATTTATCTCGTCATATTTTTTTAATATTTATTCTTCTTATTAGAGGCAGGCCCATGTTTAAGTGAACTTCGGAAAAATTCATATGTATATACCTAAATAAGGACCATATAATTCAATGTGCACTTAAAACACATTAGCAAGATTTTAACTAGTAACCTCAAAACATACACTGAGGGTCAAGACTATCCAACCATAGAGTGATCTATGTTACATTTTGTTTAATTCATATTTTTTTTTATATTTTTCGATGAAGTATGTCGATGCTTCGACTAATCTGCATCCACCATTAGTAATGCTTCCGTCGTCGCTTATAATCCTCACCCTTATTATTTTAAGTGGGAATATGAAAATCAATAGTCCAATATATAACTCATTCATAAGCAAATACTTGTGATTTTTTGGGTAAAACATGTGACTCTTTTCTTTTTTCCTTTTTAGGTATTGTGGTTGACATTAGCGGGGGAAAAGAGTACATTGTCATGGAATATGGAGGGGTCAATAGGAGGAATGTGTGTCCACCAAATGAAGGCAATAAGACATGAATTATTTACAAGATGACACAAATTATGCCATGTGGTGGGCAACAAGAAAAACACTCAAAATCCATGGTGGTCCCTCACTTTTTGGCTAAAGACAAAAAACAAAATAATGATTTTAACATTATATTAAAAACTAGTTAAATCTTTCTCTCATGCTTATAAATCTAACTAACTACTACTAATAGTGCCCTCAAAACCTAGTAATTATTTACTAACTATCATCCATTAAATACTATTATCTTATAATGGTGTTATTATTGTAGCACATTTGTGTATTAATTAATGGTCAATCAAGAATAGACCTATGAAAAATTATTATACCTCAATAATCACAGAAGTATAATACTTGATCTATTTCAAAATATTTTTCTCTTGCACTTCTCATTCATGTCTGACTGAATACATGGATTTTTTTAAGACAATAATTATTTTAATCTGAATTTATTCCTTTGTACTCGACATCAACTTTTCTCCCCATATACATACAAAAACATAAAGATTGATCACTTATAAAATGAATAGTTTTCATGTTTCTTATGTGTAAAAATAAAGATCTCTTATACGTAAAATTGGAAATCTTTTGTAGAAGACTATACAACTAATAATTTCTAAGTAACCTACAAAAATTATTTCTCCTAATATTAACTTAGTTAATGTTGAATCTAAATTTTAATTTTTTGATGATTGACAAAAAGAATTTGGTCAAATAAGTGGGTTTCAAATGAAGAAGCCTTGGGTATGAATAAAGGATAAGAGAAATGTAGGAGTCTTTGGGAAGATCTTGGATACTATTTGCACAAAATAGAGCTCCTAAATTTCTTGTAACGTTACTTCTTTCTTCTAATTTATGTAACATCATTTGATTTACCATAAAATTAAGAATTAAAAGTTTTTTTAAAAAAAAATTGTGATCTAGAATATTACTACAAGAAAGTCTGGAATTAGCAACAATACTAATATTGTTGTTAAATATTAATATATATATTGGAACAATTTTAGTTAGTTATTGCTATATCATAAATCTTTTAACAATTTTATTCGTGTTGACAAATATTGAAATGTTGTTGCATATCTTATGATTAATATATTAGATTTTAAATATAAATAGATTGGTGATAACTTTTATCAACAACCATAGTATTGTTAGTTTAATTCAATAAATATCAACAAATTAATTTAATTATTGTTGTAAAACTAAAGCAAATTAAGACAAGAAATATAGAAGATGAAAGCAAGAAATAGGAAGACAAGAGATGAGAGCTTTTCTTATTATTCCAAGTCTTCAAGTGTTCACCAAATCTTCAATTCTATACCGTAGGGACCCTTATGCCTCCATTTATAGTGTAACATAGAGGCATACAAAAGGTTAGTAATAAACATGACATTAAACATAAATATAATGAAGGAGGTTATGGAGGTAAAAGGTTACAAGAATAATTATCATAAAGGTGGGGGTTATCTTCATAATGGAGGGAAGTAATGTAGTAACTTCTTGGTGTAGTGGATTATCTTCATAATGGAGGGAAGTAATGTAGTAACTTCTTGGTGTAGTGGACATCCACATTATATTATTTTATAACACTCCCCCTTGGATGTCCATAGATAATATGCCTCGTTAAAACCTTACTAGGAAAAAACCCTGTGGGAAAAAAATTCTAGTGAAGGAAAAAAAAGACATATATCTTTTAATACGTTTTAAATGTTGCCTCGTTAAAAACCTTACCAGGAAAACCCAATTGGGATAAAATCATGGTTAAGGAAAAGAGTACAACACATATTTTTCTCCCCCTGATAAAAACTTTACTTGATATCTTGGAGACTATGCATTCCAATCTTATATCACAACTTCTCAAATATTGATGTTGGCAATCCTTAGTGAATAAGTTTACAAGATTATCACTTGAATGAATCTTTGAACGTCTATCTCACCATTTTGTTGAATATCATGTGTGAAAAAGACTATTGGTGAAATATGTTTTGTCCGATCTCCTATGATTGTATCTTCCCTTCAATTGAGCTATATATTATTTTCGTATATGGTGGTTGGAATATCCTTTTCAAAACAAAATAACATATTTTCTGAATATGATAGATCATGATTCCAACCAAATACACTCCCGACTTAATTCATAGATCAATATTATTTCTGCATGATTTGAAGAAGTGGTTACTAATGTGATTCTTTGAATGCCAAGATATTGTTGTATCTCCATATGTAAATAAATAGTCCATTTGCGATCGAGCTTTATGCAGATCAAATAAATATTTTGCATCTACATAATCAAATAATTTCTGACTCGGAGATTGATCATTTCAATTTTATTGAAGCTTATCTTTTCTTCTGAAAGAAAATCACACATCTTCTATGTTTTGAGCAGTCTCAAAATCATTGGGTACTCAATGGAATTGCTTTAAGACCTTTTAAATCCTTCAAGGATTTTCATATAACTTTCATCGTCTAGTTAGACATAATAATCATTCATTATATATATTCAAGTATTTCATCTATTACCAGACTGAAACAAGTCTCATTGCATCCACCACTGGAGAATATATATCCATTTAATAATGTCAGAATTTTTGCGAAAACCCTTTATGCCCCGAGCACAAACCACACTTTATATCTTACAGTTATACTTTCGCACAATGATTCATTTG
Source organism: Solanum pinnatisectum (assembly GCA_035578085.1). NCBI lineage: Eukaryota > Viridiplantae > Streptophyta > Magnoliopsida > Solanales > Solanaceae > Solanum > Solanum pinnatisectum. The sequence goes on from CM069077.1 coordinate 13,205,399, forward strand.
TACCACACTGACATTATATCTTGATCCATGAACTATAAGATCAAGAACATCACTTTTCTAAGTGAAACAAAATATACTTGAATAGTGCCAATCATTTATCTGTCCACACTATATGACAGATTCGAATTTAAGATCCTCGTAACCATTTATAGCATTAAGTGCTACTACATATCAAAGATACCATCGACGGTCATTTTGATTCGATTCCAATACAACATAACTTATCGAGATCTCTTCATTTTCAAGTACCTGAACCTTTGCCAAGGTTTTATGAAGTGTTATGTCATGGTGCTCTTTCAAAGTACTTACCTCATTATCATGACCATTTTGATAATTTGCTCCTCTCCTCCCTCAAAGAGTTTTACGTTTGGAATCGATTGGTCTATCACGCTTCTAACGTACCATAGACTCTGTCCTTCAAGGACTATTTATTGGAGCATTTGTAGCTTAATTACAATATTGGGTCAGAATATACATCTGGCAAATTATTTGCAACATTTTACAAATGAATTATCTCTTGAACTTCAAGTTTACATTTTTTTAACGACAATCTAGATAAATTCACCCGACACATAATTTTCAGTTGCTTAACATATCTCCCCCTAATCTTAGGAAATCTAACATTTACCCCAACCTCTAGGGGATCCATCTTTGTCCGTGGTGGAGCAATAAAATCATATGTGCACATATCAATTTTTCAGATGGAAATTATTTGGTTCCTGACCCTGAACCAATTGTGATGGGAGAACCTTGTTGGCTTGATGCATACATGTTAAATAAACTCATCTCATACCAAATTTTATTTGAGAGATTTGTTCTCATAATCAATGGTCTAGCTATAATTAGAGGCATACAATTTTTGCTAAACCAACCAACATTATTAACATAATTTTATAATTTGGAATTGTGCTCTTAATTTAACAATTTGAGCAAACAACCTTACAAAAACCAACTTGTAAGTTGATACAAATGCACATGTGACCATACCATAGATGCATCTATTAAATCATAATAATAAGCGGTCCACATGGCAGGTGAACGGTCCCATATTCACCTTTTTATGTGTTCCAAATAATTTCAGGGGATACAATCCCAACCTTAGCTTATACAATGATCATTTTATCATGAGAACAAGCAACACAAGAGAATTCTTGAAGAATCTTTTATTTCTTCAAACATATAGTCACATGAATTCTCAATTTCTTTTGCATCACATTTGAATCGGAATGGCCAACCGATTATGCCAACTGATATTTATTCCAGTAAACTTCTAGTTTACTTTTGCATGTGATTTTTTCATCATGTCCATAGCTTTATACAACAAACAAGAGAAAGACGGGTAACCATTTATGTAAATATTCATAACCCGCTTTGATTGTAGTAATCTAAAGATATTCAATCTTTCAATTATTTACAGTCTCAATATAATAATTTTTCTTTTCAATTCCTCCAAAACTTAAAAAAGTTTCTTTTGAGACTTACTACAGCCTCAATATTATGAACTATTTCATTTTCTAGATAATAACAAATTAGTCCTTCCGAAACTTTCAATTAATTTTGTGTACTGCCACAAATTTCACAACACCATTCGTATGATGACCATCTCCTTCAAGGAGAAAATTATTATTATTATCATGGTTAAAATTATTACTGCAAGACTTATTTCTTGACAACCAATGACAAATTTGTGTTGCCACACAATAACATTTATTTTGGTCATGACCACAACCTTTATAGAAAAGAATTATTTCTTTCTTTTGTCCTCCAATAGTTCATAATAAAACATACCACAATATTTGTGTAGTACTCAAAGTATATGACCAAAATGACCATTTATGTCAAAATATATATTTTTTCAATATCTCAAACCTCCCGTAGAGGTGAGATGTGGCATTTATCTAACCATACATGAACATGTCCTTATCCATACGAACACAAGTCACATTCTCTTCAAGAAATGACCATAATCATTTGTACATGCGCCATAAGTTTTTATTAGTCATACTTTGACATTATTAAATTTATTTGACCCACCTCAACATCACTTTAAAAGTACTAAATGTACTACCAATTTGTATTTCTTTATTTTGATGGAGGATTTAAAAAACTTTCAAATTGGGTTGCACCAACTCAATGTGCCCAATAACTTTTCATATCACTTTGATGGCCAAAACTTACCTTCACATTTGAAGGACCATCTTAAGAACCCATAATGTTCTTCCTTGTAATTTCCACAATTGACCATTAACATTTTACCACACTCATATTCTTACATTTAACCACTTGTCATTTTTAGACACATTATGTCCTGCTACCACATTCACATAAAAGAATGGAGCAAATCAATTGGACAAATTTCATGACTTTTATCAAGAGCATATCAATTTGCTCAATCATTGTTACATCGTCATTATATAACGTTGGGACTTGAACCCAACGTCTTACCCATAAGAAGACATTTTAGGTCATTATTTGTTGGGACCAACCCAACATTTTATTATCATGATGCACCAGGACCCTCACCCGATGTATTACCCTCTTAGTGCGATATGACTTGAATCCTTCGTCTTACCCTCAGTCAATGACATAATAAGCCAAATATAATAGGACTCACCATTGAGCCTTAAAAAAATATTGTCACTTTGTGGTTCACACGCACAAATAAATATAGAACAAAATAAACACAATAAAAATATTCTCAACAAAGTATGTACTAATATCTTAAACTTGTCAAAACAGAGAGTTACATATAGCATTATATTATATTATGTTTGGTGCACAATAATTAAGCTAGTGAATTACCGTTATAAATCAAAGAATCAATTGCACACTAAGAAAATAATAATTTCAATTACACTAAAATAAAATTGCTCACTAACACCACTCTTTTTTCAATTTTCATGTGAACCCAAAATATTTCACAAACAAAATAAAATAAATTAAAAGCTCATGCAATAACCAAAACAGTGAGCATAATCATAAATAAAATATAAAATAAGTTTCACATACAAAAGAAAGTATATATAGTCATAGGTGGAAAAAGAAATGCACAGTGACAATAATATTAATCATTCACATTGTTCACAAGTAAAATATAAAATAGATTCCACAATAATTTACCTTGTTTCCGAGAGAAAAATAAACACAATTCTTTTACCTTCTTTTATTTACTTTGCCTCAATCCTACAATGGTAGAACATTCCGGCTGATAACGTGTTGTAAAACTAAAGCAAATTAAGACAAGAAATATAGAAGAAAGCAAGAAGTAGGGAGACAAGAGATGAGAGTTTTTCTTATTATTTCAAGTCTTCAAGTGTTCACCAAATCTTCAAATCTATACAATAGGAACCCTCATGCCTCTATTTATAGTGTAACATAGAGGCACACAAAAGGTTAGTCATAAACATGACATTAAACATCTTCAAATCTATACAATAGGAACCCTCATGCCTCTATTTATAGTGTAACATAGAGGCATACAAAAGGTTAGTCATAAACATGACATTAAACATGAATATAATGAAGGATGTTATGGAGGTGAAAGGTTACAAGAATAATTATCATAAAGGTGGAGGTTATCTTCATAATGAAAGGAAGTAATGTAATAACTTCTTGGTGTAGTGGATTATCTTCATAATGGAGGGAAGTGATGTAGTAACTTCTTGGTGTAGTGGACATCCACATTATATTATTTTATAACAATTATTGCTATATAAAATGGCTCTTAACCACAATTTTTTTTTTGTTACCAAAAAATATAGATTTTGTTGCCATATATCAATAATATAATAAATTTTAAATATAAATAAATTTGGCTACGACTTTTTTTTTTTTTTACATAATTTAATTTCAGTCTTACGTTGTGTGCCCTCGATCTGGCCGTAAAAAGTAAACTTTAAAATATAAAAATTATTCTTTTTAATATTTGAAATTTTGTGTTTTATTATGTGCGAAATGTTTATATTTATGTTGTTTAATGAAAGACTAATTTGATAGTAGAAGCCTTGGCTAGTAATGATCCATTGAAATTTGGGAATAAATATTTGATAACATTTTTCATAATTTATATTAAAGTCTTGATGATCGGACAAAATTTGCATATGGTGGTGACAAGTTTTTGTCCATCCATTCAAATTTTGGGGATCCATTAAAGCTTGTGAGTTATTTGTTCCAAAGTTCTGATATAATTTATACTAAAGTCAAGACGATCCACTAGGACTCGTGATAAGGCAAGTATTTGCTAATTTATCAAAACTTCTGATGATTTGTCAAAATTTATCGACCTATTTTAACACACAAATTATTTTTCAAAATGAATCAAAACTTAAAATTGGGCATAAAATATTTTATTCAAAAGAATCAAAATGCAATATTCAAAGATCGAAAATATTGAATATATACTCTGCACGAACAACACGTATCTAATTGATAATACACAGATTATATAGAATCATACTTTTTCTGTTTTAATTTATATGAAGGGCTTCAGAATACTCGGATAAAAATATTTAATTTTTAATGAAAATTGGAGCATAGTGTCTTTAATAATTTTAATACAAATTTGAAAGTTTGAAAAAGGTGTAAAGGCCTCCATAAAATAATGATTATATATATACCACTGCACTCCATGTATATATTCTAGGCGTACAACTCTGATCTCAATGATTTGTTATGTATGCGTGTTGTATTGATCCCAAAATAACAATTACATATTGATCATGATATACAAAATTTGTATAAATCAATCAATGCATTTCAATTTTATGTTTACTTTCAACATTTTAATTCATACATAAATTTAATATCAGTTTCATATATAGCCATAACAACAATTATCATTAAATATTTGTATTGATCCCAAAATAACAAGTACATATTCATGATATACAAAGTTTGTACAAGTCAATCAACGCATTTCAATTTTATGTTTACTTTCAACATTTTAATTCATACATAAATTTCATATCAGTTCAATGCATAGCCGTAACAACAATTATCATTAAATATTTGTATTGATCCCAAAACAACAAGTACATATTCATGATATACAGAGTTTGTACAAGTCAATCAACGCATTTCAATTTTATGTTTATTTTCAACATTTTAATTCACACATAAATTTCATATCAGTTCAATATATAATCGTAACAACAATTATCATTAAATATCATCATAATCTGACTCTAAATTCTTAAAGGAGAGTAAAACATCAATTATCATATACACGAGTCAAAGATAAGCCACAATCTTTCAAAGTACACTCACAAGTCATGAAATCATTTTAAGCAAGTAGAAATAGTCAATTTATACCCATATTATGATATCAGTATCCGCATAAATACTCGTCAGCTCATTTATACAGAACTCCTATTATCCATTTTCCCTTTTGTTCAAATAAGTACAAAACTAACATTTCGTAAAGAGTGAAATAAAGTCTCAACTTACTATAATCGGGGTTCCAAAAGTCAAACTATGACTTTAACCTTTCTTAAAGCCTCCGAACATTTCTGTCTAGTCAAATATGTAATCTAGGTGAGTATATGAGTCTGTAGACATTATGTCATAACTTTTGACTAAAAAATTGAGTCAAAAGTCAATTTCGAGCTTCGATATCAAATTTGAAAATTTATTCAAAATTAGTTTATTCATAGCTTAGTAAACTTACTTGCCAAAAATTGGCTAAACGGGTCGTTAATAGGCTCCCAAATAAAAGAATTTCATTTAATCAAGCTTAGGACCAAAATCTCCAAATACCCAAGTTCAAACACCATTCAATCATTAATTACATAATAGATTAGTAAGAAAAACACATTGGAGAGTTAAAATAATATTACCATATGAAGAAACCTCGTGAAAATTTCTTAAAATTGTGTGCCCAAACTCTCAAAATTGTGTTTAGAATAATGAACTTGAAATCAGGAAAGTTCATTATTCATGCCTATAGTTCTTTGCATGAAAGTGGACAATCGATCGCAGTCGCGAGTTTGCCATTACATGGCATGATCTAAGTAGCTTCTTCCATTGGATAATGTCTCCACTGCACCAGGAGAACACCCACGTAGAGAGTATCGGGTGTTCGAGCACCCATTGACTTTGACGAATATCTTGTATATGTTTATAGAAAATATTGAAAGATTGATATAATTAATTCTTGAGCACCCATTATACAAAAGATCTGATGGGTGTTGTGGTTCTCAGACTGAAGTTAAAGCTTGTGTTGATGCCCTCGAGTGTGAGCCTGTGAGGGTTCAAATTCAGGTAAAATCAGATATTTTTTAATTGGAAAAAAGGCAAACTCAAGTTTTGTTTTACATTTTTACTCTTCATTTTATACCTTTTCACTGCTATTTGCCTTTTTTTTTCTTTTCAATTTATTATTTTTTCACTTTTCTATTTTTAGTATTTCATTTACTAACTAAACCATAAAAATATTAGTTTTAGAAGGAAACCCATGTTTTATTTGTTTATATGTTCGAGTATTTTTATAAGGTCTTCTCATTTAAGTTTAATTATTTTAATCCTATGCTCTGATACCAAATTGGGGGGTAGGTGCGGAATTATGGGTAATTTTTGATTTATCATAGGCTTTTATCAAATAAATGTTTTTTTATAAAATTCATTTTCTTTTTCTTTCTTGCTTAAAAGTATTTGAGTTCCTTCTATTAACATGTTTAGGTATTGTATGTGTTGTGTTCTAAAATACATTTCTAAATATGTTTTTATAATGTTTTTCCATGAGTCTATTTCAATCATAACTTCTTTCCAGAGTTGGAAATATTCTTCATTTATCATAATTTAATCACTATTATAGTCTGAATATATGTCTAGATAATCTATACTGTCGTATAAGTCTTGTATTATTTCTCTTATGTCATCAAACCAATTTTGTCTTATTAAGTTATTTATTTCTTCTTCTTCGTATTTCATTAATTTTTCCCATATTAATTTTTTTATGCTTGGTTCAGTTATTTTTTCTAATACCTTAAGAATAAGTATCTTATAATTATCTTCAAAATAACTATTGTTAACTTCTATGAAAGGGGGATTTGAAATATTCATATTTTTGTTTAATGTATTCCCGTCTTCCATGTCTACTATGTGGTAATCTTATGAAAGCTTATTATAGATTAAAGTATTCATGATTTATTATTTGATCACTACTAGCATGATACCTTTTTCAGATATTATCTTCCTAAACAGCGCCTCAACACTTAGGTACTCCCCTAACATGGCTCCTGCCTTTCCTGGTTTCCCATTTTTGGATGGCATAGTTCTGGAAGTTTTCTCTTACTTTTCTCTATGCTAGCAAACTAAATAATACATTATTGAATAATTTTAATTCATAATAACAACAATCATAAGCATATCACATAATTCTATGGTTGACAGGAATTAATTATTTAGCTAAGCATAATCATAAATGAGTATACCTGAGTTGCAGTATTTGCTAAGTTTTGCTCCATTATTTTGGGGATAAAAAGTAATTTATTTATAGAAACTGAAAGATTTTTTAGAGATGTCTATGAGTTGCCTGCTTTACAAATGTAAAATGTCTCCCTATTTATACAAACGAACTAAGGACTATAGTTGCAAAATAAGAAAAATATTTACAAAGTCCCTAATTATTTACATATCTCGTCCCCAACTTACGTTGCTTTCACTCTAGCTTTTTTATGTTACTTTCTTATCTTATCACATGCTTTTGCTTTTGTCACTTCTTCTTTTTTGAAAAGTTGGTCAATAACTTTTTTCTTTAATTCTTGTCCGTCCAGCTGTCCTTTAGTCTATGTCGACTTTTGGTATGTAATTATTTACTCCACTACATCTGCTGCATATGTGTTCAGTGTATTTTTTCCCAATAAGCTTACAGTATTGGTCCAGGCTGTCTTCTGAGATAAATCATTTTATGATAGCTTTTGTTATCGGCTCATGTTCTGGTTTAAGTAGCGACAATGCCCAATCTTTTATTTCTAACTTATCCATAGGTCTTAACTCTTTTGCTGTTGAGTAAATCAATAAGTGGTTTCTTGAACAATATTTCCATATGTAATTTGTCTCATCATAAGCATTGGATAATTCTGCTAATATCGTGTTGAGTCCAATAATTCTTTTGTTGGCGTAAAAAGCTGGTAGTTCTATTTTTGATATAATTGGTTGTTCTGTAATTTCCTCTGGGATAATATAATCCTTTGTCATTCCTATCTTTATAACTGTAATGACCGGCTTAATTTCATCAAATAATACTTCCGCTGATGCTGAATAAAATCTGACATAAAATAATTGTCCTTTGGTAATTCTCTTGTAATTCATAAATGCTTGGTATAGTTCTGGTAGCTGACTAATTTCGTTCCCTGTAATCGTATATACTGTTGAAATAAGTCCATAAGCATAGCAAGTTGCTACTAAATTTGGTTTAGTTTTTGGTAAGGCAATTAATTTATTATAGTTTTGTAATTTGTTGGTAATATATCCTTGGTGATTTTTTAGTTTCTCTGGGTTTTCAATAGGTTGGGTATTTAGGATATTTTGAATTTTTTCAATATTTTCAAGGTATGTGCGGGTTATATGGTTATAGGTTTTCTTTGTCTGGCTGAGTGATTTTGCATAAGTGTGTATTTGTGGTGGTATAAATAGTTCATTTTTTGTTATATGAGGTGGGGCATAAGGTTTTTCAAATACCTTATTCAAATTGTAATTTTTCTTTTTTATAATTGGTGTAACTGGTTCTTTTGTAATTCCTGTATCTGCAACAACATTTAAATTGTTAATAATTTGGGTTTTTAGGTGTATCCCATCGTCACCTTCTAGATCTGGTTTTTTAAAGTACTCCGACTGCACTACTAGCTCTGGTTGTTTACCGTGGTCCTTCTCCACATATCTTGTTTCCATTAGTGATACTCTGTTGTTAAGTATCTTAATTTGTTCCAATAGTTCATTCATAAGTATTGTACTTGTAATTTCCTCCTCAAAGTCCGTTTGCACGGCTTTGTCTTGATAAGTAGTCTGCAATCACATTTTTGTCAGTCTTAATCACTTCAATAGTAAAAGAGAAATTTAAAATATTTAATACGAGTCTTCTTATTTCTTTTGTAGTAACTGAGTCTTGTACATTTCGTGTTAGCCACCATTTAACTTGCGTATTATCTGTTCTTACAATAAATTTATTTTATACAATATATGGTTCAAATGCTAATAAACATTTATATAATGCAAATAATTCTTTTCTATTAATTTCCCATTTACCTTCTGTTTCCGTAAATGTCCCTGAGTAATATCTGCAGTGATGTTCTATTTTCTCATTTTCATATTTGTATTTTAATACTCCTCCATAATTATTTTCACTTGCATCAGATTCTACTATATAATTGAATTTTTTATTTTCATCTGGAAAACATAATTTTGGTAATTTTTTGCATTGTTCTTTTATTCTCTGAACTTGTTTTTTATCTTCTTTATCATAATTATATTCTATGTCTTTTTTCAATTTCCTTTGTAATGGTCTTAAGTATTCTGCTAATTTAGGTATATATTCTCTTACTTGGTTTACTAGTCCTAAAAAGGATTGCAATTTTTTTTTGTATCTAGTATTTCTTCTGATGTTATAATTTTTTGTACTATGTGTTGCTGCATTTTTATTCCATTTTTATCTATTTGTATTCCTAAAAATTCTATCTTATTTTTCATAATTTCTGCTTTATTTTTACTTAAGCTTATTCCTGATTTTTCGACTATATTTATAAATTTTTCTAATAATTTTATATGTTCATCATAGGTTCTGGAATATAATAATATATCATCTATATATATTATGCAGTTATCTAGCTTTATAAAGTATGTATCCATAAAATGTTGGAATCTTCTTGGTGCATTTTTATATCCAAATGGTAATACATTCCATTCATAAAATTCTTGTGGTACTGTAAATGCTGTTAATTCTTTAGATTCTTCTTCTAATTTTAGGTGGTAAAATCCTGATTTACAATCAAATTTACTAAAATAATTATATCCTTGTATTTGTCTTATTTTAAGTATCTTATTTGGGATTGGATAATTGTACGTTTTAGTTTTTGCATTTAGATTTCTATAATCAATAACCATCCTACTTTTTCCTCTTTTTTGTTCACTATGTTTATTAACTATAAATGCTGGGCTAGTATGTTTACTATTGCTTTTTTGTATATAATTTTTTTTTCTAATAATTCTGTTATATGCATTTTAAATTCTGTTAAGTCATCAAAATTATATTTCAAGGGCTTTTGAGTTATTATGCTATTTGGGTCTATCAATTCTATTTTTACAGTTATTTTGTGTTTATTCCATCCCTTTAATGGGTCTTCGCTATATAATTGTTCTATTCTATTTTTTATTGGACCTAATTTATCTATTGTAAATACTATATATTCTATATTACTAGTATTACTTGGCATATTTTCTAATTTTTGTGTAATATTTTCACTTCCTTTCATCCATTCTATAGGCTTTCGTATTTTATTCCCTACTCTTTTTGCTCCTACTTTATGTTTACATGGTGTTGTTAACCACCAGTGAGTTTTAGTTATTACATGTGGATAATATTTTTCTAAAAATGGTATTCCTAAGATTATATCTTTTGTAGGTAAATCATAATTATATATTTCATCTATTTTAAGTATCTTATCCCATATTTGTATTTTTACATCCTTTGCCTTATAGTATATTAAGTTTCCTTCATTATTAAATTATTTTACTACTATAGGTGTTTTTAATTTTATCCACTTATCCTTTGGTAAACAGTTATATTTACATATGTTAATTTCTGCTCCTGTATCTATCATTGGTATATAATACCTATTATAATATCCTTCTACCATTATTTTCATAAGTACATGTATTTTCATAATATTACTCTTTTTATTATTGTCATTTTGTTATTATAGGTGATAATTAAGTAAGTAGGTTCTATTTTATAAGGTTTTACTTCTTCTAACCATTTTAATCCTAATATTATGTCTGCTTGTTGTTCTTCTCTAATTTCTAACTTTATTTTCATATGTATATCTGCTATTCTTATATCTTTTTCTATCTCTAATTGGGCTGTTATTGATGCTGGTAGATCTGAGCATTTTTGTTTTGTTACCTTGTTTATTTCCATTTCTTCTTTATTTAATAATTTATTTATTATATAATTATCTTCTTGTTTTGTGTCTATTAATATTAAATGTTCCTTCTCTTCTATTATTCCTACTATGTAGTATTTGTTAGGGACTATATCATATGCCAGCTTTTTTGTGTATTCTCTCTGTAGGTTATTTTTAAGTTTCTTAGTTCTTCCTATTCTTTCTTCTATTATATCTAAATTTTCACCAGTGTCTATTTCTTTATATGAGTAGTTATTATTGTCTATTATTTTAACAAATTGTTCAAATGGTGTTTCTATTTCTATTCCTTTTATTTTACTTTTTACAGTTATTTTATGTTTAGTCGTTAATACATATAAATTTTTACATCTAGCTGTACATATTTTACTTCCTGGGGCTAAAGTTATTCCATTTATTTTCCTATATAATACTAATGTTTTATCTATATTTTGGTCTGTTAGTGCTACTGAATAATTAGTATTAACTGTAAATTTAAATTTATGGTAAATCAAATTTCCTCTTACGGCTATTATTACACTTTTTTCTATTGGTTCTATTATTCTATCATCTGCTAAATATATTTCTATCGGGGTATCTATACCTTCTTTAAAACAAGCTTTTACAAGTATTTCTATCCCTCCCAAATGTAAGTATTTAATTTGATCTTTACTTTTTATTTTTTGTACTTCTTTATTTAATTCTCTTTTATTTATAATTGGTATTTCAGCTTTTCCTTGGGTATATTTACAATCTATAATATGTTCTTTCTGACTAATTATATAAAATTCTTCTTTATTTCTTTTAAAAGGGTTTTTTATTAATGGCATACTGAATATTTTTTCTACACTTAAATCAATTTCTTTTTCTTTTACCTTTTCAAATATATTATTGTCAAAAATTATTTTTTGTTCAGAATAATCATCTGTTATATATTCTTCGCTTATTATTTGTATATTTTCTTCAGTCATCTAATTGTTGTTCTTCGTTATCTGTTTCATATTCTTCTTCATTATCAGATATTTCATAAATACTATCATCACTTTCTAATTCATAATCTATGTATTCTAATTGTAAGCAATCTTCTTCTTCTATAATTATTTTTTATATTTGTTTCTTAGTAGGATTTTTTGGTATTTTACAGTCTTTTGCTATATGTCCTAATTTTCCACAATTATAACATTTACATTCACTTATACTTTTCTTTTTTCTATATGATCTTTTAGATTTTGTAAAATATCTTTTCCTTGGATTCTTGTATTTATGTTTTATTTTCTTATATTTTTTAAATCTTTTCTTTTTATAATATTTTTCCTTACAACCAAATTGTGGTGCTATTTTATCCTTACAACATGCTAAATTTTTTATTATTGTTTTTTTCATTTTTATGTCTTCTCTATATTTCTCACACATATTTGCATACCATTGTTTAACAAATTTTATCCTAGCTCCTAATGTATCTTGTAATCCTGCTTCTGTCCATGCTTTTATTCTTTTGGAACTGAATGGTTCTGGTAATTTTGTAAAATATAAATGTCTTATTCCTGGACTTTCTTGTGTATTGTAAACTCCTTTATAATAATATTATTTATATGCACAAGTATATTCGTCTAAATAACACATATTACATATTCCTAATTTGTTCATTAAATTTCTGTTTACTACTTTATCTTTATTTCGTTCTTCTTCCTCTGTTGTCATACTACTAAATTCATTTCTTATAGCTGTTTCATATTTATGAAGTATATCCATTACTGATGTTGTTTCTTTAGCTTGTATGTGTTTACTTGATCTTAATATCTTTTTACTTTCCTCTTCTAGATTTAAGAACCATAATTTTACTTCTCCTATAAATGTTCTTTCTATATATCCTGGTACTTCTGTTATGTTGATTTTATTATCTATTATTTGCTTTGCTATGTAGCCTATCTATAATTGTATAGTTTGATTTATATCTATTACACAGTCTAAATTTAAGTATTCAGGTTGTCCATTTATTTGTTTAGGATTCCAATTTTTTTTGTTTAATCTTTTATTCCATAATGTTTCATATCTATCCGAACTTGTGTAATCTCGCGTATATATATGTGGTTTTTCATGTTTTGGATATGTTCTTGTTCTGCTAGTACTAGGTTCTATTGTTTCCTTCATTTTTTCATCATAATTTATTTCTACTTCGGTATTTTCTATTAGTTTTTTATTTTCCATGATTTTTGTATATGTTTCACTTATCTCTGAAGTTTGATCTATTTCCATATTTTCTTCTTCTATAGTTTCTATACTTAATTCATTTTGATTTTCTATTTCTATTTCTAGTGTATTATTATTTTTTGTAAGTTTTTCTTTATATTTTTGTATTTCCTTTAGCAATTTATTTTCTTCATCCTGTTTATACTGTTTCTCATACAATTCTTTTAATGTTTGTAATTCTTTTTCTAATTCTTTTATTCTATTATTTTTTGTGTCTGTTATTTGTTGTATTTTTTCTATTTTCATTTTTTTATCTATCTCTTCATTTTCTTTTGCTATTCTTATCATAGCTGTCATACTATCTTCTAATTTTAATTCTTCTTTTTCTAGCATCAAATATAATTGATCTCCTATTTTTTTATACTTTCTTCCTAGATTTGAAAATATTATTTTTATTTTTAGTCCATCATAATGTTCATATGTTTTTTCACTTATTGCAAATTCTTCCTTGTTCATTTTTATCTATACATTAGTCTTTGTTTTAACTGAGTTATAAACTTATATTCTAATAATGATATTTGTGTGATTAACTTATCTAATTTGTGGATATCTTCTGCAGTTTTATTAATTTGTTTATTCAATTGTTTATATTCTATATATAAATACGTTAAGTCATGTTTTATTTGTTTATATGTTCGAGTATTTTTATAAGGTCTCCTTCTTGGCAAGCAACTTTACGTTAAAGGAAGTGAGCACCGATAACATTCAAATTCTGGATCCATCAATGCACTGCACCTTCATTGATGCTATCTCCTTGGACCTCAACTTCCGAATCTATATGTCCAAAATAGCTATAAATTTCTCCTCAAAAGCTAGATTCAATTACAGCGAGTCCCATATAACCACATGAAAATCATCGAAATGGTACTTCTTCAACATATGCATATGAAATACCGAATGGACTAGAGTTGAGGTCAACTCAAATTTACTTATTTAAGAGTAAATCGAGGACATACATATAATGCAAAGAATTTTTTTGTAACATTTCTTTCGGAGTATACTAGGTTTCAAAACAATTGTTGCTTTAGGAGTATATGAAGCACCATAAAATTTAACAAATTCTGATTATTATAGACTTCAATGAACTTAATCACTACGAGATTTATGAAATATAATAAAGGTAAATGCATATCTTTGATGATTTTAAAGTATTTTCTCGAGAAGACAAAGTGTTGTGCTGATAACACATTATGAAATAAATACTATAAAGTAAATACAATAGAGACAAGTATAGAGAGATTGATATGTTATTCATCTTCGAACTGATATACAATGAACTAAATTGTCTTCCTATTTATAGAAGAAAGAAAGTTGTTGCGAGGCTTTTTAAAAGTTACCGACAAGTTGTGTGTGTAAGCGACTTCCAAATTGTATGTTTGAACTACTTGCAAGTTGTATATATGCTTAATTGCAGGTGTGAGGAAGTTGCTACATCAAGGATTTTCAAGAAACTCTGAGCTACTTACAAGTTGTATGTTTGATTACAAAATTATTCAAGAAAATTGTGTAATAGTGTATTTATAACAAACTTAATATTTTAAAATTGATATTTCACTAGTTTGAGCACGCGAGCAAAGTTGGTACTCTAAGGGAAGTTTGGTAGCTGATTTAATTTGAAAGTGACTTCTACATGTATTAAATTTTGTATAAGTAATATCATGCTTGATAGTTAGCTAGGAGGTAAATTATTCATATATATTAAATTAATATGATGTTGGTTTAAATTTATAAGTTATGAGAGAATCTATCTATTATTTCATGGTAGGATAGAAGATGAAATAACTAATAAATGAATAATTAAACCTCGTAAAATCAATAATTACATAAAATAATTCATGAATTCTCTCATAGCTAAATTTCGCATAACTCTAACACATTGCCAAATGACGATCGTATAACGACCTCTAAGTTTACTATAAATTAAATCTCCCGAGCGCTAAACGATGCAACTCCCTCTGTTTCAATTTGTTAGTCCTATTTTAACTTACTAATTTTTTAAATTTGAAATCTTAAATTAGAGATATATAAAATATACCAAAATATTATTTAATTATATAATTTTAAATATATCACGTGAAACATTTTTTTTAAAACTAAACCAAAAAGAAAAGGAGGGGAGTAATCTATTTGGTTGGTAGAATATTCATTTTGATTCCTTGTATTAATATAGTAAGAAATTAAACCATTGCAGTAACATCATACTCCCTCCGTTTCACAAAGAATAACCTCCTTTCCTTTTTAGTTAGTTTAAAAAAGAATAACCTCTTTTACCGCCAGCTTTGCATGAAATAACTCTTATCAAATCTCTCTCTCAAACACAGAGCAGTATATAGCAAGAGATAAAAGGTGAAGAAACTTTGAAAAGTGAAAGCGATTTGAGTTGTTTTTTGTTTGTTTGTTTGTTCTTCTCTGTAAATGGTATAGAAGAAAAAAGTGAGTTTACTGAAGCAGCAACAATGACTGCAACAGACTCTTAACTTCCCTCTTTCTATCTCTCTCTCCCCTTTTTCTTTTCAAGAATTGGGGTTTGGTCACTTTCTTCACAGATTCAATCTTTGAGATCTTTTGAAAAAAAAGAAAAAAAGAACATTTCTTTAATTTCAGTACACTTTTTGATTTTTGAGGAGAATTGAGTTACTAAAATGAAAGGGTTGGAGTTACCAAGTTGGCTTGGTTTCTTATGTGGTTGATATTGATTGACTTGACCCCACTTGAGAATATAAGTTACTTGAGAAAATTTTTTAAAAAATCTAATCTTTTTGGATATATCCACTCTGTTCTTGCACTGTTCCATTTCCAATTTTGGCTTTTAGGGGTTCTTTTTGGCCTGAAACTCTTGGAGGGTTCAAGTTAAGCAGTAGTTCTTGGATTTGATCTGAGAGATGGAAATTGATGAAGAGAATAATGAAAATAAAGGAGGGATGTGGGATTTAGAGCAAAAGCTTGATCAGCCTATGGATGAGGAGGCTGGAAGACTAAGAAATATGTATAGAGAAAAGGTAGCATGTACCTTTCTTTTGTGTGCATGAAATTGATTCCTCAGGAATAGGTTATTGTCAAAGATACCTTCTTTTTAGGGACCTTTTGCTTTCTGTTTGCTTTACTTCTTTACTGTTTCTTTTTACTCCCTCCCCCTTTTTATTTTTTGCCAAAGCACTGCTGGATTCATTTGATTAATTGAACTTTTATGTGTTAGCACTCAATCAGCTTAAAGATGCTTGGATGATTTGTTGCCTACTTGATCTTATTGCATGAGTAGTTTGCAGTCTCATAAAATATGTATGTAAAGAATTACAGATCTAGTAAGACACTTAATAGTTCATCTGCCACTATAGATGATTGGATAGCTATTCTATAAGATCTAGAGGATAATTTTAGGTTGATATCAAATAACATGTGTGTGTACATATATATAATGTATGGTTATGTAGTTCATCGTGTATAGACTTGTATACTTCATCTTTATGAATGCAACAGTAATGAATGATCAAAAGCAGATAACTGAAATTGTACATCATCTGCAAACTTCATACTTGCATTTCTTTGAATGTGGTTATGACCCGGTGCTTGCTCTAATTTCGTTGATCACAAAGTGAGCAACTTATGGATCATTTTAGTTATGTTCATTGTTTAGCGAGTTGCCTGATTCACGTGTCTTAATTCAGAAATTCTCGACACTGTTGTTATTGCGGCTTGCTTATCAGAGTCTTGGAGTGGTGTATGGAGACCTTGGGACATCTCCTTTGTATGTCTACAATAATACATTTCCCCGTGGAATTGAAGATCCAGAAGATGTCATTGGAGCACTTTCATTAATTATATACTCTCTTACGCTTGTCCCTCTCCTCAAGTATGTTTTCATAGTATGTAGAGCAAATGACAATGGCCAAGGTAAGCTGATTTTGAAGTAAAAGTTACACATCTGATTAATATATTGATACCTTGTATCTGTGTATGCATGTCCTATGATTAGTAAGTGTTCCATGACTGCTTCAAAAGTCAGAGAAGGATGTCTAAATGAAATTATTCTGTGCAGCTGAAAATTCTAACTATGTACTACTAACACATTTTGGAAATGGCATATATGATGATTTAGCTTGATTGTCCACCTTTCATTGGCTGGATTAAGATAGCTGTCCTTTCTCTCAATTTGAAGACCGGTCAATTAGAGAGAACAGAGAACTGCAATTTCTAGGTTACAACTAGGAACCTAGCATTGATAATCAGGGCTAAAAATCAATAGGATGTGGGAAAGAGTGTGTGTTGTGTAAGGTGGGGTGAGAGACGGAGAAACTATAGAACAGATATATCAAGAAACTAATATACCTAATAGTCTGGACTTGCTTTCTTCTTGGAGAAAATGAAATCAATGGTGAGGCTGTAGGTATGGCAACAACAACAGCATACCCAGTGTAATCCCACAAGTGGAGTCCAGGGAGGGTGGTGTGTACGCAGACCTTACACCTACCTTGTGAAAGTAGAAAGGTTGTTTCCCTAATAGACCCTCGGCTCAAGTAAAACATTTTGAAGAAGGTATGAAAAGGGAATACAGTATTGAAGAAGCCATGATGCGGCTGTACGTATGGGGAAAAAAAAAAATTCTGACTGAAATGCATAATGCTGCTGATTCCTCCTAGTTTGACACAGAAGATTCCTTTATTTTCTCTAGGATTTTGTATGATTGCAGCCAATGGTAGGACATTTGTTTCAGATTTGACATGGTCTATAACACTCTCTTTCCTGTGAAATATTTTATATGATTTATTAACAATATGGTTTTAAAATTTGTTTTGACAAGCAAAATGGTCATTGCTCCTTAAGCAATTTGGGTGATGCTTCTCGGTTCCTACTCCCTTTCTTTTTGGTATCCATTGTAATTAAAGTTTCAATACTCTTCCTTTCCCCCATTCATTTTCATGTCACCTAAGTTGATATATGACAACAATTCACCTGCACTTACTACTTACCTTCAGAAAAACTCCTTTTTTTGCTTCACATAGATAATAATAGATGGAAGAACTTCTAGAATACTAGAGAATGATTGATATTCTCATTCCCATCGCCTATATTTTCCAAATCTAGAATAAATGTATACAAAAGAGGATAAATTGTATATTATTTCGCGTAAATAAAAAGTTACGATCAACCAAAAGAAGACTTCTGATCTTGATAGAGATTATGCCCTGCAGAAACACACCACATTCCAGGCATGGTTCTAACCTTATGCATCATACCACCACCAGCAACAGCATAGTATTTGTCCATTCTTCTTATCGCCATAATCTCGATATTTAATAGCTAAAACCTCATTAAGCAAAGATGTGGCAACACAGTGTTCCTCAAGCAACTCAAACTATTTCTTGCCATCTGTCACAATGCGATGAACAATATAAAGACAACTTAGAATTAGTCTTAGATTCTTAGCCACTCAATCCTACTTACATGAAACCCTGAAATTTCATCTTACACCTCTCAAAATAAGGAACCACTGCTGAATGCTTAGGAGGTATGATAAGATTCTTGACAAGAAATATGACACAAGATTATCTGTTATAGAACTGTAATTAATAAAGAGGATTAGCTCTTGTCAACCTGGTACACCACAGCCCACTTGTTCAGTCGCTGCATTGATTGAAGCACTCAAACTGTTGCAGTCGACTAAGCTCTCTTTGTCGAAAAGGAAAAGACAGTCTAGCATCCCCAAAGCGGTCTTCCCAATTCTTTTGTATTACTAACCAAGCAATCCCAGAGGCCAAGCTGGCACAATTTGGAACACCAGGGATAATGGGCTCTCTACCTTTCTCGACTTAAATAGCAGGCTTTAGTTTGTGATAGATTCATACCCGGGACGTGCGCCTAACCCACACGTCATGTTCCGCTCTCTTACTACTAGACCAAGCTTAGTCTAATTGGAGATGTGAGCAGTCTATCCAATTATTTTGCCCTCAACTTAGTCTAATTGGAGATGTTTTATCACAAGGAATTGTCTCTTGAAGTCCTCTCAAATTAAAATGTTAAATGTGAACCGAATATTTTCCCTCTATTACCATCAAATGATACCTTAAAACAAAAAAGAGTACTAAGAAACCATACCTCCTAGATTGCAATATGTAGTCTTTGGTCTGCCTATCATTATCCATTAGGCTGACTCCAATCCTCCATTAGACAAGAGAGCCTGTACTGATACTAAGAAACCATGCCTCCTATAAGTAGCTCATATTGCTATAAGGACAGAGTGGAACAATATGAAATTGGACAAATGAGAGATTCTCTAATCAAAATTATTGCCTTTGCTTAATATTTTCTAGCTTGACAAGAGATATCGAATTTTGATTCTTAATTTTTATTATATGCCAAAACAACCTTCTTATGTGACTGTCTCATAGATAGGAATGCTTTCCTGAATATTAATGCTTTTTTGTATGGACTGTTTTGTTTAGAAATTGAGGCTAGTTGTTCACTGCAGCAAACCGATTCTCTAATTTAGATGATATTATGCAAGCTTCACTAAGTAAAATTGAACTTCATTTTAAAATCAACTGATATGACTTTGTATTGGTCATTCATCAGATTTTGTCACATTAGGTTAAGATAGTTGCTGTTTGTTTCTTTAGGTTTTTCTGAATTCCTAACTATTGTGCAACTATAGTGAATCACGAGATACATTTTCTGATAATTACTTGGTACCTTGTCCGTTTGATGTAATTGTAACTTCTTTCTGCCAGAATCTTCAGCTACATGTTCCTAATGCAAGAATTAAATAAATAAAAGAAGCATCAATATAAGTATTCTATGATGCACTAGGGTGGAAGAACTGAATTTACCATTTTCAGGTGGGACTTTTGCTCTTTATTCATTACTCTGTCGACAAGCTAAGATAAATACAATTCCAAACCAACACCGAACTGATGAGGAGCTGACAACTTATAGCCGTAGCACATTCCATGAGCATTCATTTGCTGCGAAAACAAAAAGATGGTTGGAGGCATATCCATATAGGAAGAACGCACTTCTTATTCTTGTAGTTGTTGGCACCTGCATGGTAATTGGTGATGGAATTCTCACTCCTGCCATATCAGGTACACTAGTTTGAAGTTCATCTTGTACTTGTCAGCTGTTACTGACTAGGTTGACGTTCATCACTTATTATTTAGTGAAGAACTCTACCTGATAATATTTTTCTAGAAAACCAATCTTATCAGCCGGTATAGATAAAACTCGATGATTAGAAACGACACTTCAATACATTTCTAGTATAGTGTACCTGCTGATAGTTCTATTGTACTTAGATTATATTGATGACTACTTGTTGAACTTGTATTTAGTGATTAGAGTAGGAAATAAAGACAACATGCATCCATCACAAAAAGTACTTGAGTTGCACTCTATAGAATCCACTATTGCTAGCGTTGTTCGTTTCTTGTAGCTACTCCTTGTACATCCAAACTCACCATTTGATGGTGGAAATACCATTTAAGTTGTCAAGAATCTACACTGTATGCTTCACCATATTTAATTTCTTTTAATGCTTCTAAACCCACAAATTGATAAGGAAACTGTCAATTGAAGCTTGGCAACAACATCTGAGATTGATTGACGATTATCTCTACTTTTCTTGGTGGGGATTCCACTTTTGTAACAAGTTACTTGATATTACTAAGATTCTGCTTTGGCGAAAGCTACTTGTTACTTTTTACCAACAATTTTAACCGATAAAACACCATGCTTGACCAACACATAGTATTATATACTTCTGCGCTTCTCTTGATGAAAGTCATGAGAGGCGAGGATTAAAGATTTGCTAACATGATGATGTTGATTAGAATTAGCTTGTCTACAAGAACACGACTTAGTAAGAGACCGACTGTACACCATAAAAGAGGTTGTGCTCTAACCTGATTGGAGTATTGGCCTACTGTGCTTGTTTTTACCTCCTTCAAAGCTAACCTCCCCTAGTTTATTTCATGAACAAAGTGAGCATTTCACCAATAGTTTCCAGCTCAAAGGCAAGTTGGCTTCTGAGACATTATGAAAAGCCAATTCTACATCATTGTAACGTGATTCCTAAAGGTGAACCCTGTGAATTCTAGAGGGGATCCTGGTGCATGGATTATCTCTTTTTGGTGTTTTTTGAGTTCTGACTTTTCGTCATCTATTTTAGTTTTCAGCTTGCTCCATCAATGCCGACCTGATGCTTTTTCTTGGGTCAAGCATGATTTGAATTGAAGATTTCTTCCTACTCTGATATCATACTAACTTGTGTGATTGACTTCAAGCTTACATTTTAGAGATGATATTCTTATTTATTTTAGTTGTTCAACACTTCTTACTCTTGTTCTAGTAAAAAAGTTTGCCTAAAAAACTTACTCTCCTTCCCAGAAAGAATAACAAATTCGAAGGGTTAAAGCATTTAATTTCTTGTAAATTTGGACATTGATGATTGGTCCCTCAAGCTTCTTTGAAATAGTTGACATATTTAGGAAGTACATGAAAATTACAATATATCATGTTGACTTAAAAATATTTTAGACATATGCTGTGAAAGGTCCCTTCATGACAATGTTTGACTGGACACGAAATTTACGAGAGAACAAAGATTTTTGAAATTTGTGATCTTAAATGTTCCATGAGATTTACAGATTTCCGTGGTGGTTAAAGGCTTAAAGCATGCCATTAAGGGTAAATTGTGAAGTTTAAAGTAAATCTGTTTCCAAAGAAAATAAATGTTATATAGTTTTTGGAACAAATTGATTGGAATTAGTGCCAAAAAATGGAACAGAGGAAGCAATAATCAAAGAAACAATTGTGTGATTCTCTAAATAGTAATAGTGTCATATGAAGTGGGACAGTGAATCTATATATGTTTGTTGTTTCTTCTCCGTAAAATCTTAATTTGAAGTTATTATAGTAGAAAATCCAAAGTTAAAAGGAGGACTTCTTGTGGGAAGTGATTCTTGCTATCATGGATGCCGAGGGCATGATAGGTTTTGAGGCATGTTGTAACCTCATAAAGGGCAGGAGTGTGGAAGGATATAATGATTTGGATTGAAGTATTTTTCAAATCATCAGGTTCCCAGTTGATAATGATTAGCACATCTGATTCTGGCTCACAGTATTTGTAGAGGCTAAACCTTGAAGAGAGAATTCCCAGCTTGTTCTCTTCATTGCCAATAAGCATGTCACGGTAGCTAAAATACTCAGAAAGAACAAAATACCAAAGTGTCCTAGGAAGTATCGTTGAGAAGATCTATCTAGGATTAGGAATGAGACGAGTTCAAGGATTTCCTGACAAAGATCTATGGCCATCAGAGCTCATAGAGGATGACAGAATGATATTGAAAAGGGTATACAACAGATGCTTATGGAGGGAATGAGGCTTGGATGGAAGTCAGTTTGGTAGAGGAAAGCATCTAAGAAAGTGATGATTTTTTCATGGTATCTACATGGAATGCTTTCTTAAGGGCTTTTTAAAATTTATTAGGTAATTTTCTTAAAAGCAGATTAGTAAGAGGAGATGATGTTTGTTAAGTTGGTGTTGCACGTGTTAGTCTCAATGGGAAGAGATGGACCACCTAGTACTGCATTATAATTTTATTTCTGTTTATGGACCTTCGTATACTTTTATTTTATGTAGCTTAGGTTCTCTCAAACAGTGGTGAAATGCTATGGCAAGTACGTGCATTGAGAAACAAAAGCAGCCTTTGTTGTGTGCTTTTGAGATTTTTTACTTCATTTGTATTTTGGTGTAATGAAAAGAATTCCTTTTTGTCAAATTAGTTGAGGATAGGTTTTGGACTTGTTAGGAAATATATATATATATATATATATATATATTATCTTATCAAAAAAAAAAAAATATATATATATATATATATATATATTATAACTTATTTTTCACTTCTATTTTATTTAGTATGATGATAATATGATATGAGCTTAATGAATAAATGGGGATTCATATAGTAATCCCAACTTGTTTGGGACTGAGGCATAGTTGTTGTTGTCGTTGTCGAATTAGTTAGAGGAAATTTTTGGAACTTCATGTCATGATTTTGTATGGGATGACACTTGTTTTGGTGTAATAATCAACCAAAAGATTTTTTATTTATCAAAGAGAAGTATACTTCTATTTTGCAAGAAAGTACTTATGCAGAATATTTTTCTCAGTTCTTTCGGCTTCTGGTGGGATCAAGGTGGACCATCCGAAGATGAGTAATGGTATTAATCTACCTTCCAACTACCTTTCTTTGATGTGTTTGTTAATTACAGCTTGTTTACTTGCATCTCTTTCAGTTATTTATGACACTCACAAAGAAATTCATTATTCTGCTTGTTGATGCAGATGTAGTAGTGGTTGTTGCTGTCATTATATTAGTTGGTTTGTTTAGCTTACAGCATTATGGCACAGACAGAGTGGGTTGGCTGTTTGCCCCAATTGTGCTGCTTTGGTTTCTTTTAGTAGGGGGTATTGGTATCTATAACATCTGGAAATACGATAGCTCTGTTTTGCGGGCTTTTTCTCCTGTCTACATATATCGGTATTTTAAAAGGGGAAAAAGAGATGGTTGGACATCACTGGGAGGGATCATGCTCAGCATTACAGGTTTTTTCCTCTTGCCCTTTTCTCTCTTTTCAAACATTTTTTTTTTTTTTTGTTGTTTGTCAATAGTTATTACAGCACCAAGGTGATGAGTGTGTGCTCCTACTTATAACTGCTTGGTTCGCTATTTCAGGAACAGAAGCACTTTTTGCTGATCTTGCTCATTTTCCAGTGTCAGCAATACAGCTTGCTTTCACGGTCATTGTTTTCCCTTGCCTTCTTTTAGCTTATTCTGGACAAGCAGCTTACCTCATGCAAAATACGGATCACGTTGTTGATGCATTCTATCGATCTATTCCAGGTATTTCTCACTCTTGAACTTTGATAATGTCAAAAGTGATATTTTTTTCTTAATGGTGATAAAACAGATAAACATTGTGTGGACCTAAAAGGTCATAATATTGATAGAGATCTGGCCTCTGAGTGAAGATTGGAGTATCTTTGGCAAAGTGTCACATTCAGTACACAGGAAAATAGCCTGTTACCACTTTATCTAATCATTGAGTTAGAGAACATACTCATTGGAGAGGATATATAAGAGAAACTAAGTGTGGGGTAACCAGTGAGATGTCAAGAAGGACTTGTCGCGAGCAAGGTTGTGGCTGAAGAGTAGTGATAGAGGAGAATCTGAGACTTCCTTTGCCAATAGAGACTTACCCAAATTCTTTTTAAATGATTTTTCACAAATCCAAAATTCTTAAATCAAGCACCACTTACCTATTGAAGCTTTTTTTTGGGGGGGATAAAGCCACTTACCTATTGAAGCTAAAGAGTACACCTTATCTCTTGTAATGGAAACATCCCTTTTTTCTTTCTAGTGATTATCAGACACAGATGATTTCTTTTCCATGTACCAAGACTTGAATGCTATGACGAAGGCTGGTCCACTGTATCCTATTCATTGTTACTAACATTTAACAAGCTATAAGGATTCATGTATTGGGTAGGACAGGATCTCTGAATATGGGGCGGGAGGTTGTGGCTTGGAAACATGTTCATAAATTCCTAAATACTCTGATCATGTAACATTGATATTGTTTGCACATTTACTATGTTAATAATACAAACTGAGCCAATTTTATTTTCACTTAATTCTAAAAAGCACTAATCAGGTTATATATATCATGTCATAGTGTACAGTCTCTGTGGATTACCATTTTCCGCCTACCTTAGAAGAAAAAAGAGGGAAACAAAGTAGAATTATCAAGGAAGATATGGTAGTAGTAAAAGGTTACTAAATATATTAGTTATAATGTATCTGGCCAGAAATAATCTTTTTTTCTTGATGCAGAAAGCATATACTGGCCAGTTTTTGTCATTGCAACTTTAGCTGCTATTGTTGCCAGTCAGGCTACCATATCTGCAACTTTTTCAATAATCAAGCAAGCTCTAGCACTTGGCTGTTTCCCAAGAGTAAAGGTTGTGCATACATCAAAGAAGTTCTTGGGGCAGATATATATTCCTGATATTAATTGGATTCTTATGGTACTTTGCATTGCCGTTACTGCTGGATTTAAAAATCAAAGCCAAATAGGCAATGCTTACGGTGAGTTTGTGCCTTACATCTAATATTTCTTGATTCCTTTGGCATTTTAAACATGCAAAGATAGATTTCAGTCTTGATAAGATTAAATTTCTGAGGGGACACTGGTTGACTGATAAATATATTTCCGTTTGTTGTCTTCCTTTATGTATGGTCCTTATTAGGGGTCATAGCTATTTTTGGTGATTGAGTTACATGCACTCGAGCTGATGCATGTTGATTTCCTATCTCTATGGTGTACTTAATCAGGTCATTGTAGGTTACTGTAGTTCTCTTTTGTGCTTTCTCTGCATGTATGCTAAAGTTACAAGTTTGTTAATGAAGTCTGGAGCTCAACAGTTAGAATGTAGTTTAATATTAGCACGAGTTAATCAGCCGTCTATGGTTTAGGTTTCTTTCCTTTTCATTTGGAGGAGAGAAAGATAAGGTGTGTCTAATGGTTCAACAATAAAATTGAAGTGGCACATCAGTTTAAAGTTGTCCCAACAAAATCAAACCAGAAGATGTATCCATCTTTTCATATTAATAATCCCTGTTCTGTGAAGTCTTGCAATTGATTTCTTATTACTGTTGACAACAGCCTTACCTTGAAACTCACTAGTTGACATGGCATTTGTTGAACAGGAACAGCAGTGGTGATAGTCATGCTGGTGACGACATTGCTCATGACTTTGATAATGTTACTAGTATGGCACTGCCATTGGGTTGTTGTCCTTATCTTCACTGTCTTATCTCTGGTGGTTGAATGTACCTACTTCTCAGCAGTACTTTTTAAGCTTGACCAGGGTGGTTGGGTTCCCCTCGTGATTGCTGCAGCTTTTCTTGTCATCATGTATGTATGGCATTATGGAACAGTGAAACGCTATGAATTTGAGATGCACAGCAAGGTATCTATGGCATGGATTCTTGGGCTTGGCCCCAGTTTAGGATTGGTACGTGTGCCAGGAATTGGACTCGTGTACACCGAGCTAGCTAGTGGAGTGCCTCACATCTTTTCTCACTTCATTACCAACCTACCTGCTATACACTCAGTTGTGGTATTTGTGTGTGTAAAGTACCTTCCTGTTTATACAGTTCCAGAAGATGAAAGATTCCTTGTGAAACGGATAGGACCGAAGAATTATCACATGTTCCGCTGTGTTGCTAGGTATGGTTACAAAGACCTCCATAAGAAGGATGATGACTTTGAGAAAAAGCTTTTCGATAATCTCTTTATGTTTGTCCGGCTTGATTCGATGATGGATGGCTGCTCTGACTCTGATGAATACAGCTTATCTGGACAGCAAACCCAACATTCAAGAGATTATAATGGGAACTCATCTACTGCAAATATTGAACTCAGTTATTCATCAATGGACTCGATAGCCCCTGCCAAATGTCATCCTCAGGGAAACAGCACAATCACATCATCAGGCCACGAGAGCAGCCAGACCGAAGTAGATGAATTGGAATTCTTAAACAGTTGTAGAGATGCTGGGGTTGTACACATACTTGGGAACACTGTAATTAGAGCAAGAAGGGAATCCAGGTTTTATAAGAAACTTGCTATAGACTATATATATGCATTCCTTAGGAAAATATGCAGGGAAAATAGTGTCATCTTCAATGTACCGCATGAGAGCCTCTTGAATGTTGGACAGATTTTCTATGTGTAAATTAACAATTCGAATATTATGGATTTTCTTCACCGTCTCATCTCTTGTATTATACAGTAACTTTTTTCTTTTGGATAATAGCAGTGCACTGTTTTGATAAGATGAATGCACATAACTATTTGTACAACTGGCTGCATAGAAGAATGCAACTGTTGCAAAATACGGGATTTTAGTAG
This sequence comes from Solanum pinnatisectum, assembly GCA_035578085.1. Taxonomy (NCBI): domain Eukaryota; kingdom Viridiplantae; phylum Streptophyta; class Magnoliopsida; order Solanales; family Solanaceae; genus Solanum; species Solanum pinnatisectum. Next base: position 13,232,737 of record CM069077.1, read on the forward strand.
TAGGTGGCATCCCCTCTTAGTTTTGAGTAGGCGGAGCCATTCTGTTTTGGTTAATATGCCTTCTATAGTAGATTATCAAATTGCTGACTTTGAAAATACTAAATATAATTGCCTCTAATTCTCAAATAATCTCCGGTAGATGTCCCATTTGTATTGTGAAGTAATGAACATAGCCTTCTCCTAATTTGCATATAGGCATAATACATAAACAAACACTCAAATTTGGCCCAAATTAACAAATAAGCACTCCAATTTTGAGAGCACACATCTAAACACCTCAACTTGGCACAGGCAGTCTCAATGTGTTGTTGACAATACCACCTGCAGACAATATAAAGAATACGAGTGTTCAAGTACACAGTGGAGACGTGTGGAGGTGTCTCAATGTGCATACTCAAATTTAGAATGCTTACTTGCCAAGTGAGGACAAGGTTGAGTGTCTTGCTTATATACAAGAAAGATGATACAATAAATATACTTTATTACGAAAAGAATGTACATAGTTCTCCCTGTAATTCTTCACTTCGTTCCCCTCTAAGCTAATGAAGAAAAAGTGAGGAGATGATCTATTTGCTCCTTTCCGTTTCTGAGTTTCTTTTGCATTTTGTATTACAAACAAAAAATGGAACAAGTTTTTTTTACCCCCTATATCCTCAGCAAACTCCAAATAAAGACCGAAAAAAATCACATAAAACTTATAATTAATATCACCAAGAATTTGAGGCTAAAGTTACATTTCCATTTATCATAGATACAAAATGATGCTTTACATATTGTAATATATAAAAAGATTTTCATGTTTCCCGGGAATATATATGTCACTCGTTAGTATTCGACAATGTTGTTTCACACTCTAAAGGAGACCACTCTCCTCTCTCTCTGAATAATACAGAATAAACAGAGTATGCTCCTAAAAGAAACTCTCATGAAGATACCAAGAAAGAAGGTACACCATGCCATCACTTGGCTGGATGAGCGTGTGGTCTTGTTGGACAGGCAGCAGCCATGGTACGTAAGCGTCTGGCAATTTCAGTGAAAGATGGGCGGATGGGAGGATCTGGAGCCCAACACTGTTCCATGAGCATTCTCCACTCAGTATCACAGAAGCTTGGCACAGGCGGTCTCAATGTGTTGTTGACAATACCACCTGCATACAATACAAAGGATACAAGACTGCATTAATTTCGAGACTTGGGATATTGCATGAGAATGAAGAGTGGAACACAATGAAAAAAGCAAAGAGAGAATTAAAGGGAATAAAGAAGTGGGGTGGAGGGGAGTGGTATTCTATTCTAGATTCTATCAATCAACTACACTTCAACTCCTAACATAGTTGGGCTCAGCTATCAGAATCCTCTGTAAATATTTGCTCTCTTTAAGCCCAGTTCACACGAATACTAAATAATGTGTCTTTTCAGCTCATTTCAATTTCTCAATTCTACATACCAAGTATTTTTCTTGTATGTTCAAGCTGCACCTGACATACTAAGTGGCTTACTAAATAAGAGATTGGCAGGAATAGGAACTAGCATCAAAAATAGTTGAACCATGTTGAGTTTCAATGTCTTTTATCAATATTGGCACTTACGGAATGCCCTTGCAGATATAGCATAACATCAATTAACATCATAGTGGCTTTAGAAAACCCAAAGTTTTGATCAGGAATTTCTAGATATTGATTAGTAGATTTTTTGTAAGAATGTAGCTGCTTCAGAAATTAGTGGGGATAAAATTGAAGTGCATATATTGACTAAATATGTCTATACTGCTGTGTTTTCACTTTCCAGTGAAAAAGCAACCTTCTGTTCCTTACTTCTAGAATGGACTCTTAACACTCCTGCCTCAATCCTTCATTAAGGCAGCACTTAGCAGGAAATATAGGATATAACAAGCAACTTCTTGTCAGATGCAGACAGCAATGGCAGCACACACTGCAATGGGCAATATAAAGAGAAAAATGTTGGAAGGGATAGAGTAATATAAACCTATAATTGCTCCATAATGCATATTTGCATAAGGTTCTTCGCCAGTGAGGATTTCCCAGAGCACAATCCCAAAGGAAAAGACATCAACCTGCAAAGTTCAAAATTTGTTCCTATGAATGGCAACTAGGCATCAAGGATTAAAATTATTTCATGATTTATTTTATCTTAAATATGGAACTCTTGCTGATGAAGTTAGGGTGGAACAACATTTCAAAGGGAAGATAGAAGTGTTGCAAGAAAATGCAGAAGCTATTGAACACAAAAGTTTAGGTGCAAAACTAATGAACAAGAGAGACCACATAATGCAAGAATTACATGGGTTTTGTACTAGTAGATATTTGATGCCAGACCTTTTTAGGGTGCTGATAAATCTGAACTCCATTTTTCAAAACAAAAAGAGAGACCACATAATTCATCGGATTCTTGAAGTTGGCAAACATTTTATAACAGCATGTTGAGTTAATAAGCATTAAGTACCGATATCCCCCACATGAAAAAAAAAATGACGTCTAAAATAGACTATAAGTTCCGCGATCACATTTGAAGAGTTAAACGTAAAAGAGGAATTGAAAGCTTACCTTCTCGGAAACCTTATTACTTCCACCATTCAATAGCTCTGGAGCCATCCATGGAAGTGTTCCCCTGACACCACCAGTAACCAAGGTATTTCTCTTAATTTTTGACAGCCCAAAATCAGCCACCTACACAGCACAATTTCCATTAGCTTTGCACTGATCCCTCTACGGTATCTTTGTTGTCCTTTACTTGATGAAGATTTAAGGGATCGTTTGGTAGATGTATTAGAAGAAATAATGCATGCATTAGCTTTGTGTATTAGTAGTACCTTGTTTGGTACACTTATTCAACCTATGTATAGCTAATGCTTGCATTAGTTATACATTTTATTTTGTATTGAGTGTATTTTCCTACGAATACATGGAAATGCATGGCATTAGTAATGCAAGAGGACTCGATGTATGCATTATCATGGTTAAAGACCCAATTGCCCCTCAATCTTTTTTTCCATATCTTTCACCATATTTGTGGAGGGCATCTTTGTAAACAAATATTTTTTAAAAAACTATGCAATACATACTATTTTTAATACACCAAACAAAACAATGCATAAGCAATAATGCAAGCATAAGTAATGCAAGCACAACTAATTCAAACATTACTAATACACTCTATTCAACATTATTCTTGTACACCCTATCAAAAGATCCCCAAGGGCCCGTTTGGTACAGTGTATTAAAAAAAATAATGCATGCATTAGCCTTGTGTATTACTAGAATCTTGTTTGGTACTCTTTTCCAACCTATGTATAACTAATGCTTGTGTATTAAGATGTGTATTGCTAATACCATGGATTTCTAGGTATTAGCAATCCAATGGTTTTAATGCATGCATTAACTTAATTAAAGACCCAATTGCCCTTAAATACCTTTTTTATATCTTTTCCACCATAATAGTGAAGGGTATCTTTGTAAACAATTTTTTTAATGCAATGCATTCTATTTTTAATGCATCAAACCAAACAATGCATAAAAATAATGTATGTATAATTAATGCAAGCATAATTAATGCATGCATTGCTAATGCAAGCATTACTAATACACTCTATTTAGCATTATTTTTATATACTCTATCAAACGACCCCTAACTATCATAATAAACTTATACCAAGTATGATGAGTGGTTATCAAAGTGACTGTTGAAGCTGTTTAAAGCTTGGGGTTAGGAACTCTGTTTATGCATTTATTAAGCTAGTAATCCAGAAAAGAGTAAAAAGCCAACCTTAGATCTAGAAAGCATGCACCAATTACAGAAATCACATTATTATTAGGTATTGAGTCCTTCTGTGGTATTCCACCTGTTGCTTGGTTTAGGTCTCCATTATTATTAGGTATGAGTCCTCGTGGGATTTCAGGGGTATGTTGTTGTTGTTGTTGGATGGTTGTATCACGAATTTGGCAATAATAGCTTGGACCATGGCAGGATTAACTGCATTTTATATGTTTTGGATGTACTACTTTCGAAGAGTATTACTAATATATTGGTTAATACGCTGAATATGATCATCAGACTTGTATGCTATAGAAAGAAAAAGCATATTGTCACATTTCAAATCAAAACCAGCACATTCTTGCAAATTCAGAATCCATTGAAAGAACTCAAACGCAGCACATTCTTGAAGGTCACCTTACAAATGGGTCGAGAAGGATCCTTTAAGTTGACAAGCAAATTGTCACATTTCAGATCAAAATGAACAATATTCTTCGAGTGCAAATATTCCATACCAAATGCAGCATCCATTGCAATTATGAGCCTCTTGCGACGATCAAGGTGTCTGGACAGTTCAAGTAGGGAGGAGAACGTAATAAGTTTTCATGAAAAAAAGAGAAAACAAAAAGAATAAATTAAGAAGTGTACTATCCAGTATTACCATACCTGTCCTTGCAAAGTAAAACATGTCTAAGAGAACCATTCACCATGAATTCTGCTACTGTGGCAAGAGTCCCTCCTGGCCCATCTTGCACTACACCATAAAATGCCACCACATTGGGATGATGAAGTTTTGAAAGAATTTCAGCTTCACGCCAAAACTCCAGAGTCTGGAAATAGTTCCCAAGTTCTGTCACGAAATAGCTAGTGGAAAGAAAGCAGAAACATGACCAATATATGTACTTAAAAGCTCTTACTTACCAGTTAAAAGATGTATTTTTTACCCAAAAAAAATTATGTATTCTAAAGCTTCTATAAGTTTTTCATTTTACAAAATTCTAGACTGCAATGAAGCTCTCTACCTGACTCTTTCTAAACTGCAACAAAAGCCATTTCAAGTATGTATATAGTAACTTGGAATGATATAAAGTATCAATTAGGAATACAATTTACGTTTAATCTAGAGATTTCTCGATTGCGAAATGTATCGAAACAATCAAGACTCAACATGAAAATACTTCACAGATTCTACCATGATATAGACAGTGCAAACAGCATGGTTTTTCTTCTGAGGGCAACACAACATTCTTTTTGGGGATTTTTGTTCTACACCATCATTACTGAAGTGTTCAAGTGGTGGATATTTCGGGGGTTTTGGGCAAAAGGATTGCCTCGTCATCTCCCCAACTAGGAGATGATTGGACTGATATTTTATAACTTCTTACCTACATCTAGTTTAATCTTAACAATTGCAGTTTAAGATGAAACTCACCAATCTCTCCTGCTCTGATGACCGACCTGTGAAACAGCTTTTCTTTATTCTCTTGATGGCAACGTCAGTCCCTCTCCATTTTCCATGATATACGGTCCCAAATGTTCCAGAACCTAATTCCTTTAACTCTTCAAGATCTTCATTACTGATTATCTATAATGGAATGAAAGCAAATTAACAACAAAGATTGACAGAAAGAATAGCTGCAAATACCCATTTAAGCCCTAGTTACTAGAAAAGATGTTTAATTGACTATAATGAATTTACTTCATTAAAAAAAGTGGCTATAATGAATGTATGAGAATAGACTAATAAGAACAATCTATATACAAGCCATATGCAGAAACAAAAAGCAGTAAGAATGACAAGCCCTCTCCTCCCCAACCCCGATCAACCTCCCACAGCACACACAATCAAAACAAGAAAACAGTCCGCCACTTCTGAGGGCCTTCTCATATGAGATTTCATTTTGATGGCTTCTGAAGATCTACTGGCTCCTTTATTTTCTTGGGATGCTTATGAAGTTTGCAATTTTCTAGGTTTCGTCAACCTTCCCTTCAAAGAGACCTCTCGTGTGATAATTACCGATTTTTTGTTCCCTTGTACAGCAAGTCAACTGATGTACCTACCATGTTCGTTGTATTTAAGAGTGCAAAAGAAAGTGGTCCTTCACTTTCCACCTATTTATTGTGGTTCTTTGTTATTTGGAAACTGTCTTAACTACATATACTATTCACTGCCAAAGGCTAATATAGCTACTTGCCTCATTAAACCTCTGGTATGTTTGATCCAGTCAAATCATATTTCTACCCCCGAGTAGTTTCTGGTAATATCATAGAACTTTTTTCTTTTTCTTTTTAATTGGATGTCATAGGACTTAAAACCAGCATTGTAATAGATCCTCCTTTCACCCATGATGTAAAATAACGGAACCTGAAAAAGATTCTGGTCAAAACTACTGGAATACCCCCCTGAGTAGTATATCCGATTGAGTTGAAAGACTAAAGAAGGTCAGTCTCGGGAAAAGTGCCTGAGCATTTTTTCAGAAATTTAGCGTTAAGAAAGGGTGATGTATTATAAGTAAATAATTAGGGGAGTAGCATCATTCGTCTCTTCTTACTTCCTTCCAAGTACTTCTTTCCAAAAGTAGCCTTAGTTCTCTTTCTAATTATCAGGCATCTTTTATACCTATATCCAACCACCAATAAAAATACATATTTCGCCGTGAAACCAAAGATAATAAAAATTACTAGCTAAAGTCCACAGTACCTGCAAGGAGCTGGGATCAAAGTCTCCAAGCGGGAGATTGGTAAGCGGAAAGCCAGCATTCTGAGCTCCTTGGTTCTCATCCTTCATGTTATATAAAAGGATTTACTTCACCATATTAGCATGTTACTGGAAAATACAATAATTTCAAATTGAAGCAAAATAATGCTGCTAGAAATCTGAACTACTAAAATATACCTGATAACCCGATTCAGGTACTTTTGAACTCAATTCAACATCATACTGCATACTTTGAACGTCAGTGGTTTGAGAAGGGTTGTACTCGGAAGGCAAATCCGTGTCTGAGACAACAATTTCTGGAGATGCTTGCTGGAACTCAGCTTCAATATTGAGTTGAGAGTCCATATGATCTATCATTGTTCCATCACCCTTTAAAGGAGGATAGCCATAATCCATAGACACCCCATCATCAACATTTGCACGAGTAGAAGACAGACTAAGATGATCCTGATCCATCAAAGAGACATTTCTTCTATCAAAATCACCTTGAGCTATCTTTTGAAAAAAGGACCAGTTCTTTGGTTCATGGTTCTCCATATTCAAGCTCAAACCAGTTCCATCACTGTACAGTGGGGCAGGTACTGGTGAGGCATCCATAAGCTTGGCTTTGGAAAATATATCAGCGAGAAAATCATGGGGAAAGCGGTCATTAATGTCAAAAAGAATGCTTCCATGCTCAAGTGTGCCAACAGTACCAGAGGGTATCCCTGTGGAAACTGCTGCTCCAACCTGACACTCTTTCTCAGCCAAAGAGTGTAGTTGCTCTGCTTCTTTATTTCCCTCGACTCTATGTGAAGATGCATCACCCCAATGAAGCTCTGTCTTCCTGGAAGCAGACTCAGCCTGGATATTATTGCTTAAGATAGGATCACTTAGTCCAGATTTCACTTTCTCTGCATAAGTTGCAGCTTTCAGCTCAGGCTTATAATTTGCTTCAGAAAGTTCTCCACCAACCTTGGTATCAACTTCTCTGGCACTGACACTTAACTCTTGAGATTCCTGAAGTTTTACCCCTTTATCTGCAGTAGCTTGTTGATTAGCAGACAAAGATCTTCCAGAAGGTATAAAATGCTCAGTCTGGGGAGCCACATTCCCATATCTTCCAGAAGGTACAAAATGCTCAGTCTGGGGAGCCACATTCCCATATCTTCCAGAAGGTACAAAATGCTCAGTCTGAGGAGCCACATTCCCATCATTCAATTTATTAACGGATTCTATGATCTGCTGTGAGCCTTCAGAATATGCATGGGCCATTATGAATTGCGAGGCAGCAGAATCATCAGATTTGGATAAACGATTGAGGCCGGGCTGTTCCCTGGGTATCCATTCAGAGCGAAAAGTCCGTGGAGGAATTGATGGTTGTTCGTAGCTAATGTCATGTGGGTTTGCCCCTGAGTCTCCATAGCCAGAATTTGATATTCTATCAGATCTGGAGAAGCCATCTTCTGTGAACCTATCAAGTATTTCTTCCTGAACAGCTACAGGAGATGCTGAACTCTGAACTTGTTCCTGACTCTTGTCATTAATTTTAGATTGTATAACATCGTTTCCAACAACTGCCACAGCAGTGAAATTCGGAACTTCAACTCTAGAAACGTGACTTGAGGCGGAATCATTCAGTGGGTTTGAGGAAACAACTTTTTTGCATTCCAAAGGCCACATTTTTTCAGGCTCATTTATTTTCTGAAAAGAGCTTTCTACCTTTATATTTCCCTCCTCAGGCACTTCCTTCTCTCGAGGTTTTGCGTTACTAAGTTCAAACATCTCCCGGGGATAGTTATCTCTTTTCAGATTCACTACTGTAGAATGTGATTCTTGGTCATTCATATGTGAGCTCTCGTAAGACTGCTCGGGATCGATGTCTCCTTTCCAATTCATGTAACCATGACTCGAACTTACAAGAAAGTTATTTGTAAGTTGTGAAGAGTTGGGTGGATGATAACCATGGTTATACTGCACTTGCATAGATGGAAGAACCAGGTTTTTGCCACCTACACCTGGAAAGTTGTCAACTGATATGGAAGAGGGTAAAGGTTGCCATTCAGCACCACCATGATGCACAGTTTGACCCAAGTATTCTAGTTGATTGGAGTCATGCCCCAAGTTTGACCCAAGTATTCTATGTGATGAAATTGATACCCCTTCATGAGCAGATTGACTTGTTAGAGGGATGCCAATGACTGGATCAGAAGTATCAGCCCCTGCTACATGCCTAGCAACTTGACCATTCTCCCCAGCAATTGTTGCACTCAGAAACTCATCCAGGTTTTTCTCTGAAGTGCTAGCCAGAGCAGTGGAGTTTCTTCTTGAACCAAAGTCCATGCTATTGACAGCAATAACATACTGCATTTCTGAATCTCCTTCAATATTCTCCAGACCAACCAGAGAATCATCCAAGTCACTGTAAGAAAAGAGAAATGTACGCAATTTTTGTGATCCATCACCTTCTAATACATTACATTCCTCTATCATATGCTGCAAGTCTTCATCACAAGAAACTGACACTAATGCATCGAGATCCTCACCAGGAAGCTGATATTTTATTGTGTGACAATTGTTAAATATAGTCAACATCTTTTGCCAGAATTCCTCCCAAGAAACATCATTTCTTAAACGGACGAGGTGTGTATCACCTCCAATATATCTAAGTTTCCCATCACTTGGACGAGGCATAATTCTACCACCAAAACTGCAGAGGAACTTCAACTTTGTTAATGTACTAAATCTAGAAGACATATGACTTTGAATTCCATGGATGTTGTTATTTCTTGATAAGGCTCTAGTTTCAGTTTGCACAGCTTGGTGGTTGCTTATCCCTTCATTTACAGAAGTAGACCTCTCGTGATGTTGAACTCGAGTTTTTCCAACTGAGGTGATCATGGCGATATCTGATCCACTTTCAGAACCTGTATGAGATATTCCACTTTTGTCCTTCAGGTCCATACAAGAAGTTGCACCAGCAGTACCCCCAGAAGCATGAGGAATGAGGTTCTGCTTTGGGTTAACTCTTTCGCGCATGAATTCCAGAGCAAACTCCTCGCCAGTCTGAATGGAATAGTTCATTACAGGTCTAGCTCCGACTGGTACAGTGAAATCAGGTGGTCTTATGTCTGTATTGATAGAACTTGATGGATCCTGGAAAAATTTCTGGTTTGAAGAACCAATGACCTCTGTTCTAGTGTCTATAGAACTATAACGAGCTTGTTCAAAGTTATTTTGCTGTCCCGGCATGCCTTCTCCAAAATCCCTATCCATTGTAATCAATTCTTAACATTCACCCCATAAGGAGACTTCATATCCATGAAACAGCAACCAAGGAGGCACTTTCAATCGCACCGGCACACTTTGTTCTCAGTAGGATGTTTTAAAAAGAAATGAGAAATAACTGATATTATTTAATTTTTTAAAGGTGAACATTGATCGAGCAGTTGGGTAGCAGAAGACCCTTGTCAATAGGACAGATGTGCTTTAGCTAATCTCGCTTTAGTAATCCTAACTGAGGAATTCTAATGGTTTACCTTGATCTTTCCCTTTTTATATAAAAGTTGATCCTTGCAAAGAGCTACAACCTGCGCAGTGCACACCAACATTTAGTCAATCATCAGAATATGATTAACCAAAGAAAGTTAAGGTTTGACATGTTACATGTCCTAAGCAAGGTAACATGCATTAATATATCATTCAAAATATATCTACCTTCCTAAAACTCAACCTCAAGGTCAAAACTTCATTGCAGTCCGTAAAAATGTCTTCAAGAAGAGTCACTTCACACAATCCAGCTTGTACCAAGCCAAGTTAAAAAATACTCTAAGAGAAGCATCAAATACAAACCAAGTAGCGAATACATATGAATTAATGAATTATATTCTTAATTGGTGATAAAGAAGGTCAAGATCACATGTTCATTTACAGTCTGTGCAAACATCTTGTGCTGGTAAGGTTTTTCCGCCGAAAAATCCTCGCAAACTTTAGTTTTCTTCCAAAAGGAATTATTTACCTATCAAGATCAACTAAATGAAGAGGGTGGCTAACGTAGTAAAATAACATATCAGACACTTATTTGTAAAATAACATATCAGACACCCTTTTTTCTAACAAGCCGGATTTCATGACTCCTAGCAGGATACACTACACTTGATGATCAAGAAAACTCCAGAGAAGAAGTTTTAAAGAGAATTCAATCCAATGCAGCCTTTCATTTCCTTGTTTTACTTTCCTCGCTCTTTTAACTTTCACAGCAAGTAATTCCATTTTTTTTATGATTACTAAAGTTTGAACTTATATTCTTTGAAGAAACTAAAAAAGGAGGTCCCGTAATGTCTTGCTACAATACTGAGCCATAAAATCTTTAGCACAAGATCTACTTCCATCAACACTTTCGGGCTGTTATGAGGTAAGCCAAATCGAAACCTTTGACAGCTCAGTTCAACTCAACTGTTTAAGACTTGGCATCAAGGCGCGCCTCAAACTCAATAAAACAATTATCAAGCACTAAAATAAGTAAGTCCAAGTAGAGAGGAACAATAATAAAAGTTTCCTGTAAACGATCTCAACCAGTTCAACATTGACACCGACATAGTTGATTAAATGATCAAACTTCGCAATAAGATGCTCAAAAATCAACAACAGATATCCGAAACCCAAATTTTCAGTTGAATCAAGCTAAAAATAAAAATAATCCAAACTTCAAATTTCAAACCAAAAAGAATTATGAAATAGCGACCAAACAGTTTACCGTAATAGATAGAAGTTGTTATCACAAATATCTGTGGACCCTGGATTTAATAAGCGGCGCCGGCGAGCAGCGGCGGAAGCAAATCGGCGAACGGAACTGAAAGATATTGGGAGATCTCTACTCTTTTGCCGTAGTTAAAGAGAGTCAAATGTGGACTTGTTTGTGATATGGGGACTGACGAAACAATTTGCTCTTTCTCCCTAAAGTATGCTTAAAGAATGGTACTTTTTGGATAAAGTACTCTTTTGTAACACTCAAATACTTTGAGGGTGTTTATGATTTGGGTAAAAATTGGATTCAATGAACCAAATCAATTAAGTAAATAATTTTTATATGGGTTTGATTTTGTTTTGTTAAAAAAATGAAGAAATTATTGAATTGAATCGAACCAAGAAATTATATGTATTTTTTTTATAATTATCTATACATAATATATTATCTTTTTTATGAATAATTTAAAATATTTTATATATATTTTCATCATAAAATTATTTATAATTTATTTATAAAAGCAAATAATTTCAAAATAAAAAGTCCAACAAAAGACCAATTCAGATCCAAGCTCTGTAATTTTTTGCTGCGGGGTAAAAAATCAAATCTCATCAAGATTTGTTGGGCTTTAATGAGTATTGGTGGGTTGTTTGGTTATTCTTTGTTGGAAAAACTACTTAATAAGACATACTTCACTACCATATATACATATTTTATCCCTAGTTTAAAATTTTTATATTTAATACCACTTTTTAATAATTATACCATATATTTTAAAAAGTTAAATTAAATACACAAATTCCTTAAACATGGAAATGAATAATTATCTTAAAGTCTAATCTCCTAAAATAATGGGACACTAACAAATCAAAATTTTCGTTCTATCCCATCACACCATCGTTTCCCATCCCAATCCCATTTACCCGTAGGTATCTAACCCCCACCCCCATGTAATTCACACATTCATAACTACTTATTGGTAATCACCATGGTGTGATCCAAAACGAAAAGCGCTAATGGAGAGTTGTTGGGGCCCTGATCCTGCTGAGAGGTCATCATTTTCAGAAATCTTTCAAAAATTGAGAACTATGGTAGCGACAATGAATGTCAAATGATATTGTTTTAGGACTTACCATACCTGCCCCTTCGAAGATAGTCATTTACATTTTGTTCAATTTTTTGCTCATATTCTAATGTATCTCGATTTTTACCACTTTCATGTATTTGAGTAATGTAAACTTCATATTCTTCATCAATTCCTTCCTTTGTATCTTATAGTTTCGAATGTTTCGTCATTGAGATACATGTATCATTACTTGCGAGATACATCTATTCATTGGTTTTAAAAGTCGAGATACACAATTTATTACTTTGAATTAAAGGGTGTAACCTATATCCTTCTATAATTTTCGTATTTGATTTCAGAGATTCATGAACCCGAATGCCTCAACAATACTGTGATTTTCACTACTTTCATGTATCTGAGTATTGTAAACTTCATCTTCTTCATCAATTCCTTTCTTTGAATCTTAAAGTTTAGAATATTTTGTCATTAAGATACATGTATCATTACTCACGAGATACATGTATCCATCGGTTTTAAAAGTCGAGATACACAATTTATTACTTTGAATTAAAGGGTGTAACTTATATCCTTCTATAATTTTCATATTCGATTTTAGAGATTCATGAACCCGAATGCCTTAACACCAAATCACTATTAAGGGTTAAATCATTTATTTTCCGATAAAGATTAGAATTAGATTTGAGTATCTTAAGTTGGAATTTCCTTCATAGTTGGTGACTAGATGGATGGGTTTTTTCTTGAACTTTAAATGCAGAAAGAACGTGGCTGGTAGTATGTAGCAAGTAACACACAAGCCAAATTAGATTCCATATTAAAAACTGATAATACTGTGATATTGAGAGTAAAAGAAAAAAAGCGAAAAAAGATAGAAGTTTACAGCCCGAATGCTGCACCCTAGATGGCGAAAGTCCAGTAGCCGAAAGCATCACTAGCTTAGGCTCTGACCCGAGTAGCATGGGGCACGTGGAATCCCGTGTGAATCAGCAAGGACCACCTTGCAAGGCTAAATACTCCTGGGTGACCGATAGCGAAGTAGTACCGTGAGGGTACTGTTTATGATTGTTGGGTTTAGGATCTTTTTTCCCTTCCTATGTGGATAAATAAAAGTCTTATTAGGACCAGCCCACTTTAGCCCATAACCCAAATATTATGTGGCATATATAAGGCTTATTTGGTCTTATTTTCAGAAACATAAGAGAGAAAAATCAAGAGAGATTCGTTTTAGAGATTGAGAGGAAAAGAGAAAAATCCCATTTTTGCTTCTGGAAATTTTCTGCTCGAGTGATCCACTTGCACGAGTTTTCCGCTTCATTAACAGTGCTCAAATTTGAACAGTGAGTTCTCAGAAAATGGTTCTTGAAATTCAACGGTGGAGATCGGATTTGGTGAAATTTGTAACCCGATTTGAGGCGCGCGATGCGCGTTTTGGGTGAAATCTCTTCTTTAATTCTCTAATTTTGGTGCAATCTTGATTTGTTGTTGCTCGTTGTTTGGCGCTTGTTTTGTGGCCAATTTTGGAGAACAGTTTTGTAACTCTTGGTGTTAATAGTGGAGTTTTTGGTCCTGTGGTTTTTTACTCTTCACATCGAAGGGTTTTCCACGTTAAGTCGTTGTGTCTTGTGTGATTGGCTTGTTCTTATCTTATTGCTTTAATTTGGTTGAATACTTATTGTCCATTCTTCTTATTGCTTGATTTGATTTGTCTTCTCCTGGTTCAAATTGAAAGGGAAAGTTTAGATTTGAGTATTATTCCGCTGCTATCCTGTCTGGCATTCTTGTTAGTGCCTTGTCTTTCCCAACAAAGTGGTATCAAAGCATTGGTTGTTGTTCATTATTGATTTGAATGATGGAGGCAAATATGAGCAAGATGGTTTGTTTGAATGGTAAATGCATTGGTTGTTGTTCATTATTGATTTGAATGATGGAGGCAAATATGAGCAAGATGGTTTGTTTGAATGGTAGTAACTATCATATTTGGAGAGGCAAGATGAAAGATCTTCTATTTGTCAAGAAAATGCATTTACCTGTATTTACCTCTAATAAACCCCAGTCCATGACCAATGAGGAATGGGAATTTGAGCACTTGCAGGTTTGTGGCTATATTAGACAATGGGTTGAAGATAATGTTCGAAATCACATTGTGAATGAGACACATGCCAGAAGTTTGTGGGACAAGCTTGAGACGCTATATGCTTCGAAGACTGGCAACAATAAGTTGTTTCTATTGAAACAATTGATGAATATCAGGTATAAAGAGGGTACTCCTATTTCTAATCATATTAATGATTTTCAGGGTGTTCTTGACTAGCTATCTGGAATGAATGTAAAATTTGATGAAGAAATACAGGGACTATGGCTTCTTAATACTCTGCCAGACTCTTTTGGAACTCTTCGAGTTTCTTTGACTAATTCTGCTCCCAGTGGTTTTGTGACCATGGAATATGCTAAGAGTGGTGTCTTGAATGAAGAAATGAGAAGAAGATCTCAAGGCTCAACTTCTTCTACTTCACACTCCAATGTTTTGGTTACTAAAGATAGGGGGAGAAACAAGTTCAGAGGTCAGAGTGACAGAGATAAAAGTAGAGGTAAGTCAAAGTCTAAATACAAGAATGTTACATGTGACTATTGCCACAAGAATGGACATATCAAGAAATTTTGTTTTAAGTACAAGAGAGATATGAGACAACAAAAGAAAGAAGGTGACAATGAAAATCGTGTTGCTGTTGTTGCTAATGATGAGCTTCTTGTTTCTTGTGATGAAAATGCGGTCAATCTTGTTTGTGATGAGTCTAGCTGGTTTGTGGATTCTGGTGCTACTTCTCATGTCACGCCCAAGAAGGAATTATTTTCTTCTTATACTCCAGGTAATTTTGGGATGTTAAAAATGGGTAATAATCATGAGGTTGCAGTTCTTGGTATTGGGACAATTTGTTTGGAAAGTAGCAATGGTTCCAAACTAGTTCTCAATAATGTCAAACATGCTCCAGATGTTCGCTTGAATTTGATTTCTGTGGGTTACCTTGATGATGGGTGTTATGTTAATACCCTTGGTGCTGTCCAGTGGAAGCTTACTAGAGGTTCGATGGTTGTAGCCCGTGGTGATAAGTTGTCTAACTTGTATGTTTTTCAGGGTTCTATTTTTAGAGGCTCAGTAAATTTGGTGGAGAATGATACTTTATCATTGTTATGGCATAGAAGACTGAGTCATATAAGCGAGAAAGGGATGCACAATTTGGCTAAGAAGAATTTGCTTTCTGGAGTGAAACAAGCAAAGTTAAACAAGTGTGTTCATTGCTTAGTAGGTAAACAGAAGAGAGTTTCTTTTCAGAGTCATCCGCCTTCAAGAAAGCTTGATTTACTGGAGTTGGTACATTCTGATTTGTGTGGTCCTTTTAAGGTAAGGTCTCATGGTGGTGCACTTTATTTTGTGACTTTTATTGATGATTATTCACTCAAACTCTGGGTATTCTCTTTGAAGTCCAAGGATCAGGTACTTGATGTGTTCAAGAGTTTTCAGGCCTTGGTTGAGAGACAAACAGGAAAGAAATTGAAATGCATTCGTTCCGATAATGGTGGTGAGTGTATTGGCCCCTTTGATAGATATTGCAGAGAGCAGGGTATTCGGCATCAGAAAACTCCTCCAAAGACTCCTAAGCTAAATGGTTTGGCAGAGAGGATGAATAGAACTCTTGTTGAGAGAGTTAGATGTATGCTTTCAGATGCTAAGCTGCCAGATTCCTTTGGGCAGAAGCCCTTAATACTGCTGCATATGTTATCAATTTATCTCCTACTGTTGCTTTGAATGGTGATGTCCCTGACAAAGTTTGGTCTGGTAAGAATGTTTCTTATGATCATCTTAAAGTTTTTGGGTGTAAGGCCTTTGTGCATGTTCCTAAGGATGAAAGGTCAAAGTTAGATGTTAAAACTAGGCAATGTATCTTTGTTGGTTATGGTCAAGATGAATTTGGCTATCGTTTCTTTGATCCAGTTGAGAAGAAACTTGTTAGAAGCCGTGATGTTGTGTTCTTTGAAGACCAAACAATTGAAGATCTTGACAAAGTTGAGAAAGTTGATTCTCAGAGTAGTGACAACCTAGTTGATGTTGATCTAGTGCCTTTGATTACTCCACCACGTGAAAATCTTCATGAAAATCAAGTTGATATTGAAGATGGTGATCATATTCAGAATGACCAGTATGCCGTTAATGCTCCAGTGCAAGACGATATGGTTGGTTTGCAACCAACTATTATTGATGCTCCAGAGAGCTCTCTCAGAAGATCAACTAGAGAGAAAATACCTTCATCTCGTTATTCTTCTAATGAGTATGTACTCTTGACTGATGAGGGAGAACCAGAGAGTCTTGATGAGGCCATGGGAAGTGAAGAAAAATAAAAGTGGTTTGATGCTATGGAGGATGAAATGAAGTCTTTACATGATAATCATACCTTCGATTTGGTTATGTTACCTAAAGATCGAAAAACTTTGAAAAATAGGTGGGTTGGATTTTTTGAGTGAAACATGAAGATGGTAACCCAGTTCCACGGTACAAGGCTAGATTAGTTGTGAAGGGTTTTAGCCAGAAAAAAGGGATTGATTTTGATGAGATATTCTCTCCGGTTGTGAAGATGTCATCCATTCGTGTGGTTCTAGGCTTGGTTGCAAGTCTGAATTTAGAGGTTGAATAGATGGATGTTAAAACTGCTTTTCTCCATGGTGACTTGGATGAAGAAATTTATATGGAGCAGCCGAAAGGCTTTGAAGTCAAGGGAAAAGAGAATTATGTTTGCAAATTGAAGAAGAGCTTGTATGGTTTAAAACAAGCTCCCAGGCAATGGTACAGGAAGTTTGGTTCTTTTATGAGTCAGTAGGGCTTCAAGAAGACTTCTTCAGACCATTGTGTTTTTGTGCAAAAATTCTCTGATGGTGACTTTATTATCGTTTTGCTTTATGTTGATGACATGCTTGTTGTTGGTCATAATGCTTGCAGGATTAAAGAGTTGAAGCAAGAGTTGAATAAGTCTTTTGCTATGAAAGACTTGGGACCAGCAAGACAGATTCTTGGTATGCAGATTGTCCGTGATAGAGATGCCAAGAAGTTGTGGTTGTCACAAGAGAAGTATATTCAGAAAGTACTGCGTAGATTCAACATGGACAAAGCTAAGGTTGTCAATACACCTTTAGCTATGCACTTAAAATTGAGTACTAGACATTGTCCTTCCAGTGATGGTGAGAAGGAAGATATGAAGAAAGCTCCTTATGCTTCAGCTGTTGGTAGTTTGATGTATGCAATGGTGTGTACAAGACCAGATATTGCTCATGTTGTTAGTATTGTTAGCCGTTTTCTTTCTAATCCGGGAAGAGAGCATTGGAATGCTGTTAAGTGGATTATGAGATATCTTTGTGGCACTTCTAGTTTGAGTTTGTGTTTTGGTACAGGGAAGCCTATTCTTTGTGGTTACACTGATTCAGACATGGCTGGTGATGTTGATACTCGTAAGTCTACTTCAGGCTACTTGATTACTTTTGCAGGGGGAGCTGTGTCTTGGCAATCTAGGTTGCAAAAATGTGTTGCTTTATCTACTACAGAAGCTGAGCTTATTGCTACTGTTGAAGCTTGCAAAGAGTTGATCTGGATGAAGAGATTTTTGGGGGAACTTAGTTGTGCTCAAGAGATGTATGTGCTTTATTGCGACAGTCAAAGTGCTATTCATCTTGGCAAGAATTCTACATTTCATGGTTGGTCTAAACACATTGATGTGAGGTATCATTGGATTCGAGATGTGTTGGATTCTAAGTTGCTTGAACTTGAAAAGATCCATACCAATGATAATGGTTCCGACATGATGACTAAAGCTTTGCCAAGAGGGAAGCTTGAGGATTGTTGCATGATCGCCGGGATGGCGGTCTCCTCCACATAGTTGTGAGGGGGAGAATTGTTGGGTTTAGGATCTTTTTTCCCTTTCTATGTGGATAAATAAAAGTCTTATTAGGACCAGCCCACTTTAGCTCATAACCCAAATATTATGTGGCATATATAAGGCTTATTTGGTCTTATTTTCAGAAACATAAGAGAGAAAAATCAAGAGAGATTCGTTTTAGAGATTGAGAGGAAAAGAGAAAAATCCCGTTTTTGCTTCTGGAAATTTTCTGCTCAGGCAGTCCACTTCAGACAGAGTTTTCCACTTTGTTAACCGTTGGATCGTGCTCAAATTTGAACTGGGAGTTCTCAGCAACTGGTTCTTTCAAATCAACGGTGGAGATCGGATTTGGTGGGATGTAGCTTCTGATTTGAGGGCGCGAACAGTAGCGCGTTTTGGGTGAAATCTCTTCTTTAATTCTCTAATTTTGGTGCAATCTTGATTTGTTGTTGCTCGTTGTTTGGCGCTTGTTTTGTGGCCAATTTTGGAGAACAATTTTGTAACTCTTGGTGTTTATAGTGGAGCTTTTGGTCCTGTGGTTTTTTACTCTTCACATCGAAGGATTTTCCACATTAAATCGTTTGTCTTGTGTGATTGACTTGTTCTTATCTTATTGCTTTAGTTTGGTTGAATACTTGCTGTCCATTCTTCTTATTGCTTGATTTGATTTGTCTTCTCCTGGTTCAAATTGAAAGGGAAAGTTTAGATTTGGGTATTATTCCGCTGCTATCCTGTCTGACATTCTTGTTAGTGCCTTGTCTTTCCCAACAATGATTTAGATTCCATATTAAAACTGAAAATAGTTGATACAAAAGGATCCACTAAATTCGTTTTGTTGGTTAATACCTCGTCATTTACTCCTTTAATTAAGGAATTAAGTTACAGAATTTAATTCAAATCAATTAAATCATTTATCTCGTCCTTTTAAATTTGCTAGATACATGTATCTAATGGCTTATGGTACATGTATCTCATAACCGAAAGTGGTATAGAAAGTAATATTAAAAACTTAAGGGATTCCTAGTAATTAGGATTCAAAATAGTGGGATTTATGTAGTTCTTTGTTTGCTAACTAATTTTGTATTTTAATTCCTCTTTGGGACTTTTGAATTTTTTTTTCGTGTATGACTAATAATCGAATCAATATCAATAATTTTCAAACTGATAAATATATACTATATTTGATTTGATTTTTGTTTTAAGAATTTTATAATCAATTAAATTAATTAAATTTTGGTTTTGACTAATAACCGACCCGTAAAATACCCCTACTTCCATGAGTTACTTTTTTTTTTTACAAACTTATGTTACAAGGGGCAGAAGCGGAGCTAGGTGGGGGATTCGTGGGTTCAGACAAACCCAGTAGCTTTTTCGTAGATCCTGTATTTGTACTAGAAAATCAATTAAATATATATGTATATTAATTTGTGAACCTCTAACAAAATTGATTAACTGTTTTAAAGGAAATTTAGAACCCCCAAATTCTTAATCATGGTTCCGCGTCTTCACAGGGGTGTACATTCCTTATTCCATTAGGTACTTTTAAAGTTTGAGTTTAATAATTTGGTAATTGATATCAAATATTTAAGTACTATTAAATTTAGATTTAGTTTGATTTGGTAAATCCCCATACAAAAATGTGAACCATTCAAAAGGGCAACTACTTGGAACACACAACAACATTACGAATTTGATATTTTTAATCACAAGAAAATACAATTTAATGAATTCACATCCAAATTTCTCATGTTAAATACAATATGAGTTGATACTTCTGGCAAATTATGTGATACGGGCGAATTTGTATATTTGTTTTGTCACTTTTATCTATGTTTTGTCTTATTTTGAGAACAATAAATTGTTTAATAAGGGTGTTTGATGCATATTTGCAATGTGATAGCCCTTGCGCGCACGGGCCAAATATTATAAATATTGCAAGTAATGTTTTCTATTAAACTTTGTTTTGATGTAAAATTACAAAGGAAAAAAGAGTGCAGGTAACTTGTTATCAAATGACATATGAACAACAACTAACACTAATTATTGGAGAGTATTTACATCCATTTAGATTGCAAATGATAATTCTTTAACATCAATGAGAGCATCACACATGCTAAAGTATATATAATTATCTACTATCACATTTTATATGGCAAATGGTGCCGACTTTTTCTTGAAGTGATTAGTAGCCGTAATTACAATCTCATCTAAAGTACTGAATGAAATATATATCTCAATATAATGCAAACCACGCAAAAGTAATTGAGTCTTAATCCATCTCTGTTTTTTCTTAAATGAATACAAAAGAAAGAGCAAAAACTACCTTCCACAATAGTCTCTTAATCCATGTGCTTGCATTTGTGCGTTAATTGAAAATGTTATATACACTCTTTTCGAAAAAAAACTTCCAAAATACAAAAAGAGCTTCAAATTCTCATGCCTTTCATCAACTTGACGCCTACACTTAGCAGCGGAAAAGGATGATCAGAACAAAATATAAAGTAATCTAAAGGGTTGGAAGGATGAAGAACTTACATAGATGTTATATTATTATTTTACAATTTTGAATTCCATCTAGAGGAAAGCAAACTTCTATATTTATGTTATTGCTAGAGCTTATCTTGTAGAACTGGTAACAATCTTATAATCTCAAAAAAGGAAATTTTATCATTCCCTGGACAGATTTAAATTTTATACTCAGATCCTGAAATTTGAACTCTAAGTCCTAAAGTTTGAGCTCCATAGTTAAAAGTATTATGTCATCTTATATTTATTTCAACAGTTTGAAGACTAACACATTAAACTTCACTATCGTATCTTCAAGCCATCTAAATATGCGATACTTCTTTCTGCCGACAATATTATCTTTCATAATTCACAAATCAATTATTACTCTCACAATTCCTTCTATTGTTGATTTGAAGATGATTAGCTAGTAATCAAGATTAATAGCATTTATTTTTATGTCTTTAATGTAAATCACAATGTTAGAAGTCATTCTAAACACAAAATTGAACTCAAAATCTATAATAATATTTTGAAAAGAAAAATTAAAATAAGAAGATAATAATCTTCATATATATATATATATATATATATAGTTTAAAACTTCAGGCATGTGTTTCCTGAAGTTTGAATTGTAGAGTTAAAACTTCAAGGTTGCGTCCTGATGTTTGAAGTTTAGAATTCAAACTTTAGGATTGTGTGGGATGAAGTGAAAGACTAAAACCATGCATGTATTTAACAATCCTACTGTAACGACCCACTAGGTCGTTTCGAAAACTAGGACTATTTTGACTCTTTTCGTAAAATTTAAATGAGAATTTTTAAGAACAACTTACAAAAATGACTATATTTATAGGGTTATTGAAGTTCAATAGCTATAAGTATGCTATTTATAAAAAATGACTACAATTTATATCTTTTTCTAGTTGTATTTCTTTATGTTTTTGTTTTTCTATTTATACACTAATACATTTTTAATTATGACAATTAACATATGAACACGACAATTTGAAAAATGAATACATTGTTGTTATTCAAAAAAAATAATACAATATAGTGTGTATATATATATATATATATATATGTATGTATGTGTGTGTGTGTCTATATATATATATATATATATATATACACACACACACATTGTTGTTAAACAAAAGATGGATACATTGGACAACATAGAAACAAGAAAAATGAAAAATAATAGAATGTGTAGGTATCAAAGTGTGTAAGTATTCGCTTGTATAAAAAAATTGATAAATCCAACAAATGTCAATCTCTTTTTGGTCAAGTTTTTTCTGTAATACTTGAGGTTTGGTGTTAACTCATGTATTTGTTAATAAAAATATAGGATTAATGTATTCAATTATACTTGTATTGCCTAATCAATCTTTTAAATTGGATAGATTACTTATGTATCCAGATATACTTGTATGCACAAATCACCATTTCAACTTGTGTTAGTATTACAATACAAGTATCAATGTATATAAGTATTCTACTATATACAAATTTGACAATCACACAAACCCCAATCTCTTTTTGCTCGTGTTCTTCCTTTACTACTTTTTTTTGTATAACTATAACCATTGTAATAGAGAAAGCAAAACAATTCTTCAATTGAACCCCTATAAAACTAGATGAAAATATAGATGGATACAAATATAATCTTCATAAAAAAAAAAAAAAAGAAGAGAAAAAATCAATTAAAAGATACTTGATGAATTCAAATCACAATCACACAAACCTCAATCTCTTTTTGCTCATGTTCTTCCTTTACTACTTTTTTTTTTTTTTATAACTATAACCATTGCAATGGAGAAAATAAAATAATTCTTCAATTGAACCCCTATAAAAATAGATGAAAATATAGATGGATACAAATACAATCTTCATAAAAAAGAGAGAGAAAATCAATTAAAAGATACTCGATGAATTCAAATCACAAAAATTGCTCCTAGAATCATCAAAAAGATCATAAATTGGAAGGAATACGGGAGGAAAATATTGAGAATATGTGATATAGGAATATTGATGAAAGAGAAAGTATTAATGAGGATAAAATTGAAAAACCAATCACATAAAATGTGCCTAGACATAATTAATTATCCTTGTGATAATAATTTTCCTATTTAATATTTAATAACTTTCCCGATTATTTGTATATAATTAACTTTGCTATTTATTGTGTAGTTATATCCATAAAACATAAAAAAAAAAATAAACTATAGCTATTTGTTTTAAATATATATTGATGTTTGCCATATTCTGTAGTTTTTTCAATTTTTAAACTATTCAGTAACTACGAGTTTTTAGTTGACGAATATTTAGTAAATAATTAATAATTTATAGTTAATGGTCTACATCCATAAATTATTTACTATCCTTTACCACTTGACCCATGTATTGAATTTAAGTTGGTGGAAATTCCCACTTTAATACCTAATTATATTTTTGGAAAAGAAAAAAAAAAAAAAAAACTAGGGGAATACAGGAGAACTCTCCAGCGGCAACCAACAGGAAAGACAAAAAGGATAAAATTTGGATCTTCAGGTAAAAAAAAAAAAAAATCTGCTTAGCTTTAATTTTATACGGGAATAAGAGAGTGTTGGGGTATATGGAAAAGTATTACGTGTGACTCCAGTTTGTAAATTCCTAATCACTAGGGTTTTGTTTCTAACATTAATTCCCAATGATTTTCCTAATGATTGCCAAGGTATAGTTTTTTATTTATTTATTGAACTGCCAATGATTTGCTAATGATTGCCATAGGTAGTAATGTGTAGAATTAGAATTTATATACAGGGATATAGATGATAGCTATTTCGATTTTCTGGGATTTTGGTGTTTAACGCATGGTTTGAAAATCGGACTATTTCAATTATTATTATTACAGTGTAAATCAAGTTTATTTTCTATATTGAGATAGGTAATGAATTATTAGGTGTATATTATATGATTAACATTGAATTTTAGGACATTTGGAGAGATTGAGGCTTAATCCTAGGCTTGAAATTTAGCGAATATGATTTGTTGATGTAAAATTAGGAGCTTGATTAGAGATTGAGTGAGTTTTTGGGTCTAGGATAGACATATCATAATATGGGTGTCTACGAATTTGCGTGCTTACAAGTATTGCATAATTGGTAGATTGGGAATGTTCCGAAGCTTTGCGAAAAGGGAAGGAAAAATCTTGAGGATTCGTGGCACGTGTCCGACATTCAAGGTATGTTAAGACTTTTAGACTTCGTTGAAGGAAACTTTACTAATTAAAGATTAAAAACGGAATAGACAATGGGTAAGGGAGAAAGATGGGGGTCTCGTACCAATGGTGTGATGGGCATTGGTACGAGTACCGGTGTTATAAAGGGAAAATTTATTACTATAGAATACAGATTTTAATTCAAGAATGCCAAAGCATATGGGCATTAGATGATGTATTATTGACTTGAACTTTTTGTGTGATTGTGTGTCTCTATTGAGCCCGTATAATTGTGATAGTTGAGGTGGTTATGTATTATGCTGATATTTGATTGATTGAGATGCACCATCATTCCCTTTATTTGAAATCACATTGTACACATGCATTGACATGAAATTCAGTATAAGTTGGGCACGTGGAGATCGTCCGTGCTGGGATGGTGAGATGTTAAGATTATAATTTGGGCACGTGGAGATCGTCCATACGGAAATATTTGATTTTATGATAGTGCGTTGAGATCGTCCGCACAGTCACGTGGAGGCCGTCTGTGTCGGTATATGGACCTCATGAGTGCCCCATGGGTCATGAACTCTCGATGTATTTCAGAGGAGTATCATGTATATACGGTTGAGAGAATACTTGACATCTGAGACATATTATTTCATGGTGTCACATTGCGTTGTATCTCATTGCATCATTTATTATTGTTGTTTATGTGATTTATTGGTGGTTGTACATTACGTGAAGTTTGATTATCCTTATTTGATGAAACTTGACTGGTAAGTATAATATAAACTTGCATAAGTAAAGGACTGATTTTCTTATATAAACTCCAGTCACTATTTCTTTGTTGTCGGTCTATGAGATATACTGGTAAACGTGGTTTCGTACTCATACTACACTTGTTGCACTATTTTGTGGTGCATATTCGATTCCTAATATGAGCACTTCTCGGAGCTTTTTGAGTCCGAGCTTGAAGTATCTTGGAGTTGTGGTGAGCTGCTTGGCTGTTCCGTAGCCCACACCTCCCTCAATATTTTATTTATTCTGTTGTTTTATTATTCAGACAGGATATCCCATATGTTTGGATTTGTCATTTAGTTTCAGACTTGCATCATATTTAGAAGCTCTTATACTTATGACACCAAATCTTGGGGGGTATTTTAGCTTTCCACATTTCGTATTTATAAAGAACTTAGTGTTGGAGATTTTTACTCGTTGTTTACCTTTTTACCTCATTAATTAGTTAAGATTGGTAAAATATGTTGGGTTGGCTTACCTATTGGTTGGGAACATAGGTGTCATCACGACTTGTAAATTTGGGTCGTGACACCTACATACAATGACGAAAATTCAGAAAATTATGAAGCAGTGATTTAAGAAGTTGTAGATATAAAAAAAAAGAAATATGTCATTTTTCACTTTCTAATATCGAGTCTAATAATACCGTTTACTTCTGCTCCTCTTATATCTGGAGGAAGATGTTATCATCAAGTAACCATCTCGAGAAATAATTCACTAATAAATCTAGAATATATCTTCCTAAATATTGGCCCCTCCCATTCTCTCCAATTTATGTCCTCAATTCACAAAATATTGATCCTTGGGTGAATTTTCTTGGATCAGAGCATAGTGTGACGCCCCGCCACCGTGCTAGCCAATTTTCGCGTCCAAAAAGGAGCGGATGATTCTAGAGTTGTGGAGAGGCTTGCGGATAGCTCTAGAATCCTTTAGAATTCTCAAGAAGGCTTCGGAGACTTCAAGAATAGGTAGAGAATTCTAGAAATAGGACTTATGTGTAAATATCTTAGGGACTTATCATGTAAATATTATTTACACTTAGGTCCTTGAGTACAAGTATAAATAGAGGTGCCAACCATTTGCAAGGCACCAAGCAACCAATTTGTAAAGCAACCTTCCAAAGCAATACAAAAGCCTTCTTCTTAAAACTCTCTCTTGTTCTTTTCCAAATCTTTCTTAATATTCTCTTAGTGATCAAAGTCTTAGAGGCTTACTTGAGCTTACAAGAACTTGAAAGAATAGTGAGTAAGTTGTCAAGTGCCGCACGGAACTTTAGCCATCACTCTAAGTCCGTGACAATAGGTATTCAAGTCTAATCAATCATCTCAAATAGGTTTGAGTATCTACCATTAAATGAGTTTTTTCATTTGCAAGATATGAAATTTTCAATTGTTAAGAAACTAAATTATTATACTTAATTTATATATGGTACATCTCTAGCCAACTGTAGTTGTGTACATATATATATATATGTGTGTTTTCAAAAAGTAACTCATGCACTATTAAACTTAAGAGCTACAATACAGAGCAACATTGTTCGAAAATCCTTGTTAGGACTCCCTATTCAGCATTGTACACCTTAACTTTCTATCCCTAAATATTCTTTTGAAAGAACCCTTGTGTAATATTGAATCGGAGTTCAATTTGTACTCAACAACAGTAGTATTTTTTAATATAAAGTTATTGGGTGGCACATATCACAAACAGAAACAACCCAAATAACATACAGTTCAGTGTCTATATGCAGATAATAAAAATCAGGAAGAAAATATTAGTACCTTCTAATTAAGGAGACTATTATTTTTACCAAATCGTAGTCAATCATTCCATCCATGCACTAAACCATTGATTGTACCATGACATGAATTTGGGAAAGGTTTATAACAGCATGTCATGATTTTATTTTGCATGTGTTGGTCCTTATTTCGTTTTTCTCAGGAATGAACCGTAATTACTCAAAGTAACTATGAACTTACTGTATATAAATTGATAAACCCAGTCTTCAAGTCCTTGCATTATGCGCTTATTGAAAACGTGAATTTTGTTGTCTATATTGGGAGTACTTGATTCTCTCCTTACCTTAAAACAAAGAGGAAGGATAAATATATAGAACGTAACAGACAGATTTGAAATCAAAATAGAGAAATATTGACAAAAATAAGAGGGGAAAAAACACAATGGCCATCGAGAATAATGGGGTGAAGCTTCTAATGAGAGAGAGAGAGAGAGTTGCAGTGCTGCCGTGGCTGTTGAGATTTTAGGTTGGGATACGTTTCATTAGATTTGAAAAGACTAAAATACCCATTAAATAAGAATTTTATACCCTTAAACTGACATGTTGATACCAATATTGTTTTAACCCACACTTCTGTAATAGTAGAATGTTTGATAATTACCTAAAATATGTGATTAGATGCATTCCTGTGAGACCCCGTGTTTATTTCGTATAATATACATAGTATGACTTGATGTATCACGTCGGAAAACAAGGTTGCAAATGGGTGGTAATTTCAAATAATTAGACTAAAGTGATGGGGCAAGGATGCCCTTAAACAAGTTCGAGTTTAAAAAATGCCTCGTGTAACAGCCCGCTCGTTCGGAAGGTTTAAATTAACTAGTACCTTCGGGGTAAGTCTAAAAGGGTCTTACATGCTAAGAGGATGTGCTATGAGTTAATATAGTTGTGCAATGACCATAAGTTAAATTTTGAAGTCAAGCCAGGTGTGAAATAAAAGATGACAAAGGTTAGAGAAAGTTTCTTTAATAATTCTGAAATATAAGTTAAAATTCTCGGAGCTTTTATTACACTCTATAAGGCTTTAGAAGACCCTCAATATACCAAATCAAAGGTCTACGAGTTTAGTTTCCAACGCACTAAACCGTTCATCCATACGAACTTTAGAATAGAGAGATATTTACATTTTTATGAGATTGCACAAGCAGGCACGTGAAGGTAGACTCCTAGCCCCTATTTCGGTTTAGCTTTATAAGAGTTGATTTCCCTTCATTTTATCTCATTATTTTAGCACAAATAAGAAGAAAAATAGTCCTAAATCCTCTCTAAGGGTTCCCCTACCATCAAAGCTATGATCTATAAGATTTCAACGTGGTTTCACCCTCGGAATGTTTGTAGAGATTGTAGTTGCTTCTTTCCTCCTCGTTGATTGTAATTTGAAGGATTCTTCAAGGTGAAGGAGTCTCGTTTTTAGGTGGTGTTACTTATGTTTGGAGGTAATAATTCTCACCCTTCATTTTATTGAGTGAATCCAAGTTATAGCTAAGCTATGTAAGTAAGAATATATGAATAGATGGTTGGAAAAGTGTATTTGGATTGTTATGTGATGTTGGGTTGTTTGAAGTGTTTTCATGATGATGTTGTTGCTGGATGTTTTGGTAATGATTTGTATGTGTGTGGTTATTTTTGATATGCATCTAGGAGAGAAGAAGAAGTATAGATGGGTATTGAATTGTAAGATAAACCGGCATAATGCTACTGTTATTATTGCATTGTGATTTTCAAATGGTTTCTTTTTTATTCAAGGCCTTGTATGTGAGAAGACTGTTTATTATTCAAGGAGACAAATTAAAATACTACAAAATCCATCAAGTTTAAGTTAAAGTTCTGCCCTCTTAATTCATTATTGCTTTTGAGGAGAAATAGATGATTTCAGATGTATTTGTTGGACAAACTCACGGGATGATGATCGGAAGCCGTGAGTTCAAGTTATTATGGTTATGTTGAACAATTATAGGGTTGTATTAAATATATTATGGATTTAAAGGTTTAAATACTTATGGTTGGGTTTTGGGGGGTTTTAGTTGTGGCTTTTTTGGGGTTGGAAATGAGGATGTGACGATACACTGAGTTTTTATTGTTTTGCAAGCATACTCTATTTGGTTGTAGTGGACTATTTCGTAGCCCTCCAATTGTTAATAGCTTCTGGAAAATATCAGTTATGTCATTAATTTGTGGTTCTAATTTGGAGAAGAAAATGTAATGAAACATACATTTTTAAAAGTTATGACAAGCTGATCACTCTCCTAGTAATCTCTAAATTGCTACTTTGACCCTAACGTGTTAATATTATGTTTGTTATGGTCGTGTCACTTGATTTTGTGTAGATTACATGCTATAAGGAAGGTGTACATTTCATATTAATACCGCAAGACCTAGAATCGAGGTATGTTAAGGCTAAGCATTGTCATTCCTTTGAGCATGGATTTTAGAAAGCTCCTAAATCTTCAAATGCAATATTTTACTAACCCACTGCTAGAAAGACCTTCTGTAAAAGACATTGAATCACAACTGAATTATTTTCATGACTCCATTATGTTGATATTCCACTCATTTTGTTATATAGGATATTCGGCGTCTATATGTCGTTTTGTCGATTCCATTGACTATAGGTCCATGTGTATAAAGTCTTATTCTTCTTTGGGTATTGTGACTTAAAAAGATTGCGGAGGAACATTAAGGATTTTCAATCAGTCCTCCTTCCTCGCTAATATATTGTTTTGAAAATCTTTAAAATAATACGTCGATTTCCAAAACTCTCAAATGTAACTCGTATATTTAAACAACTAAAGGACATAATTTTTTAAATACTTTCTTTTACAATAAGGAAACATATATAGAAACTAAGTTTTAAGTTACCTTTCTAAAGTTGAGTTAAGTGTTCCAATTTATTTTACAAGTATATGAGGTTCTGCGAGATATTTGCATGCTATACGAAAATGATTACGAGATAATGAGAACAAAAGTACCAACGGGCCAAGATTGATAATATGATTATGGTAACATATATACATTACAAATTCATGACATGACATGCTATGTATTCTACTCCCGAGCTATAATCGGGAGGTATGAGGTTTATTGCCTATATTTATACGTATATGTATGAGACACAGATGACCATAAGTTGGCGAATAAGATGTCGATTAGCTACTGGAAGGCACCATCATTGTTAACACTTGGTTGGGTTTGGCATGCATTTACATCATTATATATATGTATTCGCCACATACGATTACACGAGCATACCATGCATATTTAATTTATATAAGGTCGAATGTCAGTCATGGAGGTTATCAGAGTTTCAGTTTCTGGTGGTATCTCTTTTACCTTTTTACAACAACTATTTATGATTTTATTTTCTGCCTTACATACTAGTATATTTTTATTCGTAATGACGTTCCATTGTTTGGGATCCTACATTTTTATTTTGTGCGTGCAAGTCCGGGTAGAGATTTTGATCGACCCCTCAGCTTGGATTCTAGGTTCAGTTGTGAGTTGGTAAGCTCCACCTCTTCCTAGAAATTCCATAGGATGTTTAATTTTATTGTACATTTTGGGTATAGTTAAGGCCTTGTCCCGACCAGTGCGTATGACACTCTTAGAGGCTATTATGGACACAGTATTATGGGTTTCTTTCTGAAACTTCCAGTCTCCTGCCCCATAGTCTTGGCATGTATATATATGTATGTACATATATATGTCTTCAGTTGCGGATTCATCAGCCAGCTAGTACTATATTGTTTTAGTTTTGTCTACCTTCATCTATATGACTTGTTGTTATTCAGGTTATGACCTTAATAGTCCAGGCTTAGTATTTTAGATGTAATGTTGCCTGACCTTCTGTCCCACAATTGAGTCAGTTAGTATGTTTCATTGGTTAACTCGATTGAATAAGATATTTAGTTCCAATCACGCCTACCCTTGTTTGGGGCGTGACAATTCCAAATAAAAAAGTGAAGAAAAGCTAGGAGCGAAGTTAGAAAGCATTCTAGATTAAGAAAGTTGGAGCATTGACTGACGCATTGCACCATCCTAATTATGCCATTTCTTGGTGCGATGCACCACAACTCAAATTTTAGAGAGTGAAAAAAGCATAACACTGGTGCAGCCGCGCCACCCTGACTAGGGCATTGGCTAGCGTGCTGCGCTACTACGTATTATTCCGGGTGAAATTTTTGCAAAGTTCAAAATCAAGCCCAACAAGGTTTGAGGGTTATTTTTCACTACTATGATAGAACCTTTAAACATTTTTTATAAGGTGGATCAATTTTTGAGCAAGCATAACATAGAAATGAGTAATGAGATTTGGCAAAAAAAAGGTAAGCTTAGTCCTTGTTACATTGATCCATATGAGGTTCTTAATAATGTGGGGTCAATGACTTACAGATTAGCACTGCCACCAAACTTATCTGGGTTTATCTAGTTTTTCATGTGCACATGCTGAAGAAGTACCATAGAAATGAGGATTATATTATCAAGCGAGACTAGATAATACTAGAAAAGGATTTGCAGTATGAATCAATGAAGGTTCAGTGAAAGCATCGTCCGGTTGAGGAAGCTACTTGGAAAAATGAGAGACATATATTAAGTACCTTCACTTGCTTGAGGATTCAGGTACTACTTCATTTCTGATTCAGCCCAACTTTTTCTTGCTTGATCGCTTGAGGATGAGTGTTGCTTCATAATGCACACGCAAATGTACGTGGTCGCACAAGTAATATAGTGGCTCTAAAAGAGCCGGATTATCGAGCCCAAAAGACTTATCGATTCACTATTTTACTAAATTATATTGGTTTATTTATCTATCCAAGCGTGCCAACAAAGTTCGATTTTTATTTGTAAACAAAAGAATAAAAGAATCAAATAATAAGATTAACTTACAATGATCGAAAAAATTCCAGGATTGTAGCATACTAAGAATTCATGTATCGCATCTCATCCATGGGTTTCATAAGGTTATCAAATCACTTATTTATAGGGTTGATATTCTGATCATGATCTCTCGACCTCTAACTACTTATCCCAGTTGACCATCTAACTACATCGTTGAGCGGGGATAGACAGACTCAACTGTGAAGCAATTATTTTCCATCATGTTTCGTAATCAAGCGCAATGTTCATCCGGGTGTCAATCCTAAACACAAATCTAAACAAGTGATATGCAAGAAAGATCGTGCTCCTTATATTCTCTGGTCTATCTACGTACCTATTTGTTTCTCGAGTTCAAGAATAGACAAGGACTTTATTTCTATGGTGATCAAGCATGAAATACTAAATCAAGAATACAAGAATAATTTATATGATAACCAAATTCATCTGTAAAATCGATGTTCAACAAGCATTCATAGCTACATCCCAGAACAAGGGTCTTTAGCAACTAATGTCTAAGAACAGAAGAAGAAAAAGGAACCCTAAAAGTATAATGACTTTACACTACAAAGTATGATGTTTCTCCTAATAATTATCCTTATGCACGATTTATAAATATAAGAAAACCTAAATGAAATAATTGAATCTAAAACAAATTGAAAAACCTAAAACCCAAAGAAATGAGAACTGTTGTACGCGTGAAACTATGTAACTGCCTCAACAATTTGGGAGGGCCTTTAAAGTTTGACACGTGACAGCATTAGTTCCTTACTTCCTTTTGGAACAATTGAATATATATCAATATAATATAATATTCAATTTAATTCATTAAGTTTTCTGTTTGATTTTCTTTTATAATCTCCATTTTAATTTGTAACTTCAAATTTCTTCATCTTCACATCAATTTAATTATACAAATAAAATACATTATTTAGCACAATCCATAAAATTCATGTTACAAAAAGACAAATGAAAATACTAAATGTGAGACAAATAATGATTAAAAATATGTATTTTTGGCATTACATCAATGAGCGATGGGTAAATTGATATCTATTATAATAACTCTTTCCATTAGTTATGTGTAGACAAATTGTGAAACAATTGGGTCAGAAACATTTTTGGATAGTGACTTGAAATCATAGGCTAGGTCAGTCTCAGACAAATTCTGAGCAAAGTGAGGTCTAGGGATATCTGGGAATAGATTAGGTGGTATGTCTAAGATTGGATCGTGTTTTCTAGTAACTAAGACATTAAGGAATCCATAGGGCTTTTCAAAAGTGAATTAAGGTATGTAGAACTCTCAATTTTGGAATTCGCGTGAAGAGGTTAGTATAAAACGCCAATATTCAAATGCATGTTGCAAAAAAAGGGGGATTTGGGGAGGATTTTCGAGTCTCTACCTCTGTGCAAGCCGTTATAGCGGGGTAAATTAATTCCCACTATAGTGGGTGGGCTGCTATGGAAATGCTGCTAGAGCGAGTCGGGCTGCTAAAGTGGGGTTAGTCGGGTTTTTGTGTAAAAAAAAGTCCCAAAACCTTTTATTTTTTGTAACTTCATTCATGGAAAAAGGAAAAGCGATTTAGGGCAACTCTCCTCAGCTTTTCCACTAATTTCTTTAGTAAAGGTAAGTTAATTACTCCCGTAACTCGTATTTTGATTTTTAAGTCTTAGAATCTAGGATGTTACTCTTGGGGGAGGGTTTTGACTTGAATTAATTGTGGTAAACCCTTTATTTGGATAGAATGATCATGTAATTATCCTAGGGTTAGGAGTAAGTAATAATCCGGGTTTAATGAGGCCACTATTAGTTGATTATTTTATTTTGATAATGTTTAGACCAAGAACAAGCCTAAACATTACAAAAGGGGAAAGCTCGGGTTCTTTAGAACGTTCAAGCTTGTTTTGAGGTAGGTTATGGTTGTCTGTTTTTACAATTTATGTAATGTGTTCATGTTAACTATTGTATAGTACTCCCTCTGTTTAAAAAAGAATGGCCCAATTTTCTTTTTAGTTTGTTTAAAAAAGAATGATCCTTTTCCTTTTTGGGCAACACTTTCACTTCAACTTTCCACGTGGAATGTTTAAGGCCACAAGATTAAAGGGCATTTTTGTACATTTGACATAACTTTAATTTAGAACCACAAGATTAAAAAGTCTTCTTTCTTTTTTTAAACTCCGTTCCAAGTCAAACCATGTCATTCTTTTTTAAACAAAGGGAGTATTACTTATGCAATGCATGTAGAGAAAACTGAAGGCTAATGTGGCATGCCATCATGTTGATAATCTCATGTAGTGGTAACAAATGGGTGGGTTGGATCAAATTTGGGAGAGGTTACATAAAATGGATAATATTTCAACCCTCCCATATTTCGTATGGGTAAAAATGGTTTTGGGTAACAAATGAGTTGGTTAAAATACATGTTGACTCATATATATACCCATATTTTCATGAGCAAATACTTTAGAATTCAATATGGAGAAAATATTTTAGTCTTCTTTTGGATGAAAAATGTTGAAAATACTTTATTTAGTTTTATTGTATCATAAAATTAAGTCAATAAAAATTCCTACAACTTTTCAATATAAAATAAATTTATGTAATAACAAGGGGAAAAATATTTTTAATTTCTAAGTAAATGAATATTTGCATTTTAGGAGTAAAATGTATTTATTGCACTTTAAGCAATACTAATACTAATATATGATTTGCTTACTTTACACTAATATTTGTTATCCAATATAAAATAAATAGAACAAATAAAAATATATAATTATAATTAACAAAAGAAACTTACATTTGATGTATATATTTTTTGGAGGACCAAAGACTTCACTTTTTCAATTATAGAGAGCAATAATTAATTTTATTGAAGAACATAAAAAGGAAGGGAAATTACAACATTTTTGGTGATACCATGAATTTTAATTAACTTTACACTAATATTTGTTATCCAATATAAAATAAATTGAAAAAATAAAAATATATAATTATAATCAACAAAAGAAATTTACATTTGATATATATATATATATATATATATATATATATATATATATATATATATATATATATATATATATATATATATATTGGAGGACCAAAGATGTAATACCCCAAAAAAATTTTTTGACCTATGACTTGAACCATCCTTTGTTGTGAGTAGGATTTTACTGAGTAATTAAAATTTCTTATGTGTTAAGTTCACTAGATGTAGCACCTTGAGTCTCAAAAAGAACTAAATTGGAAATAGCAAAAATATGAAATTTTGCAAGTTAAGCTAAGTATGAGTTTTGGGTTGAGTTCAAATGACCATAACTCCTAGTTCAGGATGAGTTAGGTGTGCTACCAGATACCGTAGAAAATACCTTTGAATTATCTTTCCAACGCCACCGAGTTTTCTCAGTTTCGAGTTCGTATGAGGGAGATATGTGCATTCGAATTTGGGCTGTCTAGATAAGGAAAGTCAAAACAGGATTTTAGAGGGGTATTTTGGTCTTTTCCTTACCAAATCAACTTTAATTCGTTTTTAGCAAGGTTTTAAGGGTCTAATCCTATTAGGTTCAGTTTTATAATCCTAAAATTAGCCTAGGGTTTTAGTTGAGAGTTCAAGAAGAGAAAAGAGGAGAAAAGAGGAGATGATCAAAGCGTTCGTCGAGAGTCTTGCATTTTGTTGTGGATTTTCGCCATGAGTTTAATCCCTAAGAGGTATGTAAGCTTTCATAGTGTTGGGTTTGTTCACCCACACGCCAATCATGTTATTTTCAGCGCAATTTCGTTCTTAAAGTTGAAAGATTAGAGTTCTTGATGAGTTCTTGATAGGTGTTCTTGAAGTTCATTCTAAATCTTGTTGTGTTGGGGTTTTGATGATTTATTGAGATGAAATTTAGTAATTTGAGTGTTTTTTTGAGTAGATTAGAGTGTAATTATGTTAAGTAATCGAATCCAAGTGATTGGGAAAGAAACCGTTCGATTCTAGGCGAGTTAAGGTGAGAAAACGAGAAAAGAAAGTCGTCGAAGTTTTATGGGTAGGGCCTGGCGTGTCATGCCAGCCAGAGTGCCCCAACCACTTCTCTGAATGTTAGGAGCTGGTGCCCCACACCACTCAGAGCGCTAGGGTCGCCTGCCCCCACCCGTTCTTCATCGTTTCGTCTGTTTGAGTTCTTTCAAAGGGTACATTTACTCCCCTTTGATTTTAAACACTCTAAACTACTTCTAAACACCTAAAATCATTCCTAACATGATCATTACCTTGAATTTATAATTCAAATTCAAGGTAGAGTTAAGAGTTAAGTTTTGAGAATTCTTTCGAACATTCTAAGAAAGTTCTTTTGAAGAGTCTTCTACAACTTCTAGTAACTTGTTTCAAGACTCGAGCAAGTGAGTATGAGGATGAGGAGAATGTATTCATGAGTCTACTTTATCATTACAAGATCCTTCATATCATGAAACATAACTCTTGAATTCATAATTCACATTCAAGAGAGAGTTAAGAGTAGCGTTCAAAAAAGTCTTTGAGTTCAATTGTGAATCCTTTGAGATCAACTATTGATTTGAACTAAGTTTTGAGGAAGTAAGTAAGAGAATGAGAAGAGTCATATACGCGAGTTTCATATTGATATTTTGACCCTTGAGTCGAGTCGTTCATGCCCATAACTTTCGCATAAACTCCATCAGTTTAGTGTCTTTGAAAGGAGTAGTATCTTGAAGTCCTAAGTCTTGAGTATCGAGTT
Source organism: Solanum pinnatisectum (assembly GCA_035578085.1). Classification (NCBI taxonomy): domain Eukaryota; kingdom Viridiplantae; phylum Streptophyta; class Magnoliopsida; order Solanales; family Solanaceae; genus Solanum; species Solanum pinnatisectum. The sequence goes on from CM069077.1 coordinate 13,268,866, forward strand.
CCTAACCCTTCTCAGATTATAATCCTAATTATGGGACTATTACCTATTACCCATGAAGTCCATGAGTTGAGTTGTTCATAATCATAATTCCACATGAACATTCTAAGTCGAACAATCTTAAGATGAGAAGTATCCTTGAGTCCTTGAGTTGAGTAGTTCATGCTCATATTTCCGCATGAACCCTCTGAGTTGAGCATTCTTGAAATTAGTAGTATCATTGAAGTTCTTGAGTTCCAAGTATTTGAGTTCTATCTATGGTTATTGAAAACCTTGCATTGAGTCGTTCAAGTCCATAATTCGACGTGAACCATATTTTTAAGAAGTCTTTTACAAATGTTAAACTTTGTTTTATCACTTTAAGCTTTGAAGTTGAGTAAAGAGTAAGAGTAAAGTTCATTTTCATTAAAATGATATATGGAAACTAAGTATTCCCAAGAGTAAATGTTTTCACATTTAAGATGAGAGGAAACTGAGATTTCCAAAAGAGTTTTGAGCAAGAAAGGGAACATTGATTCCAAGAGAGCTTTTAAGCTAAGTTTTGAGTAGGAAGAAGTTGTTTTAAAACATATGAGATAAGTATATTTTTGGGAGTAGTATTGAGCACCGATATGGGGATGTGAGTTCATATTAACTCAAGTCTCCATAAACTATGTAGCCATCATGGGTATTAATGGGTTATACATTTTAGATGATCACATAAGTTAAGCTAGTGGATCCACTAAGTGAAGTAGTTCTATATGACGGCAAAGTACAGGACAGTCTGGCAGCGTGATGGTAAGAACGTTGTATCACCACTTAGGCTCATAGTGTTGGTTGTCGGTTAGAGAATCTCCTACAGAAACTATATTACTTTAATTATATAAGTAAAGTTAAGTTTGTTATTGCATTTTCTTTAATGAACTAAGTTGTTTTTACTGTTTTATAAAGCTTTCCATACATTGCATGTGTATTGTTGCTTTATATTGAGTTGAATATCCAGAGTTGAGTACCCAGAGTCGAATATCATATCTTTGAGTTGAGTATCTAATCTCTGAGTTGAGTACTTTATCCTTGAGTACTTCTGAGTTGAGTAAGTTGAGTAGTTTTGAATATCCTTGAGTATTCCTTAAGTTGAGTAAGTTTGAAAAGAGGTAAGTAAGTTTCCATTTTTATCAAGTTCAAGCTTATGTTATGCTTTAGAATTTCCCTTACATGCTCGTACATTCCACGTACTGAGCCATTTGGCCTGTATCTTCTCATGATGCAGACACAGGTATTCAGGATCATCAACAGGAGTTTCGTGATACATCCGAGAGTTCGAGTTATCTATGATGAGCCTCCTTTCTTTCGGGGGATTTCATTTACCTTTCAGTTATATCAGTTGTTAGGATGTCGTGGGTCTTGTTCCGACTTCCATCTTTATCAGTTAGAGGCTTCATAGATAGTCAGTATAGTTGAGAAGTTTGTATTATTTATTTATTTTATTAAATGTTTTAAAGACTTAAGTTGCCTATTTTATGGCGGTTTGAATATATTATTTTTATTCTAAGTTGTTCATTTGAGTTAATGTTTTACAAAGTTGAGTTTATTGAATTTTATTTCAGTTTTAAGCTTTTACATGCTTAAGTTAGTCTTCCGCTTGTAGTTATCCAGGATAAGGGTTCGCTTGGGGACCAACAATGGTTCTTGAGTGCTGCCCACATCCAAGGTGTAGACTCGGTGATGACAAACTTGGTATCAGAGCCAGGTTTAAGTGTCCTAGGGTGTCTATGAAGCCGTGTCAGTAGGTTCTCGTTTATGGTTGTGAGGGCCCCACTTCTATAAATGAGGGACTACAGACATTTAAGAAAAGTTCCCCTTCTTTCATACTCTTAATTGTGCAATAGAGCTATGTCATAGAGATTTATTTATACTCGTGCGTTTCTCAGATTCATTCGACTACCCATCATACTAGAGGTGGTTGAAATGCAGAGTCAGTCCCTTATCGATGAGTTGTTCTTAGCAAGAGTCTTGAGAAGTCATGAGACTCTAGAGGGGCTTGAGAGTAGCCCAAAGAGTAAGTTAAGTGTTCAGTTTAAGAGGAATGCACCCATAATTATATGAATCGTGCGTTTGAGCTAAAAAGTGAGTTGGACTCTTTTCCTTAAGCCTTGTTTAGCTGAGATCCTTATGAGATAGTATTTTTAGAGCTTGGGTAAGATTTTCACCCAAAAAGGTAGCAAGAGTTAAGAGATCATGAGAAATAGTAGTGAAAGAGCCCACAGTTAGTATTCATAGGTTTAGTAATCTAAGAAAGGGAGATGGTGTTTTGACAAGCTATGTTACTATAGTCATGCACCTAGTAAATTATTACTGATGAGTTTTCCCTTATGAGTAGACGAAAGAGTGATGAGTTGTGAAGTTTCCATCATAGGAGGTAAAGTATGTTGTAGCTAGAAAGGAGTTGGTGATGAAATGTCATTGTGTAGGAAATGACCAGGTGTAAGTGTTGAATAGAAGAGCAGAAGTATTCATAAAGTGATAGATCTAATCTAGGCTTATGATGTGTTTGAGAGGGTCATAATGTTCATAAGGTTATAGAACTGATCAAGTAATGAGGTATAGTATAGTAGGCGCGCAATCATATTGATATTCGGGTTTAGTAATGAATATTATGCTTGAATTCGAGATGAGTGTCATGATAAAAAGAAGGGCAACATGAGGGTGATGATGTGAGTCTTGGGATTTGATATGGTAGACTTGACATAGAGTAGGTAAGGATTTGATATGGTTGTTGCAATGAATGTGAGTAGTACAAGTGAGAGACCCTAACTTGTAGATAAGGGCAGTGAAGAGTGGCTAAGTCACAAGAGTAACAAGAGCATTAAGAGGTGTGCCGAGATGGTATGATACTAGATGAGGTTCCAATTAAGTTATGATTTTTCGTATGTGTCGAGATAGCATAATTGAGTTGTTAATGTGGAATAGGTCCATAGATTACAAGTGTTAGCATTAGACCTAAGGGGGAGATGGCGAGATGAGAAATCAAGTGAAGTGTTTAAGAGTAAGATAGTAATGAGTTACAAAGAGCTTGGGGGTTATCTTTTTAGAGGTCCTTTTAAAAAAATGGAGTTGTTAGAGTACTAAGCTTGAATGTGGTGTTGTTAAACTTTAGGTGGTTCCTTATATGAGCCCAATGTGGTGGTAAAGAGTAATAGTTTTGGGATGAGATTCCCTATAGAGAGGTATAAAACTCGAACCTAAGGATTTTGGTTAAGCTTAAATATAGTAAGAGCATACCATTAGACGCAGACCTTAGTAAGAGTAACTCATTACATACCCAGTTCAGCCGTTTGAGGACGAATGATCCCAAGGGGGAGATATTGTAACACCCTAGAAATTTTTTTTGAGCTAAGACTTGAACCATCCTTCATTGTGAATAGGATTTTATTGAGGAATTAAAATTTCTTAAGTGTTAAGTTCACTAGATGTAGCACCTTGAGTTTAAAAAAGAATTAAATTGGAAATAGCAAAAATATGAAATTTTGCAAGTTAAGCTAAGTATGAGTTTTGGGTTGAGTTCAAACGACCATAACTCCTAGCTCAGGATGAGTTAGGTGTACTACCAGATACCGTAGGAAATAACTTTGAATTATATTTCCAACGCCACAGAGTTTTCTCGGTTTCGAATTCGTATGAGGGAGATATGTGCATTTGAAATGGGTTGTCTAGATAAGGAAAGACAAAATCGGATTTTAAAGGGGTATTTTGGTCTTTTCCTTACCAAAGCAGCTTTAATTTGTTTTAGTAAGGTTTTAAGGGTCTAATCCTTTTAGGTTCAGTTTTATAATCCTAAAATTAGCCTAGGGTTTTAGTTGAGAGTTCAAGAAGAGAAAATAGGAGATGATCAAAGCGTTAGTCGAGAGTCTTGCGATTTGTTGCGGATTTTCGCCATGGGTTTAATCCCTAAGATGTATGTAAGCTTCCATAGTATTGGGTTTGTTCACTCACACGCCAATCATGTTATTTTCAGTGCAATTTTGTTCTTAAAGTTGAAAGATTAGAGTTCTTGATGAGTTTTAGATAGGTGTTCTTGAAGTTCATTCTAAATCTTGTTGTGTTGGGGTTTTGATGATTTCTTGAGATGAAATTTAGTAATTTGAGTGTTGTTTTGAGATTAGAGTGTAATTATGTTAAGTAATCAAATCCAAGTTATTGGGGAAGAAACCATTCGACTCTAGGCGAGTTAAGGTGAGAAAGCGAGCAAAGAAAGTCGTCGAAGTTTTATGGGTTGGGGCCTGGCGTGTCATGCCAGCCAGAGCGCCCCAACCACTTCTCTGAATGTTAGGGGCTGGCGCCCCACGCCACTCAGAGCACCAGGGTCGCCTGCCCCCACCCGTTCTTCATCGTTTCGTCTGTTTGAGTTCTTTCAAAGGGTACCTTTACTCCCCTTTGATTCTAAACACTCTAAACTACTTCTAAATACCTAAAATCATTCCTAACATGATCATTACCTTGAATTCATAATTCAAATTCAAGGTAGAGTTAAGAGTTAAGTTTTGAGTTCTTAAGTGATGGTTGTTAATTAGATGCTTGATGCATCGATCTTCTTGATTTTGTGTGTCTAAAATAGATACATTGGTCCTGATTTTCTTGTGACACAAAGTAGTTTGTCATTAAGCAAAACATCACAAGTTAACATACCCCTTAATTTTGTCATTCAGAGCGATATACTCCTCGTTATGAAAGTGATACATATATATCCTTACTGTTATACAAATGACTCACGTACGTATACCCTTTTCCTCTAACGAAAGTGAAAAAAAATTATTTTAATTTAACTTTTTAATTATTTTTTAAAAAAAATATAATCCATATGGGATATATTTGATCCTCCTCACATGTATTTTTTTTTTGACCTTTTTGTTTCAACTACTAATTTAAATTTATTATTTTGATGGTCAAATTTATTTATGTTTCACTAATTTCTTGTAAAATTTATTATAGATGCGCAATTTTTTTTTACAAATACAAAAACTAAATTACAATATAGCCGAAAAAACTAAAATTATAATATAGCCGTAAAAAAATTAGTTTTAAATTTTTTCTTTACACTAATGAAAGAAAAATAATATAAGAATAAGAAACTCAAATAATGATAATCAAAGAAGTAAAAAAAACAATTTATGTATGAAAAAAATTTAAATATATATTGAAGTTCGCTAGAAGGATCATATATACACCTACATGAATTTAAAAAAAATAAAAGTCAAAAATATAAATTTAAAACTATTTTTTTTCACTTACGTTAGATAAATGGTATATGCGAGCTCCTTTTTGTAACAGTAAGGGTATATGTGAGCCATTTGTATAACGGTAAGAGTATATATGAGCCACTTTATAATGAAGGATATATCATGTCTAAATGACAAAGTTGAAGGATATATTAGACCATTTTCCCTTAATTCATTCCACTTGAAATATAGTGTGCAAAAAGTTCTAGATTATTTTTAATACTTTTTATCATTTACAGAGGTAGGGAGGGGAGAGGTGGTAAAGTTTTGCCCTACCATAGATTCAACACACCCTACCAAGTCCCATTTAATAATTTTTGTTTTCCAACCTGCCCCACCCCTCCCTAATTAGCCCTGCCCCACCCCACCCCGTTTAGCTCATCTAGTTTGTTTTCAAGATCACAACGGTAATATAGAAAAATTCAAAATAATCAAAATGTAACCAATGAAGTTTTTGGTTCTCGTTGGATTAATAGTATTTTCATTATTATTATTTTTAGTTTAGAATCAAATGTAAAAGTTTTAGTATTATAAAAGTTTGTAATACTACCCAAAATAGCCAAAACGAGTTGTCGACTAATAGTGAACACATTATACAAATGGGTCTAATTAGTAATGATTAAAAAGTCTATCTTAACATAAAAGGAAAATATTAATATATAAAATTTCAACCAAAATTTGGCTCGGCTTGCCCCATTTAGAATTTCAGTTGTAGTTGTTCGCCCGCCCTATCCTACCCTACGAATATCCTTGATTTTTCTGTAGATTTTGGAAACCTAATTTCAAATCAATGATTGTATATGATATCAACACATTATTCAAATCATGTTTTAAATTCCAAAATTATACAAAAATTAGGATTTGGAATTCCAAATTGTAACTTTAATTTGTTTTAAAATGTAAACTTGACCTATCATTTTATATTTTAAATAAAACAAGATTCATAATTTCAAATTTTATAAAAAATAATAATCATGCTCTGTGTGAAGAGATTGTTCGTATAATATGAGAATTTTATCAAAGAATAGTTAGTTACTATTTTTTTAAAAAATTTATTCAATCAATAAGTATATGTAAACTTATGTGAATTTGAAAGTTTGTAAGAACATATAAACATAAATATTTATAAGTACAACATATATGGAGATGTGTAATTTTTTTCAAATTTAGCGCATTAGTATTCTTCGTACCTTATTTGTGAACTACAATTTGCTCATTGGTTAGATTGTATAAGAATTAGGATACTTTGAAAGTTTTCAAAAAATTATGGGCTTTTCCATGTATATAAGAAAAAAAAAATACAATTAATGAATTACATATTGCATGTTCAAACGAAATTTCAATATCAAATCATGATTTGAAATCATGTCCAAATGGGTCCTTAGTTTGACCGGACATGTAAAGATTATTTTAAACCTTGTGGTTGTTAATTAAAGATATGTGTAATGTATCAAAATACCCTTTGATATTCTTGCGGTCTAAAATATGTCATTATGACTATTTCTCAGAAGTCGTGTAGTATTGTGCAAGAGGATGTATGAACTATCAAAGACTTTAGACCTACATCTCGCTGCTAAATAATGTATATGAACTTATCTCTAATGGAATTAAAAAAAAAGATATATGGATCGGTTGGCCAGTTAACTTTTATTTAAGGAAGAATTATATCTGATAATATTTCGTTCAGTTATGAATTGGTCTAGGGCTATACAGAGAGATAAATATAACCAAGATGGATGATAAAACTGGATCTTCAAAAAATATAGTTGAATGAGACTTCATACAACAGGTGCTATAGGAACAGGCTTTGTGTCACAATCCGAAAATTCAAGTCATGATGGCACCTACCAATACCCACTGGTAGGTAAGCAAACCCTAGGCCGGAACGGCAAGAAACAAGCCCAGTGGTAGAAACCTCAAATCAACGGAATTAACAATATAACAAGGAAAATAAACCGCGGAAGAGAAGCAATGACATGACTAAATACAATAATATATGATCCAATCTCATGACCTGGTGGACAATGGTACAAAGCTATTAAAATGAGTACAAACTCCATAAATAAGCAAAATAAGTACATACTTGTCTCGAATACAAAAGAATAGCCAAAAACTATATGCAAATAAAGATGAGTCAAACTAGAACGCCTTCTATCTTTGAATGTCGCAACAGTTGTACACAAGATCAACGTGGTTGGCTGGTGCTCAAGTTTTGGAAAAACAAATGCAGAGTGTAACATGAGTACCAAAATAATAGGTATCCAATAGGCATCAAAGGCCAACTACGCTTGGAAATTAAATATACAATGAAAAGAGGGAAGTAAAATGGTATCAAGGAGGCAGGAGAATGGAACAATAGCGATAAGTCTAACCATGCGCCTCAATAATCTAGCAAGAAGCGGGACAATAAAGTAAAGCAACTAACTATAACTTAACTAGACCCGCATAAGCCTAGAAGGTACATTCGTGCGAAATTGAATGAAAATAACCCAAACGGGCCTCCATAAGCCCGATTAGTACATAGAAGAGCTAAAGTTACTTCTAACTAAGATTAGATCTATTCTAAAACTGGAAAGTCTGAAACCCAGACTCGAATTGCGGCTAAAAGGCCCAAAGCACCCAATAAAAACATGTTGTCGAGACTCAAACCCGACTAATAATCTAAAAGGCTGACGCATACGATCAACATAACTCTTATGCCTGCTCTGTGCTGACCTGAGCCTATCTTGAATCACACACACTATATCCAAAGCCTCTTGAAGCAAATCAGTACCACGTGGCCTAGGCTCTGAAGCCTCCAATGGGAGAGCGACAACGCCTACCATATAAGGTCTTAAATGGAACAATCTAAATACTCGAATGGTAGTTATTGTTATACGCAAACTCCACTAAGGCTAAGAACTAGTCCCATTGAGCTCCAAAATCCAACACACATGTCTGAAACATATCTTCCAAACCTGATTAGTATGCTTCAACTGCCAGTCTGCAGATGAAAAGTTGTGCTAAGGTCGATTCAGGTACCCAACTCCTCCTAAAAGTTTCTCTAGAAGCTAGAAGTGAATTGAAAATCCGTATTATATATAATAGACACATGCATCCCATGGTGACAAACTACCTCCTAAATATACACTAAGCTAACCTCTCGGCACTTAAAGAAGACTGAATGATAATGAAATGTGTTGAATTAATCAATCGATCCACGATTACCCAAATACTATCGACACCTCTAGAAGTCTGAGGCAATCCCATAACAAAATCCATAGTGATGCGTTACTATTTGAACTTTGAAATGGGTAATGTCTTAAACTCACCACTAAGCCTCAAATGGTCGGCCTTCGCCTGTTGTCAACACAAGCAACGGGACACATAATCCGCACTATCTCTACTGATACCACTCCAAAAGTCAATTAGATTATTGACATGATATTTCCTCCCATATCTACTAGTATAATACTCTCTCTGTTTATCTTATTTGTCCATGTTTGACATAACACATCTCTTGAGAAATCCTCCCTCCGTTTAAAAAAGAATGACCTTCTTTCCTTTTTAGTTTATTTAAAAAAGAATGACCTCTTTTCTTTTTTGGTAACATTTTACTTTTAGCTTTCCACGTGACATGTTTAAGACCACAAGATTAAATGACAATTTTGTACATTTGACATAACTTTAATTTATAACCACAAGATTCAAAAGTCTTTTTTATTTTCTTAAACTCTGTGTCAAGTCAAACCATACTACTCTTTTTGAAACGAAGGGAATAATAAATAATAAAATAATTTTAACATATAACCGCTACTAATTATAAGTCATCTAAATATTTAAAGTTCCCAGGAACTACTAAAAACTTCTTTCATGATTTACCATGTGCATTAATTAGTTCATGTAATTATCAATATGCAATTTCATCTATAAAAAGACATAGCCAGACAAAGTGAAATTCACCAAATCAATAAACTTACAGAGAGAGAGAGAGAAATCAGAGAGTATTAAAAACTTGAAGTAGTTGAAAAATGGCTGGTGAGAAGGAAACAACTAAAGTGGCAATTGACAAGTATAGGCGGTTCTTGCATGAAGATCATGTTGCAGCTGCAGAAACTATGGAGTGGAGACATGGTATCCCTCCAAATTATGACAGTGTTAATAATGTCTTTGAACAAGGAAGAACCAAGGTTTGTTAAGTACTCCTTCCCTCTTAATAATTTATGTGATATTTTTTCAATTCCGAGAATCCATTTTAATTTTTCATATGTCTTACAAATATTTTGAGTTGTTAGTTATTGTGATTTGTACTCCCTCCGGCCCATTTACTTACTATGTCAAATAATCCTTGCTTATAGATCTCAATTTATTATTATTTTCTTTATTCATTACATTATAATCTCTCCCCACATTTATTGATTAAAGGTAAATACGTAAATTAAAAATTTATAATATATTGATTTCCTAAAACTGATTTATTTTGGATCTTCTACTTTTAACAAGCATGCAAACTAAAATGGATAGGATGGAATATTATTTTTTACGTTATTTTAAATGATTTAAAAAAAATATTTTAGAATTCACAGTTAAAATTAAGAAAATTAGCTTTTAAAATTCGAACAATGTCACATGATTGAAGTAGAAATATTATCATCTTTCTTGTCAATATGATTTGTTCTGTTTGATTTCATGGTTAAATCAGGTATGGCCAGAAGGGTCTCTTGAAGAAACACTACAAAACTCTATGAAGACATGGGAAATGGAGCTTAAATACAAGACTTGCATAAAGGACTTTAGGACCATTAACCCTGAAAAATTCAAGGTCTTTGTTAATGGTAAGGCTTACAAAAATCAATTGTCGTTTCTTTTGATGTCTTGATTTAAATTATTCAGATTTTTTTTTTTTTATATATAAAAGAGGAGTATTTCAAATCTCAGTTCATCAAGTATATTTAGTTTTAGTAAAAACGAAACAAAGAGCATATAAATAGGGGCAAAATAAGGCGAGAAAATACGGGCTAAACAAAGTAGGATAACATTTAATCTAAATGGAGCGGGAGGATAGGACAAAACTTAGCAGGAGAAAACTCAATCGCTCCCCCTACCCGCCCCGCCCCATTTTCATCCATACCTCCATTCCATTACCCGTACACACCATATATACCAATATCTCCACCCATCATAGGCTTCATGTTCACCACCCCTACCCATTATCATCATATTTTATAGTACTTATGTAAATTATATTTAATTATGTCGAATAATATACCTTATATATAAAACACAAAAAATATCATTTATTTTGAACGGCTGATCAACAGGAAGAGAGGGACTGTCAGCAGAAGAAATACTAAAAGTTGGAGGTTACAATGCGCTATTGAAGAGTTCAATGCCGAATGAATTCAAATACCACAAAGAAGACCAAGAGACCTTTGAATCGTCTCACACTGCCTTTCGATCAGCTTTTCCAAGAGGATTCGCCTGGGAGGTGATCAACGTGTATACTGGCCCTCCTGTTGTGACATACAAATTCAGGCATTGGGGTTTCTTTGAAGGACCATTTAAAGGACATGCCCCTACTGGTGAGATTGTACAATTCTATGGCATTGGCATTATGAAGGTCTATCTCTCTCTCCCTCCCTCATATATATACTCTCTGGTTTAATTTATGAGGCATCTTGCATCTTTTAACTAAAACAAGACTTTAAATTTTGTGATTCAATACAAAACTTAGATATATTGTGGCTTTAAATTATATAATTATGGGTAAAATGACAATCTTAAAGTTATATGTTGCTTCTAATTATAGAAAGCAAATGTGCCACATAAATTAAGAAAAAAACAGTATATCATTTCCTATTTTATTTTACTTGCTCATGTTGACTAGATATTCTCCTTACAAAATTATTTATTCGTGGTTTATTTTATAATTAATTTTACTAGTACTACTTCAAAGGTGTGCAAGTAATTTTTAAGGCAACTTCATTTCGTTCAAATTGTTCACTAAAGTATAGCCCCTCGAGGTTTTAGTTCAGTAATTAAGACGTAGAACATTGTAAATTTGAATCATAACTATGCCAAAACCTAAAATATTTAAGTTCTGCCAAAAGGTAGAAAAGTGTGCTCATACTTCTTAAATTTAAATTTGCACACCAAATAACCTTGAAAATGGTTGATCTTAAACATTTGACCCAACTTGCCTTTGGATAAACCTTCACGGTCAAAACTTAATTGTGTTTCCCTTGAGACAAAATATTTATGAAATTTGAAGTTTTGTCCATGAGACAAGCGGGATCAAAAGTCCAAGACCACCTATTTACTAGGTCATTCATGTAAATCACCTCGGCTAGAATCTCATCGAGTCATTGGGAATCAGTCTAATATAAAAAATTAAAGTTGTTCACATACATTAATATAAAACTTATGGGCTCAACTAACTAATTGTTTTTGTATATTAACAGGTAGATAAATATCTAAGAATAGAGGAATTAGAGTTGTACTATGATCCAGCAGAACTTTTTGGTGGACTACTCAAGGGACCAAAAAATTCTCAATCTAACACTGAGCATCAGGGAGGCCAGGATGATAATACCACCACTCAACATTGCCCATTCAACCACAACTAATTATGTCAAATTTCAGTTCTTCAATAAACTTTTGGTACTTTCCAAATAGTCATGTTTTAATAAAGTGTATCCAACTCTATTTCCAAATAATCATGTTTTAATAAAGTGTATGCAACTCTATTTCCAAACAGTCATGTCTGAATAAATTTTATGCAACTCTTTATGTTTTTTCAGTCATTAGACTTTATCTACATTTTTTTTGATAGGATGATTGTCTTTAGTCTTCCCGTATACGTTAAGATATACCTACTCTTCTCAAGCCATAATATTTATGTCACTATGTCGGGAAGCTACCTTTTAGTGATGCCACTGTTACCCTCTAACAATGGACCTGACAACCCGGCGGACATGTGACTGTCCATCATGGTTTCCATAAGTAGTGTACTTTTGTCTAATCTTAGCTCGATTTTACTTTCTTTGTGTGATTTTTCGATATATATATAGATGTTGACGTTGAATTTTGATTTGATCACAATATATATAAAATCATCATCTTTTTTTTTTTCAAAAAAATATTTTGTAAGTTATTTTAAATAGTTTTGTCACTTTTTATAATTTTTAGTTAATATATACTCCCTTCGTTTAAAAAAGAATGACCACTTTTCCTTTTTAGTCTGTTTAAAAAAGAGTGATTTCTTTCCTTTTTTGGTAACATTTTAATTTCAGCTTTTCACGTGACATGTTTAAAGCATGTTTAAAGCCACAAGATTGAAGGACGATTTAGTACATTTGACATAACTTTAATTTATGACCACAAGATTCAAAAGTCTTCTTTATTTTTTAAAACTTTGTGCTTAGTCAAATCAGGTAACTCTTTGTGAAACGGAGGGAGTATGTTTTACACAATTATGTATATAATTAGTATATTTTATAAATATTCGAAAATCATCACAAAAGATTTTACATCTTAGTTAAATATCTTATTAATTTACTTTAGTCTAAGTTATAGTTATAATTTCGAGTTAATTATTTTGCAATCAAATTAATTATTTTATGTCGTTAAAATTAAGAAGCTCGTTAATTAATTTATGAAAATTTGTCTTGTTGCAATTTTTAGTCAATTGTTTATCCTATTCTCAACCCTTTAAAAGACCAAAAAATGGGCCTGTTCCCACGACCCAATTCTTCCTATTTCCAGACCCAAATCTGAGCCCAATTCTTTTAATACCAAGCCCAAAACCCTTTCCAATACATACACAACAAACCCAACATACAACAGCATACGCGACCCGACCCTACCCAGACCCTTGCTACTCTTCTTCTTCGCGAGAAACCCAGTAGCAAAATGCCCGACCCCACCCGTTCTTCCTCTTCCAGACGTAACCCAGAAAACCCCAGCAAATCCGAAAATCTCGTCCAACTACCATAACCCTAGCAACCTAATCGATCAAATCGCTGTTCCCTTTCCCCTATTTTCAGAGATCTTCAAATCTCTTTCACTGTTCCCTTTGGAAAAGAAGAAAGGAATTCAAAGTTTTGAATTTTGCTCAACGGATTTCCCCCCTAAAATGGTCCCAACTTCCCCTATAAATAATCCTTTATATTCAAGTGAAAAAACTTGTTTTTGAAATTGGATTTTGACAAGTTTTGAGCTTAGTTCTGAGGCAATAGTCATTTTACACTTCAAAACCATATTTCTAGCTTTTTGATTCTAAGTTCCGAGGATATCTCGCCGCTCGGATTTTCTTAGCTTGCCATTCGTGTTCGAAGTTCATGGTAGGAGAAGTCGGTGTTCTCCCCTGCTCATTGTTTCCAGTATCGCTGCCCGGAAAAAGGTAATACCTCCACTTCTGTTTACGTTTTCATTTTGATTCTGAATATTATGTGATGAGCGTGTCTCTGTTGGGTTCTCCTTAGCTTCATTCTTGCTTCGTTGGAATATGAATGTTCATGGCTTATTGCCTTTATTTTGGAATTTCTGGCAGAACATTGTGTTATTCATTCCTTGTCCCGGTTAGATGTTTGAATCAGATTGTAGTTGTTTGAGTCTAACTTCGTGTTGTTTTGAATCACATGTTCTTCTTGCCTTGATTCTTACGCCTAATGTTTTCTCAAGCATTAATGAAGTTGTCTCGATATCAGGTGTTGGAAGTTAGAGTCATTGATTTGTTTATGATGCTCTAAAGTGGGTTGAATCTTTGTTTGTACGAAATAGTTTGGATATTCATGTGGTTTAGACTTTGAGTATGCTAACTGTGTAACTCTATCCCCTCATTGTTTGTTTGTACACTAGGTTGTCTTCTCTGTCATTTTGAACTTTCCTATGCTAGCTTAATCTCGTAGAATATATCTCTGTTTCTCGTATAGTTTGAGTGTTGTTTGTATCTTTCGTATTCCAGCTAGTAATGTCATGTTTGCAACTCACTGTTGAGCTTGTTTTCCAAAGACTTCTATAATCTCATTTCATTGGATTTAGTGCTGCTAATCTTTCTCTTTCGCTTGAATGTGACCGAGTCTATTTTGAATATTGTCAACGTGTCTTTTGTCAAGATGTTTCAAATCGATCTCATGTTTTTTTTAGTACTTCTAGTTTCGAATCCTTTAAGTAAATGATTGTTAAGCTTATTCTTATGCCTGTTTTTGAAATATGGAATTTCTTTTTCATCTTTAATAAGTTTCGAAAATTGAATCATTCCAACTTTGAACCCCACTGGTTGCAGAGAGTAAGGTTCGTTTGTGTTGCTAACCTTAAGCCTTGCAATCCGACTCTATAAATTATTTAGTTTTAACTTGTGCCGTTTCTTGTCGTGTTGCTTTGTAAATCATCCTAAAAATGTTCATTATGTCAACCTTTGTGTTAGGATAGTTCCATACAATAGTCTCTGATTTGCCAGTTGTATTATCATCTTTTGTTAGACCGATGTCTTGAAAATGTTAAAGTATGTCTACCCCTTCCCCATCCCTCTTATTTAAAGTTGCAGAGATGTTAAGATTCCATTCTTATTCATGTCTAGAAACTATGCAAAATCTGTCATACTTTGTTAATTTTCTTTATTGGTTTGCTCATGTTAAAAAGAAGGGGTTTAGTTTTATTCCATTAATTCATAGGTTTGTTGCTGACTTTTCTTGGTTGATGTGGATTTTTTTTTATGTTAAAACAATAGCTTAAGTGGCCATTATTTTATGATTAGCATGACTTGGATTTTTGTAGCTGTAGAATTTGTACTCCTTTACCTAAATCTATGTTGTTAGTTCAATCAAGTTAGTTCTTGTGTATTAGTTTAGACACTGCCATGATAATTTGTCTTAGGGACACTATCACTCTTATTATTTTGGGTGCCAACTCTTATCACTCTTTCTTTGCATGTGAAACGTGCCTCGAATCTTTTTTTGGACTCACATCTCCTCGTTGGGCCAAAGGCCAAACTTTACCTCTTATCGAGCCAGCCAAAGCAATACAACAGAAACACAGGGTTGGAAATCCAGATTGTAGGTGTCCGAAAGTCCTAAGATGGACTGCATACATTCAGTATACACTGTATACATTCAGTATACATCAATATATAGGTCGAAAATGTGGGAATACAAGGCTGAGGCGAAATACAAGTGTTTGGAAGCAGGAAATACGTGAAAAGAGCTGATATATACGCTAATATACACTGACATACATCTGGTGTATGTGCAAAAAGGGGAATTGGGTTAAAGCCCAAAATTTTGCAGCGAAATTAGCCCAAGAAGGGGCCCAATTTCCTTATCTCTTTTACTTAGAATTGTTTTGATTATGCTTGACTAATTTTATTTAACTCTAACTTTAGAACTATTAATTAACTTACTTAGATCCCCAAAAGATGAGTTATTTTCTTTATGTTGGTTTACTTTTAAAACATCTTTTGTGTTCTTGTATTTTATGTCAAGTATACCGGTCAAATTTTTATATCTTTAAGTATATTTGTTCTTAAAAAGATATGCTCTTTACTTAATAACATTTTTTACTCATTTTTTAAAATTGTTTTAAGTTAGAGCGTTTTCTCAAATAAACTAAAGAAAAAAAAAATGTTTTTCGTTACTTTGTCACTTCCTCAAAAGTTAGTCAAAACGTTGGTTTCGTTTCATTTTTTTTAATTAATTTAAGATAGTCCTCATGCTTTATATGATCCAAATTGATTCAAATTGTTACTTCTAAATGACTCAAATAAATTATGATTAATCTGGTTTTGTTGAAATTCTATCCACTTGCATTTTAATACAAAATGTTTTCTTTTAGGTCCCTTTTCTCTAGAAAATAAAATCAAATGTGTCATGTATTTAATTATTTTCTAATCCAATATTGCAAAATCATTATTTTGAATCATTTTCCAAAAATAGTCAAATATTTAATCTAAGTCATAGGATAACCGCATGTTAGCGGACATTTCAAATGCCTTAAAAATCTTTTTGAAACGTAAATAAGAAATTCTTACTCATTTTCTCTAAATTTTTAAGGACTTAATCTGTTAGAGTCTTTTTAAATTGAGTTTTCTTAATTTCTTTAAAAAATTAAGTGGCGACTCTTTTCTAAGTATTTTTCTCAAATTGTTTTATACTTAGAACATTTCAAAAAAGTGATTTTCTAAATATAGTGAAATTACGGCATAACAGTAGAAAAGCATTAAATGACACTACCTTTTGCTTAAGAATTAACATTTATTCATAGTTATGAGCATCAAATGTATCGTCTAATGCCACCACATCAACACCCTCAACTTAGAACATTTGGTTGTCCTCAAGCAACACCTAACAATGTATTTAGAGGTCCATGAACTATCAACACTCACAGCAGTTACAAAGCAACACTTCAACAAGGTATGCATATGTCTATTAGTTAACACATCAACTTAAAAAAAATCTAAGAACGTCATCAGGATTTCAAGAAGCAATTTGGCATGCACCATAAGCAATTTTCTCAACAATCAGACATCAATAGTGCAAACTTAATGCCCTCATCACAAAGAAAACTCTATCTCTCACATATAAATATTTGCATATGAGGGACAATACAAAGCACTCACTCTCAGAATGAAATTCAAACCATGCATACATAACCCATAAGTTTGCCTTTATTATTTTCACACCAACTTTACAGACAATTAGACTATGATCACTATATCTATGACTTTCTTGAATTATAACATAGGATTGGGGTAAAGGTAGGATACATTTGGGAGCAATGACTACAGGTACCCTCCTTAAAACCCTATTTACCTTGTTTTCCTTTTCTTTTGTTAGCGGTCTTTTCTCTTCCTTCTAGTCCTTAATTTCTAATATTTTGAATGTGACTCCCCTTGTTTTCTCTCTTTTCATTTACTATTACACTTTTCTTCAATTTGAATGTAAATACATTCATCCTATCTTAATACACCACATGCACATGTTTTGATTATTGTTGGTTTATCTTTTTATACCCCATTGTACTTTTACTCTTACTCACAGTAGCCACCCTCAACTTAGGGATTTTGTCTAATTTAAGGTACATGATATCTAAGGGGGACCAGGGCCAAAGTAGCAGTTTAAAAAAAGACAGGGAAGGTAAACAGGTAACAACAAACACACTTTCATTTAGGCTCAAAATTAGGAATCAAAGGATTATTTCATTGTTTGCTTATAGACTGAGTGGGATAAATTCAAAAATGTTCTATGATCCTTTCCTAATCTATTATCTTTCAGTCAGTGCAATATAAATCAGGCAAGTTCTAGATGCATACACAAACTAGAAATAATACAAAACACTTATATCCACATGGCAGAGTTTGCACTACTGCTTCTAATTATCAAGTTTTTTACACATGGCTTAACCAAAAGTTGTTTTTATTCATAATCAGCAGATGTCACACAGAGATCCTCAACATTTAATATAACCAAAAATACATTTCATTCCATACACAATGTTGAACACTTTTCACTATTAATTGCTGCAAACATTTTTAGTACGTACTTTTTATTGACACACACTCAACTAACATAATGTATTTACAGAACACACTACTAAACACGTCAGTTATACTATATAGAACCTAAGGGAAAATAAACACAACAACAAAAAACCTTAGGTGATGTGACAGACTCAACCCCCTTTAGAAAGATATGCATTGTCCCCAATGCATCAAAAATATAATAAAGCCTAGGAGTAGGGTTTATCGATGAAGCTCTAGGCTTTGGAGTCTAGCCTCGTAGTGGGGAATTAATCGCCCCAATAATGTTTGTAGTGGTACTGGTGATGGCCAACATTGCTTAATGATGTCTCAGCAGGAACCTTCATAGCTGGTGGTGGAGTAATAGTAATCTGTGACTCTATAGAAGTATCAACTCTACTACTTGGGGCCATCCCAACTAATAGTACACTAGAAGAAGCCCAAGATGCACGAGCTCGCAACTCATCCAATCTCATCTCCTCCGTATGTTGCGACCTCCGCAAGGCCTCCTCTATCTATTCCTGCTCAAGGCCTCTCTCTTTCTCTACACATTTTCTTTAGGTATATGACCTTTCTTTCTTCATCTTTCTCCAATGGTTGCTTGCCTGATGATTTCGTGAACATACATATATAATAGATTAATAAATGGTTAGTCCCCCTCCAATTGAAAGAGTTGGTTTGGTCTTTGTGGAATCAAACTCAATGGAAGATGAATTAATATGAAGATTTGGTAGTAAGATAACTAGTACAAAATAAAAATCAAAGATAGTATCTTGGTAGGTGAAATTTAGGTAAACCATAAAATGGTTTCACATATTTAACCTTGACATTTTTGACACATAGTGATGTCATGGATGACATCAATAGGAAGAATTCATTCCCATAAATATGTAGCTCTTAATTTATTTTTAAAATATCCTCTCACTTTCCTTCTCACCTTCTAAGACATTTGATGTTCTCTTTTGTAGTATTTCACTTGTATTCTTTGCAGAGTGAAATAAATATTGGTGCAGTTGTTCTTTGGTGGACGTAGGATCATTTTGATCTGAACCACGGTAAATATTGTTGTTCTTTCTTGTTCTTTAATTTCACGTTTCCGCTAACAATTGGTATCAAAGCCAATGTTCTGTCTGAGTATGCTCTGTGGTTGCAACATAGTCTGAACTTTCACATCACAAAAGAATTACTTTGGTTTTTTGTATTTCCAAATACATTGTAGTAGAAAAGGAAGAACAAGTAAAGATGAGTTCCATGAAGTTTGAAATTGATAGATTTAGTGGGCGCAACAACTTTAATATCTGGAAGATCCAGATGATGGCGTTACTGTGGAGGGAAGGTTCAATCCATGCTATTGACGGAAAGTACCCCGATAACACATCAAATTTTGACAAGGAGAAGATTGAAGGAGATGGATTAAGCGTAATCCAAATGTCCCTTGCACCTAATGTACTTTGTGAAATGAGTACAATTACCAAGGAGACGGCCAAAGAGTTATGGAAAAGCCTGAAAGGCTTTACCAGGACCGGTCAGTGACAACAAGGATGTTGTTACAATGGCGTCTTCACACATTTAAGATGGAGTCAGGTACTTTGTTGCAGGACCATCTAGATGCGTTCAATAAACTTGTGATGGACTTATAGACTGCTGGAATTATAAAGGATGAGAAGACGCTAGCATGTGCTTTGCTATTTTCATTGACTTAAAAATATCATGATATTGAGAATTCAATTATGTATAGCAAAGAGCCTATCACTCTTGAGCAAGTGCGGCAAACACTTAACTCTTGTGATGTGCAGATGCATTTTGAAGGAGACAAAGGTGACGAAGCTAGTGGGCTCTTTGTGAGAGGTCGTACTAGCCAACAGGGAAGGAGAAAATCGAAGTACAGATCAAAGTCTCATGTGAATAAGAAGAATGCGGAGTGTTGGGGCTGTCATAGGAAGGGGCACTTTGAATGAGATTGCCCTATGTCGAAGTCCAAAGAAAAGGCGAGTGCATCCATTATTGAGCAAGTACATGATTCTAATGATGATTATGTACTAACAACATCATGCAATAGTGGCGTCTATGACAACAAATAAGTGTTAGACTCTTGTTGTACTCTGCATACGACATTTCGAAGAAATTGGTTCAGCAACTATGAAACAAGTGGCGGAACCGTATTAATGGGTAATAATGCAACTTGTAAAATAGTTGGCATTGGTTCAGTTTGTGTTCGCTACCATAATGGAACTGTGAGGACTATTACAGAAGTTCGTCATGTTCCTGATCTGAAGAAAAATTTGATCTCCCTAGTTACTTTGGATAAACAAGGCTACAAGTACATGAGTGAAGGAGGAACTATGAAAGTGACTAAAGGGTCTTTAGTCTTGTTAAAGGCCAAGTTGGACGGTGGCCTCTACACACTTGTGGGAAACACCATTATTGGCTCTATAAATACATCTACAGTGCAGTTATCTAATGATGACAGGGCAAAATTATGGCACATGAGACTAGGCCATATAAGCGCACGAGGATTAGAGATGTTGAGCAACTGCAACCTTTGAATGGTGAGAAGATCAACACACTTGAATTTTGTGAGTACTGCATCTTAGGGAAGCAGAAAAAGGTCAGCTTCAGCACTGGCAAGCATAAGACGGGAGGGGTGCTAGACTACATTCATTCAGATTTATGGGGTCCCTCTAAGCTTCCATCGAAGGGAGAAAAAAGGTATCTTCTCACATTCATTGATGATTTTTTACGAAAGGTTTAAGTGCATTTCTTGAAGACAAAAGGTGATGCTTTTGAAGCATTTAAAGAGTGGAAGATTTTGGTTGAAAATCAAATGGAAAGAAAAATCAAGTATCTTCGCACAGACAATGGCTTGGAGTTTTGCAGTGAAGAGTTCAATGATTTCTGCAAGGTTCATGGGATCACAAGGCATAAAACGATCAGGCATACACCACAGTAGAATGGAGTTGCCGAGAAAATGAACAAAACTCTTCTTGAGAAGGCTTGTTGTATGCTCTTACAAGCCAAGATGTCCAAAGTATTTTGGGCTGAAGCAATTCATACTACTTCTCATATTGCCAACCGATCTCCGGCATCAACGATTGACTTTAAGACTCTGAATGAGGTATGGTCAGGTTAACCCTTTAACTATTCATACTTGTGAATATTTGGGTGTCCAACTTATTATCATATTAATGAAGGAAAGCTTGAACCAAGGGCTAAAAAGGCCATATTTATAGGGTATGTAGATGGAGTAAAAAGGTACAAACTTTGTGTTTGTCCTTACTCAAATTTGTAGTTAGTAGAGATGTTACCTTTGACGAATCCTCTATACTTGATCCTCGTAAAGTTTCTGTGGAGTTACCAAGAAATGAGAACAACGAGCAGGTAGAGCTACCAGTGGAGGTTACCAAGGAAAAGGATCAAGAGACTCAAATTGATAAGTCAAAAGATGCAGATCTTAAAGAACTTACTATCAATGAACCATACACAATTGCTAAAGGAAGGGACAAAAGGCAGAGACGAAAACCAGAATGTCTTATAGAGCAAGAAAATCGGATTGCACATGCGTTCGTAGCTGCAGAAGAAGAGATTAAGGATCTTGAGCCCTCTTTGTTTGTTGAAGCAACTTTTTGCAAAGATTCTTCACAATGGTAGTTAGCCATGATGGAAGAGATTGAGTCTCTTCACAAAAATGAGACATGGGTCTTAGTTAAAAGGCCGAAAGGAAAGAGGACAGTTGGATGCAAATAGGTCTACAGAAAGAAAGAGGGTATTCCAGAAGTGGAAGACGCTAGGTTCAAGGCACGATTGGTTGCAAAGGGTTTAAGCCGGAAGGAGGGAATTGACTACAATGAGATCTTCTCTCCAGTCGTGAAACATAGCTCAATTCGCGTGCTACTAGCATTGGTTGCACAATTTGATTTAGAGCTTCAACAGTTTGATGTCAAAACTGCTTTCTTACATGGTGATCTAGAAGAGACGATCTATGTGGATCAGCCTGAAGGTTTCCTAGCTAAAGGAAAAGAAGATCATATATGCCAACTGAAGAAGTCTTTGTATGGTTTGAAGCAATCCCCTAGACAGTGGTACTAGAGGTTTGACGCATTCATGACTATACATGGATTTTCGAGGAGTGCATTTGATAGTTGTGTGTATCACAAGAAGATGTCTGGTAACTCTATGATTTGTCTATTGTTGTATGTTGATGAAATGCTTAACAACATCACAGAGATAAATATTTTGAAGAAATTGTTAAATAAGCAATTTGACATGAAGGATTTGGGAGTTGCAAAGAAAATCCCTGGAATGGAGATTTCAAAAGAAGACGGTGTTGTACATCTTTCTCAAAAGAGGTACATCGAAAAGGTTCTTGAGAGATTCAATATGCATATGAGCAAGCCTGTAAGTACACTGTTAGCTTCTTATTTCAAGCTTTCAGAGTTACAAATGCCTTAGTCTATGGATGAGGTGGAGCATATGTCAAAGGTTCCTTATGCGAGCGCAGTTGACAGCATTATGTATGCTATGGTGTGCACACGTCCAGATATTTCTCAATCTGTAAGTGTGGTAAGAAAGTACATGTCAAATCCAGGAAAAAGGCATTGGGAAGCTATGAAGTGGATATTGAGATATCTCAAAGGAGCTCCTGATGTTGGCCTAACCTTTCGGTAAAGTAAAGGTATTTCAATTCTTGATACGTAGATTCTGACTATGCAGGGGATCTTGATAGAAGGAGGTCCACAACTGGATACATCTTTACTCTCATTACTAGTGCCGTTAATTGGAAATCGACTTTACAGTCGATTGTCGTTTTATCTACAACAACCGCAGAATATATGGCCGCAACGGAGGTAGTGAAAGAAGCTATCTAGTTGAAAGGTTTGGTGGCAGAATTGAGTTTGATTCAACTGGAATCAACTCTAAGATGTGATAGTCAAAGTGCTATTCATTTGATTAAAAATCAAAGATTTCATGAGCGCACCAAACACATTGATGTCAGATTCCATTTTATTCGAGATGTCATAGAAGAGGGAGCTATCAAGGTTGAGAAGGTTATCACAGATAATAACGCTGCAGACATGTTGACCAAGATAGTCCCGCTTGCCAAGTTTGCACAATGCAAGGACTTGGCGGGAGTATGCATCAAGTGATGCAACTCTGGGGGAACAACTGCTAGGTGGAGCTAGTATGTTCAACAAAGGTTTGATTCTTCTTGTTTCTTCAATGGGATTGCCCAGTAATCTTAGAAGTTTTGGTCAGAGTTGTTTATACCCATGCTCGAAACGCAAATCAAGGTAGAGATTGAAAGAGTTGGTTTGGTCCTTGTGGAATCAAACTCAATAGAAGATGAATTAATATGAAAATTTGGTAGGAAGATAATTAGTACAAAATAAAAGTCAAATATAGTATCTTGGTAGGTGAAATTTAGGTAAACCATAAAATGGTTTCACATAGTTAACCTTGACATTTTCGACACATAGTGATGTCATGGATGACATCAATAGGAAGAATTCATTCCTATAAATAGGTAGCTCTTAATTCATTTTTAAAACATCCTCTTACTTGCCTTCTTACCTTCTAAGGCATTTGATGTTCTCTCTCTTGTACTCCCTCTGTCCCAATTTATGTGACTTACTTTCCTTTTTAATCAGTCCAAAAAAGAATGACATATTTCTATATAAAGTAACAATTTGACTATAAAATGTCTATTTTACCCTTAATGAAATGATTTACAGCCACACAAATTTCTATCATTCATTTTGAATCAATAGTTTTAAAAGTCTTCCTTTCTTTCTTAAACTCCGTGCCGAGTCAAAATACCTCACATAAAATGGGACGGAGGGAGTAGTATTTCACTTGTATTCTTTGCAGAGTGAAATAAATATTGGTGCAGTTGTTCTTTGGTGGACGTAGGATCATTTTGATCCAAACCACGTTAAATATTGTTGTTCTTCCTTATTCTTTAATTTCATGTTTCTGCTAACACCGATTCCTCAATCTCTTGAATCAGGAACACCCCCGCCATCCTCTTTCTCAACTTAATGATATTAGCCTGGGCCTGGGAAAGCTCAGCTGCAAACTTTACCAAATCAGCCACAGTTAACTCGATTTTTAACTTGGGCTCTTAATGTCAGGCCAAAATACATATTTTTAATCATTATTTTCCTCACATTTAGTATTTATAGCTTAAATTTTATGAATTGTGCTAAATAGTATATTTTATTTGTAGGATTAAATTGGTGGAAAAATGAAGAAGTTTGGAGCTAAAAATAATTAAAGATGGAAGATTGAAGAAGGAAATCAAGTAGACAATTTAATGGATTAAACTGAGTATTATATTAATATTTTCTCTTATATAAGAGAGTTGTGCTGAAGACGTGCTTGCTTCAGCGTGTTTCAAAAAAAATTTAAAATTTATTTCTTTTATTCTACTTTAATTTAATCAGTGTATAATTTTTTCCAAAAATATTAAAAAATTATTTCTTTTGTTTTACTTTCCAAAAAAATTTAAAAATTTATTTCTTTTGTTCTACTTTAATTTAATCATTGTATAATTTTTTTGAAATTAGGAAATCCGTTTTACCTATGACTTTTAATTTTAAATTCATAACTTTACGCTGAAGCAGGCACATGTCCATTGACGTTTTTGCTTCAGCGTGTTTCGGAAAAAAGAATTAAAAAATTATTTCTTTTGTTTTAATTTAATTTAATTAGTGTATACTTTTTTTCGAAATTGTGGAATCCGTTTTAGCTATGATTTTTAGTTTTAATTTCATATTCTATAGTTAGTGCTTTATTATTTTGAATTTCGGTAATATTTATTTATATCTTTTAACTACTTTGACTAAAAAATCAAAGATCGATACGAAAAATGCTTTAAGTATGGACATCTTAATGGACCTCTTAACATTAAATTTGTGCAAACAAAAGTAATTAACAACTTAAATATCTAAAAGTCATATTAAAATTTAATCACCTTTCTAAATTTTACTTATATCACATAAACTAAAATATTGGGCCCGTGCACCTGTGTCTAGTATATATATATATATATATATATATATATATATATATATATATATATATATATATATATATATGCAGAAGTTGGTGAGAATGCAAAGAAGTGCACATTGGAGTTGTGCCACGTGGCAGCATTTCAAGGAATCCAATTTTGTGGGCGGACGAAGCAGTGTTTCAAACGGAATCCAATTCCTTTTGGGTTTGTAATTTGATTTGGACTCAATTATTTTATTCAGAGTTTTCTATATCTATAAATAGTCCATAACAATAATTATTAAGGAAGCAAGATACAATGTAGAAAATAACTTTTGATTTAGGGTTTTTATCTTTTCTTCTCTTTTATTTACTTTACATCTTTTATTTGAATGATTCGTTGTAATTGTTCTATGTCTATGTGGAGTTAACTTCTCGTTCTTGGATTATATTTACCTACAAAATGATTGTTTAGTGATTTTGATTCGGCATAATTGTTTATCATATTGGTTGTTCTTATATTCTTGTGATTACTATTTTGATGCTTGGCCATCTTTAGAATAAATTTATTGTCTTCTTTTGAACTCGGGAGAGGAATAGAGGTATAGAACGTGGAATATAAGGAGCGCGATTTTTTCTTGCAGATCACTTGAATTAATTTGTGTCTAGGATAGGGATATACCTAGGTGCCTTGCTTGGCTCAAATACGGGAAGACAATGTAATGCTTCATAGTTGGTTCAGTCTATCCCCGTTTAACGATGTAGTTAGGCGATCAATTGTGGTAGACAGTTAGAGGTCGGGAGATCATGACTATATTATCAACCCCGTGAATCAATAACTAGATAATCAAATAAGTTGATGAAATTGATGCTAAACATGATTGTTAGTTAAATCATAATCCTAGATCGATTCATTCATTGTGTAAATATCTATCTTTTCTTAGTTAATTGCTTTTTAGTTATTTTATCTTTATTTTTTTAGTTTAGTTAATATATATTCATCCTTTTAAAATCCTCCCTTAAATAAATAATTAGAATTAATATAATTTAGTAAGAATAATTAATTGACAAGTCCTTTGGGTTCGATAATCCGGCTCTTTTAGAGCCACTATATTACTTGTGCGACCACATACACTTGCGTGTGCAATTGGAAGCAACAAGTTTTTGGGTCATCCATTTGTGCATGTAGATCTCTATATTGAATGAATGTCGTTGTGATGTCCTTATAAACAAATGGACCCAACTATTCAGCAAATAACTTCACTCGCTTCTCATGTTGGTCAGACCTCTTAACCAGTCTCATAAAGTTTGACAGTATAAATCCATACGGTGAAAGTTGTGGCAACTATGAAGTAGTATTAGTAGTCTCGTGTTGTGCCCTCGTACACTCTGTAGATGGTGTTGAAGTCGGCATGAAGGTTCCTTTAGGCATCATAGGATTCTCTCCTACCTTATCCCCGATCTAAGCTACTGGGTAAATACCTATGGCGCTGACTTTTGCACCCTCATTTCAAGCCTTGACTCGCCCCGCATCTTTTTAATATCAAACTCTTTAGTAACCACCATCTCCACATTAATGACCTCTAAATAGACACCTCAACCCTTTTGCATATACTTGTCACCAACCATATGAATGGTAGCGAAGTAGTCGTCTTCCTAACCCTATGCCTTATTTCCTTAGCAATGCGTCTCCCAAAATATATTGGGAGTCCTGATAGCAAGCTTTCCACTAATACTGCCTTGTCCTCTACAAGTATGTTCTCACCTCTAGTGGGGAACAACCTAAATCTCTAAACACCCCACCAAAACTTTGCAGTAAAAGTCAGTGATGCCTTTTGAATCTGCTCCCTAGTATTTGCCAACCACAAGGGTTGACCCTTTGTAAGATTCTGAGAGAACCATGGACGTTGTTGAAACCTATCTCACATCTGGTGATCAAACTATGTCATTCGTGGCGATGGCACATAACCTAGCCCGAAAAAGAACCTATTGATTTTGGTTGAGGAGATATTTATATGTACTCCCCTAATTTGCACCTCAAGCAATCTTAACATTTCTCCCTATGCTGTTTTAAGTCGTTGGTCCAATCTTGCCACATAGTTTGCATAGAACTCATGAACCATGGCTGGATGATAAAGGTCGGGCTTTTGCGACATCAATTCATAATTGTATTCTTTGAACTGTTACACGATGCCAGGGTATTCTAGCAAGTCAATAGCTAATATCCTTGCCTCCTCGGCAATGTTCCTCTTCATACTACCTCAGACATGTCACGCCCCGAGCCTACACTCTGGACGTGGCCGGCACTCGAGAACCATCGTTGGTCCCCAGGCAAACCATTGGCCTGACTCACAACTCAGCGGAAGACTCACTCAACAAAACAAGAACCTCAACTTGAAAAATTTAATTCAACATGTCTCAATAGCAACTTAACTCAATGAATATATGGAAATACTTAGTTAAACAAAAGTGATTAACTCATAGTCTCAAAACATTACAAAAGAAATGATGAAAGACTCCTCAACTACTATTGTCTATGAAGCCTCTAAATATGACGATAGATATCGGGACAAGACCCACGACATCTTAACAAAGCTAAAAATGTAATTATGGAACCCTCCGGAAAGAAAGGAGGTTTACCAAAGCTACTGGAATGCAATTGGTATCAACAGAGCGCCTGTTGATGACCCTGAACACCTGTATCTGTATCATAAAAAGATGTAGGTCGAATGACGTCAGTACATTAAATGTACGAGTATGTAAGGAGAAAGTTGAAACATAAGCAACTAAACTGATACTCTGGGAAGACATACTCACCTCATCTCAACTCAAATGTGAAAGCAACAATAAGATATGCAATATATATATAGCTTTTAAAATAGTAGATATCAACTCAATATGTATAAAAATACAATAATAAACTTTTTACTCTTATTTGGGAGATTCTCTAACCGACAACCATCACTATGAGCTACGTGATGATACAACGTTTCGCCCACGCTGCCAGAACTATCTTATACCTTGTTGGGGTATAGAACACCTCAACTAAGTGGATCCACTAAGCTACGCTTAAAAATAATAAGGAATCATCTAAAATGTATGACCCTTGACCTATGTTGGCATACATGGTTTATGAGGATTTTGAGTTGTCCGAACTCATCTCCATATCGGTACTCAATACTACTCTGATAATATATAACTCATGCTCAGATGTTTAAAAACATAACTCTTCCTCAATTTGAGATAATTACTTAAAAGATCCTCTTAAAAGAGGTAATGCTCAAGACTTATCATAAACTTATTTAGAAATCGGTGTTTCTCTCTTTTAAATGTAAAAGTATCACATACTTGGGAATACTTAGTTTCCTTATACTCATTTTGAAACATAAAACTGAACTCCCCTCATCCTCATACTCATTTACTCAAGACTTAGTTCAAACCTTTAATTAATTGCAAAAGACTCCTCAAATGACTTGACAAGGACTTCTTGAACTTTCCTCTTAACTTTAATTTAATTTGAAATATAAATTAAGAGATGTGTTTAAGATATGCATGATATCTCAAGGATTAATGAAGACTTTAAGAGTGGATATCGAAAGGAAACCTGTGCAACCCTGGCGCACTGATTGGCGCGGGGCGCTAGCCCCAAAACTACTGACCAGTGTTTGGGGCGCACTGAGTGGCGCGCTGCTCCAGGCCCCAAACTACTGGACAGTAGTTCTGGCACTCTGGTGCCGCCCCGCCCCATACCCCTGCCCAGAAATTTGACGAATTTTCTAGCTCAATTTCAAGTCCTAACTCATCTAGAATTGAATGTTTTCCTCTCAACTCGTTTGGATTCATAAATCCAACACAATATCAACTAAATCCCACACAAAATCCATCAAGAGCAATACTCACTCGCAAGACTCTCACCTTAAGAACTCAAAAACCTCCATTGTTAAAGAATGGGGTTAAAACTCAAGAACTTCTTAACAAACTGAATTAATCAACTTCAAGAACAAATTAATAGATAAAATTACATGATTGGCGTGAGGGAGAACAAACCCAACACTATGAAAGCTTGCATACCTCGAAGAACATTTGTTCTTGGCGAAATCCTTTGTTTCTTGGATGAATGCTTGGAACCTTGAACATTTCTCCTCTTGAAACTCCTCTCTAAAAACCCTAAGCGTTTTAGGAATGAATAAAACCGATCTCAATCAGTTTAGACCCGTATTTGGGTGAGAAAAACGTTTAGGCCTAGTGGGGGGTAAGGAAAAGACCAAAATACCCTTCCTTAACATAGACGAAATGCCTTAACTAGAGAGGCTGCACTCAAACGGGCATAACTCCTTCATCCGAGCTTGGAATTTAGCAAACTTAGCGGCATTGGAAAGAGGACTCAAAGATCTTCGATTTGATACCTCATGGGCCATCTAACTCTTTATGTGCTTAAAGTTATGGTATTTAAAGTTGACCCAAAACTTAAAACTGACTGAAGTTCAAGGTGTTACAAGGCAATACTTGTTAGCCGTTCCTAATAGTACTTTTCGGTGCCCTGAACTGCCCAACGCAAGACATGATGAAATCCGGGCGATTTGGATTTGATTATGTCACCCTGATTG
The DNA here is from genome assembly GCA_035578085.1 of Solanum pinnatisectum. Lineage (NCBI taxonomy): Eukaryota > Viridiplantae > Streptophyta > Magnoliopsida > Solanales > Solanaceae > Solanum > Solanum pinnatisectum. Next base: position 13,298,208 of record CM069077.1, read on the forward strand.
GTTCAAGTACATCTATTTTGGCCCTATTAGCTGAAGTTGGTCTTTCACACACAGATTCAGAGGATGACACATCAAAACTAGAGACGGTATCTGATTACTATCTCCCTCTTCAACTGGGGAGATTCTTATTGTTGTCGTGCTGCGATTCTAGTTTTGTATGTTAGAGCGGTGGTACCAGGAGTGACTTTCTGGATGTCATCCTCTGAACTAGTAGTGGGTACATCTATAAATTGCCTTCCTGACCCTCACCGAGTTGGTCTAATTTTTGGAGGCATTCATTCCTGTGTATGAAGAATATTAGTACAATACAAAATACATGTGAAAAACTGAGAATTTAAAACACAGGTGCGATGAACCATCAGTTTGACCGTCACTGATAATTAGTTAGGTAGAAAGCATATGATGGTAGTCCGTAGACATGACGGGATGTTGCAACTCTGACGGGCCATCAGTCCCATCATCACTGCCCTCTAGTGACTATATTAATTTATCTTTTCTAACGGTTTGTCTTAAGGCGCATCACAGTTGTGACTGTCCATCAGACATGCCATCAGAGGCTTATCAGTAACCATGGTTTTCTTAGCTTACTGGCGGTGCATCTGATGATCTATCACAGGTGTAATTGTTTGTCAGGGACATTGTCATGAGTTATTTTATAAGTTGTCTTCGTAATTTCGAGTTAACAATTTGCTATATTACTAAGGTTACATACTCAAACAAGTCGTAAATCTCATAACGTAGCGAAATGTCATTCAAGCACACTGCGGGTTACTAAGACTTCACCCTCGTCATTCACTCGATGACACTAACGAGTACTTAGACTTGCCCATGGGTGTTACATCAATACAATTACTAAATCATAATTTCTCATAAGAATGTCGTCACTTGTCACTTACACTTAAAATTTCAAAATATTTTTGGATTTTCAGTTTAGTATTTCTTGTGAGAAACCAACATTTTTTTAGGAAGCCATTTTCTCAAGTATGTCAAAGTGATATATATCATTGTAACTTATAGTTTCCATCTTCTCTCATTTATTTTGCTCTCTATTGACTTAAAAAAAAAAAAAACCCCAAAATCCTCTTCCCACCATAATCTCCTAGCTAATTAACCAGCAAAACTTACTTCTCTTGGCTAAAACTCAAGATACATCCTCCTTGGTGGGATGTCTGTGAATCCAATTTTCAATTGTGTACCTGTTAGTAATTGTTTAGAACTCCATTTTAGGTGAATAAATATGTTTTTGAAATCTAATACATATATTTACAACTCTTATGTTTATGTTGAAAAGTATTTTCGATTTTATGAATTCAAAAAAGGGGATGCATTTAGGACAAGTTCCTCCTAGTTTTTCGATTTAGAAACCTTCTATGTATTATTGTTAGTATTTTGTGGATATCTTTTTGTAAGAAATTTATTTTGCGGTGATTCTGGACTCTTTGAAACCCTGAGACATATACCTACAACTATCATGAAGACTATAAAGTCTAGCTTTTTTAGTTTATTTATTCAAAGCTAAATTACAACACAAGACCGTTGGGCTGTCTAGATATACTATTTTGATAGATTAGTATGATTTGCACAAACTAGGTTCACTTTTGATGCTAATGTTGTTTCATATCAACATTCTAAAACTATTGAATGTTAAGTAGGTACTTGTTTGCATTTAGAAGGTGTATGTACAAGCTAAAAGAAGTTGGTTGAGGAACTTGATCCATTGGTCTATGATTTGAACTCTTCAAGTTGTAGTAGGACATTTTATGTGCTAAAAAGCTAAACTTGAACTCTCTATATATGTTGGAGTACTTCAATTGCTATCTTGAAACTTCTGTTTACTTTTATATCATTGTATTAGTATTTCTGAATCAGTGTGAGATATTTGTTAATTCATCACTGCTACAAATTGCTTGATCATTTTGAATTCGTGTTGGAACTTTGTCCTTTTTGTGGCTTTGACTTTAATTTGTCGCCATTTCGCATGCCTCTAGTTTAGAATTTTTTGTCATCTTGACTTTGAATTTGTGGTCCATCTTAGTTATGGAAATTGTTCATTTTAAGTACAAACTAGAAGCCATTTTAAACATTGTTCTTGATTCTCTTGATTATTGGATTTCAGTTAGCCTACTTGATACAAGCTTCGGTCTTTCTCATATATATATATATATATATATATATATATATATATATATATATATATTGTAAATTTGAATCTGGTGACTTGTTGGCTGCTTTGAACTGTGTAACTCAGGCCGTGTGTAATGTACTGAAGTCACATTTTGGTTGTAATCTATCTATATATATAATAGGATATGAAAAAGTGTCACATGTCAGCACAAAAAAAAATTTAATTTTAAAAATATAATTTAAGAAAAAATTAATTTGTGTTAGTTAGTTATTTTCAATTTAAAATTTATAATTTTAAAAGAATTAAACGGAGTTTTTCTTAGGATTAGAAATAACTATTTCTATCCTTTTTATTTTAAAAATCATTAACTGTATCTTTATTATTTACATCCATTTAATAATTTTAAAATTTTGTATTTATTTCAAATAATTAATTAGCAATTCTTTTAATAATTTGTGTTAGTTAGTTATTTTCAATTTAAAATTTAAAATGTTAAAAGAATAAACGGAATTTTTCTTAGGATTAGAAATAATTGTTTCTATCCTTTTCTATTAGTAATGGCAAATTTAGAGAAAAAAAAAACTTTTAATATTCCCTACTAAGTGACCATCTAATTTCAAGGAACTTAATAATTTTACAACAAGGTAAAAACACAAGAATAAAAAAAATGAATAAACAAACAACATTAACTCTTTGATTAGAAAATATATTTAAAAATGTCATGATACAAAATAAATGAAAAATAAAATAATTAACGAAAAAGGAAGAAAAAGAAAACATTAATAAAGTGATATTTAAAATATGTGGGTAAAATTTAAGAAAAGCAGAAGATAAAGATCGAAAAAAAACTAACCTAGATCATCCCTAAAATCTCTCACCTATTTACCTGCATAACCACCTTAATCTCTTAATACTCGACTATGTATTTTAATCTTCTTCCTATATAATAGGAATGACAAAAGTGTCACTTATGTATTTTAATCTTCTTCCTATATAAGGAAAGACAAAATTGTCACGTATATCAGCAGCACAAAAAAATGAATTTTTGAGTTTAAAAAAAAAATTAAATATTTCAAATTTGTATTTTGTAAAAATAAAAAAAACATGTCATCAACATAAATGTTTTTGAATTGTCATCTTTTAAAAAGAGTAAATTTAAAATATTATAAATTCGTACTTTGCATAAATAGTGTCACATGTAATCATCAAAATAATTCTTAAATTTTCAGCTTTAATATTTAAAAAAAAATATTTATCTCCAAAAAAGTATAATTTCAATTTGATAAACAATTACTGTAAGAATAGGTAACATAAAACTGTCAAAAACAAAAACTGATAGTTATCTATATTATTAATAATTTACTATATTTTTCAAAAAGTTAAATTTATTAATAGAAAAAATACAAAGAAATTACAAAACATCTAATGCACGTAGCCTACAATTTTATATTCAAGTGATTAAAATTGTATAGTTTGATGCTTAGCATTATTGTGATCATAAGACTTTTCATAGTTATATTTTTCTTTAATCTAACGACTAATTTTTTAAAAATGTTTATTATTCTAACAAGAGGATAATATGAATAAGGTGAGAGTATTTATGTTTCTGAATAATTTAAAAAAAAAAAAAAAATAATGTCAAAGTGAATGCACTCGTCCTTGACACATAATATATATTATTTTTTAATTAAAAAAATATTTTTTTTCTTTATCCTTTTATATTTTTTTAATTCTCTTTTCAGCACCTTTCTTCTTTTCTTTTTCTTTCTTCTTTTCTTTATCTTTTTTCTTGACATTGTTTGATGAAACTTTTTCTACCATTGAAGAGAAAATTGCAAGTTTTATTTGTGATAGTTTTAAGCTTAGAGTAATGAAATGTGCAGTTATGAAATTTCAAGTTTTATTATTGAAAGGTGAAGTTACAAATCTTTAATAATCTTTCGTTTTTTGCCATTGATTAATCTTTTTTCCACCATTTTCATCTTCCTTGCAATTATCAAAAGTTTATCAATCAACCCAACTCACTTCTTCCTTCCTACCATTAATATTATCAAGTATTAAACCTTTGATATATAAAGAAAACTCAAGTTTTGGAGGAGTTCATATGTTTCATGTTTTCATCATTGATGACCGCAACAACAATTTTAATTTGAAGGGTAAAATCTGGCGAGAATTTTATCATCCACCATTTGATTGATACTCAAGTTATTTTCATGGATGAATTTGTCGAATTCTTCAAATTGAGGTAGTGGATACATAACAATGGATCTTTTCATTTCTATTTTCAAAATCGCATATGGGTTTCGTTGACAATCGAAAATTTTTTCTGAACTTAAATTTAAATTATTAAATTAGGGCATCAAAAATCAAGATAAAAATTTTCTAACCCATTTGGCCATGTGGTTAGGCATGTAAAATGATGATTAACAATTTCAATAATATTAATAAAAAGTTGGTTTTCAAAATTTCCTAATTTCATGCACAAATTGAAAAATCAAAATTCTAGAATCAAGAGGAATAATGAAATTCCATGCTGAATCCAATGAATGTGATGGTCGTGGCGGCTTAGAGAAGGTGAGTGGTGGAGAGATTTAGTTTATGTTGATGTGAAGAAGAAAGGAAATAAATAAGAAAAAAGAATAGTTAAAAATACACATATTTATGAAAAGAAAATTTTAAAATAAAGTTTTATTATTTGTTTTGGTCCTCACTCTCTTCGAGAGAGTGAAATACACTCACTATACCACATAAGCGTTTAGGGAGTAAATTATATCAATTTTAAACAGTTCAGGGGGGTGATAGGACACCCGTAAAATTCGAGTGTGTAGTTGAAATTTCAGATATAGATTGAGAAGACTTTAGACCATTTTCTCCTTTTTTTTTTTGTAAGTGACATCCCCTAATAGGGGCGCTACACATATTGAGACATCAACTTAGCATACTATATTGTTGGATCATCACCTCCTACAATATGACATACTTACAATATTGGATCATCACCTCCTACAATATGACATACTATACAATATTGGATCATCACCTTCTTTAGCGTGATATATTACATTATATTATATTAGATCGGTACCTCCTTCAATGTGACATATTATACTATGTTGAACCGTCACTTCCTTTAACGTAACATATTAGATTATGTTGGATCATCACCTCTTTCGATGTGACATATTAATGTTTAATTAATACTTGTCTACTCCTTTCTTTTCTTTGAATTATTTGGTTTCAAATGCATGAGATAATGACTTCTGTTTTGATTGTATAATAATTAAGAACCCTTTGAAACTGAAATAACAACTTTATCATTAAACGTTTGTTGTCCAAACAATACTAAATTCAAGTCTCATTTTACCACATCACCTTACGTGAATATTCTGTTTGCTTTCACTTTACTGGTTTAAGACCATAAACTAAAGTATTTTGGTTTCTCGTTAGTCATCTATTTCAATAGTACTCATTATCAATAATAATATTGTTACTAATTGTTTCTTGGAAAAATTACACAACAAGGCAAATATGTGATATGTATTTACGATAAATCACTAGAGTTTAAAATGATTATAATTCGTACCGCTATAGATAGGGTTGTATAAAAAATTCATTATCCTCTCTCCCTTGCCTCTCTCCTCCCACTGTCCCCCCCCCCCCCCCCCCCCCTCCTTGCCCCTCTCTCTCTCTGTCCCAAACAACTGTAGCCCAAAAAGACATTCCACATAGTATGACACTTGTATTTTGTATTATGTATCAAATGTATTTATATTATGTATCAACTGTATACGTATTTTGTATCAATTGTATTATGTCAATTGTATTCATCGATACAAATTGTGTTCGTTAACACGATTGATACAATTATATTCGATATATGATACAAATTAATTGTATCAATTGTATTTGTGATAAAACTTGATACAACGAATACAATATGCATTCATTATCTCTGTCAAATGTGTTATATATCAATTGTATTCAATCAAATATAAGTGACGGATTTGTATTTTATATCAATTGTATTTAGACAACTATATTTATATTTTGTATTAACTATATTTGTATTTTGTATCAATTGTATTTGTGATAAAACGAATACAACATCTATTCTTTCTTCTTTTTTTTCACTCCAAAAGCTGATTTGATTGCCACTGAAATCTAGTTATATTATAGGGAAAAAGGACAAATATACCCCCGAACTATTGTAAATGGTATGCAGATACCCTCCGTCATACTTTTGGGACATTGGTGCCCATTCCATCCAAAAACTAGAACATATATGCCCTTCACTCTAACAGAAGACTAAATATGGACACATGGCGCAATATTATCCGTTGATAAATGTCAGATCGGTGGATAACATTATGACACGTGTATGTCCGTTAGTATAGAGGGTATATATGCTCTAGTTTTTGGACGGTAGGGGCACCAATGTCCCAAAAGTATGACGGGGGTATTTGCATACCATTAACGATAGTTCAGGGGTATATTTGTCCTTTTCCCCTAGTGTCACGGGCCTATTTTCAAAGGTTTCGTAAGACAGCCAAGCTAGGCTTGCACATCACCACTTAAGCTTAATCCTAACAACAAATTAGCACTAAAGTGCAACATCAAGAACCTCTAAAATAGTCCACAAATGAATAGCCAACAAGAAGCAAAGTAGAGACCGATTTGGGAGGCAAGTGCCAATTTTCTTTTATATTTCGCTAAGTGTTTTTCTCACAAAATGATTTATCTTCTAAGACTTATACAAGCTGCAAACTAAGTCTATAAAACAATGGGAAGCAAACTCCCAAGAGAAAAGACTAAAATAGGTAACTTTACAAAAGTATAAGAGTTGGTAGGAAAAGTTGGTCCTTTGTTGCCGAAAATGGAAAAAACATCCCTTTCACAAATCATCATTGTATCAGCCTTGGGAACTGTTTTGGCTGCTGGTCAAGGGCATTAATTGCTCCCCAAGAGTCTTTAAGTAATCCACCAAAGCTGGATGAAAATTGACACGACGTTCAAGACCCATTAAAGTGTGATATAAATCTGCCCCGCTCTTGAAAACGCTGGAAATTAATGCAGCCTCCTTCGGGGTGGTACACTCTCCCCCACCTGATTTGACGATGAACCCGGTGCCACACAAATGCAAATAATCATGGACTTGGTTGCGAAACTACCACAAGTCCTCATATTTCTTCCACGTTGCCTCCTCCGGTGCCGTTCCTTTCCAATGAACTAGGAACTGCCCACTCGAATTATTCCAGCCTTTGCCACGAACTAATTGATGATCAATAATTGCCTCGATCTGCTTGTCCACGGCTGGTGGAGTAATAAAAGTTTGAGCTCGATCGGACTGCCCCCGCTCTTTGTCTTCTACGTTTTCAAAATATGGTTACAATTGGCTAGCGTGCAAGACCGGATGTAACTTCAAATGATGGGGCATCTCAACCCTATATGAGAATATGCCCACCTTAGCGATAATCTCAAAAGGACCCTCATAACGATAAATTGAACTTTGATTCACATTCCTCAGCAACTTGAATTGCCTAGGATTGAGTTTTATCATAACTCGATCCCCAATTCGATAGTTGAGTGGTCGCTGCTTCCGATCTACAAACTTTTTCATCTTTCGGGTTGTTCTATCAAGATATGACCTTGCAAGGTCGACTTGTTCCTCCCAGGCTATCGCCATGTGATAAGCACCTGAACTCTTCAAATAGACGTCGATAGGCAGGATTGTGGCGTATTGGGCTGCTGCCCGGTAGCCAACTCAAATGGACTTCTCCCCGTCGTCTCGCTTCACTGTAAATTATAAGAGAATTGGGAAGTGTCCAGTGATGTTTGCGTAATCAAGACACAACTTTCGATGCAAGTGTCTACGATCGTACAATAGTTTAGTAACCCAACCAAGGGTTGTGATCGTTTCCAATAGAGTGGTTTTGAGAATTAATAGAAGAATAAAATTTAGTTCTAACTAGTCGTAGCTAAAGACATTAACGATTAAAAACATTGTAAATTAAAGGAGGACACAAGAGTGTCAATTAACAATGGGGTTTTGTCACTAGTGAGTAAAAACAACAAAATAAACAAGGATTTCTAAGTAATGAGAGGGGATCCTAGAGAGGTGACGGGAATACGGGTTAAGCTAGATAAGGGTACATGCTTTCGATAGAAGATTCATAGAATAATTGTGACTAGGCTAAACTTTAAGGAGGATAAGCTCTCTCTCGAGCAACTTACCCCGTTTCAAATGTGTTCCTCTCGGACACCCACTTGCCGCATGAAGACCAGCCTACGCCTTAACCCACTCACAATCTCGAGTTGAGTGTGTGGACATGGGACTAGGGTTCACTCTCTCGAGCTGAACCTCATATCGACTCACTTACACTGGCCATCAATTTAGTAGTTTTAGTTTTACGACCTCTCTCTCTCGCAAAATAAACTTGTATTTGCAACTACAAATTCATTAAATTCATCCACAACTATTAAATGAAATCATAATTAAACTACGATTAAACTATCAACACGCAAGACCCAACAATTATCTTAACCCATATTTGCTAAATCACACCCCAAAAATTGGGGCTTTTAGCCACATATGTATAAGAGATAGAAATTTATACAAAATTGAGCTTGCATTCAAATGGGTATGAAGATTTAAGTCTTGATACATGCCGAAATTGAAGAATCCAAGAGGCACAAATCCAAATCTTGAAGATGAAACCCTTTGGAACTTCGAGTCTTCAAAACCCTCTTAAACTTATAGCAAAAGTATCAAAAAGTACTATTCTATATAAAAATTATAATAATTGTTCAACTCTTAAAACTATAACTCTAACTAGTATTTATAGTTTTCACAGATTTGTGCTGCAGCGGATCATTCGGCATTGTTAGTCGAAATCACCGATCAACTCGGCGATTTGCCTTTTGGTGTAGTTCATCACCGTTTTGCACCATCCTTCTGCATCGTCGTGCTTTGGGTCATTGGGCGACATGGTACTACTTCGCGGAACTTCTCGGCCATGCGCCGACTGCTCCCTTTTTCCTCCCACTTGATCCTTTCTTTCAGGGCTCAGCACACTGGAACAAAAGGCGAAATAAGACCCTTCGGCGACTCGCCAAGTGGACTCGGCGATCCTAAGGCCTTCATTTCTTTGTTCTTTTCAGCCTTTTTGTTCCTTGTTGCGACGTAGTGTCCATGCTTTCCTTCAAACTTCAAATACCTAAAACTTAAGGGGTTTCATCAGGTATTGAGATAAAATAAGCATTTGAGGACACAATTTCTATAAAAATATTTCCCTAAATGAGCCCAATTTGTGGACTCATCAACACACCCAACTTAAATTTTTGCTTGTCCTCAAGCAAACTCAAGTTCAGCCGTTCAAAAAGGGTGTCTCGAACAATGCTATACAAGACTCAATCATGAATGCACACATCAAAACTCAATTTACTTATGCAAAGATCAAATGTACAATTAAAGATTCAAGTTGTGAGTCACTAATATCAAAGAACCTTATGCTCACAATACTTGCTTCAAGTGCAAGTTCAAGCTCAAGCTCAACCAAAGTGTTCAAATGCCCTCACACAAGGAATGATTCCATATTCACACAATGGTTTGCAGTTTAAAGATTCAGAATCAGATACAATGCTCACACTCACAAAGATGAACACAATGCATGCTTTCACCCATAGGTTTACCCATATTTTCCAATAAACATTTATTTTAGCTCACTCAAGATCAAAAAGGTCTTTTCAAGGCTTGTAATGGGGCTGAGTGCAAAGGTATAGTCATTTAGGCTCAGTGACTTTTATCTTCATAAAATGTGGTGTTCACAACACCTCCTTTCCTTTTCCTTCATCATTCTCTTTAGTGCTCATAAATCATCTTATTATTCACTTTCCATGGATTGTTTGGGAACCCCATCTCTTTTGTACTTTATTCCACAACTTTCTTTTTCATTCTTTTTTTTTTCTCTTTTTCCCTTTTACTTTTTTTTATATGGAAGGTTCCATTTTTCTCAACTCCATGGGTTAAAGGAGACTTTCCTTGCACTTCTTGACTTGCCCTTATCTTTTCACCACACCCCCAACTTAGGCTTTTGGCCTAAGTTGGCTATTCAATTAACCACAATTCAAGAGGATTATAGGTAGTGGATTAAGAAAGGTCTAGTTTTCATCAAGTTTCTTCCAAAGAAGGGTAAGGCTCAAGGGGTGTTCAAAAGTGGTTCACACACTCACAAGGTAAGTCACAAAAGAGGTATATGTCAAATTGGCTCACACTCTTAGAAGTTGCCTAAAATCATATCAAGAGATAACATCACTTAGTTGACCGGACCAATGGAGCAAATTCTAAGATCTATCATGCATGGTTCAAAGTAAGCTCATCACACTAGGTATTGACACTACAGTCAAACAAGACTTCACACTTTCGCTAGTGTGCAATGATCATCACAAAAGAATCGATTTGATAAATCACAACGAGATGCAAAGAGTTCACATATTGTCTATGCAACTTCATTTGGCCTCATTGTAGCCGTACACTCATATTCGTTCGATTGTAAGCACTATTCAAGGCATCGGTATTGATCGAAACTGAGACTTAAATTCTGCAAAAGAACAGCCACATTCAACACACGAGAGGTTGAAAAACTTATTGGATGGGTCAAAAATCATTTCGCAATTCAAAACAAAAGAAGCCATAAGCTCAAACATCCATAAAAAACAGTATAAAAACACCATAATAGCTCACAACCCAAAATATAATATCAAAATAAATATGCACAAAGGTAAAGTGGGCCTCACCCCACCACAAATAAAAGCATTTGTCCTTAAATGCAAATAAAAGTATCCAGCAAGTCAATTAAAGAAAGACAGAGAGGGAGGTAAAGAGGGGATCATGTCTAAGTAGTCGCTCCATCTGTCTGGGCATCAGTGCCCAAAGTGACCCCAGAAGGACCAACTTCACTGGATCCAGCAGCAGGAGCCTTTGCCAAGGAAGCCTGCACATCAGCATCATGATTTCTTCAGTCTCGGCTATGTCGTCCGCTGTAGCTCCCCTAAACATCTCTTGGTCAGTCTCTGCCTCTAATTCAGGATCGGCTGTATGCTCCATTCCATCCCCATGTCCTGTGGTGGTCTGAGGCATTTCGGGCACATCTGGAATTTCCATTGTTCCAAAGATCATGGACATATCGGTGTACTTTAGGTAGTCCACATCTTTCCTCAACTCTGCAATGACGGCCTTTAAGGCTGTCACCTCCTCTGTGGCTTATTGGTCGTGCTCACACACTACTATCCTGGCCACTAGAGCATCAATAGTAGTGCTCAGTGGTTTCATAACATCATCGAGGGCAGCCTGAATCATGCCTGGAATGGAGCTTTCTATGTTGGCTGCCCGACAATCAACAGATTAGACAAGCTGTCCCATCCAGATCAGGAATGCCTGAGTGATCGGCTCACAGGAGGCAACAACAGCAGTAGGTTTGGGTGGTAACATAGCAGCAGAGGGACCTGGAGGGTCAGCAGGAGTGGTAATGGCATCAGATATACCTGAAGGCCCAGGGGCCGAAGTAGGCAAAGATGCCTCTGCAGGTATAGATCCAGTGGCCATAACTTCCTTCTGCTTCTTTTCCGCTTAGTCCTTAATATATTCGGCTTCGATCTTTCGGATATTAGTGGAGGTGGTGGCAACCAATTTCACATCCTTCTTTGCATCTCTAGGCACCCGAGCTCTTTTGCACAATGCAGTGATTAATACCGAGAAAGGAAGAGATGTCTGACTCTGCTTTGCACGCATATGGATCTCAGAAGCAATGATCATCCCTATATTTATCCTAATTTTCTCTATAATGCATCCAAGACAAGCTACCTTAGCAAGGCGAAAGATTGATTCATTCTGTATGGCATAATTGTGCTGCTGATGAATCCGAACCAGTATTTTACAGCTACGTTCAGATCTTTCTTTTCAATCAAAATTCCTTCTGCTAACCATTTCAGAACATTATCATTTGAGATTAGCGGGGCTAACCACTTTTTCATCTCATCCAAATTCTATGTTCTGATCAAGTGTTGTCAGTGATCATTAATCTTATTGGACATACCCAAGGCTGTGTTGATAGCTTTAATATCACAAGCTACCTTCCTCCTTCTGACAACCACGTAGTCAACTGCTTTGAAAGACGACACTAGCCTCTTCCGTTGAGGTACTAATACACTATATGCATTGTAAAATTCTCTGACCCAACTTGGTATGTAAGAGCCACAGGGTTTTGTGAAGATTTGAAATTTGTGATATTTCAGGCACTCCATTATATCGGGATACATATCGATCACCCCATCTATGGACAGTCGTTTTTCCTTAATGATCGTTCTCAGCCTCTCAGACTTTAATCTATTCGTTGATTTAGGTGGGGGGCCTTGTACTGGAGGTGCCAGTACTATTGCCTGCTCAGGAACTGGAGGAGTCGGAGTGGTGGATCAAGGATTTATGATCCGAGATGGGTCGTTCAGCTGTTTAGATTGTAACTCATTCCTCCGTGCCTCAATTAGTTCATCTTCATCAGAACCCATACTCTCATTGTCATATGTTATTGGGTCATTGGTGTAAAACTAGTATTGTCGAAACTTGCATCTGATAGCTCAACGGTTTTGTCCTTGCCCTTGCCTTTCCCACCAGTTGTGGAAAGTTTAGTGGCCTTGTTCCTGGATGTAGTTGCATCCTCATTGATTGTAATCCCTTTCTCTTTGCCTTGAGGTGGTGTGTTGCTACCTGCTTTGTTACGTTTAGTCATCCCTGCAAAAGATTGGGAAGAGTTAGGGGAAAAATCAAATAGAAGCACAGGAAATCTACTGTAGGAAGACTCGCCAAGTGGATCTGTGAGTCACCGAACCTCTTTGGCGAGCTAACTCGGGCTCACCGAAAGGATTGGCTTCAAATTATAGCAAGTCGGCGATGGGAAGGTCCTTTCGGTGAGTCGCTGTCCGCCGAAAGTTACAGTGCATTAGGGAGTCAGAATAGAATACAAAGGGGGATCAAGAGTACTTTCGGCGAGTCACCGAGTGTGTTCGGCGACCCATGGATACTCACCAAAAGTTACAGACTCAAACATCCAATTTGACACGATATTAAGGGCGAGATAGAGACATTGGGAGAATCACTGAACGATTCGGCAAGTTTGACCCAGCTCGCCAAATGGCCCAACGTGCCCATTTTCAATCCATCTTCTCGAATTCAATCTCGCAAACCTCGAAAGCAAAATCAAAGCATGCACTAACGAAATTCAAACAAGACCCGTACTACCCATCACCCCGGGTTACTCAGATTTTTCTGGATTTTGCCAAAATTGGCCATTTGACAATATTTGGTCTTAAAAGTGGTGTCACCCACTCTATCATTGAGCAATTTTTGTCATTTAGCACATGTACGAGTTACTCAGACTTCACCCAATCAATCTAACGACACACAATCACAACCTAATTCATTAAAAAACACAAAAATTATGGGCATTTGACAATCAAACAATATGTAGGATTTTCAAATTAAAATAGGTATTTAAGCATTCTAATCCTATCAGAGAGGCCCAACACACATCAATACGATACGATCATTGCAAAAGAGTTGAAAATTTTTAACAATAAACTCGGGGTTTTAGGACTAACCTTTAATGCCGATTGAAATATAATTGAAATGCTAGGTGGTAAAGAAATCTTAGTTTCGAGAACCAATCAATAACTAAAATACTAATTGAAAGCAAGTATATTGAGAGTACTACCTTGGTGTGAGTTTTGAAGTTTAAAAAGCGAGAAAAAGTGAAGAAGTTCGAATTTTAAGACTTTTGGCCATTATAAACCATCCATTTTGTGTTCATTTGGCGACGTCAGTATTGCTCACTGAATGGTCTTGTACCTCACTGAGTTTACTGGGCGTCCAATTTACATGGAGGCCCGAACGGCGGACACTAGCGGGATCGCCAACCAGTTTCGCGATTCGCCAACTGGATCCTTATTTCGCCAACCTGCACTTTCAACACATTCTTCGTTTTAACGTACAAAATCAACATACCATTATTTATAAAAGCAAACTAAAGCATTTAAAACCTTGGGTTGCCTCCCAAGAAGTGTATTATTTAACGTTGTGGGTCGATGTGAGCTACCAGTCAAACTTCGTCTCTGGGTTAGACCTAGTGCCACTCGGTAACCCGTCTTTACTGCTTGGGTAGAGATGAAGCAATGTGTGGTCCAAGAGGTCTTCAATTAACTTGATTGATCTTGAGTGGAAGCCACTCATCTGATTGAGTACCTCTACGCTTTCCCTCATCACCTCTAGCATTCTATCTTGCTCGTGAAGCTTTTGGAGAATGATTAATAGCGTATCCTCGATACGTTTATTTTCATTGCTTCTAGACCTTTCTCGTTCTTAAGGAGGTATGTGCCTCCTTTGACTCTTGCACTGGTTTTCCACCTTTGAGATTTTGGTGGCTAAGTCGTTCAACTGAGTTAACAATGTAGCTAACTTGAAGTCACCCTCAACTTCTTGGTTCGCCCCAGCTTACTTGCCACCATTTCCCTCAGCCATGCTCAGGGTTTCTGCATACAACAACTTAGAGAAAAACAAAACTAAAAATAAAATTAGTAAACTACGACTAAGAAGAACAAAAATTCTACTAATCTAAGAATTCTCAAGTAACACCGCTCCCCGACAGCGGCGCCATTTTGATGTTTGCATAATCAAGATACAACTTCCAATGCAAGTTTCTATAGTCGTATAATAGTTTAGTAACCTAACCAAGGGTTGGGATCGTTCCCTAGAGAATGGTTTTGAGAAGAAATAGAAAAATAAAATTTAGTTCTAACTAGTCGTAGCTAAAGACATTAACGATTAAAAACATTGTAAATTAAAGATGGACATAAGAGTATCAATTAACAATGGGATTTTTTCACTAGTGAGTAAAAACAACAAAATAAACAAGGATTTCTAAGTAATGAGAGGGGATCCTTGAGATGTGACGGGAATACGGGTTAAGCTAGATTATTGGGTATATGCTTTCGAAAGAAGATTCATAGAATAATTGTGACTAGGGTAAACTTTAAGGAGGATAAGCTCTCTCTCGAGCAACTTACCTTGTTTCAAATGCGTTCCTCTAGGACACCCATTTCCAGCATGAAGACCAGCTTACGCCTTAACCCACTTACTCTCTCGAGCTGAGTGTGTAGACATGGGACTAGGGTTCACTCTCTCGAGCTGAACCTCATGTCGACCCACTCACACTGGCCATCAATTTAGTAGTTTTAGTTTTACGACCTCTCTCTCTCGCAAAATAAACTTGTATTTGCAACTACAAATTCATTAAATTCATCCACAACTACTAAATGAAATCACAATTAAACTACGATTAAACTATCATCAAGTAAGACCCAACAATTATCTTAACCCATATTCGCTAAATCACACCCCAAGAATTGGGGTTTTTAGCCACACATGTATAAACGATAGAAATTTATACCAAATTGATCTTGCATTCAAATGGGTATGAAGATGTAAGTCTTGATACATGCCAAAATTAAAGAATCCAAGAGGCCCAAATCCAAATCTTGAAGATGAAACCCTTTGGAACTTTGAGTCTTCAAAACCCTCTCAAACTTAGAACAAAAGTATCAAAAATTACTATTCTATATGAAAATTATAATAATTGTTCGACTCTTAAAACTATAACTCTAACTAGTATTTATAGTTTTCATAGATTTGTGCTGCAGCGGATCATTCGGCATCGTTAGTTGGAATCACCGATCAACTCAGCGATTCGCCTTTTGGTGTAGTTCATCGCCGTCTTGCACCATCCTTCAGCATCGTCATGCTCTGGGTCATTAGGCTACATGGTACTGCTTCGCGGAACTTCTTGGCGATGCGCCAACTACTCTCTTTTTTCGCCGACTTGATCCTTTCCTTCAGGGCTCAGCACACTGGGATAAAAGGCGAAGTAAGACCCTTCGGCGACTCTCCCAGTGGAGTCGCCAATCCTCAGGCCTTCATTTCTTCGTTCTTTTTCAGTCTTTTCATTCCTTGTTGTGATGTAGTGTCCATGCTTTCCTTAAAACTTCAAATACCTGAAACTTAAGGGTTTTCATCAGATATTGAGCTAAAATAAGCATTTGAGGACACAATTTTTATTAAATATAACCCTAAATGAGTCCAATTTGTGGACTCATCATCCAGCAACTTTTCCCAATTCTTTTCGTTGGCACTAACATAATGTCGTAAGTAACACTCCAAGAGTGAGTTGATCCGCTCCGTCTGCCCATCCGTTTGAGGATGGAAGTTGGTCGAAAAGTGCAACTCCGACCCTAGTAAACCAAATAATTCCCTCCAAAATGCACTAGTGAATCGGGGATCCCGATCACTAATAATATGTTTGGGTACACCCCAATGTTTTACGACATCTCGTAAGAATAAGCGGGCTGCTTCCTTGGCTTTGCAGCCAGTCGTTGTGGCAGTAAATGTCACATATTTTGAGAAGAGATCAATAACAACCATAATAGTACCTAACCCCTTCGAATTCAGTAAGCATGTGATGAAATCCATGGTGACGCTGTCTCACAATTTTTCAACAATAGGCAGCGGCTCAAGTAGTCCGCCAGGCGCCTTCGTTTCAACTTTGTCTTGTTGACAAACGAGGCAAGTACGTACATAAACTTCAATGTCATCTTGCATTTGAGGCCAATAATAAGAGTACTCCAACAATGTCAAAGTTTGTTTCTGCCCCGGGTGACTTGCCCACGCAGTATCATGACCCTCCTTGATCAAAGTACGCCTAAGGTTTGCCCACCTCGGAACTTACACGCGTCTGCCCGTAGTGTACAACAAATTGTTCTCTTCCCAAAACTTTTTCGTCTTGCCTTGTTGGGCAAAACTGAGAAGTTGTTTCACTACAGGATTATGCTGCATACCCTCCTTAATATTGTCGACAACATTGATGCAAGTTGAACTAACAATCACAGCCAAGGCAGCCTTGCGACTAAGCGCGTCGGTTACAACCTTAGCCTTCCTCGGCTTGTACTCAAAAGTGAAATCAAATTCAACCAAGAAGTCTTGCCAACGGGCCTGCTTCGTAGTCAACTTCTTTTGGGACTGAAAATAAGTTGTTGCGACGTTATCCGTCTTAACAACAAAATGAGAACCCAATACGTAATGACGCCAAGTCCTTAGACAATGGACTACAATTGTTATCTCCCTTACGTGTGCCGAATACCGCCTTTCGACATCATTCAATTTTCTCCTCTCAAACGCTATTGGGTGGCCCTCTTGCATAAGGACGCCACCACTAGCAAAATCAGATATGTCGGTATGAATTTCAAACGCCTTAGTGAAATCGGGCAACGCTAAAAACAGTTCAACGGTAATGGTTGCCTTAAGCTTTTCAAAGGCATCATGACACAAATCACACCACTCCCACTCATGACTCTTTTTCAGAAAGTCAATAACTAGAGCAGCAATAGCGGAGTAGCCAACTATGAAGTGTCGATAATAATTGGCGAGGCCAAGAAAGGACCGTATTTCGAGTACCTTTGTTGGAGCCTCCTAATCCTGAATCACCTCCATCTTATCGTTGTGCATCCTTATTTCACCATGACTAATAGTGTGTCCAAGGAACTGGACAGTTGGTTGTGCAAAGCTACAATTTTTCGCTTCACGCACAAGTCGTTATCTCACAAGACTTTGAACACTTTGCATAAGTGCTCAACATTCTCCTCCATACTATTGCTATAAATAACACTATCGTCCAAATATATAATTACAAACTGATCCAAAAGGGATGGAACAACTTGTTCATCAATGTACAAAACGTTGTTGTAGCATTTGTCAAACCAAAAGGCATGACCAGCCACTCAAAGGCTCCATAACGAGTAACACAAGTCATCTTTGGCTCGTCTTCTTTGGCAATCCGAACTTGGTAATAACCCTTCCTCAAGTCCATTTTCGTGAACACTTTGGTCTGCCCTAACCTATCAAATAAATCAGCGATCAAAGGAATATGATATTTGTTCTTTATCGTGACCTTGTTGAGGGCCCTGTAATCAATACACAAACGCAGCGTCCATTCCTTGTTCTTTTGGAATAAAACAGGTGCACCAAATGGCGCCTTAGACGGACTAATGTTTCCAATATCAAGCAACTCTTTAAGTTGCTTCCTTAATTCTTCCAATTCTGAAGGCGCCATGCGATAAGGTGTCATGGCAGGTGGCTTTGCCCCAGGAACCAATTCAATTTGGTGATCAACTTTTCTTTGCAGTGGCAGCCATTGGGGAAGTTTTTTGGGCATCACGTCCCTATTATCAATAAGGACCTGCTCAATACAAGGAGGCAAATCTACTACCTCAATTGAGTTTTCGACGCCTCCGACAAGGGCAACAAGAAAGGTTGGTTCTCCTTTCTTAAAACCCTTAACAATCTGCATAGATGACAAGTGCATTCCATTTTATTGTACCCAAATAAGGGGTACCATGCAAGAACCTTTGGCATCGCTGATGTGAAGTTGGTTGAGACACATTAAAATAAACCCGTTAACTTCATACCAAAAATTCAGCCCCAAAATAATGTCAAACGCATCAATTGGTGCAATTGTGAAGTTTGTTAACCCCTTATATCCTCCTAAATCAATGGGGACTTTAGGAGTGAAACCATGGACAGTAGTGGGGAGGGAATTGACGATTTTCAACAACGCATCGCTGGCAACATAATTCAAACAAAGATCCTTAGTTTCTTCCTCCGTTACAAAATTATGAGTTGCATCGGTGTCCACTATAATTCAAACGTCTTTGCCATTCAACTTGGCATTAACGAATAATGATTCACGTGGCCTTACACAAGTTGACTGGGCAGCCAACACTACAAGTGTCATGTGATTGAACAAATTCACAACCACATTTTTCGCCTTGTCCGCTCCACCAACCTGTTCGCCTTGCTCCCTAGATGGCCACCGGTTTGCATCGCTGCCTTCTCTTGCTGGCAGTAACCATATCACTCAATTTACCCAACGACGGACATTAACGAGTAGTGTGAGTAGTCTCATCACAAATATAACAACCCTCACGATGTGGAACACCTTTCTTACGATCCTCATAATTTTTGCGGAAATTAGAAGGCTAGTTACAATTTGTAACCTTTCATGTCGCTGCCTCGCTTGGGACTTATTATCCACATTGGGAGTAATATTTTTTCTCCGGTTGTCCCTCCCCTTAGCTGCATCGGCACAAAAATCAGTTAGCGATTCAGCCACTACGATCGCTTCATTAACATTGTTGACTTGTCGCTTTTGGAGTTCTTGTTTGGCCAAATTTGGAGACCATTCAAGAAGTAAAACCACAAGTCTTCGCTGGTAAGGTTTAGAATATGAAGAGTGAGCTTCGTGAACTCCTTCACGTAATCACGAATGGAGGAAGTTTGCTTCAATTCTCTCAACTTTTGACGATCCTCATGTACCACATTTGAAGGTAAAATTGACGCTTCAACTCTTCTTTGAACTGCCCCAAATCATCTATGAAACATACCCCTCGCTCCATATCTGCCTTTTTCCTCTGCCACCACAACATGGCAGTATCATTGTAATACATAGCTGCTGTCCAGATTTTTGCATCTTCACCAGTAATGTTCACATGCTTGAAATAAGCATTCATTTGCCACAAGAAAGTCTCAACGTCTTGGGCATTCCTTTCACCATGAAACTGCTTTGGTTTAGGAGGTTCAATACGTCTCACAAACAATAACGGTACCAGCAACTCCCACAACAACAGTCACATCAACCTGCCTTTACAAAGTCTCAAACTCTCTATGAAGAGAGGAGAGAGCTTTTGTGAGTTTAAGTTTAAGGTTGATCAGTCTTTCCTTGCTCACTTCCTCAAGTTCTATAAAGTTACTCTTGACCTCATCAAGGCCCTCAAGAGCCACTGATTCAAGAGAACTAAAGTTGTTCTCAACAAAAACAAGTCTCCTACTCAAGGCCGACAAACCAGCCTCAACTTCGATAATTTTCTCGTCAAGTTGGCTAGTGTCGGAACCTTCCCCTTCTTCACAATGGGTTTTGCCACAAACTGGTGGGTTAGAAATGGAGTCCCTCACCTTACTTTTATCATGTTTCTTGGTAGCATCCTTTCGAATCTCCTATTCCTTTCTCATGAATAGCCTCTTCGTTGCGTAGCGACTTCGACGTCATGTTCGAACCTACACTCTGATACCACTTGTCACGGACCTATTTTCAAAGGTCTCGTGGGACAACCAAGCTGGACTTGCACAACACCATTTAAGCTCAGTCTTAACAATAAATTAGCACTAAAGTGCAACAGTAAGAATGTCTAAAATAGTCCACAAATGAACAACCAACAAGAAGCAAAGTAGAGACCGATTTACGAGGCAAGTGCCAATTTTCTTTTATATTTTTCTAAGTGTTCTTCTCATAAAATGATATGTCTTCTAAGACTTATAAAAGCTGCAAACTAAGTCTATAAAACAATGGGAAGCAAAGTTCCAAGAGAAAAGACTAAAATAGATAACTTTACAAAAGTATAAAAATTGGTGGGAAAAGTTGGTCCTTTGTTGCCAAAAATGGCAAAAACGTTCCTTTCTCAAATCAGCTTTGTATTAGCCCTTGGGAACTATTTTAATTTGACTGTTGGTCAAGGGCATTAATTGCTACCCCAAGAGTCTTCAAGTAATCCCCCAAAGTTGGATGAAAATTGGCACGACATTCGAGACCCGTTGAAGTGTGAAATAAATCTGCCTCGCTCCCAGAAATGCTGGAAATTAATGCAGCCTCCTTCGGGGTGGTACACTAGCCTTCTATAGAATATGTATACATATAACGGAAACCAAAAAAGTTAGCCCAAAACAATGGCAAAGGAAAAGCTTCAAAGAGGCTCGTATTGGAGCCTTCCCAGTTTTCTCATCTTAACTCTAAATGATGGAAATTGCCATCTATTAGTAGTTAGCAACCCTCTGATGGTTGTTGGTAAGTCTATTACTATGTATATACCTTAATTACATCAGTGTTATGGCTCATAGAAGCCAGTTTGTCTGCTACTTTGTTAGCTTCTCTAAAGTAGTGCCTAGTAATCACTCCATGGTCTATTACTAGTTTTTTGATCTCCTGCACCTCTTTATGTATCCTCCAAGGTACCTTCCAAGAGTCATTTATTGAAGAGATAGTAAATATGTTTCTCCCAAGACAAATGTATGACTATTTTTCACACACCATTTGAGACCAAAAAGAAACGAAGAGGCTTCAGCTAAGTTGCTAGTGCCTTGGCCTAATGGGAGAATGAAGGCCATAATGAATCTGCAGAGTGAGTCATTGATTAATCCCCCACCACTACATGAAGTACCAACACATGATCCATCTGAGTTCCTTTTCACAAACAATAGTGGGGGTATGATCCATTTGATTGGAATAACAATAGTTTCTTAGAGGTTGATGTCCAGCATTATAAGTAAGCTTCTCCAATTATCTAGAATAAATAAGTTTGTGAAGGCGGACTTGGTAAGATGGCAAATATTGAAAGATATCATAGAGGTGGATTTGAAAATTGAAGGTTTCTCATATTCATATTTTGAGCTACATCTCGATCTCCAAAGCTCCCACATGACAATCATTGGCAAAATTCTTATAATATAGGCTGCGATGGAGTTATGTCCTTTGAAGTTCCAGGTTTTGTACAAAAGTTCTCTAAGATTAGTGCTTCTAGTTGATATCTATATCCCCAACAAAAGATTGTCAAATCCTTTGAGTATATTGACCAGTGTAAAATAAGTGCTCAGAGCTTTCCGATCTTGGGGTCATACAACATTAATTAATGTTGACTCCAAATTTTGGTCTGATATTTCTAAAGTTAATACTTTTTAAGTATTTTATTTTTTAAATAGTTCAAAATACATGTTTTGCCATTTTAATGCATTTTGTTGATAATTATCCTTATTCTCAAAATGTTAGGATTTTTATCAGTTAATTCTGTTTATATTATTTTATGACAATCGATTGAATTAGTTCATTTTTTATAAAATCATTATTTCTGTTAAATTTCATTTTTTACATGTTATTGGTTACGTTCATTACATTTTTCATATTCATTTTCTCTGTTACATTTGTTAATATTTATTTTGATATTTGGCAAAGTCTAGAAATTCATTCTGATATAGATAATATTTCATACATAGATATTTTATTAACCGGTGATTTTGGCCCACGATTTTAAGATAGTGGTATTGTACTATTGAAAGTTTTCAATTCCCTATTTATAAAATAGTTTGCTCATTAGGTTAAAAGGTGGTGGATTTTTTTTTAGGGATAAGAATTTTTCAGATTGTTTGTTCACAAAAAGGGGGTTTTCATTGTTTATTATTTTTCCGGTGAGCTCACCAAAGCTCCACCAGTCCACCACCATCAACACCCCTTGATCTCTCCCTTACTTTCATTTCTCAATAGCCGGACCACCACCCAAAACCACCAAAAAATAAACCAAGCAGTCTCCAAACCTATCGAAAATAACTTAGTTGGGAACCACAATTGTGGATTTCGAAGGATGCCTAACACCTTCCCTTCGAAATAACTTGAACCCCTTACCTAGGATTTATTGGTTTAGTAGACATTTTTTTATTAATTAATTGGTTTCCTAGTTTTCCTAAAAATTAGGTGGCGACTCTCTTTTCCCTTTTACCCTTTTAAAAATTCTTTTAACTCTTTCAAAATTTAGTCACTGCGATGTTGCGCCCTCTCAAAGGATGTCAACAGAATGGCGACTCCACTAGGATATAGAGGTTTTAACGATTATGGGTTCATTTTTTCAAATTGAGGAGACTATTCTTTTATTGTGTTATTCATTATATCTTGTATATTTTGTTGATTATTTGCATATTGTACTCATTATTTGTTCTTTATTTATTGTACATTGTTGTTGCATTCGTAGCATTTTCTAATATATGTATAGTATATTAAAGAACAGTTTCTACATAATTGCAGACAAACTTTTTTATACTCAACCCTATTCCGGAATGATCGGCAATTTATTGGTTCGTCATGCGTCCAATGGTCGTCATGAGTCCCAGCTTAAGTTGTTCGCTTGGGTTCCCGGTCTATCAAAAGTCACTCTTGGTCACCTAGTTTTAGAACATTCATAATCTCAGTCCAATCTCTATTCAAGTCACAATCTGTTGGAACTACGTTTGACCTAATTCCTGCTTCAATGGGATACATAGGCGCCATAACGACTCGTCATGTTCCTCGTAAGCTTTCCATTATTTCAAAGTGGAAACTTGGGCAAAATTTTTTAGGAGGTCTCTGAAAATTTTACGAATGAGAATTGTTACAAGATTGAATACCGGAGGTTGCTAAAGCTGAAACAGGGGCAAAATTTTTAAGGAATGCCCTAAAAAATTTCACCAAGGTTGTACTATAACATTAGATTTATGAGGCATCACTCCGAGTTGATTTGTATCTTTTGCATTAAATTTTGTACGTGATGTATATTCATTGTATATCTTTCATTTTATTTATCTCATATTCCATTAAAAAGGGATTGTTTTATTTGACATTTTTAAAATTTGGGTGGTCCGCCCTTCAATGTGACTCATTCATTTTTTACTTTTGTTACTTTTTCTTTAATTAATAAAAAAGATTGTTTGTTAAATTTGGGTGATCCGCCCTTCAATGTGACTCACTGATTTCTTCATTCTTGTTAAGTTTTCTTTAAATATTAAAAAAAAAAGTATTTTTTTTTGTTAATTTTGGGTTGTCCGCCCTTCAATGTGGCTCATTGGTTCTTTATTCAGTTTATTTTTCTTTCAAAAAATTCATTTGTTGTTCAAAATATAGGTTTTATGTCATATCTGAACGAACTACGCGAACCTAATTCTCATCAATGAGATACGTAGGCAACCCTTTTGGGGTTCGGTATTCTTTATTCAAAAGATTCCTTATTTTTTATTCTTTTTAAAATGTTCATATTTTTAAACTAATTTTTTGACTTGGTTGGTGCCAACACAATTCAAGTGTGCATGGGAAAAATAATTTGTACAATAGAAAAGATTGACTTCTTGTTAAACCATAAATTCTTTTGGTACCTCTCATTCATACTTTTGTTACACTTGAAAATAGTCTCTTGTATACATTCAAGTTAAGAACAAAACCAGATTCATTATTTCATGTGCATTATGTGGTGAGTTTAGAGTTAAATTCAATTGTGTTGCGTTGTTGATCTAGAACTTTACCTAAATGTTTGTTAAGGCGAAATTATGGGTAATGTTTGATTTGAAAAATGATCGTAGGCCTTCTTTGACCCGTTTGAGCCTTTCAAAACCTACCAAATGACATTAATTCTTAGCATGTCGCCACTTTGAGCCTTAAGCCTATTTTTTGGATAACTACATTTTTAACTGATACCTTTTCTCAGTGCTTATACGCACTATCCCTCTTTTGGCCTGACTTTCTTGAGCGCGCTGAAGACATGCAAGTTTCAAAAAAAGATTCAAAGTTTAAATTTGTCAAAGACAAAAGTAACCAAAGTCCCTGAAAGTCAAGAATACAAAAATGGCTTCAAAAGAAAGAAAGAAGAGTTGAAAATTCCCCTCAAGTACAAGCAAGCAAAATTTCAACAAAAGAAGAAGATTACTCTAATCAATCAGGAGAAAATTCAAAAGATGATGAGATGGGGGGAAAGCTCAGACAAGAAAAACTTCAAAAGAAGTCAAAAAGTGCAAAGAGAAGGGACAATAAAGAGAATCAAATGCTAAAAGTATAACAAATGTTGAAAGCACCAATTCAGTGCAATGCTCAAGAAAGGATTAAGTCACTTTATCCCAAATAACTATTTTATCCGTCCCTAAGACTACATTACAAGCTATTAACAAGCCCTACATGATTTCATTTCAAATGTTCTCACATTAGTGAAGATTTACATGAAGGCCAAGCCTGTGGTATCACAATTGCATGCGTTGAACATTTTTCTTGAGTGTGAGTGTGCTTTTCCAAATGTTCCCAAATCAAAATACTTTAAATGTGTGCAAATTGGGACTTTCTTTGTAGTGAGGTCACTTGAAACATGATTTTAGATCTAGTTAAAAGCCTTTGTTTGTAGCAAGATGGACAAATCTTGTTGTTACTTGAGTACATTTGAGGTACCACTTGAATCCATAGGAATTACCTCGAAATCAATCTCAGTTGAAAGAGAAAGAATTGTGAGAAATTTTTGTTC
Source organism: Solanum pinnatisectum (assembly GCA_035578085.1). Taxonomy (NCBI): domain Eukaryota; kingdom Viridiplantae; phylum Streptophyta; class Magnoliopsida; order Solanales; family Solanaceae; genus Solanum; species Solanum pinnatisectum. The sequence goes on from CM069077.1 coordinate 13,323,556, forward strand.
AATACTATTTTTGGCGCAAACCAAGTTAAAATATGTTTCATTGTTCATAAAATAAAAATGGGTTGAAACCCACTTTTCAATATTTGTCCATACCAATTTTGTGGACCATTTCATTGTTGATATTTGTCCAAACCAACTTTGTGGACCGTTTCATTGTTGATACTTGTTCAAAGTAACTTTGTGGACCGTTTCATAGTTCAAATTATATTTTTTGGGTCGTCATATCCTTCAAAATGCATCTTTTTAAATTTGGGCCGTCATACCCTTCAAATGATATTTTCTTAAATTTTGGGTAGTCATACCCTTCAAAATGACATCTTTTTAAATTTAGGTCGTCATACCTTTCAAAGTGACATTTTTTAAAATTTAATTTGTTATCTCAAATAAAATGATGTTTTTTTAAAATTGGTTTGTCATGCCGTTCAATATGACACTTTTTATTTTGTTATTTCATTTCGATTGACATTTTTTCTTATTCATGATGCTATTAAATTTGAATTGTTGCATTGGTTAATACCTTGTTCATATGAGGCCATGTTTGCCTAATTTATGTTGCATTTACGTTATATTTGTTACTAACATTGTTATTGCAGATTTTGTGATACACCATTCATGTTAAGTTCAAGATTGGGTTGTTATCTCCCTTCAAATGACACTTTAAGTTCAAGTTGGGTTGTCTGCCTTTCAAAGACACGTTGGGTTGTCACCTCGTTCAAAGTGACATGTTATATTCAACATGGGTCGTCCGCCTTTCAAAGAGACACGTTGGGTTGTCACCTCATTCAAATTGACATGTTATATTCAAGTTGGGTTGTCACCTCGTTCAAAGTGACATGTTATATTCAACATGGGTAGTCCGCCTTTCAAAGAGACACGTTAGGTTGTCACCTCGTTCAAAGTGACATGTTATATTCAACATGGGTCGTCCGCCTTTCAAAGAGACACGTTGGGTTGTCACCTCGTTCAAAGTGACATGTTATGTGTCACATCCCTTCAAATGACATGTTATATTCAAATGGGTTGTCCGTCTCTTAAGGAGATACGTTGGTTTGTCACCTCGTTCATAGTTACATGTTATATTCAAATTGGGTCGTCTGCCTTTCAAGAGACACGTTTGGTTGTCACTTCCCTCTAAGTGCCATGCTAAGTTCAAGTTGGTTCGTCTGCCTTTCAAAAGACAAGTTAAGTCGTCACCTCGCTCAAAGTGACGTGTTATTCACATCATCCTCCTTTGAAAGAGGTACACTACCTTCACTGTGCAATTCTGAATGTAACATCACATGTATGTGAATGTTTTTCAATTTACAATCAAATATTGCCTTTTGTTTATTATTTTCAGCCCTATTGGCGGATGTAGAGTATTGTTCAAAATCTCTACTAACGTTTCATATTTTTTGTTCAAAGTTTATCAAACCAAATTTTGGTTCGTCAACTTTGTTTGACCAGGATCTCTTTCATCGATCCTAATCAAACAAAGGGGCAAGTTGTTGACACCAAATTTTGATCTGATATTTCTAAAGTTAATACTTTTTAAGTATTTTAATTTTTAAATAGTTCAAAATACATGTTTTGCCATTTTAATGTAATTTGTTGATAATTATCCTTATTCTCAAAATATTAGGATTTTTATTGGTTAATTCTGTTTATATTATTTTGTGACAGCCGGTTGAATTTGTTCATTTTTTATAAAATCATTATTTCTATTAAATTGCATATTTTACATGTTATTGGTTACGTTCATTATAGTTTTCATATTCATTTTCTCTGTTACATTTGTTAATATTTATTTTGATATTTGGCATAGTCCAGAAATTCATTCTGATATAGATAAATATTTCATACATAGATATTTTATTAACCGATAATTTTGGCCCACGGTTTTAAGATAATGGTATTATACTATTGGTAGTTTTCAATTCCCTATATATAGAATAGTTTGCTCATTAGGTTAAAAGGTGGTGGAAAATTTTTAGGGATAAGAATTTTTTCAGATTGTTTATTCACAAAAAAGGGGTTTTTATTGTTTATTATTTTTTCGGTGAGCTCACCTGAGCTCCACCAGTCCACCACCACCAAAGACCCCTTGATCTCTCCCTTACTTTCATTTCTCAATAGCCGGACCACCAACCAAAACCACCGAAAAATAAACCAAACAGTCTCCAAACCTATCGGAAACAACCTCCGAAATCATGGGAAATCAGACCAAGCTCAGAACCACTATTGAAACAACCCTTTACCTCGATTCTTCCTTTCCTCGATCAAACCCACAATCTCTTTTCACCTTTGCCATCTCCGGCGAACATCCTACCAGATAACCCAAAACCCCCATCCATTTTTCGATTAACAAAGCACCGGACCGATATTTCAGTGAGCTAAGAGCTTCTTTTCTAGCGAACACAACCAAATGAGCTTAAAGCTCTCGCCACCAACAACAGCAACTACCAACAACTCCCTTCATCCTTTTCGCCGCGACACAACGACTCTAAGCTTCATTTTCGGTGAAACCACCACACTGCCACCATCACCGAACCAGCACCTCCAAACTGACCAAGACCCCACCCCATTTTCTCCATTTTCTCATACCCCCATCACCAATGAGCTCTAAGCTCCGAGAGACAGTAACAAAAACATCCAAATGACCCTTCAAAGCAGCCAACGATAGCAACAACAACCAAACGATCTCACACCAGAGGACATCCACAATTCCATTTCCAGCGAGGTTTGAGTTTTCAGTTCTAAATCTAACTAAATTGCTGTTATTTTACTTTGTTTTCTTTGTTGTTTTGTTGCTATATTCAGATGTGTTTCAGATGGTTTAATTTTTTGGTTTTAGATCTGGCCGGAGGGACTCAAAGTCCGGCCACCTTTATTCCAACATTGCTGCTCAAGTTTAGCTCTGATTGCATATTTATTTGTTTGTTACTGTTGATTATTTTTTAAAATTTTGGTGACTAGTCTAATTTTTTGCATTGTTGGGTATATTTTAAAGTTTCTATTGCTATTTGGTTGATAAATGTTTCGTCATTATTATTTTATTTGCTACTATTAGCTTGTGATTTTATGATATATTTTGTTTTCCTTCCACTTTTATTATTTTAGCTTTTTTTTAATGATGTACTATTTTTTAATTTTATTTTTGTTTAGTTGCTGTTGCAGTTCATTTTATTTATTTCTAGTTATTGATAGGTTTATGTCATAATATTATTTTATTATAATTGCTCTTCTTGTGCATTTTTCAATTCTATGGATACTTTTATGTTTTGAGTTGACCAGATTATATTATTGTTCCATTTATTCACTGTTATTTTCAATTAGCTTTTCTTATTGACATTTCTTATATTGATATTATTCTTTATTTGTTAAAATTGGCCAATGAAAAAATCTCTTTGTCGGTTTTGGAGGCTGACGGAAATTTAGTTTATGTTTATATTCTTTATATGTTATTCATTACTAACACTTTTACTAAGTGTCTTTACAGGTACACAGAGTTGCTTCCCATTGAAGCTATTCGAATAAAGTTCGAATTATACTCTTTATTCATTAATGTATATTATTGATGTTAGGCAAACTTAGGCCGATTCTCATATTATTGTTTTATGATATTATATGTTATTATTTGTGTATATCACTTGTTTATTATACTTGTATATTTGTTTTTATCTCCTCCTCAATTTGAAAAAATGAACTTAGTCGGGAACCACAATTGTGGATTTCGAAGGATGTCTAACACCTTCCCTTCGAAATAAATTGAACCCCTTACCTAGGATCTATTGGTTTCGTAGACATTATTTTATTAATTAATTGGTTTCCTAGTTTTCCTAAAAATTAGGTGGCGACTCCCTTTTCCCTTTTACCCTTTTAAAAATTCTTTTAACTCTTTCAAAATTGAGTCACCGCGATGTTGCGCCCTCTCAAAGGATATCAACAGTTAATGTGATTCCAAATCTGGAAATTTTGTCATATGTAGGTAGTCTAGAGTGAATAGTTCTCCAAGCTACAAATGACATTTTATAAGGAACAACTTTGTGCCATAGTCTTGAGTCAAAGTGAGAAATATTTCTCATTTGTCTAAGACTTTAGAAGGGGAAATCGTAAAGTCTCCTGATTCAGAAACCGTCCAAACAGAGATATCTTCTTTGTCTTGATTGATGGTAATAGGAAACCTAGTTATAATTTTTTTGATGTAGTTATTTGGCTGAGGAATCAGTATTGTCCAATCCCATGCACCTTTCCTGAAAACTTCATTCACATTAACATCTTCATTTTCTATGAAATCCTCCATGAGAGAGTAAAGTGGCCTCTAGGTGGTCCAATTGTCAAACCATAAGCTAATGGTCCCTTTGCATGTACTCCACCAAATAAGGTCATCCACGGTGTCTCTCAACTCGCACACAGCCTTCCAACTATGTGATTGAGAAGGACACCAATGGACAGTAGTGGGATGAACATTAGTGCAGTACTTGGCTTTCAGAAAGTTAGTTCATATTGAATTAGAGGTTCTAAATTTTCACCATTGTTTAGTTGTAAGGGCTTTGCAGATGTCTTTTAAACTTCTGAAGTTAGCACCTCCCTCATTGTATGGAAAGCACAAATTCTCCCAAGAGATCCAGTGATGTTTTCCACCTTCATCATTTTCTGACAAAAAAATCTAGCAATATACTTTTCTATGATCTTTATGGTGCCTTTAGGAGGATGTACAACAACCAGTGTGTGAATGTTAAGAGCTTGGAGGACATGTCTAATAAGAGTATCTTTTCCACCAGTGGAGATGAACTTGAGGTTCCATCCTTTGATTATGTTAATAACCTTGTTGATCATATAAGAAATTATGTCTAGGATTTTTCTCCCAAAATAAATGGGGCACCCTAAATATTTCATGGGGAGATTCTCAAATCTCATGTCCAGGATCATTCCAATTCTTCTAATGGTCCTTTTTGGCGCTTTAGAATCTAGTGAGTAGAAGCTCTTATTTTTGTTGATAAGTTACCCTGATACATTCTCATAGGATTCCAGAGTCTTGAGAATTAATTGGAGGGAAACGTTATTCCCACGATTAAAAATAATTGTGTCATCTGCCAAAGAAAGATGATTAATCAGTGGACCATGAATATTCATGTAGAAACCTTTAAATGCATGATTATTATGCAAGGAGTTAAGCATTTGTGATAGAAGTTCAGTAGTAAGGACAACTAAGGAGGGGGAAAGAGGGTCGGCCTGTCTAAGAGACCTCTCCCTGATTTAAAGAAACTTTATCTGCTACCATTCACAATAAGAGAGTACCAGTGAGATAAATTTGTAAATGACGTCGATCCAATTTTTAGAAAAATCAAATTGTCTTAAAATGAAACAGAGGAAAGACCATGACACTCTATCATATGTTTTAGACATGTCAAGTTTAATGATAACATTACCACCTTGATTTGGTTTCTTAATGTCATTAACAATTTCTTGGGCAAGGAGAATATTTTCAGTAATGTCCCTACCTTTGACAAAGCCACTTTGATTATGACTAATGATTTTAGGAAGAATTTTAGAAAGTCTAGCATTGATAAGTTTAGCTAAAAAATTACTAGAAGTATTGCATAAACTAATAGGTCTAATGTTAGAAAAGTCTTGTGGAGAACTAACTTTGGGCAACATGATAATGCAGGTGTGTGAGAAAAATTTAGGAAGGGTAGCACCTTGGAAAAAATCAACCATAGCAGCATGGACATCATTGGCAACGACTTCCCAAGCAGATTGATAAAATTTTACCAGTTAGACCATTAGGTCCAGGGGCACTGTCTGGGTTAATGGAGAAGACACACTATTTTACTTCTTGTAGGGTCGAAATCATAGTAAGAGTAATATTGTCTTCTATAGTAACTGATCTTTGCAAAATGTTAATAATTGCACTGTCTTCACTAGTCTTTTATGCATTGTAAAGTTTTTCAAAGAACTTAATGACTGCTTCAACAACTTGAGGGGATCCTTCTACCCAGTTTCCATCTTGATCTTTGATCTTATGAATATGGAGTCTCTTTCTTCTGTCCTTGATGGTGTTGTGGAAGAAGGTTGAATTAGTATCACCTTCTTCAAGCCATTTCACTCTAGGTTTTTGTCTCAACACTTTATCCTATAAATTTAGGAATCTAGTGTACTCAACTTTAGCTCTGGACAAATTCTGTATGTTTTCTTGGGTGTTGTTGGTTATGGAAGCTTCTTCTAAATCCTTTATAAGGTTCTCAAGTCTCTTTGGTTCTCATAAAAATCACCGAAAGTTATTCTGGACCAAGTACTGAGAGATTTAGAAACCTTCTTGACTTTTTGATGCAAAGTGTGTAGAGGATTGCCCTGTTGAGTATCACTTCAAGCATCTTGTACTACTTCTAAGTAATCTTTGTGTTCAGTCCACATATTGAGGAATTTGAAATATTTAATATGATTGGTAACCTCAGGGATACATTTAATTAGGAGAGGGGTATGATCCGAACAGGTATTCATCCTCTCTTGATCTCGCTCACTTCTCTTTTTTCCTCTATCGATATTGTTCACCCCTCTCCTCCCTCTCTCGATCTCGTTCACCTCTCTCATTCTTATTTCGATCTCACTTGCCTCTCTCCTTCCTCTCTCGATCTCACTCAGCTCTCTCCCGATCTCGCTCGCCTCTCTCTTCCTAATATCTGGCTAAATATACTCCCTTCGTTTAAAAAAGAATGACCTCCTTTCCTTTTTAGTCAGTTTCAAAATGAATGACCTCTTTCTATTTTTGGTAACATTTTAATTTTAGCCTTCCATGTGGCATGTTTAAGGCCACAAGATTAAAGGGCAATTTTGTACATTTGACATAACTTTAATTTAGGACCACAAGATTCGAAAGTCTTCTTTATTTTCTTAAACTCCGTGCCAAGTCAAACTAGACCATTCTTTGTGAAACGGAGGGAGTAATAGTTTTGATACAATTTTGTTTATTTTGACACAAATCAGTTGTATCAATTGTATTCGTGGTACAACCTGATACAACAAATACAATAGGTATTCAATCTGTCTCACCTCTCTCTCTCTCTCGATCTCTCTTGCATCTCTTCTCCCTCTCCTAGTCTCACTCGCCTCTCTCCTCCCCCAAACATGTAGCTATAATTTGTAGTATTGGTATAGATCTCTAATTATGCTCAAACTATATTCATTTTAAAGTTTCCTTGTTTCTTCTTTATCTCTCTCATAAATTTGCCCGCAGAGTTTACTGGACTCTTTCATTCCCTTTTATGCTATCTCTCGTTGGGACAGAGCCAAACATAACATTATCATAGAGTCCACCGGCCAAGCAATTTTCTTGAAACAGGAAGAGAAATAGGTTTAGAATATATTTCGCAACGCATTTGAAGACTCACTGTCGTTAGACGATAGAAAAAGAATGTGAGATAATTGCAAACACTAGATTTTCGGCCTAAGGCTTAAAACATTTTCTTACCCTAAGTCTTTTTATGTATATTTTTGTATTACTTAACATTCTATTTGGTTAAATTTGTATTTAACTTAGTGGAATTCTCAAATGAGCACTGCACCAAAACAATGATTTTTAGCGACTATTAATTAACGGCAATAGCTTAATTGCTGTTAATTAGTATGTTCTTTTAGAGACAATTAACACTCTTTGGAAATGTCACTAAAGCTTATAACGACATTGAAACCAATGAAAATTAACTAATGTTGGTAAAGGTTTTAGCACTCTTTGTTAATGTGCATATTTATTACGGCTAAAAGTTCTTTTTGTTGCCGTGGAGAGGTTCATTTATCAGACGACTTCCTTTCTTTAGAGTGATCCCCGTCAAGCGAAACCCCATTTCTGAGGTTGGATCCTGCTTGCCAGCTTCAGAATATCGACTCCTGTGGTCAGCTTCTGATTCCGCTTTTCTAAAAAGAAGTGACCAAGGATCTTCTTTATTATTTCCTTTTACTTTTCTCTTGGTGTTAAATCACATGAAATGAGTTGACAAGGATTTCAAACAATTTTACAATCTATGTGATAATATGGATTCAGAATAAGTATTTCAATCCATGAGAAATTTAAACCTAATAAATTTAAGTGTCCAATTTAATTTGGCTTTGGTATTAAGTTAACTTGTATAAACTTGATTCCTTTTTCGAATGCCTAAGTTCTTTTAAGAACCAATAAATTTGTTAAGATTTTTTGTGTAAGTTTGTTTACCCCTAAATTGTTTAAAAATTCGTAAATGTCTAATCTCTTCTTTGAAAAATCACTTGAAAATAATTTTCAAAATTTTCTTAAAACTAAGTGACAATTCTTCTTTTATTTTTTAAAATAATTTCTTAGTTGTGAAGTTTTGATTAAGTTCAAAATATATAGTAATTCTCCTAATGGTCTAGTACTCTTGGATCAAGGTCATTCTATAAAAGGTGTAGCCATGTACAAATAAATGCTACAAAATTTAGAGTTTAAATAGCTAAAGTTTATTTTCAATTTTTTACACATACTGCTACAAGCAAAAGGACACTTATTGGACATCCAATTACAGCAAAGGGACAAGTAAGAGCAAAATTTGGTCATCATATTCCTGACAAATTTGATCGAATTTCATTCTTTTTTACATCAATTATTACACAAAGAAGTGTCAAGCAAATGTAACAGGAAAATAGATTGAAGTAGGAAATATATATGACATTCAATTCAACATTAAATTAGAGAATTAGAGTACATATATTTCAAGACCAATATAACAAACAGTAAGATTAATGATCCTAATATTCATAGCATAAATTAAGTGAAGACACAAATTAATTAAGCATCCATAGTATCTATAAACCTAAGAATTAAGGAGCATTTCCAATTCCTTAGCAACTTGATCAATCTCCTCATCTCCTTTGAAACGAATAATTTCCTTCATACGATTCGCCTTTTCCCTTACGAGTTCACCACCCTCGTCCACCACCACGTGGTTGATCACGTCTGCGACTTCCTTCCAATGAAGCTTCCCCTCCCCGTCCCTCACAACTTCCACAGCCATGCCCACCTCTTCAACAATAAGCCTAGAATTCATTGGTTGATCAAGATGCATGGGCATGGCAATGATTGGAATCCCGTATTTCATGCTTTCCATTACTGAACTCCATCCACAATGACTCAGAAAGCCACCAATACTCGAATGCTCCAAGATCTTTGCTTGTGGGGCCCATCCTTTGAAAACCCTTCCTCTTTCCCCTACCCTATTGACAAAACCTTTAGGTAATGCCTCTTCAATTTCAACCTCCTCTTTCGCGAACCTTAAAGGCCATATGAAATTCACCTTCCTACTTTCCAACCCATAAGCAATTTCTAACAAATCTTCCTCAGACAAGAAGTATTCACTTCCAAATGATACGAAAACAGTTGATCTCTTATCTTTTGTGTTTAACCATTTTATTAAATCTGAATTCGCATCGTCAGGAGTAGGTTCTTGAACTAAAGCCAACCGGTACAATTTTTTTCCCGGTTAAACTAGTGATATAATTACTATACTTTCCTTCAATCTCATTAAATCTTTTTATCAAAACAATATGGTTAGAAAGAACAAAGCTTTGTCCAACTCGATTCTTATCTGCCTCAATCTTTTCCACAGGTATAATCTCTTTTGATCTCTCTATACTAGCCATCTCATAATCGCGATAATAAATAGTAGAAGAGAAAGGAAACTCAATACCTTTAGGCTTCTTCAACAAGTCATGCCACATATAAGCAGTCATAGTAGAGCTACTACTAATAAACTCAACCGCAGGGATATTGAGTTGAGAAGCAGCCAATGGAGCCCATGGCTGGAGAAAATCATAAATGAGCAAATCGGGTTTGAGGGTTTTCAAGATTTTGGTAAATTGAGGAGTAGATGAGTCAAAAGCTTGTTTGAGAGTGTCCATGAGATGAGGTGGGAGGCCATTAGCGGTATGTTGATGAGGAGGGAGATTTGTTGTTAGTAGAGGGAGTTCCAATAGCTTGATTGATGATGATGAATATTGTTTTTCCCTAATGGGAGTTAGGTTTGCTTGTGTAGAACACAAGTGGATAGTGAAGTTTCTTTGGCTAAGTTTGTTGGCCAACTCTAGGAATGGAGAGATGTGTCCATAACCTAACCATGGGAACATTAACACTGAAATGGACTTATCTTGCTTCATTACTTAGTAATTTTCTTATAGATTAATGGGAGAATGAATGGATATGGATGGTTAATGGTCATATTTATACTTGATCATGATCAACATGATTCCTCTTATGGTACAAGGAAATATCTGTGACCCCTTCCTTTTATAACATGTATACTACTATAAGTTATGTGTAGAAAAGGTAATTTTTCTATACAAACTTTGATTGATAACTTTGAGAAAGGTAAGCAATCTTCTATAACATGCATATTGCTAGTAGTCTACGAGAAAATCTTTTCACTCCTAATATAAATAACTTCCATGAGTAGAATAGTTTCTGAAAATTCATTGCATCAATGTAGTAGGAGTAGTTTGAGCAGATTGCATTAGAGAAAGAAGTTGATATCCCCACACGGTAAGGTGTTGAATATAACATAGAGACCCAAGATCTTATAAATGATGTGGTTCAACCATCTATAAGTGGGAGCAATGGCGTATATAGGATTTTTCAAAAGCGGCATCACCTTTTAAAATGATAAGAAATAATAAATAAAATAATGAAATATCATATTAAAATAAATATATAAAAATAAAAACAATTCACGTTGTGCACTAGACCTGAGATATGTTTTGTCGTAAGTATGATTATCAGATTTCAATCTTACCTTAGACAAGAACACTGGAGAACAATTAAACATATAATCAAGTATGTGAAAAGGACTAGAGATTACATGCTGACATCTGTTTTGTTGTAGCTAAGCATGATTAGCAAAATTTTTTTATCTAACCCTAAAGTGAACATTGGAAAACATTTAAGCATAGAAACAAGTACTTAAAAAGGACTAGAGATTACATGCTAGTCAACCATTCGAATGGGTTGGTGTTGATGAGGTACACAGACTCAAATGTCCATTCTGACAAAGACTCCAAAAGGTCAACCTCATGGAATGTGTTCACTTTGGGAGTTGCAACCCCTGTTTGGAGAGCAATCAAGCAAATATGTGTTGTTGATTTCACCATGGAAGTCGAGTATGTAGTAGCCTCTAAGGCAGCTAAAGAGTACAACCTGACAAACTCTTCCACGAAGGCTAGGCATGTAGAAGGAATGAGTGTTAATGTTGTAATCTAAGTAAGAGATTAATTGTTAGGATATATTAATCATGTGTTTTGATATAATATTATTTACTGTATTAAATATTTTTTTTTATTTAACTCAATAAAGTGTTACATTAAATAGATTATTTTGTAATATATATCCTCGACTTATATAGCAAGAGTGTGTGAAATGGGAGAATGAATGGATATAGATGACATTGGTCATATATATTTATACAAGTTAATGATCGACATGTTTCCTATTATGGAATGTGTTTTATGATTTTATCTAATGCACCCAAGTACAAGGAAATATATATATATATCCTTTATTGTATTTCCTTCCCTTTTTGTTTTTAATTCTTTTTGTGGCTTTCTTCTTCTTTTTCCAACATATATATTATATATATAAATGTTATGTAAAAAAAAAAGGTAATTTCTCCGTACAATCGCTAATGGATAACTTTGAAAAAGTTAAGCAATCTTCTAAGTTCTATAACATCCAAAATTGCTTGTAGTCTACGAAAATCTTTTCACTCGTAATATATATAACTTAAATTCCTTAAATATACTGATTAATTTGGTAGGTATGACAGTTATGGATGTGGTAATAAGAACCTCTAAGTTCTGATTCTTACTTAACGGAATGATTTATACTCAAATACCATAATTAAATATATCTTCTTCATTAATCAATACGTCATCCAAAGCTAGATATTACAGAAGTGACCCTTTGATTAAGGATCATATTTATGTTTTTTTCTTCTTCTTATTGGCAATTTTCTCTATATTTTTATTTACATATCATTATATAAAAATAAATTACTATTTCCTTCATTCATTTCTATTCTTTATTTTAAAATTCTAAAAAGTACTACTTCACTTATTTTTATTTTTTATTATGAAATTTATATATCTAAACATTTCTATTTCGACCTTTCATTTCCTCGATAAAGATTAAAAAAATAAATAGTCTAGTAGATATCATTTCAAGTAGCACTTTCTGATTCATTCAATTTTGTATTCAATTTCATGAATATATTGCATATTGTTTAAGCTAATTTGGATCGGCAAATGTACTCTTTCAAAAGACTTATGGGTGAATGATGCAACTTATGAGTAGTTTAAAAAATGATAATGATTTGAAATATTTTATTTGATTTCTATTATAATTTACTTTGTTTGTATTGTATAAAAATATTGCGGACTTATCAGTGACTACATTTAGACCTCTATTGAAATTATTATTATTATTTTAGATGAATAGCATTTTTCTCGTATGTTTATATTTACCTACTAGTCTCTGGAAACGTGCGTTATATTTATGCATTATTATTATTATTATTATTATTATAACACTGCTATATTATTTTGAAAAGTTAAAATCAAGATTCTTCAAATAATTCAAAAATATGTGTAGATTCTCATCATGTGCAAATTTTTAATGGAATGATCTTTTCTCATAAAAATAACAACCTTATGGGAGTTATTATTAATTACATCACAAGAAAAATGTAGTATATGGAGGAAGACAATTTGGAATAGGAAAATTATAAACATATTTGTCAATAAAGCATTATTTGCTTCATGAATTACTGATAAAACAAGAGAGAAAATATCAAAGTAAAAGCCTTGGATAAATTGTTATATACCTGAATTTGGTTCAATTTAATGGTGTGAGGGTTAAGCATATTATGATAGCATATTTCAGAATATTAAAAGAGTTAAAGAATGACTTTTGATTTTTTCAACTTTAGACCTGATACGGAGTTCTACCTTGGTAAGTAGACTCTCCCTTCTCGATGTGGGAGTTACATTGGATTTCATTTATAGCTCGCACGGTTTATTGTCGGTTGCTAATATATCACAAAATGAACTAATTTACTTCAAAAGGGTTTATGAAGCTTTTACTCGTGTTTTAAGATGCATTGACCATGTTCATGATTTACGACTCTTCTTAAATGATTTTACTATGTTTAGTTTGGTCATGCATTCCATGATTTCGATTATGTCCTCTTATGATAATGTTTCATGTTTTTTTACATTTCCCTCATAGTTAGTACATTCCATGTACGAATACATACTTGTGCCTACATTATTAATTTCACTAATGTAGGGCTTGATGATTCCTCTCCCTCCATTTGTGGCTAGTGAGAACATAGAGATTCGAAGACTTTGTGAGTCCTCATATCCTGAGGTCGATGTCGCCTTTATTGCTTTATGATGTCTTTTATCTTTTCGGATATTGTATGTGGTGTACGGTTATGTCGCGGCCACTCCTTTTAATATAATAGATGGCTTGTCAAGACTATATATGTTAGACTCCGCTTCATGTTGAAACTCTTTTATTGATATGAAATGATTTACCTTGTCAATTACTATGTGTGTATGTTTGTCAAGTGACTTGTGTAAGGCCTCTCGGGGTCTTATGTATCATGTCACATATAGGGTGTACTTTAGATCATGATAATATTGCAGATAATAATTTATAAAGGAACAATTATCTAACTAGGTAAAATTTGCAACTTATTTATTGAAAATGGTTATAGTTTAAAAATATTATAAAAAAAAGAACAATAATTTAGTTGTATAGCAAATTAATGGTATCCTAAGTTTGTTCCTAATTTAACTCATCTTGAGGCCACGTTTTAAGCAAAAACTAGAAATTTCTCTCTCATTCAATTTCCTTGTCACGCCCCGAGTCTACACCCTGAACGTAGCCGGCACTCGAGAACCATCGCTGGTCCCCAAGTGAACCATTGGTCTGGCTCAATACTAAGCGGAAGACTTACTCAACAAAAACAAGAGTTTCAACAGCAATGATTAACTCTAAATCTCAATAATAGATAAACTCAGACATGCATGTCTGGAAATATTCAATATAACATAATGACTCACTTCAAGTCTCAAAACATCATAAAGGAATGAACGAGGACTCCTCAACTACTATTGTCCATGAAGCCCCTAATAACTATGATAGATATCAGGACAAGACCCATGACATCTTAACAAAACAAAAGGGAGATAAATGTGGAACCCTTTAGAAGTAAGGAGGCTCACCGAAGCTAGCTAGAACGCAAGTGGTATCAACAGAGCGCTTGTTGATGACCCTGAACACCTGTATTTGCATCATGAAACGATGCAGGCCAAATGGCGTCAGCACATTGAATGTACGAGCATGTAAGAGGAAAATTGAAACATATAAATACAACTGAACTGATAGAAAGGGAAAACATACACACCTCAACTCAACTCAATGTGAAAGCAATGATAATAAGATGCAATATATAAAAGCTTTTAAAATTAGTAGATAATACCTCAAAATGTATAAAAATACAATAATAAACTCTTTTACTCTTATTTGGGAGATTCTCTAACCAACAGCTATCACTATGAGCTACGTGATACAGCATCTCGCCCACGCTGCCAGAACTGTCATATACCTTTCTAGGGTATAAAACACCTCAACTAAGTGGATCCACTAAGCTCTGCCCGAAGGCACTTAGGATTCATCTAAATAGTATGATCTTGTATTCATGTTGGCATACATGGTAAATGAGGAATGTAAGTTGTCTGACCTCATTCCATATCGGTGCTCAATACTACTCCCAATAATATATACCTCATGCTCATATGTTTAAAAACATAACTCTTCCTCAATTTGAGATAATTACTCAAAAGATCCTCTTAAAAGAGGTGATGCTCAAGACTCCTCATATACTCATTTAGACATCAATGTTTCTCTTGTTTTAAATGTGAAAGTATTATATACGTAGGAATACTTAGTTCCCTTATAGACATTTTGAAATAGGAAACTCAACTCTGCTCATCCTCATACTCATTTACTCAAGTCTTAAATCAAATTATAAATGATGGCAAAAGACTTCTCAAAACGACTCAAAAGAACATTCTTGAAGTTTTCTCTAAATTTTACTTTAATTTGAAATGTGAATTTAAGAATACGATTAGGACATAGGATCTCTCAATGTTTTATGAAGGCTTAGATAGTTGATAATAAGAGATGAGCGAAGACACAAATTGGATAGCATTGGCGTGACGAGGAGAAGGATTTTATTTTTGGTCATAAAATAAATTTCAAGACAGAGGACTCTGTATCCTCTCCGCGACGGAGAAGGGGTGACTATCTGAAGACTGAAATTTTAAAGCGCCTCCGCAATGCTTACCTGGGCACATATTTTTGCCCAATCTTTTCTTCCTCACCCAAGCTCGATTCAATTCATACCCAATGAAATTCCCTGGTCCAATTTCATGAAATTTCATAAACCCAGAACATTTTCAGCGAAATCCACACAAAAGTCTATCAAGTGACTCAACTCATTCACAAAACCGTCACCTTAAGAACTCAAAGTCCTCCATTATCAATTAAACTCAAGAAATACTTAAGAACTCCATAATCAACTTCAAGAACAAATTCATGGGTACAAATTTACATAATTGGTGTGAGGGCGAACAAACCCAATACTATGAAAGCTTACATACCTCGAAAGAACTAAGTTCTTGGCGAAAATCCTCAAACCTTTAATGAACACTTGAAACCTCTTTTTTTACTCCTTTTGAAACCCTTCTCTCAACCCTAAGGGGTCGTTTGGTGTGAGGGATAAAAATAAATAGTGATGGGATAAAATGTTTGTATCTTGTTTGGTTGCCATGTTTGGGATAACTTATCCCACCATTTATATCATAGTGATGGGATAAGTTATTCCATATACATGGTGGGATAAGTTATCCCAGGATAGCTAACCCAGGATAACTAATCTTGGGATAACTTGTTCCCAACCAAACGACCCCTAAGGGTTTAGGAATGAATGGAAATGGATCTCAATCAGTTTAGACCCCTATTTGGGTAAAAAACATTTAGGCCTAGTGGGGTAGGGAAAAGACCAAAATACCCCTTCTTAAAATGGACGAATTGCCTTAACTAGACAGGTTGCACTCAAACGGGAATAACTCCTTCATCCGAACTCGGAATTTAGCAAACTTGGCGGCGTTGGAAAGAGGACTCAAAGACCTTCAACTTGGTACCTCATGGGCCACCTAAATCTTCATGTGCTGAAGGTTATGGTCATTTGAAGTGGATCCAAAACTAAAAATTGAAGTTCTACTTGTACGAATCTCCAGTTGACTTTTCGAAGTACGAGATATTACATCCCTCAACACGTTCTCTCTCCAATTTGCACAATATTTCAATACTGAAAATTTTCTCTCGCATCCAATTCCCTCTTTTTTAGTTTTTCAATTTTCATCATCGTGCTTCTCTCTCATCAAAAAGATGTCAATTTTTAATTTATTTTTTTCAGAAATTGAAAAAATCTCCTAAAAGATTTACACAACAATCTCATTGAATCATATATCTTATTTTTTAATATGTATCTTTTGAAGCATTTTTTTTTATGTATTTTACGGATTTGTTTTGTATGTTGAGTTTTTTTTTTTCTTTTTGTAATCTTCTATTTTGTTTCTGTATGTTGGTTTTTTTTTTTTTTTTTTTTGTAATTTTCTATTTGGAAAATCTATTGGAATGAATACAAACTAATAAAGTAATACAAGTTTCATTATACAAAATACAACATGAAAACTAGAATGAATACAAATACAAACAGTATACATATTGGAATGAATACGATTTAAGAAAAGATATAAGATTCTGAATACAAATAGTATACATATTGGAATGAATATGATTTAAGAAAGGATACAAGATTCTGAAGAAAAAAAATATGTATGCAAATACAACATGAAAACTAGAATGAATACAAATCAAATAGTATACATACTGGAATGAATACGATTTAAGAAATGATACAAGATTACATGGATACAAATATGTTTCTTAAATAACTACAGATTCATTTGACATACCTATTGGAATAAATGCAAACTAATAAAAAAATACAAGTTTCATTATACAAAATACAACATAAAAACTAGAATGAATACATTACATTCCAATATATATGTTATTTGTATTTGTATTCATTCTAGTTTTCATACGTATTAGAGTGCCAACGACAATTGAAT
This sequence comes from Solanum pinnatisectum, assembly GCA_035578085.1. NCBI lineage: Eukaryota > Viridiplantae > Streptophyta > Magnoliopsida > Solanales > Solanaceae > Solanum > Solanum pinnatisectum. Next base: position 13,340,800 of record CM069077.1, read on the forward strand.
ACAAAAATTGGATGCCAACTGAACACAAAAACAAATACACAGATCCAACTGAATATAAATTCCAATACATTCCAAAATATACAATTCAAATTCAAAACAAATACAATTTCAATTTCATAATTTCGATTCATCTAGTTAACCATTTCCCTATCTAAACTGACATTCTGAAAAAAAGATACAAATACACAATTCAGTTTTCATACGTATTGGAATGAATACAAAATACTAAAGAATTACCATGTTCTTAATAAAATACAATTACTCTATGAAGAAAAACAACTTTCTGAACATCAAATTATTGTGAATATAATTCTGTCGATTAGTACAATTACTCTATGAGTTTTTTCGGTCGATTACCTCCCACTACTCTAATTTTGTGTTCAATAAAAACTTTACCGATGTCGATCTCTAAATTTCTAGCAAAAAAACTGATGAATTAAATTGAATTCGAGGAAGAAAGATGATTATCAATGGCAAATTCAATTCAAGGACAATTATCAATTGCTAATTGAGTTTGAGGAAGAAGATAAATCTTCTTCACTGATATTGATCTCCTTTTTATCTTCAAAAACCCCTAATCAATCGTCTTGCCTTCTACGAAGAAGGAGGATCGTCAATGGAGAATTGAAAGTCACTAATGGAGGATGAGAAAGACGAGAGAAGTTTTGTAAACTATGTAATCGCAAATTGTCGCCCATTTTTGTCTCCTAATTTGTAACATAAGTAATGATATATTTTCAACACTATTTACCTTATTTGAAAGAATCTCTCTCCTGATTTTCTCTAATTTGTTATTTCTTAGTTGTATTCTATTAAGTTAAACCAAAGAAAAAATACATAAATCAGCCCCATAGCAAATCAAAGTATAGCTATTTTCAATCAATATTGAAAGTGTAGCTAAGAGGTCCTATTAATGGTATACAATCAGGTTTTGAATTGTATGGTCTATCTTTTCAATTGAAATGAGTATTTATCGTGCTCAGTTTGTATCCATTATCACTTTGTATTCCATTCTCAATTTGAATGCCAGCAAATTTGTATTACTTTATTATTATGTAGTCATTATTGTATATCACTCGCAATTTATATTTCAATTACATTTTAAAATAATGACATACAAAATCATATTTAAAGAAGTTCATCCAAATATATTTCAGATAAAATCATATTTAAAAAAGTTCAAACAAGTATAAAAAACTAAGGGAAACATTTTTACTTTTTTGAAATGTTTTCTCCTATGATTCTCTCCATTCTGTTATTAAAAATTTGTATTCTTTCAAATTAAATAAGACAAATAAATACAATCAGCATTATGACAAACCAAAATATTGACATTTTAAATAAATATTGGAAGTGTTGACAAGGAATCCTATTAGATGCTAAAATATTGTTGTTTTGAAAATTTTCTCATTAATTAAAGTGAATGATTTTCTATTATATATCCAGAAGGCCACTGATTTGAACAACTATAAATATAGTTTAACAATATCCTAAATTCTCTTTGTTGTTTTTCTATTAGTTCGGGTAATTCAGATTCACGGAAAAGCTTCCTTGCCAAACATTCAAAAATAGTAATAAATTAGGTAAACCACTGGTGTCAACCTCAATTTTTTATTATTTAGTTATCCGTTGTTCCCCTTAAGTTACTCCCTATCATTGTATCCCTTTGTATATAAAAAAAAATACATCATTTCTGCAACCATAATTACTAAAAAAAGAAGAAGAAGAGAGATAGCTGTTGTTGAGGAGGAAAAAAAAAAGAAAACAATGGCCTCTCTTAGATGTAATTACTCAGTTATATTTCTCTTTTCACTTGTGTTATTTGCATCTTTAATCCCAAAATTGCATGCCAACATTGGTGACTTTGACCCTTACTTGGAAAAGAGAGCTGAAGAAGCCCTCCAGTCTTCTCTTGCTGCTTACAATGAAAATCCTGAACAACTTACACAAACATTCAACAAGGAAGTTGGAGAGTAAATGCTTTATGACCTTTTTTTTTAATCTTTAATATTTTTATTTTTAAAAATTTAATAATAATAGTTAACATTGGTTTTTGTCTAATATTGCAGAACTCTCTTTAATGGCACAAGGAGGTATCTGAGGGAGATGATATGAGAAAAATGATTTCATGATGTAAGAGAAAATGGAATTCTTATAGAAATTATCTAATTTGATTTATCTGTTTACTGTAAAAATGGTCTCATTGAGAAAATAATATAATCTCACCTTTGCAAAAGATGCAAGTTCATCGCTACTATTCATAAGGAATAAAGTCTAGCATAAGGATTCTGCAAAAAACATACTGAAACAAGAACACAATTACTACCCAGAAGAAAAGAATCTATAATTCCAAGGTAGAATCAAAGAAGAGTAGACTAAAACTAAGTCGCATTTATCTTCAGCTAAGCATGTTCAAACACAATGGACAAAATTATTCGTGAGCCACATCGAGTGGTTTTGGAAAAGGAGTGACAAGAAGACTACAAAACTGCATAGCTGAATGAAGCATAGTCTAGTTTCAAGATACTTTTGGATGAACCTGATATCAGACCAGATATTTTGTGCATTGTCATTCCATAACAACTTTTGCACCAACAGCTTTCATTTTCTCAATTATTTGTTCTGCTTCTTCCTTTGACACTCCCTTCTTGAAAACAGCAGGAGTTTTCTCGACTAAGTCCTTTGCTTCCTTGAGTCCCAAATCAGTAAAACTTCGGACTTCTTTGATTATCTTTATCTTTTGAGCAGACTCATATGACTCCAGTTTAAGTTCAAAAACAGTTTTCTCTGGTTTCTTTTCCTCCTTAGCTGCTTCTGGTCCCTTCATAGCTGCTGCTGCCAGTCCAGCAGCCCCTGCCTTCATAACCCCAACCATTGGTTGCTCGGTCATACCCAACTTCTTCATAAGAATGGAAGACAATTCTGAAACTTCAACCAAGGTAAGTCCCGAAACTTCATCCACAAGCCTCCATACCCTATCCGATGGAGGACTGCGATGCTCGGTAGGATCAAAATTTGCAGGATCATAATCAGCTGGAAGCTTTCTCTGGTCAATCTCTACTTCTTCCTCCTCTTCTTCCTCTTTCCTAGCAGGCTGACCAAAGTGTCGAGTAAAGACAGTTGAGGTAACAAAATGGGAGTTAGCCACATTGGATTGAACAGATTGTCTCAAGAGTGCACAAGGCAAATGATGCCTCAGTCGTGAAATCAAACTCATTTCTAAAATTCTACTGCACAGGGAACTGTACTAGAAAGTAACCATCTACTGATCCTTCTGAAAGCTCAATCAACAACCTGCCAAAACCAACAATAAGGTCATATGGAAACTCTAATTACATTTCCAAACAATGTAGTGACAGCACTTGGAATCAAAAAGACAAATAAAAAGTTTCAGGTGTGAATGAGAAGCAAGTTTACAAGTGTATATATTAAGCACAACTATAAATCTTTTATAGATAAAAGAAGATATATCAAGAAGAAGAAGATGGAAGCTCTAATTCCACTTCCTAATTATACAGGAACAGGTACGAATGTATGATAAAAAAGAAGAAATAAAAAGTTTCAGGAATGAATTAGAGGCAAGTTAACAGGTGCATAACTGAATATGTTATGCACAACTAACGCTTCATACACTAATAAATTTTTAGTGTTAACAAGTGCATAACTGTAACAAGTTAACAAATGCATCACTGATTATGTTACACTGGAAGTTATCCTCTGAGCAGTGTACATACCAATTTACCACCAGAATCACACCCAAACATTAAGTCAATCATATAGAATAAGTTTTTGAAGAACTTCCTTAAACTAATACAGCATTTGCTTAAGTCCAGACTCCCTACATATATTACCAATTGTCTAATGGACAGCAAAAATATAAAATTTGGTGCTTCATTAAACCTGAGGAGATTAACAATACATGTATCTTTTATTGTTAAGAACAAAACAAAAAGTATTTTATTTTGTGCAATTGCAATACCTTTGTCTTTTTTATAGTCATTCTCTCTACAACCTATCTACGTCATAAAAAAGTGCAACTTGCAAACAACAGCAGACCCACAATTTAAAGCCATGGGTGCTCAAACACCCGCTCAGCTCTATGGGGTTTGTCCCTCGCTGCAAGATAGAAGAACCAAATGTCCTAGTGAAAGGACGTCACTTTACCTTGTGAAAAAATAAATAAGCATGTATTCTTAGGTGAGAAGATGTCAGGTGTGTTGTAGACGATGAACAAAGAAAAGGCCAAAAGGGTACAATAAAAAGAATCCGTGTGAATTAAGAAAAGGAACATGAATCATTTCGACGGGCATCTTTACTAATGACTTGTATCATGGGCGCTCACCACATATAAACTTATCACTAATGATCATGAGAAACACCAATCTTAATGACGACACAATGACAGAAGTATAAAGCAAGCTTAACCAATTATCTCCGACTGATATCAATATGATCAAACTGAGGCGGTCAATAGATGCTTAACACTCTGTTTGGATCATTGTTACCCATTGTATTGTATTGCATCATTACCATACCTACGATGTTTGTTTTGATTGATACTTAAAATGTATTGTATTGTATTGTTACATTTCGTTGTTACGCAACAATGAAAACACTCATTTTATGGAACAACCGATTTGGTGTGTTACCATTATTTCTTAATTTCTTTTTCTAATTATATCCTTACATAATATTTCATTATACTTTTTTACCCTTTACCCTATATTATTTAATTCTAGTCAAACCCCCTACCGTAAAATAATTAAGGATATTTTAGCAAATTTATAAATTACAATACCAGTACGATACAATCAAATCAAACAATAAAAATGTTATTAAACAACAACAAACAATACAGTCTAGTCTATCATACAATACAGTACAATAGAGTACAATACAATACAGTACATTATGAAACAATGGGTAACAATGATCCAAACAGAGTGTAAATGTTATCTGAGGTGCATGACCCTTGAGATGCCTAAGGAGTGGCCACGATGGTTATCCTTAGATGAATTTTGGTATAATACTTCTTACCACGCCCCTATACATATGACCTTCTATGAAGCAGTTTATGGCCAGAAGCCATCCTCATTGCTTCCTTACATGGCATTTGATTCCTAACTGGATTTGGTTGATAGGAGGTAGCAGACAAGAGAAGCCACATTGAGGACCATTAAGTTCCACCTTGAGAGATCCTAGAGTAAAATGAAGTTGTTGGCTGATAAAGGGGAGGACTAACAGATCCTGTAGTGTTGGTGATTAGGTCTATGTCAAATTTTAATCTTACGGGCTATTATCCTTGAGGTCTCATGCTTATCAGAAGCTTTTATCCATGATATTTGGACCCTTTAAGATCTTAGCCAGGGTCCGAGCTATTGCTTACACTTAAGAGTTGCCTATTGCCTCCAAGATCCACCCCAATTTTCACATTTCTCAGTTGATAAGAAAGTTAGGATCTCACATTGCTTTTGCGACCCTGCATGTTGTTCAAACTGAAGTTGGTCCTGTCCTTTTGGAGCCTGAAGTAGTGTTAGATAGAAGATCGATCTAGAAGCATGAAAAGGCTACTACTCGGCTTCTCATCAATGGTTTAGTACTGCTGATAAGGACAGTACTTGGGGGGACTGTTCCTCTTACATTCAACAGTTCCCTCACTTCAATCCTTGAGTACAAGAAGGATAGTTGATATGATCCTAACGTGTCTTTCTCAATTTGGATTTTGTAGAAGAAGTTAGTTAGTTGTTGTTATAAACCTCACTTGAGCTGCACGTGAGAGGTCCGGCCGTTATGTTGTTAAAACACTTAAGAGTTAGTTATAACTGTTTTCTGGAAGTTGTTTTCTTATTCTTTTCAATTACGCAGATCTCATACATGTAGTTAGTTCCTGTCAATTGTAATCATTCAGAGAGTAAATCAATACAAACTTCTCCCTCTTTTCTCAATCAGTGTTTTCTATATCAATAGGCAAAGTTGTTCAAGAGTGATTCTCAATTCATTTTCAGTCTTTCCAATTCTACTTGTAATCACATCACATCCGCTAAAGAAGAAGAACGAGAACATTAGAACCGGAGATGGAGGTTTTTTCTCTTTTGCCCTAAAAGACAATCTTTCATCATCTATAATGGAGGTAATTAATGTGAATGGTTTTCTATTATGTATCCAGAAGGCCACTAATTTGAACTACTATAAACATATTCTAACAATATCCTAAATCCACTTTGTTGTTTCCCTGTTAGTTCGAGTAATTCAAATTCACGTGACGTACAAAGGGAAGCTTCCTGCCAAACATTCAAAAGTAGGAGTAATAAATTAGGATGAATACGGCAGACAAGAAGTTTAAGGGTCCTGAAATCAGTTACATGTGCACTTCCCTATTAATTTTGAATAGGTCCAACCCAAATAAAGAAGCATAGATTATCGCTAAGGCTCAGTATCCGTAGTTCCTAAGCTATAGATTGTGCGGCAAGGACTGACAATGCAATGGTCGAAATGAAACACTGAATAACTAGCAGAATCCGCAAAATGCAAAATCAAAGTTTGAAGGAACCTCCATGAATACCCAAAATTAAAAAGAAAAAGATGAATATTGGATTTGATAAACCCAAAGTATTTTGGAGTGACTGACCTTAGAGTTTTGAGTTGACGAATCGATGGCAGCGGCAGTTGCAGACTGTTCGAATAACCCTTGCCGATGAATCCCAAAACCAGTTTTAGCCCTTTTTCCTAAAACCCAGGGGTAACAATGTCATTTAATATATCACTTCTTTCTTTATACATTGAAAATGACTTCTAAATTAGTAAATCTTTCAGTTGTCAAAATTATTGATTATTTGTGTTTTTATTAGTGATTAAAAAGAATATTATTTTAATTTTCAATTGTATTATTTATTCTCTAATTATAAACTTTTTATCCATTAAATAAATATTAAAATAACTTTTTAAAATAGTTATTTAAAAATAGACATCTATATGATTCAATAAGAGGAATCTATTATTCTTGAACAAGAAAATAAAATTTATAAATTAATGAATTTATCTTTTAGCCTTTTAACAGGCTTTTAAATAGTGGTATGATAAATTCGATCAAAGCTTAATAAATCATGATTATTCTTCTACTAAAATAGATAAATATGTTTATATTAAAGTTGTGAATGATATTCATGTGATAATATGTTTATGTATTGATGTCATGCTTATATTTTCAAAAATAAACATGATGTAAAAAAATAGATGATATAAAAAATTGCATGGAAGCACATGAAGTAAATGTTAAAAATAAGAAGAAAATGAAATATAAATAATATGAAATAAGAATTAGTAAAATAATTTAAAATAAAAAATAAATTAAAACAAAAATAAAAATTAAAAATTAATGAGCTTTGTAATGACCTAAATGTAATTATGATCAATTCTTCAAACATGGCCCTTACGCATAAAAATTGTCAATAATTTTCCTTTCCTTTGTAAATCGTAACAGCCCAAAAGGCCGAAGGAAGACGAAGATAAGGTGGGAGATGGAAACAGGGAAGGTTATAGTTGAGAAAGTAAGAGGAAAATCAACACTTACTAAATGCTTTTCAAAGTATCCCCTCAAATTCATCAACCCAAAAAACGTCAGTTACTCCTCCCCTCAAATTCTTCTTTTCCCTTCTTTCTTATGAAATTGATTTGTATCTCTCAATTTCATAGGTGGCTCCTTCTGAAACTGATGTTGTTTGGATTTACGCCATCACTTATGGTGGAGGAATTGTCTCTGTAGGCCATCAACTATTGTAAATTTGTTTAACCAAGTTGTGGCGATTTTCACATTATGAAATCTAATGTTATGTGGGCATATTTCTAGGGAGATTCTATAGCATGTGATATTACGGTGGGAGATGGTTGCACCACTGTTTTGACCACTCAAGCTTCTACTAAGGTTAAACTCTATCGATAAGTTGATTGTATATTAGCTGTGTGGCTTTTGTTGCTTGTTTCATGTTCTAATAATACTGTAAAATTTTCATTGCAGGTGTATAAAGCTGTGGGAACAAAGATCTCTGAACAAGTGTTGGAGGTAATGCCATTCTAAATAACTATTCTCTCCGTTTCAATTTGGTGTCATATTTTGACTTGACACTTTAAGAAAATACTTTTGCATCTCGTGGTCTGATTTGTCAAATGTACCGAAATGTCTTTTAATTATGTAGTATTAAACATGCGATGTGGAGAGATAGTTGCCAAAAAGAAAAGACACATTCTTTATGAAATAAACCAAAAAGGAAAGTAGGACAAACAAATTGAAAAATAGGGAGTAAATGATTCTTCACCACTGTATTTAGGTGTATAACTTGTTAATGCATTTGGATAGATCCCAAAAATATGGTACTTGCATAGGGCTGCAAATTCTAAAAGTCATTGCATGCATAAACAAAACAAAAAAACAGGTCTTAGTAACTAAAGTACAATAACAACAACAACATATCCCGTGTAATCTCACAAGTGGGTTTGAAAATGATAGGATGTACGCAAACCTTACCCCTACCTTTGTGGGGTAGAGAAGTTATTTTAGATAGAACCTTGACTCAAAAGATATGTAATCAAAATAGGATGGAAAGGAAAATAACAACAAGAAAATAGCTAGATAAACAAACCTAATTGAAGTAACAAGTAATAGTAAAATTGAAGAAAAAGATACTATGCAAATACTAGGTAAGACTACAAAATAAGGAGAAAATGAGAAAAGGAGGTTAGATCCTTGCCTCTTCCTCGGGAAAGCACTGCAACACATGACTATCTACTACCATTTCACTTGCAAACCTCCCTATCTAGGGTCATGTCTTCAGTAAGTAGAAGGTGTGTCATGTCTTGTTTGATCACCTCCCACTATTCTTCTTTGGCCTACCTCTACATCTCTTAAGACCTGTTATAGATAAACTCTCACACCTCCTAACTGGTACCTCCGTGCACCTCCTAAAAGATAACATAACAACTTCCACTTCTGGATACAACCATAACAAAAGATACCGTGGTGTGATCATTGGTTCTAAATTTTAAAATAAAGCATCTGCCTGAAATTTGACGATAGCAATTCCATTTCTTTTTTGATGATTGTGGTGTCCGGGCTAGTGCAGTTCGACTAATTTCGCGGGATACCTGCCACTTCCCACCAACAACAGGTACCAGGTAACTCTGTCCACCAAGGTTATGATAGATGAGAAGAACACCTAATTTTTTTGTCTCCCTCGGATTTGAACCTAAGACCTCATGGCTCTCAACCAATTCGTTGACCACTAGGCCACACCCTAGGGTGCATATCAGTTCCAATTTATTACGAAAACACAAAGAATTTACAGTTCAAAATGTAACTTTTGGTGAACAGATGTTGAGGATTGTGGGAGAACATGTAGTAAGTTCTAAAGAGCATATCATTATCTTCTTTTTGTTATTTATTATTTTGGATCCTTTTAACGATCTTATTTGATCCCTAGCTAGCCATTTTAGCAAAAGTGGTTGTTTATGATGCTGTAGGCAAGAATAGGAAGCAATGCCTTTTTGGCTGTAATTCCAGATCCAGTGACCTGTTTCTCCACTGCAAAATTTTCTCAGAAGCAAGTGTTCAAAGTTATGTCAGACTCAAGTTTGCTTCTTGTTGATTGGATAACTAGTGGCCGTCATGAAAGAGGAGAAAAATGGGATTTTGATCTTTATAGAAGCATGAATAACATCTTTCATAATGGTGATGAGCCTTTATTCCTTGATACAGTAAGTTTCTTTGGTTATCAGTCTGTATTTTTCATTTAATGTGCAGAAAGTAGTATATATTTTTATAAAGTACAACTCTATCAGTTGTTTCAATCTGCTCTTTCCATAGCAAGAAACATAGATATCTCATTTTGCTTAACAAGAAACATAGATAGTCACATCAGTAGGAATTTCACTTTTAGATAATTGGAATAAATACTTTGTGGGTTTTGTCTTTAACCTGTCCGTTTCGGTTATCGCACTATTTTGTTGTTGTTCCTATTTCTTTTTTTGAAAAATGCTTTGTACTGCTTTCCTCATTAGTTGCCATGTTTTCTTCACTGCCGTTTTCCCTTTCCATATCTACTTTGATTTGCTGCACTTGAGCCGAGGGTCCTTCGGAAACAACCTCTCTACCTCCACAAGGTAGGGGTAAGGTCTATGTATACTCTACCCTCCCCATATCGTACTTGTGGGATTTCTCTGGGCTGTCCATCACTTCTTTTATTGCCTTTATTTCATGTATAAGTTTTATTATTTTTTTCTCTCACATCTTGGCTCTATCTTAGATAACCTGCTATGTATAGCGATCTTAGCATCATCTAAATTAAGAATGTCAACAAGGAGCGGATATTCCTTACAGATGTCCCCTGGATGGTTCTAACCCTGCAAAATCTGATACATCCAGTACTGACATAACAAGGAAACCAAAACAAATGAACATGGTATCATGAATTGGTAACAGGAAAGCCATAAAGAAAAAAAGAAGGAAAGTAGCTAAACATTTTTAACCACGGTAAATAAACAAGCTTATAAAGAATAATCTCTTCTTTGTGCTATGCTTTCTCAGCTCCTAATCTTCTCTTAGTCTTACTGGTCTCATTGACAATATTGCTAGGAAATTTTCAATGCTTGGTAGTTTGTCCTCATTTTGTCTCATATAGCCTTTGCTAAATGATGTGAGCAATGAGAAGAAAACTTTTCTGATAGTAACCAGAAGTAGAGATCCGACAAAATAGAACAAAGCAAGTAGATTTACAGTAAATAGTTTGTGCAAGTATCTTAAACACAACTATACAGATAGAGTTGTCCGTATGGAGAGGACAAGACTCCAGAAAATAGTAGTTTTGATTCTTAATTACATAATACCAATAACTAATCCTGATTACATATATGCAGAGAACATAAAAGGATAAGACTGACACTACAAACATAAACTAGGAATAATAACTGCTAGACAACTGTTGTAGCAGTTGTTTGTCCAGAATTCAATCTTTATTCTTTTGTCGATATTTTCTTCTAAAATACGTCTTGAGAGGTGGGTTGGTATCAGTGCATCCCCCCGAAAAGATGTCTTGTCCTCAAGGCAGAAAAGAGGAAATTGAACAGCAAGCAAGTCATAGTCTTCCCAACTAGCCTCTTCAACAGGACGACGACACCATTGAATAAGTAATTCCAGAGTTGACACTCCCGACTCTTTCACCCAACAATGCGATAAAACTTTTTCAGGTTCCACCATAAATTCCAATTCACCCGATAGTGGCAAGGGTGGAGGGGAAGCAATATCAGAACAACCACGAGCAGGATGAAGCAGCGAGATATGAAAAATAGGATGCACCTTAGATGTTTCAGGGCAATTCATAAGAAACAGGACCAACTCGACGAACAAATTTGTATGGTCCAAAATATCGAGGTGAAAGCTTCTCATTAAGACGTTTGGCTAAAATCTTCTATCGATAAGGTCGCAAACGAAGGAAAACAACATCATCCATATTAAAAGACAAGTCACGTCGCTTGGAATCAGCTTGAGACTTCATTTTGGATTGAGCCTTCATGAGATTGGAACGTAGTACCTCTAACATTTGATCTCGTTCCACGAGCTGCTGTTCAAGTTCAGCAATTTTAGTTTCTCCATGAACAAAGGGATGCAAGAGTGGTGGTTCTCTCCCATACACAATCTGGAAAGGAGTCATATTGGCTGAAGAATGGTATCCACTGTTGAAAGAATATTCAGCCCAAGATAGATATTGAAGCCATGATTTGGGCTTGTCATGAGCAAAACAACGTAAGTAAGTTTCAAGGCAGCGATTGACCACCTCCGTTTGACCGTCAGATTGGGGATGATAAGAAGTACCCATACGGAGACGAGTGCGACTAAGGCGAAAAAGTTCCTGCCAAAAAGCACTTGTGAAGACAACATCACGATTTGAAAGAATGGAGCGCGGTAAACCATGCAACCTGACAATTTCCTTACAGAAAACCCCAGCCACTGTTTTAGCAGTAAAGGGATGAGATAAAGCAAGAAAATGGCTGTATTTGCTAAACCTATCAACCACCACAAGAATAGTATCAAAGCCATTAGAAGGAGGAAACCCAACAATGAAATCAAGGGAGATATCCTCCCAAACTCTGTTAGGAATGAGCAAAGGTTGTAAGAGACCAGCTGGAGCTAATGTTTCATATTTATGTTGCTGGCATATCAAACAATTCTGGACAAAGGACTTAACATCATGCTTCAAACAAGGCCAAAAATTTTTTGCAGCTACCCTTTTAAGAGTTTTCAAGTAACCTTCGTGCCCTCCTGTTGGAGAATCATGTGACTCTGCTAAAATCTTGTCTTTGAGTTCAGGATGATCAGGAATAATCAGCTGAGATTTGTAGTAAAGATGGTTAGCAGACAACAAGAAATCAAGATGAATCGACGGATCAGAAGAGAGTTGATCTTGAATCTGCTTAGTATATGGATCAGCTTCAATTGTTTCTGTCAAATCACTGAAATCTAATGGAATAGGCATCACCAAAGATAAAAACTCAGCATGTTGAGGGCGACGAGATAAGGCATCAGCTCCTTTGTTTTCACTTCCTGACTTATAGACAATAGTGAAATCAAAAGGCAATAATTTAAACAACAAACATTGTTGTTCAGCAGTAGTCACCCGCTGATGGAAGAGATACTTTAGGCTACAATGGTCAGTAGTGACAATAAAATGTTGACCCAAAAAATAATGCTTCCATTTTTGCAATGCAAGGACCAAAGCTAGCAATTCACAATCATAAGTAGATTTAATGCGACTAGAAAAGGAAAATCCCTTCGAAATAGGCTCTTTGGATGACAATGTTGCGATAAAATAGCCCCAACTCCATCGGATGAAGCATCACACTCATTTGTACCGTTGAGTGAAATCGGAAGGCACTGCGAAATGCGATGTCAAGATCCTCTTAAGATTTTGGAAAACCTGCTCTACTTTTTCATGCCAAGTAAAAGCATCTTTCTTGGTCAATTCTGTTAAAGGACGAGCAATGATCCCATAGTTCTTAAATAAACGCCTATAATAACCTGTGGCTGTGAGAACTAAGAAACCACGAAGTTCCTTGACATTCTTTGGAATAGGCCATTCCAACACCGCAGATATTTTTTCTGAATCCACGGCTACTCCATCTTGAGAAATAACATGACCCAAAAAACCAACTTGGTGTTGACCAAATAAACATTTCTTTGGATTAGCAAAAAAGGAATTGATAGAAAGAAGATAGAGGACTGTTTAAAGGTGTTGTTGGTGTGTTTGAGGGTCAGGACTATAGGTTAGAATATCATTAAAGAACACTAGGACAGATTTTCGAAGGTATGGCTTGAAAAGATCATTCATGGCACCTTGAAATGTGGATGGCGCATTGGTGAGTCCAAAAGGCATTATGAGAAACTCATAATGGCCTGAATGAGTGCGAAAGGCAGTTTTATAGACATCATCAAGTTGGACACGAATTTGATGGTATCTGGAACGAAGATCAATTTTAGAAAAAATTGTGGCCCCATGTAATTCATCTAATAACTCATCGATATTTGGAATTGGATATTTGTCCGGGACAATGATTTTGTTTAGGCTACGGTAATCCACACAAAACCGCCAAGAGTTATCTTTCTTTTTAACTAGCAGAACGGGACTAGCAAAGGGGCTTGAACTAGGGCAAATGAAACCAGATTCTAATAAAGCTGCAACTTGGTTCTCAATTTCAGTTTTTGACCAGGTGGGTAATGATAAGGTCTGATGTTTGGAGGTTTAGAATTTGGTAACAGAGGAATAGCATGAGAATGTGCTCTAAATGGTGGAAGAGATGTTGGTTTAGAAAACACAAACTGGATTCATGTAAAAGGGTTTGGATTGCATTACCTGGAACTTCTGATACCATGTTAAAAGATTGGAGAGAAGTTGTGGCTGAATCTGTCGATCTCACGCCTTGCAATTTGTAACGCTTCCCTTGCCAATTGAAAATTATGAACGTATCCTTCCAGTTAGCTTGAATAGTATTGAGAGAAGCTAACCATTTGATACCAAAAACCAAATCGGCCTCTCCAATTGCAAAAGGGTAGTAATCCTGAGTGATAGTAAAGCCCGGCAATTGAATTTGAAGATTCCGACAAACTTTATTGCAGCGTATGATATCCCCATTCCCTATTTCCACATCGAATGTTGGAACCATTTCTACTGATATATTATGCTCCTCCACAATGGAATCAGCCACAAAATTATGTGTGGAACCACTATCCACAAGTATTAAAACCTTTTTACCATTGATCTCACCCTGAAGCTTCATTGTAGTACCCACTGATTGTCCCAAAATGGCATGGAAGGAAATTTCAGCAAGGTCATTTTCTTGAGGTTATCACCAATTGCTGCATTGACCTCGTCAACCTCTTCCAATTGACCTTCTCCAGTAATCTCCATGAGAGATAATTTTGCAAATTTGCATCTATAACCGGGTGCAAGTTTCTCATGGCAACGAAAGCGAAGTCCTTGTGCCATAAGATTTCTCCTCTCGGTATCCCATGTTCGCGTTTGAAGAGGTTGTGAAGCGGCTGGGTTGGATGAAACACTGTTGCACAAAATTGTGATTTGCAGATGAATTGTTCTGGGTGTTTCTAAAAGAATTCAATGGATTTTGTACCGTGGGTCTATTGTTTGGGGTCCAATTAGGCACTCTATTGTTGCGAGTTGTGCCTAATTTATTTTCAGATTCAAGTGCCAAACTCAGCCCTGTAAACTGCTCTAGGTTTGTGAATCCTAACATCAGATTTAAGTTCCTCTTTCAACCCATTCAGGAACACCCCTAAGAGACAGTGATCTGGCCAATTTGTAACCCTAGATGAAGTCTTTGCAAATTCTTGACAATACTCCTGTACAGACCTGTTTGCTGAATGTTACAAAGGTGCTCGTCGGGATTTTGAAACTCTGCAGGACCATAATTTTCCTGCAATGCTTTAACAAGTTCTTCCCAATAAAGCAAAGTTCGCTCACGATTTATCCAAGAAAAGAGATCCAGAGCATCCCCTTCCAAATACATCGCCGCGATGTCAACTTTATGTTCCTCTTGAGTTTGATAGTAGTAGAAATATTTTTCTGCTTTCAAAATCCATCCTCTAGGATCGCCTCCTTCAAATCTGGGGAATTCCATCTTTGTGTATGGCTTTCGGGGAGGATTTTTTGACCAAGATGGACTATCAATTTCTTCTTCCTCATCTTGCCAAACAGACTTTCCTTTATTATGGTTTCTATGACCGGATTCTTCTTGTTGAGTGCAACTAGTCTGGGCCTTCAATGTTGCAACATTTGCTGTCAGGGAGTCAATCGTATTTAACTTTGATGCTATGGAAGATAATTGATGGGCAAGAGATTCAACATTGGGAACGCCTTCTTGAGAATTAGACAATCTGGTATTGACCATGTTGGATCGGTCTGCTCTGATACCAAAACTGATAGTAACCAGAAGTAGAGATTTGACAAATAGAACAAAGCAAGTAGGTTTACTGTAAATAGTTTGTGCAAGTATCTTAAACACAACTATACAGATAAAGTTGTCCGTATGGAGAGGACAAGACTCCAGAAAATAGTAGTTTTGATTCTTAATTACATAATACCTATAACTAATCTTGATTACATATATATAGAGAACATAAAGGATAAGACTGACACTATAAACTATAAACTAGGAATTATAACTGCTAGACAACTGCTGTAGCGGTTGCTTGTCTAGAATTCAACTCTTTATTCTTTTGTCGATATTTTCTTCTAAAATACATCTTGAGAGGTGGGTTGGTATCATTTTCCAATTGACCCCTGCCCTTTGGCCCTCCCAAAGTAAAGAACCAAAGAGAAGAACTTGAGAGGCAGGATTGCGGTAACAACTTGAACAATTATAATGAAGTAACAATCTCTGCCTTATTTCTGATTAAGGTTGTTGAGTAACTATGCCCTAGTCAGTTCCATATTTTACAACTTGCAGCACAGGGGTGGAACCACATTTAATGGTGTGGCTGTTCGAGCACCCATTAACCCTGAGCAGAAAATATGTTTGTGTATATAGAAATTTTAGAGACACTAGATAAATATTTTGTGTGAGCACCCATAGAATGAAAGAATGGGCGAGTGCCCTGGTTGAGTCATTATTTTTTGAGCTGCCAACCTCAGAGAATATTGGGTTCGACCCTCGGCAACAACACCCAATTATATTATCAAAACGGGCTAATTCTTCTTTTTAATTCTTATTTCCCCAACCTTTTGTTTTCTTCCTCTGCCGCTGACATTCTTTTTTCCTTCCACTCTTCCTTTTCCTTTCTTTAATTATAGTGGCAAAACATG
Organism: Solanum pinnatisectum; assembly: GCA_035578085.1. Taxonomy (NCBI): domain Eukaryota; kingdom Viridiplantae; phylum Streptophyta; class Magnoliopsida; order Solanales; family Solanaceae; genus Solanum; species Solanum pinnatisectum. The sequence continues at coordinate 13,357,161 of CM069077.1, forward strand.
GAAGAAAAAAATACAATCCAATAAAACAACCATCTTTAGTTTTATATTCAAATGCTTTATCTTGAGTGATAACGTGCAAACATAACCTTTTGGCTCAATTTCGGGATGTTTTCTAAAGCGGTTGAACTTATTACTGATTGGAGCTTTTGCATAGATTCTATAGTGTTTTGATTTACAAAATTGGTATTTAAGAAATTGAGAATTTTTGAGAAATAAATTTTAAAAATTTACTGACTTGCGTTGAGTTTTCTGGGTATGTTGTATATTTGGTCTTCAATACCTTCCTCATTCATTGATTACAGAAAAATTGATTTATGTAACATTTTTCATGATTCTTTAAATAGTTGTCTAGTTTGTTAAGTAAAACGTAAGATTTCTATAAATAATGATCACATTATTTATCATTTTACAAATACCATGGAAACTATATGAGAACGATTGTAGATTTTTTTTTTGTAACAATAATATTAGTTTCAACTTGCTTGTAAAATTATTTTTAACTGTCAAGTTTCAAATAGTTATGCACTTATGGTATGTAGCTAATTACATTTATAGTCGTTGAACACCCACTACCTTAAAATCCTGGATGGCACTTATGGTATAGTAGTTGCTAACCACTTGTAAATTGTAACTAATATTTGTGTGAGGCACACAGTTGTGTATCTGGAAACGAGTCATAAAAATGATGTACCATATCTCTTCTCCGTTTTCCAACTATGGTCTACTAGATGTAGTACAAAAATTTGTTGTACTGACCCAACATCTCCACCCTAGACACTTCCCTGCCTCTTAGCTGGACCCCTGATGACTGCTCTTTACCTTCTCTTTCTTTCTCAATAACACAGAACCAGCCTTTCATTTAGGGCATGACTCACAATGTTCCCTTTCCATCTCCACAAGGGTCTTAGCCACTAATGAATATCACTTGATCGATTGCATATCCACGGGTGCTCCTTTTTCCAATAGGGAATCTCCCTCACACTGTTCTTCTATTTCTAATGAGATATTTAGAGTGACTCATCTGAACATCATGTTTTTCATGTCATGCTGCAGCTATTTAACTGTTTTTCTTTTAATCAGGCATTGCTAGAACAAGGAACATGTTCAGATATAGCTGAGTGTATGCAAGACTATCAAGTGATCGCAATGGTGATATTACTGGGGTGTGTACGTTACTCACCTGGTACTTCAAAATATTCTTCACTCCCCCATTGTCATTCTTTTTCTGGTTCTTAGTGTTATTTTTATTTTTTAAGCCAGCATTCATCTGTTTTGGAAAACAGGAAGATCAACTTTTGTTACTTGTTTGCAGGCCAAAGTTGAAGCACGTTCAAAACCAAATCCAGGAAGATGTAAAGAAAATAATGTCTCAGAGTTTACACATGCCTACAATTGGTTCAAGACTATCCACTAGCAGACATACTGATCATCACTTGACCAAACCAAGTTTTCTTGCTTCCTGCAGCATATTTGGTCCAAAGGTAACATACATCAACACCTACTCCATCTCTCTAGTTGTCTTATATGTGAATGACCTGTGAATTTCAGGTCTAGTTGTTTGCGCATATCAATTAGGTCTTTGTGCAAATAAGGCAATTCATTTCTCTTGATATACCTTACCTATAAATTTGACGGTGTTATCTATTCAATCTATTTATTGCTTTAACAACCAAGTCAACCCCAAAATATTTTACTTGGGTTGTGCATGTGTTGCTTTCATCCTCATTTGATTTATTTTGTACTCCCATTTTATGTGGCAACATTTGACCAGGCACAGAGTTTAAGAAATAAATGAAGACTTTGAAATGTTTACCAAATTGCCCCTTCAAAAAATAGTCATATTAAAAAGTAGACTCACTTTTCTCTCTCCTCATAAATGTATTGGAGTACTATCTTTAAGATTAAGTGGGACCAACAAGGGTAAAAGAGGAATTGTACCTTTAAATACTTACCATATAAGGAAATGTGACATTCTTTTTGGGACTGACCAAAAAGGAAATGGTGCCACATAAAATGGGACGGAGGGAGTACTAATTTTCTTTTTTTCTTTATTTTCTTCACTTGTGGGCCCTTCTCCATGTTGGCCTTCCAAGACTTAAAAATATCCTACACATAATCCTTTAATTGCTACTCTCTCCGTTTCACTTTGTTAGACACATCTACAATTTCTAGAGGTGACCACATTTTTCTTAAATATTTTTTCAATATATTTTGAATTTATCAGTTATTTTGAGGTATACTACTTCTTATGTTGTTTCCAAATATGCAAACTTTATTTCCAAAAACTTGAAGAATCTATATCTGGATTCACACCAAAAACTAAGTACTTCGACCTTCATACTCCGAACCATGCCAAACACAGTGGAATAGAGGGAGTTCTCCACTTGCAATTTTGTTGTGCCAGGCTGTATACTGTTTGTCACAGAAATACAATGTTGGAACTATTAACATCACCAAACTTTTATCTCTGTTAGAGATCTTGTTTTGGACTTCTTTTCTACTGCATTTTATTTCTTTTCATACCATGGAATTTGATGAAAGTATTGTTTACTAGCATTAAGAAATGAAAAAGAATTCGACACTAGTATTATAATCTAAACATGCTCTTCTCATGCTGTTAATTTTTGTTGAAAAGAAAAACTGTTAACCATTTGAAATGCAAACCAGAATTCACTTTCATGCTATGCTTCATAAGAGATATATCCCTGCAGGGAATTGGAGTTGTTACTCGAATAGCTGCCATGACAACTGAATCAGTGTACAATTTTCTGCAACATCAGTTGTCCAGTATGGAGCCACTACTAGGTGTCAAGCCATATTCTTACGCAAGTTGATAAACATTTTGTTGTTCACTTTGAATGACATGTAAGTAAGATCCTTTCCATTTGCCCAATCCCCATTTGACCATTTTGTTTGTAATCCTTGTATCTAGAGAAATTTGATTCTTTTTTTTTTTTCGATTGGAGAAAGTTGAATTGGTGTCTAGTTCTGCATCTGAATTGACAACCAGTATCACTGTTCATGTCATGGTTATTGGTGTATGTGAAGATAAAGGTGGTATAGGATGTACGAAAAGAACCGAGATCTTTTTCTTGAAAATACATATGTTCAATTGCCATTTTGTTAGCCATTTGCATAATAGGCTAGTATGGAAATTATGGAAGATCTTCTTTTACTATGAGTGTATTTTCACTAACATGACCATCCTAGTTGCAGGCATGCACGGATGGATCACTAACTTTTACAATGAGGAGGTAAGTTCTCACTGTAAACTATCTCTGGCTAGGATGCGCGGATGGATCAGTAGCTTTTGAACATGGGACAACCATTTAGGTGCTTACCGTTCATCGAGATGGAGAAGAACCGTGCCAGATCAAGAATCTTAATGGTGTCATATCCAACAGGTTGTAGCATTCAAGCTGAACTGAAAAGTCCTATTTGGAGCAGCATGTATCCTATCTTGAGGAATCTTATAACCTGTTTTGCTGGGCTTATGGCCTTTTTTTTGTGTGGGGCTTAAAAACACTTTTTTATTTTACTTGAGCACTACAAAAATGCTTTAAAGCCAATTCAAACAGGTTCTCAATAGCTCAATCGGTTAGCTACCAAACTTTCTCCATTATTTCACCTTCCCTACCCCCAATTAAAAAAAAATGGAAAATTACCCATATACACCTCTTTATTTACAATATTTTCTATTATTTCCTACCATTCTAAAATATGACAAAAATCTCTTATTTTCCCCAAAAACCCAATCTTCCGGATACACAAGTCATCTACTCCAAAATCACGTTTCCCCATTCCTATTTTAACTTTATCAATTTCTCGTTATTTTTACTTTCATAATCTAATCAGTTACATCCTTTGACACAAGTTGAATTTCAAAATATCTCCATTCAATTAAACTCAACTAATCAAATAGGTAGTTTGTCTTCTCCGTTTTGCAATTTTTTTTTCTTTTTTTTATTTTTCATTATCAATTTTCTGATACATATGGATGATGCTTCTTCTTTTAGTATTGGGATTACCCAATTAAACTCATATAACATTGATTGAATTTATGATTCTGACGATGATAATTGGGTTGAAAACAAATCTAAACGTTTGCATGATCCATATCAATGATGAATTAGAATATTGAGAAGGCGAAGGCGAAGAAGGATGTACCTTCATCTTCTAAAACGGACGTGGAAAAAAATCCAAAAAAGGAATAGAAAAGTTGCATTTGCAATTTCTCAACCTACACCATCCAGGATATATATGTTCCATCTGTTTACATTATTTTGATGTTTGATATTGCCTTTTGTTAGTTGCTTCAAAAATCCATACAATATTGATAAAGTGATGTTCTCATATTGCTACGTATCATGATTTAAATGTACTATGTTGATACATAAAACCCTAGTTTTGTTCTCTATTTGAGTAGTTTTTATAAATGTATCAAGTTAAAAGTTTATCATGTACAATGGGCTGTAATATGCAGAATGTTGTAACTTATACAACATAATTTGTATTTGATACAGAAATATTACATAATGAATATATGAAGTTATAATTAATATCATATATAATTTTTGATACATCGAAAAAGGCCCTAAAAATGGTACATAATTACCCTTCATTCATTTATCTATCTTTAGGTCCTAAATTGCCCTTTTTTTTAACAGACCCCAATTTAAACCCAATTAATAAATTAATTAATGACGTGGCATTCATATATTGGTCATCCTATAATTAATCTAAACTAATTTAAAAATGCACCCATTCCCAAATCAAATCAACCCGCTCTAAATTTACTTAACCCATCTGTCCCTTCTCGTTTGAGTTCTCGTGAAAATTATAGCATCTTCAACTTTCTGCATTATATCAATATAGCTATGTGATTTTTGCAGCTTCGAAACATTATCTAGATCATCAATGTCATTGTAATTAAAAGTAAAAAAAAAAAAATCATCGTAATAACGATTTTCCGTGAACATCACGTGTATTTTTGGATAATTCGTCTAATTCCTCCAAATTTGCCAAGAATGAATCTTTTCGGATAATTCGTCTAATTCCTCCAAATTTGCCAAGAATGAATCTATCAGAGTTGCCATTATGCGATTTATATTACTTTTGCTGCAAATTAAATAGTATTGATTAACAATCTGCTCCGATAATCACTCAAAATCTGCAAGCAACTTAACCACTAAATGCTATAGATTAATAATGGCTAATAATCTGAGATTTTGGTACGCATTGTGCCTCCACTCTTCCCCATAATATGGAAATTCACTAAAAGAAAAGGACTAACACCATTGAAAAGTTAATCTACAATAAAAATTCAGTATAAACCTTGACATAAAATATACCAAATAATTCAAAAAAGTTAAGCAGTGTTTGCCGGTTTCTTCCTCCAGATTTGGGTTATGGAATTGAAATGGCCAAATGAAAGTGAAGTGTTTGATGATATGTTCGCCGGATGCTTCTACCAAAGTTGTAAAATTCTCATTTTTCTGTCACACGTTGGTGGCCGGTGCAAGACGAGCCGTGATCGTGAAGTGTGGAGACTTTTTAATTGGAATTTGATTTGGGGGCGGGTCGATTTTATTTGGGAATGGGTGGATTTTTAAATTAGTTTAGATTAATTATAGGATAACCAATATATGAATGCCACGTCATTAATTAATTTATTAATTGGGTATAAATTGGGGTCCGTTAAAAAGAAGGGCAATATAGGACCTAAAGGTAGATGTTAGGGGTATTTTTGGGCTAATAGGTGGACGAAGGGTAACTTTGTACCATTTCCAATAATTCAGGGGTATTTTAGGCCCTTTTCCGTTGATACATTTACAATTTATCAAATTGTAATGAATATCAAATACAATCTTTATCACTATGTATCAGATACACGGATAAGATACTTTGTAGTTGCAATATAAATATTTGTACGCATTAACCAAATTGTCTCTATTTAACATATTCATTATGGTAGGTAGATAAAATTGAAGTTTTTTTTTCTTTTTTTGAGATAAGTCATTTACACGAAACTCAACTACATATTTTTTTTTTTAAAAAAATACTGATATGTTAAACGTGTCCTCATTTGAACGTGACAAGTCACAACTCTCAATTTTTAATTGTAACCTTTAAATATGCATTATATTTATCTATTTATTTTTAGATTTTGGTGGCTATTCAGCTTACGTAAGAGGATATGGAAGTTTTGTTATGAAAAATAAAAATTACAAATAGAATGACAGAAATAAATATGGTGCTTACTACTGCCAACCAAACCTCACATAAAACAAATATGTAAAAATCAAGCATTTTTTTTCTTTTCTAATGTGATTATTTATGATTTAAAATTTAGTAGGCATTTGGACATAGAAAATACGATATTTAAAATAAATTAAGTAGTGGGCATTTGATCAATAAAAAAATCAAATGTTATTCATTTTGGTTGAAATTTTGAAAGTAGGAATTGGAGTAATAATTGTGTTTGAAAAAATTACAAAAGAATATTTAGAATTGAAATGTATTTTTTAAATATGATTTATATCTTTCCGATCAACTCAATTTCTAAAATCTAACAATAATCAAACTTGATTAACCTACTTGAAATTGTAACGATCCAACTCATCGGGTCATGCGAACACCCGCTCTAATACCTAGATAGGAGAACTACTAATCCAAACTGAATCATAACATGAAGAAGTGAACAATATAAACCACACATCCTTTTTAAAACTCCAAAATACTCAACTTAGTCCACTAAAATACTTTTTTTGTAAAGAAAATACTCTGAACCCTTTCAAGGGACTAGTCTAAACAGGTACAAGAGCTTCTAAGAAAATAAAATATTTAAAATTATTAAGAGCACATTTCCCACCATAAAGGAAGAGAAGTAGAAGCTATCGGAAATCACATTTGCTCTATAAGAGTAATATCTCAAAATAGATAGTGAGAGTCACATAATGTCATTGGTTAATTCCATATATGAACTACTACATATTATTACAATTTTTTTTTGAATTTTTTTTTTTTTTTTAAACTTTTGAAGTTGGAGTTAAAGATGAAGTTGTGTTTGATTTTAATTTTTGCAATAATATTTAGTTATTTAAATGTACTTTTTTTCTAAAAAGTATGAAATACAATTTAAATGGGGTAATATATATATATATATCAAAAAACAAAAATATAATGAAAATGAAAAATTGAAAGGGATAAAGTGAAACCAGATTTTGGATGTTCTGTAAATATTTAGTTGAAGTTGTTAGAATTTTCATGGCCAAACCTCAATTTAAAGTAAAAGCAATTCTCATGCTTTTGAATAATTGTGTAATCATTTAAAATTTATTAAATATAAATTTATCAAATGATTCGGATTATATTAAATTCGTGAATATATTAGTTCAAATAAATATTATGGATTAATATAATTGAGCCAATTATTTAAATCCAATAAATATGGATTTAATTAAATCCCGCTCCATAAAGCACATATGCCATGCCACTAAAATCTGATTGGCCGAAGGGAATCCTATTCCTATCACAACTCCTCTAATCTAAAACTATAAATAGTGGGGTCCTCATAATTCAGAATAAAGAACCAAGAATTCTAACAAAAAGCTAGGGAAAGCTCGTGGATCAAAAGCCGCAAATTTCTCTACAAGCTACAAGTTCAAGAATTCAAGAATTTAAGTGTTCAAGTTTCAAGAACGATCAAGATCAAGACCACCGAATTCAAGATCAAGCTCAAAGTCCTTGAATTCAACTAGAAGTCACAATCAAGATAAAGTTCAAGAAGTCAAGATCGAGATAAAGTTCAAGTTTAAGAACGATCAAGATCAAGACCGTCGGATTCAAGATGAAGTTTGAAGCCATTGGATTCAACTAGAAGTCAAGATCAATATAAAGTTCAAGTTCAAGAACGATCAAGATCAAGACCACCGAATTCAAGATCAATCTCGAAGCCCTTGAATTCAACTAGAAGTCAAGATCAAGATAAAGTTCAAGTTCAAGTTCAACGTCAAGATAAAGTTCAAGAAGTCAAGATCAAGATAAAGTTCAAGTTCAAGAACGATCAAGATCAAGACCCTCGGATTCAAGATCAAGCTCGAATCTGTTGGATTCTACCAGAAGTCAAGATCAAGATAAAGTTCAAGTTCAAGAACGATCAAGATCAAAACTACCCGATTCAAGATCAAGCTCGAAGCCTTTGGATTCAACTAGAAGTCAAGATCAAGATTAAGTTCAAGTTCAAGGTCAAGATCAAGTTAAGTGGCAACGAGACGAACCGAACTACGGATCGACGGACCGAACCGAACGGAACCAGCAAAGACGCCGAACCGACGGACCGGAACCGGTAATTCCGGAAATTTATATGTATTCCCGTCCCGGACCGGTAACGGACCGGTACCGAACCAGACCGGACCGGAAACCGGGTCCCGTCGTCTATATAATTAAAAAAAAAAATTATCAAAATTAAAAAATAGGAATATTACTCAAATAATATTAAAACTTTTGTAATTTTAAAGTTAAAAATTTATACTTTTATACTTTTAAAGTTTTAAATACAAACTTTCAAACTTTAAAAGTATAAAAGTTTAAATTTCACACTTTAAAAGTTTGAAAATTTAAATTCAAATTTCAAACTTTAAAACTATAAAAGTTTAAATTTCACTCTTTAAAAGTTTGAAAATTTAAATTCAAACTTTAAAACTATAAAAGTTTAAATTTCACCCTTTAAAAGTTTGAAAATTTAAATTCAAACTTTAAAACTATAAAAGTTTAAATTTCACCCTTTAAAAGTTTGAAAATTTAAATTCAAACTTTAAAATTATAAAACTATAAAAATTTAAATTTCACACTTTAAAAGTTTGAAAATTTAAATTCAACTTATTCAAGAATGAAGACAATAAAAAAAAAAAATTAAGGCGAATAGCCTATACTTTTATTAATATTAATTAGTACAAGACTACAAGTTGACTCGTTGAGTTACAAACTTACAATTTACAAAATATTAGTAGAGTATTAAAAAAATCTAATCTACACAGCCACCTTCTAGGAAGGTTTCTGTTTGAATTAGACCTCGAATTATTATACTCATACTAATAGACATTTAAATTTAATAGTTCATGCTACCAAGGAAATCTTTTTTTAAATCTTTTAACATTTCTCTAGTAACATGCTCCGGAATTGGTTGATTAGCTAGTCCCTCCATTGCATCAATGCCGTCGTTACTAAAATCTTGCATTATTTCATCAATGTCGTTTTCAAATTTGGTCGGTAAAGGTGGACGACCATAACTCTTTCTCTCGCCATTAATCCAATCTCGAAATAGTACTGATATCTCCAAGCTATCTGCTGCTAATGAATATCTATGCTCTCCAATTTGATATCTTGCTGCACTAAAAGCGCCTTCCGAAGCTACTGAAGATGTTTGAATAGCTAACACATCTCGAGCAACCGGTTGAAGCTTTGGAAATCCCTGGCCGCGATTGCTCCACCATTCTAGAAGATCCACAGTAGTAGGTTCTGTATTTTGATTAATATACGCATCAAAATCATTTCTATCATTATGGGAAAGTTCAAGATAACAATCTATCATATCATCAAGATCATCTTCATTATTATATCTACTCCTAGAACTTTGAGGTTCTTCATTACGTACTGCATTAATTATATTTGAATTATATAAGTCATATAATTTTCTAGCTTCAACTTTTATACTATCTTTAACATCTTGACAACTAGGTATTTCATCATCTTCACTATCAATACCTAAATTAAAATATATTTTATCAACCATTCGTGATGCACCTTCATCTTTATAATGTGGATTTAACAAACAAGCGGTTAAATAAATTTGAGGAATAGGAATAAAATATTTTCTAAATTTTTCAATCATTTTGTTAACAGATTCTTCAAATCTTGGTTTATTTTGAATTTATAAAATTTACTAGAAATAGCACAAATATTAGGTAAAACAGAGCAAATAGTTGGATTATAAAGTGCAGATATTTTTTTTGTAGTTAAATAAAAAACTTTTAAAAATTCTATAAGTTCTTTTACGTCATTCCAATCATTATCATCAAGTTTATATGTCATATTTGAATTATGAGCATTCCAAACCATTTGTAAAGGTTTCCTATATTCATAAGCGACTTCAAGCATTTCATATAAAGAATTCCATCTAGTACACACTGATTTAGGAATTTTTCTAGGTGGAAGATTAAATTCACGACAACGATTTTCAAAATCTCTGCGTCTAGACTTAACTTGACATTTAAAAATAAAATGACATGCAGTTTCAACTTTTATGCAACCATCATTATACATTGATATACCATCTCTAATAATTAAATTATATATGTGTGCAGCACACCTAACATGAAAACCATCAATATAAATAGGGCAAAGAGACGGTTTTAGTATTTCAACAGCAGTTCTATTATTAGAAGCATTATCTAAGGTGACACTACTTATTTTATCACAAATTTCATAGTTTTGTAAAACATCTATAATTGTTTGAGCTATATAACTACCGGTTTTATGCATTTCACAACATTTATAACCTAAGATTCTTTTTTGCAGTGTCCAATTTTCATCAATCCAATGTGCAGTAATAGTGAAATAATCATTACCATTTACACTACGACCCATATCAGAAGTAATAGCTATTTTACAATTATTATAATAAAATAAACAACGAAGATATTGAAAATGTTGAGCTTGATAATCAAAGATAGCCTTTTTAATTGTATTTCTAGTAAAACCTTTAAAATGTGGATTATACACAATTTGAATATAATGAATAAAATCGGGATTTTCAGCAAAACTAAATGGCAAACCCATAACAACAATCATTTTAGCTAATTCTTCAAGATCTTTTTCTCTACTATATGACCGTTGTATACTAGAGCCAGAAACATTAGAAGGATTTAATTGTGTTTGTACCATATTAGAGCCCTCTACTCCTACATTTTCAGGAAGGGTGGTACCATTCTTTTTAGCTTCACATCTGACTTTAGCATGCAAAAATTCATTTTTACAACATGACATTAAATGATTACTCAAATGTCCCGTCCCACCTTGTTTTCCTACAGTTTTATGATTCATTATATGTTTACATTTATTACAAATAGCTTGTGTTTTATCTTCATTTTGAGTCATAAATTGCCACACAACTGATTTTTTAGCGCGTTCTACCTTAGTCCTAGGATGCACGGGGGGAACGGGAGCAGGACAACGAAAGGGAGCGGGAGGGGAAGGGGGATTGGGAGTGGGAGTAGCCGTCGTTGGCTGAGTTTCATCATCATCATATTCATCAACATTATTATTAAAACTATCAATATAATCATTAACATCATCATGTTCATCATCTTCAGGTAATTCCTCATCAAAAATTACCAAACCTTCTTTGTAAATGTTCATGATAAGGATCTAATCCACTATTACTATCAACATTAAAAACACTATCATCAACATGCGTATAATCATCCGTATTTATTCTTCATTGAGAAGTTTTTTTAGTTGTACATTTGGACGTACTACCGGTTTTTTTATTTTTCTTGGATTTTGAGCTCCATAAATTAGTGATCGAATCAACTATTGTTGTTTTACCCTTCTCAACATTGTTTTTACCGAAATCCATATTCAAATATAAAAAGTAGTAAATTATATATAATACGAAAATGTAATGCAAAATTTTAAACAAATAAATAACTAAATAAGTAGAGACTAGAGACTAATTACTCACAAAATAAACAATTAAATGCAAACAAATAAATAACTAAATAAAAAGTGAGTTGGAGCAGACCAAACGTCTACTTAAAAAAGTAGACGTGTATGACCGAAAGCCGAAAATTGAAAGTTGAATTTTGAAGCTCCAATTTCCAAAGACCAAATTCGTAATTTTAACGAGAATAAGAGAATTAAGAGATTAGAGAGTAGAGAGAAGATAATATTTTGTGAATTGTGAGTGAAAAGAATGAAAGATTAGGAGTATTTATAGGTAAAAAAAAGGGATGAAAATGTAGTTTTTAGAATGTTGGGGTATTAAAAAAAGTTTGGGGGGTAGGGTGGTGTAAAGGGGACTTGGGAGGTGAAAAGAGCCGTTGGTGGGGCCCAAAACCCGTTGCCCAACGGCTCTTAACGGCTAATTTGCCAAAAAAAAAAAAAATTTAAACCGCCGAACCGGACCGGACCGGGACGGACCGGGACCGGAACCGGGACTAACCGGACCGGGACTAACCGGACCGGGACTAACCGGTAAATCCCGGTTTCCGTCCCGTTACCCAGGCCTTACCGGCACTAACCGGTACATACCGGAACCGGTAACGGACCGGGACGGACCGGAACCGGAACCGGCACCTCCTAGTTCCGTTGCCAGGCATAGATCAAGTTCAAGGTCTTGATCTTGACTTCTTGAATTTTATCTTGATCTTAACTTCTTGAACTTTATTTTGATCTTGAACTTGAACTTTATCTTGATCTTGACTTCTAGTTGAATTCAAGGGCTTCAAGCTTGATCTTGAATTGGTGGTCCTGATCTTGATCATTCTTGAACTTGAACTTTATCTTGATCTTGACTTCTAGTTGAATCCAAGGGCATCGAACTTGATCTTGAATTCGACTGTCTTGATCTTGATCCACTACTAAAAATTTGCTAAAAAACAACGGAAGTAAAAGCGATGGACGACGTCGCTCCCAAAAGCGACGGACTAAGCGATTCCGTCCGTCGCTTTTTAATTAAAATATTTTTTTTATTTTTTTTAAAAAGCGACGGACTGCATCACAAAGTCCGTCGCTTTTTAATTTTTTTTTTTTTGCGGAATTTTGCGCCAACAATATATATAATAAATAATTAATTATTTTATATCGATAGAGACGCAGTCCGTCACTTTTTATTAAAAATAATTATTTATTAATTTAAAAAAAGCCACGCCGTCCGTCGCTTCTTGGTCAAACTATCTGGTCAAATATTTTTAAAAATTTACGGACAATGTCTCTTTGTCCATCGCTTTTTGGTCAAAATGTTGGTCAAACTTTTTTTCAAAAAAAGCGACGGACATAGAGACTCTGTCCGTCGCTTTGAGAAATATTTTGATTTATTTTTATTTAAATCGTCTTCCTGAGAACGGTTTTGTGTAAAATAAAAAAACAAAAAAATTATAATACTGACTTCCGAATGTCGGTAAAATTAAATAGTATGTAATAAATTAATATTTTCAATTAACTTTAAATAAATCGTCCTCCGAATGACGGTTTTATATAAGTTAATTAATATAAAATACCGACCTTCCGATGTCAATATTATTTAATTAACATGATTGCTTTTTATTTACGTTAAAATTTAATGTGTTACAGACCTCATGAGGTCGGTATTTTTTATTAAATCTAATTTCTTTTAATAAAAATGACATCCGGAGGTCGGTTTGTTTAAAATATTCCTATTAATCATAATTTTGATATTGTGCATAATACTAAAATTTCATTTACACCTACAATTAATTGTTCAAAAAGTGTAACAATTTTGTATACTTTTATAAATAAAAAGTTAGAATTCGTGGAATAAATAAAAAAATATCTATAATCCATATTTAGAGTATGAAACTACATTGATATGAATTAGGAGAAAATTATATATACTTATATTTCTAGAGTAATGTACAAATTTTATCAGTCCATCGTCTAATCATGAACTTAATATCTCATCTCATGATGTAGAGGTGAAGAGCTAGCATATAATCCATTCGAGTATGAAATGCGAGATAATATTATTATGTACGTTCGATCTTGAATGGATGTCAAGTGTAGTGATTACCTCCTAATTATGATGACATGTAAAGGATACTTCATCGGAGTATGAAATACGTTGATTAATTATATACTCCTCGAATAGTTTAACAAATCAAGTCTTATATACTAGTGGTTCAGATATGAAATACATTATCAATTAAAGAAAAACGTATGGTCAATTCAAGGAGATTTATATATTAAATTTGATATTGATAAACTTTTGTTGATCAATAAAATTAAATTTATATAATTAGAAGGTATATAATTTAAATTTATAAAATTAACTTGATCGACAAATTAAATTTATTAAATTAAATTTATGTTGATATGTAGTTAAATTTTATATATATGTGTGTGTGTGTGTGTGTGTGTGTGTGTAATTTTAATTTATAAAATTAACTTGATCGATAAATTAATTAAATTTATTAAATTAAACTTTTGTTGATGATGTGTAGTTAAATTATATATATATATATATATATGTGTGTGTGTGTGTGTGTGTGTGTGTGTGTGTGTGTGTGTTATTTTAATTAATTAAATCAACCTAAATAAATTAAATTTATTAAAATTAAAACCCTAGGTCTAAGTGACAAGTCTCACTCCTCTCCTTTAATTCAAGGTTAGGGTTTCATATTATTATTTTTAATTTCTTTCAATTTGAGTGTTGAATTTGTTAATTAGTGTATTGAATTAGTTTTTTATTGATTATTAGTTAATTAGTAAGTGAATGATTTAGGGTTTTTGATTGTTAGTTTGAATTAGGGATTCTTTGATTGTTAGTTTGTGTTTGTTGATTGTGAATTGAAAATTTTAATGTTAGGGTTGGTTTGAATTAGGGTATCTTAGGATTTGTTTGAAATTTGGTATTTCTTGAGTTAATTAGTTTGATTTTGGAATTGTAAAATTAGATTGAATTAGGGCATTTAAGGAGTTGTTTGAATTTGGGTATTATTTGAGTTAGTTTGAATTATTATTGAGATTTTAGGACTAATAGTTTGAATTTGGTATTAGGAATAGCTAGCTATTTTGAATTTAGGATTTTAGCGCTAGTTAGATTTTGGAATTTTAGGACTAGTTTGAATTATTATTGAGATTTTAGGACTACTAATAGTTTGAATTTGGGATTTTAGTACTATAGTTTGGTTTTTGAATTCTAGGAGTACTTCCAATTTGTGATTTTAAGACTAGTTTGAATTTGGAATTTAGGACTAATAGTTTGAATTATATTTGATATTTTAGGCTAATTAATAGTTTGAATTTGGGACACTAGCTAGCTAGTTTGAATTTGAAATTTTAGGGATTTGAATTACAACTTAATTAGAACTCATAATTAATTATAACTTGAATTTACTATAAATTGAACTTAATTAGGAATATGAACTTGAAATTAGAACTTGAAGTTGGAACTAATTAGCTTGGATATATAACTAATTAAGTTTAGAAATTAGATATGAACTTGAATTGAAACTTGAACTTATTAAAACTTGAATATATATATATATATATATATATATATATATATATATATATATATATATATATATATATAACTAATATTCTTGGATTTGAAGTTTATATTTAACTAATTTAAGAACTTTTCATGCTAGGCAACTGAGGAAGCTCAACATCTAAAAAAGTTGATACAAGATTATATTGCTTCTTTCATCAAAGTTGGAGATAAGGTTGGTGCTTCTAAATTTCTTAAGTTCAAGTACAATTGTTTTCAATAATGTGTTTGTGTCTATCTAGTATTAATACTTAGCTTTAATTTTACGAATAATATATTTGTTAAGCATAAGTACCAACACTAGTTGATCCTATTGATGTAACAAAATTGATTTTCTTGCAAGATCGATTTGTGTCCATCTAGTGTTGACACTTAGCTTTAATTTAGGAATAATGTATTTGTTAAGCATAAGTACCAACACTAGTTGATCCTATTGATGACAAAATTGATTTTCTTGTAAGATCGATTTGTGTCCATCTAGTGTAGATATTAAGCTTTAATTTAGGAATAATGTATTTGTTAAGCATAAGTACCAACACTAGTTGATCCTATTGATGACAAAATTGATTTTCTTGCAAGATCGATTTGTGTCCATCTAGTGTTGAAATTAAGCTTTAATTTAGGAATAATGTGTTGTTAAGCATAAGTACCAACACTAGTTGATCCTATTGATGACAAAATTGATTTTCTTGCAAGATCGATTTGTGTCCATCTAGTGTTGACACTTAGCTTTAATTTAGGAATAATGTGTTTGTTAAGCATAAGGACCAACACTAGTTGATCCTATTGATGACAAAATTGATTTTCTTGTAAGATCGATTTGTGTCCATCTAGTGTAGATATTAAGCTTTAATTTAGGAATAATGTGTTTGTTAAGCATAAGTACCAACACTAGTTGATCCTATTGATGACAAAATTGATTTTCTTGCAAGATCAATTTGTGTCCATCTAGTGTAGAAACTTAGATTTAAATTTAGGAATAATATATTTGTTAAGCATAAGTACCAACCCTAAACTAGTTCAAGTTAAAAAGTTTTTAAGTTATTTAAATAAGTTAAAATAAATAATGTGGTTTTGTTGATGAATTTAGTTATTGGAATTAAGTCAAAACTAAACTAGTTCAAGTTAAAAAGTTGTTAAGTTGTTTAAATAAGTTAAAATAAATAATGTGGTTTAGTTGGTGGATTTAGTTGTTGTATTAAGTCAAAACTAAACTAGTTAAAGTTGTTAAGTTGTTTAAATAAGTTAAAATAAATAATGTGGTTTAGTTGGCGGATTTAGTTGTTGTATTAAGTCAAAACTAAACTAATTAAAGTTGTTATGTTGCTTAAATAAGTTAAAATAAATAATGTGGTTTAATTGGTGGATTTAGTTGTTGTATTAAGTCAAAACTAAGCTAGTTAAAGTTGTTAAGTTGTTTAAATAAGTTAAAATAAATAATGTGGTTTTGTTGATGGATTTAGTCGTTGGAATTAAGTCAAAACTAAACTAGTTCAAGTTAAAAAGTTGTTATGTTGTTTAAATAAATTAAAATAAATAATGTGGCTTAGTTGGTGGATTTAGTTGTTGTATTAAGTCAAAACTAAACTAGTTAAAGTTGTTAAGTTGTTTAAATAAGTTAAAATAAATAATGTGGTTTTGTTGATGGATTTAGTTGTTGGAATTAAGTCAAAACTAAACTAGTTCAAGTTAAAAAGTTGTTAAGTTGTTTAAATAAGTTAAAATAAATAATGTGGTTTAGTTGATGGATTTAGTTGTTGTATTAAGTCAAAACTAAACCAGTTAAAGTTGTTATATTGTTTAAATAAGTTAAAATAAATAATTATTTATAATATAATTGAATATCTGTATTTTTGTAGATGGATCATCGTTTGTGGATGTATAATATGCATTATGAAACTGGTGCCGGTTTGAAACCTGAGTTTATTGACGGTGTTAGAAACTTTATTGAACATACAATGACACTTGACATTTTCAAGAATAATGGATTGGTTACGTGTCCTTGTAGTGCATGTAAGTGCTTAAAATTTTTTAAACCAGATAGAGTTATGGTTCATTTGTACTGTAATGGATTTAAGCCTAGATATTTTGTATGGATTGATCATGGAGAAAGTGATGGATGGGATGGTATGTTTTATAATTCGATGCCTGTGGATGTATATAATATGGTTGCACCACATGGCCAAATTAGGGTTGAATAGGTTAGGGTTGAACACGATAGTGTTGAACATGATAGGATTTATGAAATGATCAATGATGCTTTTGGGGTTCAAGGTGGGATGGAACCGGAACAATATTTTGATGAAGCTCCTAATGAAGAAGTAAGACGTTTTTATGATCAATTAGAAGAGTTTAGTCGTCCACTATGCGAAGGAAGTCCGCATTCTGCCTTGTCAGTTGCGGTTGGATTAATGAATATTAAATCAGATTGGAATGTTCCTAATGCTGCTATGGACTCAATGGTTGATCTTTTGGGTGAACTAGTTAATCCGGAGTTTAACATACCAAAGAACTTCTATTAGGCAAAGCATTTGGTGTCTAAGTTAGGATTGACGTATGATAGAATTCATTGTTGTGTTAATGGCTGCATGTTGTTTTACAAGACTGATAATGAATTAGAAAATTGTAAGTTTTGTGGACATACTCGTTATAAGATAACTCCGGCTGGAAAGATGGTCCCAGTTCAGGCGATGCATTATCTACCTCTCATTCATAGGTTAAAGAGGTTGTATGCATCGATAAGGTCTGCCCCACATATGAGATGGCATCTGAATATAGAAGGCCGTTGGGTGTCTTGTCTCATCCATCTGATGGTGAAGCATGGAAGCATTTTGATAATGTATATCCTGATTTTGCTAGTGAACCAAGAAATATTAGATTGGGGTTGTGTTCAGATGGCTTCACACCATTCTCTAATAATGCTTCGCCTTATTCATGCTGGCCGGTATTTCTTACTCCATATAAACATCCTCTTGCATGACCAGTCCCTACATCTTTCTAAGTTGTGTTATTCCAGGTCCCGTAATCCAAAAAGTTTGATTGATGTCTATCTACAACCATTGATAGATGAGCTCAAATAATTGTGGTTTGAAGGCGTTTTGACTTATGATATATTAACTAAGCAGAATTTCGTTATGCGTGCTTCTTTAATGTGGACTATTAATGATTTTCCTGCATACGGGATGTTGTCTGGTTGGATGACAGCTAGAAAGCTAGTATGTCAGTATTGCATGGAAAATATTAAGGCATTCACTTTAAAGCATGGCAGAAAAAATACATGGTTTGATTGTCATCGCCAGTTCCTGCCAATGGACCATGAGTTTAGAAAGATGAAAAATGCATTTAGCAAAAATAAGGTTGAAAGTGACCCTTCACCTCCATTACTCACAGGGCATCAAATTTGGGAGAAAGTTTCTCAATTACCTAAAGTTACAGAAGCTTCACCTTCTAGACTTCCTGGATATGGTGTTAAACATAATTGGACCAAACAAAGCATATTTTGGGAGTTGCCATATTCGAAGAACAATCTGCTACGACATAATCTAGATGTGATGCACATTGAAAAAAATTACTTTGACAATTTATTTAACACGGTGATGGATGTTAAGGGTAAGACAAAAAACAATCCAAAAGCTAGAATGGACATAAAGGAATATTGTAGGAGAAAAGAGTTATGGCTGCATGAATTATAGAATGGTAAAATAGTTAAGCCCAAAGCCAGCTTTTCATTCACATTGGATGAGAAACGTGAAATTATTGAGTGGGTTAAAAATTTGAGGATGCCGGTGGGCTATGCTTCAAATTTAGGAAAGCGGGCAGATATGAATGAAGGAAAATTGATAGGTATGAAAAGTCATGATTGTCATGTGTTCATGGAAACTTTAATTCCTATCGCTTTTAGCCATCTACCTAAAAGGATATGGAAACCAATCACAGAGATAAGTCTTTTTTTAAAAGATTTGTGTTCTGGAAAGTTGTTAGAGAGTAGTTTAGATAGAATGGAGGAAAATATTCTTGTTACTAATACTAAGTTGGAGAAGATATTTCCATGTGGTTTCTTTGATGTGATGGAGCATCTTTCAATTCACCTTGTACAAGAGGCTCGCCTCGGAGGTCTGGTTCAAACAAGATAGATGTATCCATTTGAAATATTCACTAAGTTATATATATTCGCCAAGTCTTTTATATATTAACATATATATTCATATATACATACAGAAAAATTAGTAGTTTGAAGCAAACGATTAAGCAAAGGGGAAGGATCGAAGGATCATTTGTTCAAGGTCATATTGGGAGAGAAACTGGTGATTTTTATTCTTATTTCCTTGGTCATGATGTGTTATGTAGGAGAAACATGCCCAATCGCAATGATGAAGGCCATAGTGATCCTTTATTTCCACCTATATCAATTTTTAATCAAAATGATCGAGGATCTAAAAAGCGTGGAAAGCGAGGCTTCACTGATATGGAAATGCAATCAGCTGTGACACATATTTTGCTTAATTGTCCAGAGATTCAATCATATGTCAAGTAAGTGTTAAAAATATGTTATTAAATTACATACTAATAAGTGATCATTAACTAACGAAATACTTGAATGTAAAATGATAAGCTTGTTCGTAAGCACATGGGGTAATGAAGCCATTTATACAGAATTTTCCAAATGGCTGAGGAACTATGTAAGTGTGCAATCACTAAGTATTTAATAATATATTCATGTTATACTAAATTATATTACTTGAAATAACAATCACGTAGGTTTACGATGAATACTTAAGTGTCCAACATTTGCAATTAGTGAAAGAAGTAACACTTGGACCTGAATCTCAAGTACTGACAATGAATAAGTATTGCGTCAATGGTTTTAAGTTTCAAACTGAAGAAGTTTCTAAGAACAAGAAAACAAATAATAGCGGTGTCTACATACAAAGTGATGTTGATGGTACTGGTCAAACTATTGAATATTATGGTCTCATTCAAGAGATTATTGAAGTGAGGTATTCATGTTGGCCTAAGAAGAAGATTGTATTATTTCGGTGTGCGTGGTTTGACCCATCACATAGAGGCACAAAGATGGACCGTCAACATAATGTAATTGAAGTTAAGCACACTAGGAAATACAGAAGTTATGATCCTTTTATTATTGCACAAAATGCTAAACAAGCGTATTACGCTTCATATCTATTGCGTAGAGACAAAGCTGATTGGTGGGTTGTTATAAAAAGTAAGCTTGTGGGAAGAATTGAAATTGACAATGTCTTAGATGTGGCGTATCAAAATGATGTTGCAATTGTTCAACAAGAAGTTGATGTTGAATTGGAAACCACACTACAACATCCTCAACACATATTAGAATAATTATCTGATGATGAGATACTGAATGTTGAGGAAGAAATATCTGAGAATGAGGAAAATGAATCATTTGATGACGAAGAATGGGACGATAATGAAAATGAAACAACTGAGGAGGAAAAATGGGAGAATGATGGAATTGAAACAAGCGAGAAGGAATAGTGTAGAATGAAAGCTAGCTAGTATATATGTAAGTGTATTTTGCTAATTTTATTTAATTTATGATTTTTATATATATTATACATGTAAATTTGCATACAGATGTCATCAGGAGGTGATGGTGATAGACATCGCGAGAATCTTGGAGTTAGCCAGACTAAACAGTCTAAGAAGAAGAAGTCTAGGAGACTGATAGATCCTGAGGATATTGCAGGATCTATTTCTTCTGCGCTAGAGTGCATCAACCATGATACTCATTTATTTGTTGTTCTGTTTGGTACGGCAGATCCTCGGCAATATTATCCTAATTACCGTCGACCAGTCGGTACTTTATCTACTTCACAGCCATTGCCTTCACGACGCTACGAAGACCTACCTTTATAGGCTATTCGTCGAGCACGACCCTTATCGGCGGGTACTCCATCTCTCACAAGTACATCTCCTCAGTTATCTACCATGAGGCTTGGAGATTCTAGTAGCGAGCTGTCAGATGCTATGGCTGGTACCCCTCCATTGACTCAGCATTTTTTGCATTCTGACGTACCACCCTCGTCTACAGCTACACCTACTGCTACACCACATGATACGATGTCTGCTCTAGCTCTTGGCCAGAAGGACAAACTTGGTGGAGTCATGATTGAGCCGGATGGATCATCGTAAGTTTGTTTTGTTATCTATTTGTTAGTTTATCTTATTTATTTCTTATACTTTAATATATTATTCATGAACTAACATATTTATTATGTGTTTTGCAGGTGGCATCCTGCAAAGGATGCTGCCCGGGCTTTAAAAGACTGTGTTAGAAGACTCTATACACAGGCTTATCACTCTTGGAGCGAGATTCCAAACAATATACGCCAGGCGATGTTTAATAACTTTAAGGTATAACTTTTTTAGTTAAGTTTAGTATACTTTATCTTTTTTTACTATCGATCTAATTAACGTTATTCAATTTTTTTTCAAACTATGTGTACTTGGGAGTCGAGGTACAATTTGGTCATTGCGACCACATTTGAGAGGAAGGCATCCGCCAGACTGTCTAGCTGGCTAAAGAATGTTCGGGATAGTGGTGTACGTCCCAGTTGGATGTTGCCTCATATTTTTGATGAATTGGGTATGTATTGGAACACAGGCAAGTTTAAGGCTATATCAGATCAAGCCAAAAAGGCTAGAGGCAGTCTTAAAGGTGACTCGTTGCACACTGGAGGTGCAAAGACGATTGGAACAATTGCACGAAAGATGGTAAGTTCTTATTCAAACTTTTAAATAAATAATTAGTTGATTCATATATATCGTTATAAATTTCAGTTTTTATTTATAGGAAAAAGAATTGGGACGTACTCCCACTGAACCAGAGGTTTTCAAGAAGACTCATGTTAGGAAGAAAGAAAATGAGTCGGATCCGAATGTGTGGGTAGAGGAAAGGGCCGAACGAACTTTTGTAAGTTATTTAATATGAATAATATATATTAATAGTGAATATATGATATGTATATATATTGATGTCAATTTTTATATTGAATATGTAGAATGACTTTCATTAGTACGTCGCTGAGAATCTAGATAGTTCGGTCAATTGACACCTAAACTGTCCACCCAGATTTGGAAAGAAAAAGTGGTAGGGGGGACACACAAGGGTAGATGCTATGGTCTAGGCTCTCGAAATGATGTTAGACAATTCCAGTCAGGCTTAGAAGGTATTGGATCGTCACTCAAGCCTAGGCACTTGACGATGTTCAAATTGCTGCTATGTCGGATCAAATAGCTAAACTTACAACGGTACTAGCAGAGTCGAAGCGGAGAAGAGTAGCTGAACAAAAAAGCATGAATGAGACCATTCAGCAAATCAAAGAACAAGTGATGAACCTCGCTCGTCGACCTACCACTTCGGCTCCCATGACACCGACGACGAGAGTGATGAGGATGATTATGTAGATCTCTCTCCTTAGTTTAGATCTCTGGACATTTATGAACTTTTTGAAACGAATTTTGAAAGACTTTATAATTCTTTAATTTATGATTTAAATACTTTTGAATATTAGTTTATGTTTTGTTTAGATTGTTTATAATTGTGTGTTTGATTGGGCTGAATAGTGTAGAATTGAATTGAATTGTATTTGCAAGTGTGCAGCAGAAACTGCCAGTTTGGGCTAACAAAAATATTGCAGAAAAAGCAACGGACAGCGTGGTTTTTTCTGTCGCTTTTCTGGATTTTATTTTTTAAAAGAATCCCAGAAAAGCGACGGACAGCGTGGTTTTGTCCGTTGCTTTTCATGATTTTATTTTTTTTAAAATCTCAGAAAAGCAACAGACAGCGTGGTTTTGTCCGTCACTTTTGTGGGTTTTAAAAAATCCCAGAAAAGCAACGGACAGCGTGGTTCTGTCCGTCGCTTGTCTGGGATTTTCAAAAATAAAATTTCCAGAAAAGCGACGCACAACATCACATTTTAGAAATAAAAAAAATTAAAATTAAAATAAAGAGACGGAGTCCGTTGCTTTTATGAAAAAAATTCAAAAAAAAAGGCAAAAAGCGACGCAGTTTGTCGCTTTTTGCGACCCAGTCCGTCGCTTTTTGAAAAGCGTCGAGCTAAAAAGTGACGGAAGTGACTGTGTCGCTTTTCCGTTGATTTTGGCCCAAAAAGCGATGCAGTCCACCGCTTTTTTTCGTCTTTTTTTGACAATTTTTTAGTAGTGATCGTTCTTGAACTTGAACTTTATCTCGATCTTGACTTCTTGAACTTTATCTTGATCTTGACTTTTAGTTGAATTCATGGGCTTTGAGCTTGATCTTGAATTTGGTGGTCTTGATCTTGATCGTTCTTAAAACTTGAACACTTAAATTCTTAAATTCTTGAACTTGTAGCTTGTAGAGAAATCTGTGTCTTTTGATCCACAAGCTTTCTCTAGCTTTTCGTTAGAATTCTTGGTTCTCTATTCTGAATTATGAGGACCCATTTATAGTTTTAGAATAGAGGAGTTGTGATAGGAATAGGATTCCCTTCGGCCAATCAGATTTAAGTTACATGACATATGGGCTTTATGGAACGGGCTTTAATTAAATCCATATTTATTGGATTTAAATAATTTATTCTATTATGTTAATTCCTAACATTTATTTGGACTAATATATTCACAAATCTATATATATATAAAGGAAAATCAAGACAAGGTGATGTGATGCCTTTCTATGGCCTCCATTTCTATTTATCTTTTTTCTCTTTTTTTGGTATTTTTTTCTTCATTCTTTTCATTAAATAATTTGTAAAAAATTCAATCATATTTAATATTGTAATTATATGTGATGCGTTACAGAAAACCTCCATCATTTTATATTCTCTAGTTAAATAACATGTCTTTTCAAATATCTTCTAATTATTTTTATGGATTACTCAATCTATAAATATCAATCATCTATGAAGATGTTGAATGTTAATCTTGATTTTTATATTCTTTCATTTTATTAGTATATGTTTTAATTTTCTTTTCTTCATCTTTTTATTCATTAATCATGTACTTAATATACAAAAAAAAATAGACGTAGAAAAGATAATATCACGATATGACATTTACTTTGATGAAGATCATAGATATTTTCTTCAAAGATCATCACAGAGGCAAAGAGATGTTCACAATATTTGATACATGTTCAACAAAATGAAAAAGAAAGCTTAATTATCTAGGAATCTTCATGAAAAGAGATTGTCTTAGTAGTATAAAAGTTTGAATGATTTTCAAACATTTTGAAGATTCATTGTTGTGTTATTAATAAAATGATGAAATAAAAGGAAGAAAGGTAGAGACAGAAACAGTAGTAAGATGAAGAGGAGTAATTTTCCTTTTTTTTTATGTCCATATTGTTGCCCTTTTATAGGGATAATGTTACTTGGAGGAGTTAGCCTCCAACAGTAAAGTGGGCCCTTAACATATGTTATTTATAATAGACCCATAAACATACATTATTTACAACACTCCTCCTTGGATATTTATGTACAAAAAAATGTCCATAGTTATTTGTAATACTTATTATTTTTTGCTTCATTAAAAACCTTACCAGGAAAACTCAGTGGGATAAAACCTTGGTTAAGGGAAAAAGAGTGCAACATGTATTTACTCCCCTTGATGAACACATTACTTAATATCTCAAAGATGACACATTCAAATCTTGTGTCTCATCTTCTCAAAGGTTGATGTTAGTAATGCCTTGGTGAATATATCTGCTAAATTATCACTGGAACGAACTTGTTGAACATTTATTTCACCCTTCTTTTGTAGATCATGAGTAAAAAAGAATTTTGGTGAAATATGTTTTATTCTATCTCCTTTGATGTATCCTTCTCTTAGTTGAGTTATACATGCAGCATTGCCTTCAAATAATGTTGTTGGGATACCTCCTTCCAAGAAAGACCACATGTTTTATGGATGTGTTGGGTTATTGATCTTAACCACACACATTCTCGACTTTCTTCATTGATGGCTATTATCTCTGCATGATTTGAATAAGTAGCAACCATACTTTGTTTTGTTGAACGCCATGATATAGTTGTACCTCCACATGTAAATAAATAACCTGTCTGAGATCGACCTTTATGTGGGTCAGATAAATATCCTACATCTACATAGCCAATTAATTGTGAATCAGATTTTTTTGAATAAAATAGTCCAAAATCAATGGTCCCTTGAAGGGTTTAGGGTTTAGGGTTTAGGGTTCAGGGTTTAGGTTAGGGTTCAGGGTTCAGGGTTCAGGGTTCAGGGTTCAGGGTTCAGGGTTTAGGGTTCAGGGTTTAGGGTTCAGGGTTTAGGGTTCAGGGTTCAGGGTTCAGGGTTCAGGGTTCAGGGTTTAGGGTTTAGGGTTTAAGAATTGTAAGTTTTTTCGATGGAGATACAAAGAAGAAGTCGACCCAAGATCAAAATTTATTCTCCCAAAATTGGTGAACAAAATCAAAGAGTTGGAAGAAGAAGTTTTGAGGAGGCAGAGACAAATCAATGAGCAAGTGATCAACAATAAAAATGGTGTAGGTTCTATTGGAAGGTGTAGGTTCTATTGGAAGATCATTTTGTGTGTTTTGATTTGTGTTGTTACTATGTTTATCAACAACCTATGCCAAAGTAGTGAATCAAGTATTGATCTAGTTGAATTGGCATAATAAAGAATTACGTTTTGCTTTGTCATTGTAAGGTACCCTATGTTAGATTTTTAGATTTTGATGTAACAAGAAATTCTGTTTTTCTTGTAATGCTTTGTATTTATGTCTCTATTTATGTCAATGAAATTCCAACGGATGATTGTGCAATTGTAAATTAGTTATTCAAGGAAACGAGAAAACAGTCTAAATGCTTTAATACATCGTTTAGTCACAGCCCAAAATCAAAAGGCATAGAGAAAATATTGTCATAGAATGTCATTGACAACCTAAAACAAAAACAGAAGTCATTTGGTACTAATACATCAACATTCAACATCAAAAACTAAAGGGTAGAGAAATATTATCAGTCACAACCCAAAACAAAAACAGAATTCGTTTGGTACTACATTTTCCATGGCTCCTTGGATTGACTTGGATTGTTTGAACTACTTCCTTTTGATTTTTTTGTTTTGTTGCTCACTCATTTCTTGAAGTTTTCTTGTTGATATTGCTGATTTCCCTTTCCATTTAAACTTGGTTGTCGTACTTGGTTTGAAACCAATATCACCAGTTATGTCAGTTGATCTTGTCACTTTGGTTGCACCAGTAGAGAGTATCTTAAAGCTTGGCATGCCAGGCTGCACTCATTTTATAAATTATAGTAGCAAAAACTTAATTTATGAAGATGATTGATATAATTAGTAGCAAATACTCACATTAAATGCTTTGAATCCATTTTCAGCTTGAAACACACCTATTCCCATGATTGATGATCTTTTGTATGGGATTGTGCTTTCACTTCCCCTACCCATTCCTCTTTTACTAGTAGTTGGCAATGAAGTAGGTGGTGCTGGACGTGCTGGATGTTCAAGATATGCAGGATGTGCAGAAGGTGTTTTTCTTGGTTTTCCTTTTTTACTAGTAGTAGGCAAGGATGTTGCAGTAGGTGGAGGAGGAGGAGCACTAAATGTTGGATATGTAAGAGGTGCTGGAGGTGCAGTAGGGAGTTTTTCTTGGTCTTCCTCTTCCCCTTTTTGCTGGGGGCTCACCTTCTGTTGATGGATTCTAAATATACAAATAAGAAGTTAGAAAATGATTATAGCTAATATCAATACAAGTAAAAATATTACCTTTGGTCTGCCTCTCCCCCTGCCTGAACCTGATGTTTTGCCTCTTCCCCTACCTGAACTTGATGTGTTGCCTCTTCCATTACCTGAACCTGATGGTTCCTCCCTTGCTGATGATTGAACATTTTGTGGACAACTTCTCTTGTTATGACCTCTACCATTACAATTACTGCAGGTCATGGCAAGTCCAGTTTTAGGCAATTTTCCTGATTTCTTTGTCTCTCCAGCTTTTTTCCTCTTAAGCTTACCTGGCCTTCCAGGCATGTTTTTAATTTCAGGTGGTGCAACTGTTGGATTAGTAGATATAGGCCACATTTCCATGTTTGTGATTGGTTGAAGAACATTAGCATAGGTTCTCAAGTAAGTTTCCTTACTGTAACAGCTATCAATATAGTCAGCAGGATCACATTTCTTGAAGTATATTGCAGCCACAACATGTGCACATGGTATGCCCTTTAGTTGCCATACCCTACAGCTACAAGTTCTCCTGCCAAGATCCACAGTGTGTTGATATAGTCCCTCTCTCACTTCAAACCCAGCAACTCCATTAAATTCAATACTACAATTCATTGACCTGTCAATATTTTCTTGTAGTACCTTTAGAGCCATTGGAGAGAAATTGCACTTCCAAGTATTTGGAAACTCCCTTAAATTACCTATCCTTGTCATCATCTTCACTCTAATGTCTTCAAGCATAGTAATAATTGTCTTGTGCCTTGCTGCCAATATCCATGCATTAAAACACTCAGACATGTTATTATCTACAGAATCACATTTTGTTCTAGTATTGAAGTAAACCTTACACCAATACTCTATGTTGTAGTACATTAAGTCATCCATCATTTTTTTTTGGACCAAGACACCTCATCTTCTCCACATTGTTTCTTAATTGAGACTCAAAAGTACTTTTGGCAACCCTCTAGAATTGTTGTCTTCTTTGGAGGCCTCTCCAGTCCTTAGCCCAGTTAGCTAAGATGTGTCTAACACACATTTTATGTTCTGCAGCAGGCAATAAATCTTGAATGGCTGCAAACAATCCCTATAAATATATGTAGTTATGTTATAATAACATATGCAACATTAAATTAATAAATACAAATAAAAAAATTTAAAAGTACACATACCTTTTGCATATCTATAATCAAGGTGAGATCTCCACCATCTCCTAGTCCCAGATCAGTCTTTAATATCTTGACAAACCATGTCCATGTATTTTTGTTCTCATACTCAACCACTGCCCAAGCTAGTGGCAACATCTGGTTATTACCATCCCTGGCAACAGCAACTAACAACTGCCCTTTGCAAACCCCTTTAAGGAAACAACCATCTAAACCTATGCACTTCCTACAATTCAAGAATGCCTTCTTCAATGAATCAAAATAGATATAAAAGCTTTTAAATACAGGCCTACCATGTGCATCAGGTTCATCCAATTTAACAACACAAGTGGTTCCTGGATTGGTCCTTAATAGTTCATCCTTGTAGTCAAGAATTCTTCCAAATTCAACAATATGATCACCCATAATATCTTTCAACACCCTAGCTCTTGCTCTCCTAACAGTAGTCTTGCCAACATGAATTTTAAGCTTCTTTCCAATCAGGTCTTGCAACTTCAAAACTGTTATACCTGGCTGCTCAAGAATTCTTTGTCTAAAGATTGTAGATATGTACTTTGCATTACACAAATAATTTTTGGTTGTTGAATTACAAGTATGCTTTGGATTGTAAGTCTAAATCATGAAATCATTTGTTGTGTTGTCAAGACATGCATACAAAAGCCATGGACAACTATCCTTGCACCTAACTCTAACTCTTTTTGGCTCATTCACCCACTTCTCTACTTGAACTCTTCTTTGGACAACATATTTAGTTACTGCTCTTCTAAATTCATTCACATCTGAAAAGACCATACCCAACTGCCATACAACTTTCTTAGCAGTAGGGTCATGAACAATTTTCTTTTTTTTTTGGGCTTTTCCTTCTTGATGTATTTACCCTTCTAGGTAAATTAACCCAACTAGAATCAGAACTGTCAGCATCAGAATTGTGTTCATCTTCATCACAACACTCATCTTCATCTATTTCAAAACTGTCAGCATCAGAACTTGGATAGTATGGCTCATCACCTCCTAACCTTCCTTCAACACTTACTTTTCCTGTTTCAGTTTCATCAAAACCTAAATCTGGTCCAGTTTCACCTATTGGTACCTCTTCAGGGTCAGCTTGTACTCTCTCATTTCTTTTTCTTCTTTGAAAAGTCCTCTTTTCAGCCCTCAACTCCCTAACCTCCTCATGCACATCACTACCATAATCCTCATCATCATCTCCAACTAATTCACCTTCAGTATCAACACTCTGTTCAGTTGAGTAATCAGAACCATCTCCTCCCACTAAATCAGATCCAACTGGACCTACATCTACATTACTAGGATCTACAGTAGTTGGATCTACACTAACAGGATCTGCAGTAGCTGGATCTGGATCTGGATCTGTACTAACAGGATTAGTAGCAGGATTTGTAGTGGAAGTATTTGTAGTATTGATTGGAGTTGCGGTAGAAGATGCTCTAGCAGCAGTAGCAGTTGTAGTTTGAGGTGTTGTAGTGAAAGGGTCCTCACCAGATAAAGTTTCATCACCAACCACAATGTTTGGACCACAATTTGGTTCAGCCCCTTTATTGAAAGTTGAACCAGAATCCTCTCTATCTTTATGGATAACATTTTCTAATAAAATAAGGTCGGGGTCCACAACTGCTTCATCAATCATGTGTTTCACATATATCTCCACAATATCTCCATCTTCCAAAGAACAACATAGGTCTAAAATATCCATATCATTGTCTATATCTTCCAAAATGCCATTGTCAGGGGGTTTAATACTAAATGTGCAACTTGTGGTGTATCCCAATTCTTTAATGTAGCCTCTTAATTCAAAATAGGACATCTTATCCACATCAACATCTAAAAATTCTGTAACTTGCCCAACCTTATATATTGGTTGTCCACTACTTAAATCTAACACCCCACCATGATACCATCTTAAGGTAACCAAAGTGAACCCACTCATCTCCTACCTGAATGGAATGAAAGAACAGAGAATAGTTAAACTACACATTGTACATTAAACACACACACAGTAGGTAAATATGAACATATCATCATTATAAAAACGAAAATTGTAAACTTACTATGCCATAGTATCATATCATTACGAACATATATAACATTAAACGAGAAAGGAAACACCACATGGCTAACAATATGAAGATAATATGGTATAAATTCAACAATGGAATGCTATTATACCAAAACCCAGTTATTGTTCTTCATTTTTTTGTCAATTTCATAACCCTAATTAAACACAATAATCAATGTCGTTCAAAATCGCTTATAAAGAACTAAAAGAACTAACCTTTACTTAGAGAAAACTTCGACCCAACAAACGAAAAAAGTTAAACGTTCCCCAACCTTCCCAGCAAACTTCGATTGAAAGGAAATCTTTGATCAAGAAGAGAATGAGGGTGAATTTGTTCAGATCGAAAAGGTTAGGGTTTAGAGAAAGAAAGAGTAAAATGAAAAGATTAAGGGAAATTCGTGGGTTCTAGACTTCTGGGGTCCACTCATTATGTGGCAGCGCGTGTAAACAAATATTTTATTATATCTGGTTTATGTGGACATGTTAGCAAATAAGGGTGAGTAAATAAGTAAAAAAAAATGTTCAGAGGAGGTAATAGGACCCCTGTAAAGTATGAGTGTGTAGTTGGAAATCCGGCTATAGGTTGGGGGGCTTTTGGCCATTTTCTCATTATTTTACCTTCATAACTCATTTATTTTATTTTTACTCAAAATAATATTTATAAATCTCATATTTTTTACCTTTTCATATTCATAACCTTAAATATTAAATGTAAAAGTTAAGATACCCTTATGACATTCCTCTATTTTTATCAATATAAATTTATATTTTTTATTTCATAAAATTCTATCCAAAGTTTCCCTTCATTTTCACTAAAGTATCATCCTCATGCTTATGTTTGACTCGAAAAAGAAAAAGAAAACTCTCAAATAGTGATAGATTTGTGAAGTTCAAATCAACAAAAGCTTAAACATTATGTATTGATTTCATTTTTCCTTCTATTTTTTAATTATTAAAATCGTAATGATATGTATATTGTATTATTTCTTTCTTTATTTTTTTTCTTATGTATCTCTATGGTACGTACCTCTTAAGTTTAATTTTTATATGAATTTTTTATTGTTGTAACTCTATAATTTCTACTGTTATTTATTTTTTACTTTAAAAACAACATATTTATGTTATTTATTTTTAGATCATTATAAATTGCAACAATAAATATTGTGTTCTTTCACTGCTAATCACATGTAATTTTCTTATGTTTTTTTCGCTATGAATTTTGTGCCTCTGCACATTTATAAAAATGTGTATATATATATATATATTTTTTATTATTATTATTATTTTTTTAATGTGAGCAGAAACTCTTGAAAAAATATTTAAAATTTTTGACTTAGATTCACATATATTAATTAGATACAAACATCATTATATATAAAATACCTCTTTTATTTTTGTCGTATTTAATAAATTATTCATATTTTTTATGATTGCGCGAAGCACAAATGAGTTCACTAATTTAATATAATCCGAATTATTTAATAAATTTATATATAATAAAAATTTAAATAATTACACATTGTTATGGTCACAAACGGGTCATAGTATTTGATGTTAAATTAGAAAGAGAGTATTTGAATTAAAATTATATTTAAACATCCTCTTAAAAATAAGTTGAAACTAGATTAATATTTTTGAGCCTATCACCAGAGGAAATGAGATCTTTTATCCTTTTACAATATCAATGGGAGAAAACAATTTTTAAGATCTATTATACGTAAACATAAAATTTTCTTATGGATAAACATAAATAAATAAATAAATATATATATATATATATATATATATATATATATATATATATATATATATATATATATATATATATATATATAAAGAGATAACACTAATTATTTTACTAAAAGGTTAGAAAATTATTTCTCCCTCCCACCTAATTGAGTGAGTAAAGTGTGTGTGTGTGTGTATATATATATATATAAAAGGTTAGAAAATTATTTCTCCCTCCCACCAAATTGAGCGAGTAAAGTGAGTATGTGTATATATATATATATATATATATATATATATATATATATATATATATAAAAAGAGATAACACTAATTATTTTACTAAAAGGTTAGAAAATTATTTCTCCCTCCCACCTAATTGAGTGAGTAAAGTGAGTGATGATGTTAGCAGTGTGAACACGTTACTATATATTTGTATTCTGTCTTTATGATAAAGTTTGACTTTTCAGTAATCAATGTTTTAAGATAGGAGAAACTATAAGAAAAATCAATGTGAAAATTAGTTACTCCCTCCGTCGTATCCATGGTATATTAGATGGATATTTTTTTATTTTAAACAGTAATTAAAAAATTATTAATAAACTAATTAACTGTATTAATTGACCTTTATTCAAATTAATTATTCTTTTGAAATAAAGTATCTTTTGGATTTTTAAAATGTGTTTAAACCTTCATATGCCATATTAATTGTAGGGGGGGGGGGGGGAATGAATTTGTTTTTTAATTAATAATATCCTAATTTAGTAAATAATCAAGTAATATGAGATAAATATTTTTAGTAAGATGTCTATCTAATATAAGGGAATAAATAAGATCGTTTAACAAGATTCTTTAGTATAAAATTAGTTTAATTTGTAAAACACAAGTGCAAATGCTTTTGAGATTGTTTTAAATCTTCAATCATTTTTATTTTTGAGTTTTCAGTAATCTTATTAAAACTTATATTTTTGTTGACATATTTAAAGTTAAAATTTAATATATAACAAAAGATAATAATAGTGTACAACTCAAATTATTCAACACATCTCTTTATTTGACCGAATATGTAGATGCATATGAAGAAGAAAACAGAAAAAATGCGCATAAGATATAAATATGAATTTATAAGAAATGACCTCCAAAAGGAAATGTGACTTATAAGTTATAAATTAAGTATTTCTTTTATTTTTGAAAATTCAAATTTATCTTATTAAGAGTGACATAATTGTAATCATTCTATTTTATATCTCGAAGATAATACACATTGCTACATCTATAAATTGTGGAGTGAACACCATAGAATTATTCAATATTTATGACTAAAGTCAAATTAATATAGTCCAAGATGATCATTCCATTCATAAAGTGTGTTTGATCAACACTAGGAGAATATGTAAGAGATTGAAAAATTATCTCCTTTTATTTACAAAGTTGGATGTCAAAATCAAACATGTACCGTAAAAGAACGTCATTCATTAAAAAAATTATACAAAATATATAAATTAAATATTAGTTTTTAAATCATTGGGTATGCTAATGTTGATACATACATAATTCTAAATTTTGAATCCTCAAATTTCTAGTTTCGTCAGTTACTGACCAAAATGATATTTATTATAGCATGTTAGTCCAATGATGGATCAACAGACTCTGACTATTTGGCTTGACTAAATATGAGCATGGCTTTGGGATTAGCAAATTCCAACCACTATTGTTTTGATTTTTGACTTTAGAGCTTTGACCAAAATAGTGTTTACCAATTTTTCTTCATCACACTGCAAAATTTATTAACTTTGTTGATTTAATAGATGATAAAGAACTCATCTAA
Source organism: Solanum pinnatisectum (assembly GCA_035578085.1). Taxonomy (NCBI): domain Eukaryota; kingdom Viridiplantae; phylum Streptophyta; class Magnoliopsida; order Solanales; family Solanaceae; genus Solanum; species Solanum pinnatisectum. The sequence goes on from CM069077.1 coordinate 13,390,965, forward strand.
TTAAATAAAAATAAACTATATGTAAATTAATATATTCTTTTATATATCATTCATTTAATAGTGATAGACAACTCTATTATTTTTTATTATATACTCTCTCCATTCTATATTAATTGAATTTTTGAGGTGTTTCACATCCTTTAAGAAAAGTAGATTAAGACATAAATTGAATATAGTTTTTCATTTTTACCCTTATTAATCATTGTCAAATTTATTGAAGTCATCACATTGAAAATTCAAATGAAGGATAAAATTGAAAAAATACTCTAAAAATAATTTTGAAAACTGAATCATTAAGTTAATTTGAATAATGAAAAAAGTCTCAAAAATTCAATAAATATGAAATGAAAAGAGTACGTGGTGGAATTGCTTTATCACAAAGCTAAAAGAAGGTTCAGTACTATCACGACTATGACTTTAGTTTCTAAATAGAGTAATTAAACATGGTTGACCAGTAGTAAACTTGGACTCTAAATATTCTCCTCCTTCATTTTTACTTGTCCTATTTTAAAACAATTTTTTTTAATATATTAAAAAGTAATTTTATCATATTTTATTTTTAATATTCATTACTTATTTTTTAAATTATTCATTAATATAAATTTATGACAAAATTTGTATATCAATATTTTTTTTAAATTTATTAAATTTGTATATCAATATTATTTTTTAAGAAACATGTAAAATTTTAAAATAAACATAAACTAGTGTAGGAAAATGTGGACAAGGAAATCTTGAGGTGACATAATCTCCTACAATTACATTTATTTAGAGCCGGTTTGATTTGACGTAAGAGTTAGATAAATCTATTTTTAAGTCATTTTTAGTTTTTGAAAAAATTTGATAAAATTAAAAATATCTTAAAATAAGTTTAAAATGACTTCAAAAAGTTAAAAACCAAAGTATTCCCCCGTACTTTTTATTTTTTGATTTAAAAGTTAAGTTTTTTAGCCTATCCAAACAGACTCTTAGAGTTGGTCAAGCTTACTTTTAAGTTATTTTTAACTTTTGAGAGTATTTTGCAAGGTTAAAATAACTTAAATAAGTTAAAAATAACATAAAATAAGTTAAAATAAAAAATTATTCTTTCCTATTTTTTATTTTTTGACTTAAAAGTAATTTAAATTTGATATTTTATTTTTTAACTTAAAAGTAATTTAAGTTTGATATTTTATTTTTTAACTTAAAAACTATATTTTTTAAAATTAATTCAACGGAATTTTAAAACAGATACGAACTCGATCAGCAGACAAAAGAAAATAGCACGAAGTTTCCTTTGGTTTTTACCTCTACCGCCCCATATTAATTACTTATCAGCTTCTTCTTTTTTCAGTTTTTTTTTTTTAAAAAAAAATTATAAATAAAAAGGTATTTTTATTAATTTATTTTTAATATATTTTGTTTTATGTCTACTATTAATATCAAAGTTAGTAATGAAGAATTTTTCTAATTTTTTTTACAATATTTATACTTGTTCTGTTTAATTAGTTGTTCTGTTTTTATTTTCTTTTTACAATTGTTCTGTTTAAAAAATTACTATTAATTGTTCTGTTTCTTACAAGCTCACTAATTTTTTTAATAAAATAAATGATTTATTTTATTAATTTATCTTTTATCCACTCTTTTGAAAAAAGTAACTTTTTGGACTTATAAACTTATTTAGGCAAAAAAAAAAAAATTGTAATGGTAAAATATTTTTTTTTAAAATTATTTTATTTTACTTTGACAAATTAGTAAGTAATTTGTGATAATTATTTATAATAAGGGGGGCAACAAGTAACAAATGGAGTAAATAATAGGCATAACATATAAATATGTTATTTAATTTTGCTTCAGATGATATTTATGTCCTCCAATTATGGGTGTGTATAAGTAGACACTTAAACTTATATGAAATTGAACAAGTACACATACATCCTATGTGTTATAATACATATAGGACGTTGCAAATACACAAAATTGTTATGTAGGACGTCGCACATAACAAATGCGTTTATTTATTTAAATCAAAATAAATAATACGTGTATGTATTATGCCTAAATAACAACTTCAATGACTAGTTACTAGTAAAATCTGATATTTTATATGTGATAATTAATTAGTATGACAATTTTTTTTTAGTTTTCCATTCGGTGTTTGGAACTTATTTTGGAGCTTCGATTAAATTTGAATCGCACACTGCAGAGCCTATTCGAGAGTGGCGCTCCCAACAAGATTCTGGTTAAAAGTGAAACACTCTCACCAGTGCAACACAATCCATATTGGTATGGCAGTTTAACTTAACATATGACACATGATTGATAGCAGGGGTGAATTTAAGTACAAAAAATGGGTCACCTGAACCTGTGGTCATCCGACAAAATTTGATATAACTACTTGTATAATTTGTAAAATATATCAAATAGCAACTAAATGAACCCATGATCACAAATAATTGGATAGCTCACTGGTTTGAGTGTTTGTTTTTCACTGTGAGGTTGAGAGATCGATTCCCAATTACTACATTCCTTTCTTGTAGTTGGCCTTTTTTTGAAAAAAAAACATTAAAAATGCAGCATTGTTTTTTACTTCTATTCTTATTTTTACAAAAAAAAAATAAAAAAATCTAAAAGTAGGTTCCATTGCAAGCATTTTATTTAACAAAAAACATAAAGTAGCGCTCAAACTTTCCAACTGAAAAACCCCATTTCTTCCTTCTTTTTCGTTCTTTCAACTGAAATCACCATTCTTAGTAAGCAAACTAGCAAAATCAATTATAATATTTTAGATCTTATCTTACGTCCAATGATCAACGGCGGCTCAAACACACAAGTGGTTTCAGACAAAATCAAACCAAAGCCTTACACTTTAAAGAAAAATTAATATTCTTTTTAGGGTAAAGGGATATATATACCCCAGAACTATCGTAATGGTATGCAGATAGCCTTCGTCATACTTTTGGGACATTGGTGTCTCTGCCGTCCAAAAACTAGAGCATATATATCCTTTATACTAATGGATATACACGTGTCATAATCTTATCCGTTGATCTGATATTTAATATATCGAATCGACGGATAAGATTGTGCCACGTGTCCCTATTTAGTCTTCCATTAGAGTGAAGGGCATATATGCTTTAGTTTTTTTACGGCAGGGGCACCAATGTCCCAAAAATATGACGGAAGGTATCTGCATACCATTTATGATAATTCGAGGATATATTTGTCCTTTTTCCCTTCTTTTTATAAAGTCTACTTTTTAAATTTGTTGAGATGCAAAATTGTATATTTTTTTATAATTGGATTCTTTTAATAATTATTTTTCAATCAATAATTCATATAACCAATGCATTTAATCTTTCTTGCGACGTAGTACTCTATGTATATCAAATTTCTTCTAATAACTTTTTCTCTTAATAATTTTTTTTTTGCAAATGATATTTAATATTTTTCTTGTGAAAAAGTTATATCTATTATTGCTAAGATAATTGAGGTCCTTTAAATTTGAAAGCCTAAAATAGTTGCCTTTTTTTTAAAGGGGCAAAGCCGTCCCTGACAATGGTGCACCCGTCTTCTTGAAATCCTAGATTCGCCTCTGATTGATAGCACATGATAATATTCAATTCGGAGAATTTGACCAGGATGCTGACGAAAGTTTAGTTGTAAAGTAGTCATATTCAATAATCCTCGTGCTTAATTTTTAATTTTGTCTATTTTTTTTAATACCTCCATCATTATCAACTATTACCTCTCACAACTATTATCACTTAATCGCCACCACCAATTACTAGAAACCGTATTCACTAGCCATCATTTATTATTATCATAATTGTTACCATAGTAACTACCAATTACTCATGTAAATTTATAAAGCATTACCACCAATCACCATTGTATATATATCGTCAACCATCATAAAACTAACTGTAAATTACAGGCCACCACTAACTACATATCACAATCAACTACTATCTACCTTCAACCATCTTCACTACCAGCAATTATCCACAGTCAATATCATTAACTAACATCATCTCAAATCAGCACCCATAACTATCACTAATTCATCGTTAGTTATTATAATCACCAATCATTATATTATTAATATTTTACTAATATAGAATTAGATTAATTAGGTACTTATTTAAATTTATATTTATTAATTTTTAAATAAAGACACATTTAACATATCAGATGTTGATAAAATAACAATTGTAATTTATTAATCTTTAAATTTTGATTTTTAAATATGTATTCATTCGAAAATCTAACTCTTAATAACTTCTTAATAATAGATGTGTATTTCTGCAAATTTAAACATATTAATTTACTGAAAAAAAATGAAGCCCAAAGGTGATAATTTTTTAGGAAAAGGGAGAAATATCAGAATTTTAGGTTTAGAAGGAAAATGTTAACTTTTAACGGTTCACTTTTAATAAAAGTAGTTAATCTAAAGTTACTTGTATTTAGAAAAAAACAAGTGAGAATTTTTATTCTTTTTACCTTTAATTTTGGTAAATGTAAAGAGAAATTAATATGTCAAAAGCAATAAAAAATATTGAATTTAACTTTAAAAATAAATAAGAGTAATTTGGGTGACTTGCTAAAAAAACCAATTTGAAAATTCAATTTGTCATTTAGTCACAAGTTTTGATTAGTGAAAGAGACGTCATTTATGATGTCACTATTTCAAGTTCAAAACTTGTCAACTCTTATACTTAAGTCTTAAATAATACAAAATCGTATTCACTATCTATAACACCTAAGATTTAAAAGAAGAAAAATTGCATGTTTTCTAGAACTAGTGTCTATACCGACAGACCCACCGACGGACCGTAGGTTTACTTACGGGCCGTAGGTGGGAACCGTAGGTGGCAAGTCAAATGATTTTCAAATGTCTAGTTTCAGTACCTACCAGGACTGTCCGTCGTTCAATGTACGAGTCGTAGGTAGGTCTCATAGGTGAGTCCCAGACTTAGTGAAATTTTGAGGGCCAAAGTTGGACTTACGGTGGCCATGTAGGGACGGTGCATGAGTCCTGTCGTTCGAGGGTCCAGAAACAAGTTCCTGAACCCCACCGACAATTGACCAGGACAATCCATAAATGGACTTACGGATCGTAGGTCCCACCATTGATGGTGGTCGTCAATTATTTTTAAAAGGGCTTTTGGGTCTTTTTCTAATTATTCTAACCCAATACTATGTTGTTTTACCCTCTACCCTAGGCCCTGTATAAACACTTTTACCCCAAATTACCCAATTATATACATTCTCCTAATTTCTCAAAGTTGATCAAAGTTCTTCCCTAAATATTTCACTCTAAGGATGAACAAGAAGAGCTAGGGTCTCATTTGAGTCTCATTTCCATTATAGCTTTTGGGCTTTGAACTCCAATGTATGATGGTATTCACCTATGAAGTTCTTTCCTCCATAGGATTCCTAAAATCCTCAATTTTGTAAAGTTAGATTTCCCAATCAAATTAGGGTTTTATTCAATTGCCATGGGTTCCTTTCAATTATGATCCAATTAATTGATTTATGTCTTTTTATACATGAATTGAAGTAATTGCATGTTTTTAAGTTGAATCCCCATGAACCCATGCATGCCCCATGATTTCTAGACTAAGATGATATGACGTGGGTTTTGAACTATGAAAGATGAATTTATGAAGATATGCATGTTCTTTATTAAATGATTTAAGGTTGCTTTGAGAGTGAAGCGTCAATGTTGTTGTTGTGAAAATATTTCTCACATACTACTCAAACATGATTGTGAAACAATTTTCTCACCTAGGATGAATCAAGTTTAAGGAGCTATTCTAATGAATTTTAGCTTATATTGGCTACTTGATGTGCCTTCCATGGATGAGAAGACAAGCGACGATTACCCATGTCTCTTAATGATAAGACAAGTTAAGACTAATGAGTAATCTGTGGGATTTATGCTTAGCACCGAATGGACAAGTCATGATTACCCATGTCCCATAAACCATGTGTCACCATAGGTTTGTCTTAGATAGACATTAGCTAGTGGATCCACTTAAGTAGAAGTTTATGGTTCTTTCCTTGACAAGTAAGGACATCTCTTTTCGATGTGAGATAGACAGCAGATTCCATGTTATAGGTCACATGGTCTATATGTTAGTTAATGGCTACTTCCCACAATAATGATCTAAGGTTACTTCTAGAAGTATATCAAATATGTTTAGCTTTCATTGACCAAGATTATGACTTATGTTTTCAAACATGTTATTTTATGATTTAGTTTGGTCATTGCTTGTCATATAAAGTCCTTTTTGCATGCTTTTGTAATTCTTATGCATTTCTATCATACTTGGTACATTCTATGTATTAACGAATACTCTTGCCTACATTATTTTACTAATGTAGGGTCCGACGCTCCTATTCCATACACTCGTGGCTAGTTGATACCTTGTAGCTTTTGACAATTGGTGAGTCCTCGTGTTCCGAGAACCGAGACTCTTTATTGATTTATGTATTTACATTTTGGATGTTGTATGTGATGTATAGGCTACGTTCCAGTCACTCTTTGATGTAATAGATGCCTTTGAGACGTATGTTAGACTTTCGCTACTTTTTGTCAAACTCTTATGACATAAAAACTATTTTTGAACTTTTTAAATTCTATTATCTTGTATGATGCATTAAGCGACTTTTGTCGGGATACTTAGGGTCCTATATGCCATGTCACGTCTAGGGTGTACACTTTGGGTCATGACAAACTTGTTATTCAGAGCACAAGGTTTAGAAAGGTCCTAGGTAGTCTCTAAGCCACGTTGAATAGAGTCTTACTCATGAGTATGAAGCGTGCAATATTTATTAATAAGAAGCTATAAGATGATTAAGAAACTCCATTTCTTTCATTACTCTAAAGTTGCGTGATAGAGTGTAACTCTATATGTCCTTCTCCTAATCCATATCCGATGCTTTTCAGGATATGGCCCCTCGAAGAGCGTACATTGGAGGAATGCGAATGAGAATGTGGAACGAGAAACTTCTCAAGTTCCGGCGGACCCTTTGGCCGAGCAAGTGAATAATGAGGTCTTTAGGAATGATTTTCAAGTATTGGCCCAAGCCATGACGGCTCAAGCCAATAGGGAGGTTGTGGTCCCTGTGAACCCAAATATTGGTACGACGGACTTTAGAGTGAGGGACTTCACTAGGATGAATCCTCTGGAGTTTCATGGTTCTAAGGTTGAGGAAGATCCTCAAGAGTTCATTGATGAAGTGTACAAGGTGTTGATGATCACGGAAGTAATGTTGATGGAAAAGGCGGAATTGCCCGCTTACCAACTTAAGGGTATTGCTCAAGTTTGTTTCAACCAATGGAAAGGAGAGAGGGCAGTTAATGCGAGTCCTCTTGATTGAGAAAAGTTTAAGGTCGCTTTCCTTGATAAGTTTTTCCCCTTGAGATGAAGGAGACAAAAGTACTTAAATACATCAACCTTCGTCAAGGAAACATGAGTGTGAAAGAATATGCTTTGAAGTTCACACAATTGTCTAGAAATGCTCATATTATGGCTGCCAATCCTAGGGCAAGGATGAGTAGGTTTATTTCGGGAGTGTTTGAGATGGTAGTCAAAGAATATTGTACGATTATGCTCATGAATGATATAGACATTTCTCTCCCCACGAAACTTATTTGGCTTGGGAGCTTCCATATGGGTTTCACGGACAGTAACGGGGCCAGCAACCCTCACAAGGGTAGACTCCTCAACTTGCACCTTCAAAGCCTCAAACTCTCTATGTAGAGAAGAGAGTGTTTCGGTGAGTTTGAGTTCAAGGTTGGTCAGTCCTTCCTTGTTTTCTTCCATTTGCTCAATGAGCTTTCCATTTACCTTATCTATTCTTTCAAGTGCTACAGCTTCAAGAGAACTAAAATTGCTTTCATGACTATTCAAAGCCGACAAAGCAACCTCAACTCCGATGAACTTTTTACCGAGATGGTTGGTTACAGAACCTTCTTCTTCTTTAACGTGGATCCTGCCACAAACTGGTGGGTTAGAAGAAAAGTTCCTCACCTTACTCATATCACATTTCTTGGAAGCATCCTTTCGATTCTCCTGCTCTCTTTCATGAACAACCTCTTCGTTGTATTGCACTTCGATGTCATGTTCGAACCTACTGTCACGAGCCTATTTTCAAAGGTCTCGTGGGACAACCAAGCTGGGCTTGCACAACACCACTAAAACACAATCCTAACAACAAATTAACATTAAAGTGCAATGACAAAAAGGTCACAAACAGTCCGCGAGAAAACAACCAACACGAAAGCAAAGTTAAGACCAATTTTGGGAGGCAAAAGTCAATTTTCGTTTTTATATTTCTCTAAGTGTTGTAATACAAATGAGTTTCTTTCTAAGACTTGTACAAACTAAAAAATAAGCCTACAAATAAAAGGGAGCAAGGTTCCAAGAGAAAAACACTAAAAATAGGTGTTTTTACACAAGTACAATAGTGGTGGGAAAATGTTGTCCTTTGTTTTCATAAATGGCAAAAAAGACTTCCACAAATGAAATCTATTTCAGCTTTGTGGCAGCCCTTGGGTTCCATCTTGATGGCTTGTCAATGATATTAATTGCTCCTCAAGAGTCTCCAAATAATCTTCCAATATTTGATGACAATTGGTACGACATTCGAGACTCATTGAAGCGCATTATAAATCTACCCCACTCCCGAAAATGTTGGAAATTATTCTAGCTTCTTTAGGGGTGGCACACGCTCCACCACCTGATTTGGCGATGACCCCGGTGCCAGACAAATGCAAATAATTATGGACTTAGTTGTGTAACTGCCATAATTACTCATAATTCTCCTACGTTGCCTCTTCCGGTGTCGTTCCTTTCCAATGAACAAGGAACTGAGTGCTCGAATTATTCCACCGTTTGCCACAAACTAATTGATGATCAATAATCACCTTAATCTGCTTGTCCATAATTAGTTGAGTAATAAAAATTTGAGCTCGATTGGACTGCCCCCGCTCTTTTTCTTCCACATCTTCAATGTGTGGTTTTAATTGGTTAGTGTGGAAGATCGGATGTAATTTCAAATGATGGGACATCTCAATCGTATATGAAATTTTGCCCGCCTTAGCAATATCTCAGAATGACCTTCATAGCAACGAATCAAATTTTGATTCACATTTCGCAACGACTTGAATTGCCTAGGATTGAGTTTTATCATAACTCTATCCCCAATTCGATAGTTGACTTGTCGCCGCTTTCGATCATCAATTTTTTTCATCTTTCGGACTGCCTTATCAAGATATGACCTTGTAAGGTTGACTTGTTCCTTCCAGGCTTTCGCCATGTGATAATCCCCCAAACTCTCAACTGGCATCGACAGGCAAAGATTGTGGCATAATGGGTTACTGCCCAGTAGCTAACTCAAATGGACTTCTCCCCATCGCCACGCTTCACTGCAAATTATAAGAGAATTGGGCAGTGTCCAGCAACTTCGCCCAATCCTTTTGGTTGGCACTAACATAGTGCCGCAAATAACACGCTAAGAGTGCGTTCATCCACTTTGTTTTTCCATCCGTTTGAAGATGGAAGCTGGTCGAGAAGTGCAACTCTGACCCAAGCAACCTGAATAATTCTCTCCAAATTATACCAGTGAATTGAGGATCGCGATCACTAATAATATGTTTGGGTACACCCCAATGTTTTACGACATCTCGCAAAAATAAATGGGTTGCCTCCCTGGCTTTGCAGATGGCCGTCGTGGCAATAAATGTCGCATATTTGGAGAAGCGATCAACAACAATCATAATAGTCCCGAACCCCTCCGAATTCAGCAAGCATATGATGAAGTCCATGGTGACGCTATCCCATGGTTTTTCAACAATAGTCGGCTGCTCGAGCAGTCCGTCATCGCCTTCATTTCAGCTTTATCTTGTTGATAAACGAGACAAGTACACACATAAACCTCAATATCATCTCGCATCCGAGGCCAATAATAAAAGGACTCCAATAACGCCAAAGTTCTTTTCTTCTCCGGGTGACCAGCCTATGCAATATTATGACCTTCCTTGATCAAAGTACACCTAAGGTTAGCCATCTCAGAACATATACACGTCTGCCCCTAGTGTACAACAATTCATTCTCCTCCCAAACCATCTTCGTCTTGCCTTGTTGGGATAAAACGAGAAGTTTCGCTATGGGGTCATGCTGCATGCCTTCCTTAATATTCTCAACAACATTGATGCAAGTTGAGCTAACAATAGCAGCCAAGGCAGCCTTGTGACTAAGTGCATCGGCTACAACATTAGCCATCCCCGACTTGTACTCAAAAGTGAAATAAAATTTAGCCAAGAAGTCCCACCAATGTGCTTGCTTGGCAGTTAAATTATTTTGGAACTCGACGTTATCCGTCTTAACAACAAAGTGAGCACCCAATACGTAATGACGCCAAGTCCTTAGATAATGGAATAGAGTTGTCATCTCCCTTTCATGTGCTGAATAACGCCTTTCGGCATCATCCAATTTTTTGCTCTCGAATGCTATTGTGTAGCCCTCTTGCATAAGGACACCACCAATAAAATCAGATGCGTCGATATGAATTTCAAATGCCTTAGTAAAATAGAGCAATGCCAAAATTGGTTTATCGGTAATGGCTACCTTAAGCTTTTCAAAGGCATCATGGCACAAATCAGACCACTCCCACTCACGACTCTTTTTCAGCAAGTCAGTGAGTGGAACAGCAATAGCAGAGTAGCCAAATATGAAGCGTCGATAATAATTGGTGAGGCTAAGAAAGGACTATAATTCGGGTACCTTTGTTGGAGCCTCCCAATCCTGAATCACCTCCACTTTATCGCTGTCTATCCTTATTTCACCATGACTAATAGTATGTCTAAGGAACTGGACAGTGGGTTGTACGAAGCTGCAATTTTCTCGTTTCACGCACAAATCATTATCTCGCAAAACTTTGAACTCTTTGCGCAAGTGCTCAGCATGCTCCTCCATACTGTCGCTATAAACAACAATATCATCCAAATATATAACTACAAATTGATCCAAAAAGGGATGGAACAACTTGTTCATCAAGGTACAAAACGTCGTTGGGGTGTTTGTCAAATCAAAAGGCATGACCTACCACTCAAAGGCTCCATAACGAGTAACATAAGTTGTCTTTGGCTCGTCTCCTTCGACATTTCGAACTTGGTAATAACTCTTCCTCAAGTCCATCTTCATGAACACTTTGGCCTGCCCCAACCTGTTAAATAAATCAACAATCAAAGGAATATGATATTTGTTCTTTACCGTGACCCTATTGAGGGGCCCGATAATCAATACACAAACGCAACGTCCTTTTCTTCTTCTTCTGGAACAAAACAGGTGCACCAAATGGCGCCTTAGATGACCTAATATATCCAACATCAAGTAGCTCTTTAAGTTGCTTTCTTAGTTCCTCCAATTTCGGGGGCGCCATTTGATAAGGCGTCATGGAAGGTGGCTTCGCCCCAGGAATCGATTCAATTTGGTGATCAACTTCCCTTTGCGGTGGCAACCGTTAGGAAAGTTCTTCCAACATCACGTCCTTATTATCAACAAGGACTTGCTCAATACAATGAGGTAAAGTTACTCTCTCAATTGAGTTTTTGACGCCTGCAACAGAGGCAACAAGAAATGTTGGTTCCCCTTTCTTGAAACCCTTAACAAGCTGCATAGCGGATAAGTGCATTCCATTTTGTGGTACCCATGCAAGAACCTCTGGCATTATTGATGTGAAGTTGGTTGAGATGCGGTGAAATAAACGCGTTAATCTCATACCAAAAATCCACCCCCAAAATAATATCAAACACATCTATGGGCGCAATAATGAAGTCCGTCAACCCTTCCATCCTCCTAAATCAATGGGGACTTTAGAAGCGAAACCATGGACAATAATGGGGAGGGCATTGACGGTTTTCAACAACGTATTGCTTGCAACATAATTCAAACAAAGATCCTTGGCTCTTTGCTCCGTTACTAAATTATGTGTTGCATCAGTGTCCACTATAATTCGAACGTCTTTGCCATTCAACTTGGCATTAACGAACAACAATTCGCGCGGCCTTATACGAGACGACTGGGTAGCCAACATTGCAAGTGTCATGCTATTAAACAAGGCCATGTTATTGAACAAACCAACAATCACATTTTTCCCTCTGTCTGCATCACCAACTTGTCCACCTTGCTCCCCAAACAGTCCGTCAATTTGCATCGCTGCCTTTTCTTGTTGTTTATGAGCAATAACCATAGCACTTAATTTACTCAACGATGAACAATGAAGAGCAGTGTGAGTAGTCTCACCACAAAGATAACAGTCCTCATGATATGGAACGTCTTTCTTATGATCCTCATAATTTTTGCGGAGATTAGAAGGCTTGTTTCGATTGTTACCTCTCACGTCACTGCCTCGGTTGGGAACAAACTTGCTTTTTTTCCAATTGTTATCCACCTTAGAAGGAATAATTTTACTCCAATTGTCCCTCCCGTTCACTGCATCAGCACAAAAATCAATCAATGATTCAGCCACTATAATCGCTTCATCGACATCATTAACTTGTCATCTTTGAAGTTCTTATTTGGCCCAATTTTGGAGACCATCCAAGAAATAAAATAAAAAGTCTTCGTTAGTCAGGTTCGGAATTTGAAGAGTGAGTTTTGTGAACTCTTTCACATAGTCACGAATGGAGGAAGTTTGCTTTGATTCCCTCAACTCCCGATGAGCCTCATTTATCACATTTTGAGGGTAAATTGACGTTTTAACTCCTTCTTGAGCTGCCCCCAATTGTTGATGGAACAGACACCTTTCTACATATCCGTCTTTTTCCTCCACCACTACAACATGGCAGTATCACTCAAATACATAGTTGTTGTACGAATTTTGGCAGTTTCACTCGTAATGTTTACATACTCAAAATAAGCATTCATTTGCCATAAAATGTTCTCAACGTCTTGGGCATTCCTTTCACCATGAAACTCCTTTGGTTTAGGAGTTTTAATACGTGTTTCGCGGACAATAATAGGACCAGCAAATGCCGCAATGGCAGTCTCACCAACTTGCCTTTTCAAAGTCTCAAACTCTCTATGAAGAGAGGAGGGAGCTTCAACGAGTTTGAGTTCAAAATTGGTCAGCCCTTCCTTGTTAACCTCCTCAAGCTCAATAAGGTTACTCTTAACATCATCAAGACCCTGGTTCAAGAGAACTAAAGTTGTTATCAACAACAACAAGTCACCTATTCAAGGCCGACAAACCAGCCTCAACTTCGATAATTTTTTTGTCGAGTTGACTAGTGTCGGAACCTTCCCCATCTTCACCATGACTTTTTCCACAAAGTGGTGGGTTAGAAGAGGAGTCCCTCACCTTAATTTTATTACGTTTCTTGGCAATATCCTTCCAAATTTCTTGCTGCCTTTCTTGAACAGCCTATTCGTTGCATTGCAACTTCGACGTCATGCTCGAACCTACACTCTGATACCACTTGTCACGGGCCTTTTTAAAGGTCTCGTGGGACAATCAAGTTGGGCATGCACAACACCACTAAAGCTTAGTCCGAACAACAAATTAGCACTAAAGTGAAATGGCAAGTCACAAACAGTCCGCAAGAAAGCAAAGTCAAGACCGATTTTGGGAGGCAAGTGTCAATTTTGTTTTTATATTTCTCCAAGTGTTGGAATACAAATGAGCTGCTTCCTAAGACTTATACAAAATGAAAAATAAGCCTACAAACAAATGGGAGCAAGGTCCCAAGAGAAAAAAATACTAAAAATAGGTGTCTTTACACAAGTACAATAGTTGGCGGGAAAAGGTTGTCCTTTGTTTCTATAGTTAGACTTATCACTATTGTTCCCTTCATTTGACCCCTTGACATCATTTTATTCCTCACTTTTCATTATGTTTTTACTTTCCAAGCTTAGTCGTCCTATGATTCCTAATATGTACCCATTGGTTGGTACACATGCTACACTGTGCATTTGTTTTGTTTGATGCAGATCCGAGTGATAGTGGACAACATTGATCTTGTGCATCAACAGGGTCCTCTAGAGATAGAGAGTGAGTTGACGACCCCTCAAAGTTTACAAACCAGTTTATGATGGTCTAGAAAAAAAAGCACACTATTTTCTCAAAGGGATCGTTTGGTAGAGATTGAAGATACATTCATGGTATTAGTAATACAAATCTTAATACACAATAGAATGTATAACTAATATTCGAAAAAGTATATCAAACCAGATATTACTAATATACATAGTTAATGCATGAATTATTTTTGCTAATACACTCAACCAAACGACCCCTAAATGACTGAAAAAATCTACTTTTCTTATTCATCGAAATTACAGATGATTTCCCCCCTTTTACGTGGGAAAAAAAATTATAAACCTGAAACAAATCTAGAAGTAATGCTGGAAGGAAATGGAGATGTATAATCATTTTCAAGAAAATAATAAAAAAGAGAGTACTCCATTAGGTTGAACTTTGAATAGATCAAACATACTTACTTTTGGATATTCAAATTTGGACTTATTCATTTGGTCTTCAGTCTTCACTTTCTACTTGACATTAATGGTAAATATTCATAACTTGCTCCAATCACAGAAGCTAATAAACACGTGCCACAGACTTTTCTTTACTTCTCTACTTAAAGAAATATTAATTTAAAAGCTGTATAATTAATTTATTTTTATTTATATATTAAAATATGAAATATATTCATTAAATATTCACTTGTCAAAATTAAGATATAATTATATGTCAAAGAATAATTACTACTTAAAACAATTAATTTATTCTGAAACTTCTAAATAAAACTCTCTTTTTAACTCTTATTTTCATGTACTTTATATTTTTTTCTATCAAATGTTATGTAAGATCACCATTATTTATATGTAAAGAACTCTTTTTAAAGTGAATAGAAAATACAAAGAATGAAATGTGCTTTAATATCTTATTAAAATGTTGACTTTTTTTTTATATAAAATTTAAAATGATAAATTTATATTTCTTCTTTTACAAAATATAAATTTCAACCAATAATAGTAACTAGTTATTCTTTTTATATAATTATTTTACATGATATACACAATCTCTTCATGTCAAACATGAATTTTTTTAATTATAAAATTTAAAATGATAACTCTATTTTTTATATAAAATATAAACTTATAAATTAAGCTTTATATAAAAAATTGAAAATCATGATATGAACTTTTACCTCATGCTTTTTAAATTGAGATTTGAAATTATAATTTCAAATCTCATATTGAAATGCGGTAACTTTATACGAGAACATTCAAAGTAAAGAAACGTCAATGTGTCTCTATTTAAAAGAGATGGCAACTCACAAGTCACGTCAACACTTGATTTCTTGGAGGTCATAACTAGAAGTGATAAAATTAGTTGATGAAAAGTAAAAAATCATAATTTGTTCAATTTGATTCTTTATTAGCTTAGTTTAATTTATTTTATCTCATTAAATTGTGGGTTGATATTTAATTTAAAATAAATTCATAGTTTTTTTATTAGAATAATTTTTTATAATTGTTTTTTAAAAAAAAACTTTAGTATGAATTAGATGAGTAGGGTTATGACTTATATTTTAGCAATTTAAGCAATTTTTAGTTTTATATATATATATATATATATATATATATATATATATTAATTGTTATAAATAAATTTAAATAATTCATATATATTTTTCATGAAACTTTTATTCAGCTTTAATAGGCTAATGAACTCTATACATTATGCTTATTTATTAAATGGAAAATTGTCAAAAATACCTTAATTAATAATTTGATCTAAAGTTACCCCTATCATAAACAGTTTGGATAAAAAAATGTTCCCACTATTTATAATTTGGTTCAATTATTTGACAAACGAAATAATAGTGTAAGAAATTATACGACATTTTTATTATTAACCACTTTCTCCCTAATTTATTTTTTCTATCTTCTCTTCAATACAATATTTCTTCATCTACTATACTTATTCATTTATTTTATTGATAATATAATTTTTTTTATTTTAATTTATATAATTCATTTTATATATCTATATAAAATTTAAAATATCAATTATATTCTATGTTATAAAGGACTAAATAAAATGTTAACATAATAAGTAAAGAGTTAGACTGAGGAGAACAATAATAAATTCAATGTTTATATTAACTTGTATCACTAATCGATCTCCACAATAAATTTTATCATCAATTGAATATAACTAATTAATATATATTAATCTTTTATTACTTAAAAATGATAAATTGATGCACTTAAGATAAATGACAGGTAAACTCGGATGGCTTGGTGGGGGAAAAAAACATGTGGTGTTATTTAATTGTATGTTTTTTTTTTTAAAAAAAAACTTTTAAATTTTTGTCTAACATGCGTTGAACATTTGGACTCTTTGTTTGGATGATTGTTACGTATTGTTTCATAATGTGTCGTATTATATTGTATTGTATTGTATTGTATCATACTGTATTATTTTAATGAATACAATGTTTGGATAGATCGTATCGTTCTCCGTCGTTACATAATTTTACACATTCATAATTAATGAATACAATGTTTGGATAGATCGTATCGTTCTCCGTCGTTACATAATGTCACACATTCATAATTTGAATGACAAACCTACAAGAAAAATAAGGTACGAGGTAGAGCTACTATGAATATATAGGATAAAAGATGAAATATGATTACTAAATAATAAATAAAGACGAAATGAGAAGAAAATATAAGGTAACGACGCGATCACACCATCGGTTATTACATACGTAACTATGAATTTAAACGATATGATACAATAAAATTTTAAGTAAATCAAAACAAACATTGTATTTAAACTAACAATACAATACAACACAATGGGTAACAACCATCCAAATAAGGTGCAAATGGTATATAAAACATTGTGTTGGAGGGTAAAGTGAAACGAATTAATATATATTGATCTTATATTACTTAAAGATGATAAATTGATATAGTTAATGTAAATGTCAACTAAATTTGGATGATTTGGAGGAAACAAAGAACGTAGTGTTTTAATGGTATGTTATTTTTTTTAGGAAAAAAGGTCTGAAATATATTCGAACTTTGATCGAAATTGCTGTTACGATACTGAACTTTGGAAAAGACCTTTTACCCCTCTGCACTATTTAATAGTGCATTTTAAAGGTATAATATGCCCACGTGGACATCATAAATATTGCATAATTATAAATAGTAATGTGTCCACGTGGGTACATATATACTTTTAAAATATACTATTAAATAGTGCATGGGGTAAAAGGTCCTCCATAAAATTTGGTATCGTAACAACAATTTGACCAAAGTTGGAGTATGTTTTAAACCTTTTTTTTTTTTTTTTACCTTTTAATGTTTGTCTAATACGTGTTGATAGTAAAGTTTTTGTGTTTAACTGGTACATAAAAAATTAATTAATAAATATTGTTCTAATATTACTTAAAAATGATAAATTGATACAGTTAATGTAAATATGAAGTAAATTCGAATGATTTGAAGGAAATAAAACACATGACGTTATTTAATTGTATTTTTTTTTTAACCTTTTTATTGTTTGTCTAACACGCGTAAAGTTTTTTATTTTAAATGGTACATAAAAAACTAAGTTGAAAGGTAAAAATAAAATAATTTGAGTTAAATGAGAAAATAAAATTTTAAGACAAGTTAAAGAGTGTGTGTCTCTGTTTGGCATAAAATAATAGACTAGTATCTTCCTTTTCAAGCATTCTATTCCCACTCTTTGCCATGTAGCATGCATGTTATTTCCAAGAAGCAACCTACCCCCCTCCTTCTCTCCAATCCTAGGATAACAACATGGCAGGAAAAAATTAGTACCTCTAGTTAGAAAAAAAAGAGAGAGTGAAAAAACAATATCTTAAAAGAATTAAATTGATGTAAATGGACTGAAAGGATCGTTAATGAATATGGTGAGATGGATGCTATCTGTTCATTTTTATTAATTAGAGGTTTCAAACTTGTTCTCTAGAAATGAAGGAATTTCTAACGAAGAACACCTCTTGTATGAGACTTATGTAACATAAATCTGTATTAATCGAGATAACAAATTAAGATTATTCAGATAAAAATTTGCTCAAATGATAAATACTCTCCACTTTTATTTTTTAAAATTATAATTTTGAGTTACCACAAAACAAAAAAGATAGAAGCTTGATGGAGGGGTAAAAAGAAAAGGAATTTAAGTTTATCCAATAATTTTGTAAAAGAAAAGTAGATGGGTTGAAAGGTTTGGAGCAAGGATATGAACCCTCTTACCTCAACATTTGAATAGTCAAAAGTCAAGATTGTCTTAGTTGAAAAGGACACATCCAGACAAAAATGTATACCTTTGTCTAAATAAGTCCTATATATATCTTAAAGCCAAACCAATATTAATTCATAAATTCTTTGACAAACTAGTGAAGAAAAATACTATGAGCTAACTAGCATTATATATAGAGAGAGGTTATATCATCGTAAACCATACACCCCCAAAACAAACATGAACAACAACATGACTATCCCAACATCTCCTACTTATCAATGGATGGATGATATCCAAATGCCATACAATTACCAACAAACACAATTTGAGCAAGCAAATAATACACCTAAAGAAAATTTCTCTCATCAACTAGATTCAACAATCATGACAACAACTAGTCCTCCAAATTACATGACTACTACCTATCCAAGTAGTCATCATGATAATCAATATTCCAATTTAAGTCCTGATAATTCTTGTGGTGATCCCAAAAGTGCATCAAAACCAGTGAGAAGAAGATCAAGAGCTTCCAAGAAAACACCTACTACTCTTGTCAATGCTAGCATATCAAATTTTCGAGCAGTTGTACAACAATATACTGGTTGTCACACTTGTCCAATCAACAACCAAAAGGGTCCAATTAACTTAAGTTTTGGATCACAAGCAGATCATGAAAGTTCATCAATAGGAGGGGATGCTTCAAAATATGGATATTATAATAATAATAATAATAATAATAATAATAATAATAGCCAAGAGATTAATGGTACTACTACTCCTGCAGGTTATAGTAATTCTGGAACAAATATGTTTGGTGTTGAAGATTATGGATGTGATTAATCATCACTAATAGTTAAACTGCATAGTATATTATAGGGAAAAGGTTTGTTTTTTCTTCCTTAAAAAATAAAGTAGATGTAAGAAATCACTTGTGCATGCCTTTTAGATGGTCTATTTTTTTTTTTTAATAAAAAAAGTAATGTTTTATTTTTCTCATTGTTAATTTTCTTGTTTTCATTATCGCATTCATTTTTCTTTCACATGCATGTTGATTATATCTCATCGGATCTCCTCCCCTAAAAAAACTTGTACATATTCCCTTTAATTAAACAAGTACTTCTTTTGTTCTAATTATATGATTTATTTTTTTTATTGTCCGTTTGATAAATTTTTATATTAAATAATAATTAAATTTAAAATATTTATTTTAGTCTAAATGAAATAATAATTTTCTAACAACACTAATATTTATAATTTATTTCAAACCACAAATTTCAAAAAAATTTCGGTCATTTCTTAAATTTTGTGAAGATGGAAGAAGTAATGTTTATTACTTATGTTTAAAGAAAATTCATGTGTCAGAATCCTACAGTGTTCACCAGTCAATGAAATTCCATGAGACTATAGAAACCAACTGTTAATATTTTTTTAAAAAGGAGACAAAACAAAGAAAGAATTAAAGAAAAAAAAATGTGACCACTGTATAAACTATAATAGAAGTTAATTATTTACTATCTATTTTTTTTTTCCTTTTTACGATTCCAAGATATTCTATTATTATTATTATTATTAATTTTTTTAATTATTATTATTATTATATGTTGGGGTTTTAAGAAACTAAATGAAAACAAGGGTAGATATGTATTTGACTTTATTTACTTTTCCCCAAAGTATATAGTAGAGTAAAATTGAGAATTTTATTATAAATGATTTAAGGCAGCAAGATATGTCAACCAAGTCCAAGATTGGTTGGTTGAATGTCAACATCCAGCCACCACTTGGAAAGTTACACAAATAAAACTATACTTTACTTACTAGCTACGTTTTATATTCTTCGTTGACTCAAAAACATCACCACTTATCTCATCACATTTTTGTCACTTTCTATACCAAAAAATAAAGAGGTTACAAGAGAATAATATATATATATATATATATATATAGTACTCCTTTCTCCTTATATTAATTTGTTTGGTAACTAAAATACCCAAGTAAATAAATAATGGAGTTCACATTCGAAGCATGAAAGAGAGAGAGAGACTGACACACTATAGTTTGATTTGAGTCGATTTTTCTTAAAAAATAATCAATAATTTTTATAATATTGAAACAGATCAAAATAATTAACTCAATTTTTTATTGATTTAAATTTTGTCGGGGTTTCCTCAAAAAATATGTGACATACACTAATCACATATTCCATCGACTATCGTCTTTAAGGAAATAATATAATATTATATACGTAATTAAATTATAAGAAAAATGGTTCGAAATATATTTGAATTTTGATCGAAATTGTTGTAACAATCTCAAATTTTGGGCAGGACTTATTACCTCCTGCACTATTTTTAATAAGCAGTATATTTTAAAGATATATAGGTGTCCACATGGATATTATAAATATTATATCATTATAAATAGTAACTTGTCTAGCTGGGCAATTTATATATCTTTAAAATACACTATTAATAGTCCAGGGGTAATATGTCCTGCCCAAAGATTTAGATTGTTACGGCAATTTTGGTCAAAATTTGGATATATTTCAGACCTTCCCTAAATTATATATGTACTTTTACTTGGAAAATATGCATTATTCAAGAATTTAGATATTTCCATGGAGCTTTTTAAAAATATAAATAAAAATTTTGTCACTAAATTATTAAAATGTCTTTATGATAATTGAATTAACTATGATGAATAATTAGACTTAAAGGCATTTAAAAAAAAATAAATAGATTTTTGGATGTATCGAAACAAAAATATAAAACAAACTAGAATATTAAGGCAAAACATAATTACGAACTAAGGTGAAAAAAAATCAATATCTACATCAAGAAAATCAGGTTCCCTTTTCTTACATAGCTGGTTGCTTTATGTTCATCAAACATTTATTGTCAATAAATCATCAAACTTTTTGCGTAAACTTTTCATCCCTGCTTCAATCCATTGAAAATTCATCCAAGCTAATTTATGAATAAAATCGCCAATACTAAAATACCTTGCAACAATCATCAATTCCACCACCATATCCTTAAATTCATCGACCTTTGCCCCTTTTTCCATGAACACTCTCTTGCTTAATATCACTTGACCAATCATGCTTATTGTCATGATCCAAAAGCGGACGTGATGATACTTGTCTTTTTCCACCAAGACAAGTCAGCCTCAACTCAACAAATTACGAACGAAATGCGGAAATATGAGGCAAGAACAAGATAAAGCGGAAAACTTATTGTTCTATTAAAACCTCCAAAATTTGGTTGTCACGTGTACAAGCCACTAATACAAAAAGTGCGGAATTGAAATAGTTACAAGTCTCATCCCTTGTTCTCAATTAGAACAAAGCGTAAAGAAAAGGAAAAAGTGGGCCCGCCGAATTGATAAGAAGCTACCTCTTCAAATCCTTGACAATCCTCAAAATCAGAAGGAGGAGAAAGAGATCACACGGGTTTGGGCTCGGAACCTACACAAGTGTATAGAAGCAAGGGATGAGTACCAACAACAAGTACCCCGAAAACAACCTAAATAAACAAGACATATAGCTAGAAATCATTTACCTCTTACACTTCAATCGAACCTCCTTAAACTACAACCCATATATAAATCAGCCCAATCTAACAGTTCTACTATACGCAGCTCACAAGGCCCAATATCCACAGTTCAATAGTCACAAATCAACGATCAAACAAGCCAAGTAAATCAATCTCAACGTCAAGTAGATCAATTGCATACAACAAGCACGTCAACCACAATTAACAAGCAAGTACACATAAGCATCCAATGCATCAAGTCACAACAATCAATCTCTCACCGGAACCATTTTCCATCGGCACAATATCACTAGCTGAAACCACTTCCCATCGTCTTTATATCAAATCACTAGCCAGAAAATTTTTCCATCGGCTTTACACCATATCACTAACCAGAACTATTTCCCATCGACTTTATATCAAATCACTACACGAAACTATTTTTCATCGGCTTTATATCACTCACTGGTAATGGCTCGACATCATAAACACTTGTCGGAAATGAACTAGACATCAAACTATCACATGTTTCATCACAGTGTTCAATAATCGAGGCACACAAGTAATATCACACCACACGGAAGAGACAACAATACAAGCAAATTAAGTCCACACTCATGCTATCAAGCATTTCATGAATCAATCAATAAGGGTCACAACAAGGCAATTCACAAAATTATATTTTTCACATAGCCTTTTCAATCTTAAACCCTTTTATTCGTTAAGATTTATCAAGTGGACAATTAACCCTTCACCTCATTCCCATTACTCCCAACACAGAAGCAACAAAGGGAATACACAAATTCTACTAGAATACAAGGTTTAGGAGATCACTTGTCTTAAATCAATCAATAATCATTCCAAGAGTTGAGTCTTTCCTTTTCGAATCACTTCTAAAGCCACACAATCTATAACAATCAAGTATTCATAATCACTCATTGGAAACAACAATTCCCACATCAATTACATAGAGAAATGGATCAATCAACTCAAAACCCAATTTCAAAATGGAGGTTTGAATCTGGAAAACAATATTTGAAAATGATAAGGCTTTAGGAACTCAATAGTGAAAACAATTTCAAAAAAAGGATCAAAGCCACTTCAAAATCACCATTGTAGATCAAAACTCAAGTTCTTTCAAAACCTTGTCATTTTTCGAATCAAATCCCAATTTATGATGTTAGAATCCATAATTAATCAAAGGGAAATGAAGTTTTAGAATCATAAAAGCTTACCCAAATGATTTAGCATAAGAAAACTTTTCACAAATCGCCACCAAGGATTTCCCAAGCTCAAAAATGAAAAACGAGGCTTAAAACCTAAAATTTGCAAGTCAAAACCACCTCTGATGTCGCTTTTGCTAACCAGGTTTCGCTTAAGCGAACCCTGCAAAAGCTGGGGGTCGCTTTTGCGAACCTGGTTTCACTTAAGTGGCCATCGATAAAGCGAACCATGGTTTACTTAAGCAAATCCTGCCCAAAAGGCCAGTCTCGCTTTTGTGAACCAGGTTCCGCTTAAGTGACCATCGCTAAAGCAAACCATGGTTCACCTAAGTGAAGACTGTAGCACCAGAAACATCAGCCAACACTCAAAACATCGAAAGGACCCTTGAGATTCGTTCGGAACCCCATGCACACAAAAATCATATGCAAATCAATTTTACTCGACGTTCTAGACTCAATGGAACTGTCAAAACAAGAATTCGAGATCTCTTTGACCCGACAACCTTGAAAATCACAAGAAACTAACTCAACGTCTGAAATGGCTTAAATAAGCTCGAGACCTATCAAAAATCAATCAAGACCTTACCTAGGCCTAAAATCATCCCCGAATCCAACGACACTCTCGAAATTCCGATCCGAGCATTTGAACCCTAAATGTTGATCAAAGTCAATCCAAAGGCTAAATTACACAAGTTCACAACTTAGGACCTCAAATCCTCAAAAAGACACCGAATCTGAAACCGACAACTCTCACTGATCAGATTCTACATTCGGGGAATGATAGAACTAATGGAATTCCATTTCAATACTTAAAACTCCAAAAGACACTGAAAACAACTTTTTAGCAACTTAAGTCTTTCAAACTCAAAACTTACCAAATTCTCAACCTTTTACTAAATGCTTGGAAGCCAACTTTCAAAATTCAATCATACAAAAATCGGGGTCAATATCGAGAGAGTGAATCGGTAAATTTTACAGAAAAAAAAATTAAAAATGACCAATCAAGTCATTACATTTGACATCGCGTACGTCAACATTCGAGCATCATTTTAGTATGTGGCCTAGGTTATTAATGGATTGAAGAAATCTTGCTATGTCTATCAAAACTATGCGGCATAGAAAATAAGACCATTTACTTTTGCAGATTGCAGAATCATAAGATAGCATTTGTTGACCGGTAAGACCATCTCCAACTCCACTCTATTTTACTCTTCATTTTCTATATTTGAAGAGTAAAATAGAAAATTGGATCTCCAATCGCTCTCTAAAAAGTTTTCTATTCTCTATTTATAGAGAGGTTCTCCTTTGGAGAACTACTATTCACCTCTATATTTCACTTTTTTATTATTTTAATATTATTTTTATTATTTATAACTAACATATTATTTTTCATATAAGGCTATTAAATAAATTTCTAATATTCGTGATTCTTTTTAAAAAATAGCACAATATTTTAAAAAATATATTATTTTAATATATACTACTGTCATCCTGAATTAACAATATTTTAAATATATTTTTTTCAATTTTCGTCACTTTAAGAGATAATTTGATATTATTATTGATTTTCACTATGAATAATGCATAAAATTTAAATGATAAAATGAAAATTTTAATTTAAAAATACAATACATGACATAATAATTTAAATACAAGATAACAATACAATACATAACATAATTATTTTTAAAATCACAACAATAATTTAGTAATTCGGTAGGTCATTTTCATATTTAATAATATTCGAAAAAAAGATAGTGTATGATCTAGAAAATTATTGTGTTTGTGATTGCGGTTGTGCTTGTTGATTTCTTTTTTCAATTTTTTGTAGTTGTTCTTTAAAATTTAAATAAAATATAATTTTATATTAAATAAAAAATTTTAAAAAATAATAATTTTATATTTCATGAAAATTATATAGGGTGATTATTTTGAAAAAAAGAAAGAACGGATTTATATTATAAAATAAAAAATAAAATAGAAATAAAAAATAATAATATAATATTAAGGAGAGAGAAGAATTTTTTATTTTAGAGAATAAAATAAAAAATTGGATTAGAGTTGATTGTTTGAAAAAATAAATACCTAAGAGACACAAAAATGTCTACAAAACAGAAGTTAGGGAGATTCCTAGAAAGGACCTCACATACCTGAGTGTGATGGACTATTACCCCTGCTACAACATAAGAGGCTCGAACATTCAAGTCTCAACCAATTGAACAAACTTATATTCAAGGACTTAGTGATAGGCATGCCTAGCATTAAATTCAAGAATGAAAAGGTTTGTGGTGCTTATGCAAGAAGAAAACAGGTAAAAATCCTCTTTCAAGATGAAGAAAGTAAAAAGCACAATTAGATGCTTTTGACTTGGTCCATATGGACTTATGTAGTCCAATGAGGGTAAGAAGCCATGGAGGTAAGGTATCAGATTTACCTGGACAATGTTTCTTGCAGCAAAAGAGAAAATCTTTGAGGTCTTCACCATATTTCTAAAGACAATGAAAAAGAAACTGGGTAATCAATTGCTCTCATTAAATTGGAATTTGAAAACTTAAAATTTCTAGAATACTATTCAAAACAGGCATGGTAATAAATCATAATGTTTCAGCTTCTAGAAATCCTCGGCAAAATGGGCTAGTTGAGAGAAAAATAAGACCCTTGAAAACAAATGATTAGAACTATGATGATTGCTAGTAAACATACTACAATCTCAGTCTACTTTTGATTGTCATAATTTCATTTTTTAAAGTCAAATTATAAAAACTTTGACTAACATTTTATAATGTATTTTTTCATCATGTTGATATGCAAAAAAAATGCAATTTATAGTACTTTTCGTATAGTTTTTGAATATCTAAATTTTTTGTTTAAAATGTCAAATTAATGTAATCTAATATAATTTTGAAAATTAATAAAATTGATTTTTGAAAAATGCAACATAACAAATAAAAGTGGATGGAGGGAGTAAGAACTTTTGGGCAGAAGCCTTTAGTACTTCCTGCTGCATCCCACATTTCTTCTAGAAAAGACTTGCTATTATGCTTGATACTAACATGTAGAAGGAGGTTGAAACATATTAATGAAACTGCAGAACCTAGCAAAAGAAAACATGTTGAAACAGGCGTTGATGAACCTATTTCATCGATAGGTAAATTAGGATAGCTCACAGTTAGGGGGCGGACAACAGTGGCGGATCCAGAAATTCTATTAAGGGGGTTCAAAAAAAAAGTTAAACACGCTAATATTATCCATAAATAAACGGGTCGGGTCATATATGAAGTTATGAACGGATTGATTAACAAACGGGTTGACAAAAAAAAATCCTTAGTTCAAATAATTTCTTACCATTACAATTTATCTTAAGAAACAAATTTGAAGTACATATCTATAAAATGATAATAAAGTAGCACAACTCATTGTTTATTTAGAAAAAATAAATATTGCAATCCCTAAAAAAGAGGGATATGTTTATTTGTTGACATTTTCATTATGATTTAAAATATAAATTTTTTTAGTTATAAAATTAAAAACAGGGTCGTTTTGGTCTATTTAAAGACTGCAAAATAGCTAAACATTACAAAAAAAAATTATGTTGTTGCCTGGAATCGATCCCGCAACCCAAAGCTCACTTTAACGAAATTTTGCACCCCCTCAACCATTGGACTACACCTTTGTTATATATTTAGGTGGTTCAATTTTAAATATATACATGTACAAAAAAAATCAATCTTATATATATAGTGTAATTTTTTTACCGAGATGACCCCCCTCGTACCACTGTACATCCGCCCCTGGCGGACAACATATCAGTAAATTGACATTCCTGGAACACCTGAGAATGTGCCTCAAAATGAGACCGAATGTACTCCGGAAATCTTTATGCTATACTCCTTACATAGACATGAGAGTTCTTCAAGGACTATCTTTTGATATAAGTTTCATATCAAAATTCTGTTGAAAATATTTTGGCGTGATTTTTCTGGCAACCTCCATTCACCGAAAAACTATATCAATCTCCCCACCCCCCTCTCACCCTTTATCCAAATCCAACACTATTTCTATTTTTTTCAATCACACAAGTCATTTTATTACCGAATTATGTTTTTTCTTGGTAGTGTTTTTTTAAGATTTAGTATGTTAAGTTTCGTTTGAATTTTATTTCAAATTTTATTTTTATTATTTTTATTTATTTATTTATTTATGGAACTTTTGCAAATTGCCACTATAATAAACTTAATTATGCTCCATAGCTATAGTTTGCATATTCACAGATAGCTATAGTTTGCATATTCACAGATTGTAGCTACATTTTAAGCTGCCTCGTTTGTATAGTTCACAAATTTGTATAATTCACAGGTTTGTATAATTTGCGGGTACATTTGTATAATTCAATTATTTTTGTATAAACTCAAGATAACGAATTTATACAATTACAAACGTCAGAAGTGTAAGCAGTTATACAAATTATATTATCCAAATTCCGAATAATACAAAAGTTATACAAATTAGATTATACAAATTTTGAATTATACAAACATTTGAATTATACAAAACTAAAAAGTTGAGATGCGTAATTATAGCTTAAAGTAGGTCGCGAATTGTAATTAAGACAAACTATAATTATGTTAACTAATTACTAGTATATGTTTACTTATACGCGTAATTTTCTCTAGATTATATGTTTGAATTTTTGTGTTAATGGGCTCATTTAATTACTTATATCCAATGAGTTCTACCTAATGGGCCTATTTTGAATTTTTCAGATGATCCATTCAGTTTTTGTTCAATTAATGATTAAAAGAAAAGAACCCTCTAAAGGATAGTGTAGTCTTTTTCTAATTAATTTTTTCTTGGAAAAAGAAAAAAAGAAGAAGACATTTCATTGGTCATCTTGGGTGACACATTCGGAAGACAAATGACCTCATGCATGCACATTGGGTGCTTCATATTCTCTGAAAAATTTTATTATGAATGAGGCACAAATATGATGTAGTAGACAAAATTTGAATGAGGCCCCGTTTATTCTTTGATAAGTGGATAATTGGGTCCCATTTCAAAAAATGACTGAAACTCCTTTTTCTCTGTAATGACCCGAAAAGTCATTTTTTAAAATTTGGATTATTTGTTTAACTTGAGTTAATTAATTGATGGGTAATTGTAGATAATTGACTCAATAGATAGTTAATGGACTAAAGTGATCATTTTGTTTAAGACCCTATGCCATTAGGCCTATGTATTAGAAATAAGTTAGTGAATTTTTTCAGGTTTAATAAATAATTAATTTGGAAAAGAAATAGAAAGCGAAAGGAGGAATGGGCGGTGGCGGCATCAAATTACGACAAAGCTTCAGGTGAGTTTCAATTTTTCTTTTAGTTGTTGCATATATGAATAATAGTAGTATTATAATATTGTTGGGTCGAAATAAAGAAGTGAATTGCTACAAATTGAGTGGATTTGCCCGTGCTTTTGAGACTTAGGATGATAACAAAATTTAGTGGAAAAGAAAATCATTACTAATCATAAGACAATGATTTACAGTGATTATAGAATGAGTTTGATTAACATTGGCAGTGATAGTAGAATGGAAGTAATTATGGGTTAAACTATTGTTACGTAATTAGAGGTTATTAATTTTCTATTGATTTAGGAGTTGCAAATTTCTTCATAGTCATAATATTATGCCCCATGTTCCAACGTATTGGTACATATATAGTGATGTACTTAAAGGTTAGGTATACTATATTATATGAATATCATTAGATTTATGTTATTTGGAGATATTAAGACTTAATCCTAGGCTTGAATTTGAGAAATATAAGAGTTGGAATATTAATTGGCATCAAGATTAGAAACTTGATTATATATTTGAGTGAGTTTTTGATACTAGCCTAGACACATAGTAATGTGGATGTTGTTAGTCTTGAAATCTTATTGTGATTATTATGGGAATAAATTGCATTGATATGGAAGCTTAACGAAAGAGGAAATCTCAAGTCCCGGGGTGATTGCTCGACTATTTGAGGCAAGTGGATTTCTAAACCCTTGTTAAGTGTATGAAATTCGTGTATTTCCTTGTAATATGTGTTTGGGAGTAATGAGACTTGGTGATGGGTTGACTTATCCAGATTGATTAATTCTAATGATGAAAAAGGGGTAATAAAAGGCAATGTGATTAATTATTTTTGTATGATGTATTGAGAATGGTTTGAAAGGCTTGTTGAATCATTGTTGATGTTGTATCATGATTGTGTTGTTGTGAATTGTGCAATGTTATGAAAATGGCCATCTCCTAATCATTTGTGTGAATATGTCATTTGCATTGTTCTGAGACATGGTTGTGACAAGTGTTATGTGAATTGAGAAGGAATAAGAAATTAAAGAGGATGTACCATTATCGAGGGTCGTATAGCGCGCTGCGATGGATATTATATTTCAAGGGATGTATCGCGCGCCACGATGATTACTATTATCGAGAATCGTATCACACGCCGCGATGGATGCATGGACAGATATGTCCCGCAAGGGTCCCAACTGAGAGACAGCGGGTGTGTATCATTAGGGTAGACATGCATTATTATACTTGATATTATGTTTTGCTAATCTTGTGAGTGCCTTTCTGTGGAACTTTGATTGATGAATATTGAGCTTGTTGTTGAGGATATGTAATTGTTAGAGTGTTGTTGTTGAGCTGTGTGCTATGTGAATTATGAATTGTTAGGTTGGGCTGGTTTTTAGCAGGTTGCAGTTGTGGAGGTTGTAATTGATGAATATTGAGCTTGATGTGAAGAATATGTGATTGTTAGAATGTTGTTGTTGAGATATGCACTTGTAAATTGTAGAGTGTTAGGTTGGGCTGGTTTTATGCAGGTTGTAGTGGTGGAGGTTCGATTGGGGTATAAGGAGTACCCGTATTCTATCCCCTTAGCTTGTGTTTAGATGTTTACTTGTTGAGTACTGTGTGGTTTGGTACTCACCCCTTGCTACTACATTTTTTTTTGTAGGTTACTAGCCCGAACCTTTGTGATATTTTCTCTTCTTCTTGTTTGAGGCTTCTTATGGAGGTTTGTGAGGTAACTGCTTGTCATTTCAGCGAACCTTCTTTCTCCTTAATTATGATCTTGTTCTATTCTAGAAACAATGTCATTTGAAACTTGTATTTTCTTTCAATTTTGTTATAGCACATTAGAGACTGTACACGTGACAACCAGATTTTGGGGGTATTTTTAAATTTATTATAAAAAATTTCGCATTTTGTTGTAATGGTTGAGTTTTAGGCTGATTTGTCTTGGTGGGATAAGACGAGTGCCATCACGTCCATTTTTGGATCGTGACAAAATGGTATCAGAACCCCAGGTTCATAAGTCTCACGTGTGTACAAGTCGAGTCTAAGTAGAGTCTCAAGGATCTGTACGGAATATCCGTACTTATCTTCGAGAGGCTATAATGACTTTTAAGAAAAATCTTCACTTCTTGAATCTCTATCGTGCATCCTTTGTCCGTTCTGATTCTTATTGCTTTATTCCATTCTCTCTCACTTATAGTGATGAGCCGTGTGTGGTTCTTTAAGTTAGAAGTTGGTGAATCGTGTATGGCTTGGAGGTTAGACCTGATACTAAGGTAAAAGTGATAGATTTATGAAAAAGATGTGTGGTCAGATTTGAAATGTTCAATTTGAAAGGGTTGAGTTACATGATGGCTCGACAATTTTTTTTTTTTAAGATTTCTAAATGATGAGGTTGAACAATGATCTGAGGGACTTCATAAACGTATTATACTTTTCAGATTAGTAACCCAGTAGTGGGAATAATACTTGTGTGGTATAGGCAATATCTTGAGTGGTTTGACAATTGAAAGTGGAATGATTAAAAGGATGGCTAGATAAGAAACATTGTAACTTTGGAAAATACAGCTAGTAAATTTATGATAACATGTATGGGATGCTTAGCAAATGATGAAAGTAATGTTGTGCCAATTGAGATCAGATTCTCTACTACGATTTTATAGATGGTGTGTATATCAAAGAAGGTCATGATATGACTACTATAATAGTATCAATGTTTACTTGGTTAAAGTTACGGAGTGTGTTACTTCTGCTACCGACCTGATTTATGAAAGAATGCATATCTCTTGGGATAGAGATGGAAAATATTTGATAATGTGTTGTAAATATTCAATAGATAAAAATGTGTGGGCTGTTTGGGTACAATTTTCTCGGTAGGTATGATGTGTTCTAGTGATCGATCTAATGGACTTTCATAGTGTGATACTAGTGGAATATGAAAATGGATACGTCGATTGTCAAGTATGAATACTAACAACTTAAAGAGATATTAGTTATTTCAGATGCTCGTATATTGAGATTCAGTGTTGCATTTACATTTGAGAAACCAACTAGTTTGTTACTGGACACGTGGGTTAGGTGTTGTTTATAAGAAAGGTTTTAGTGGTGTATCATTGGTATGGTATTAATGCATTTAGGTTGTTAAGTGTATCCCGAGGGTTTCAAATGAGGACTAGTGATTTCATCGTAAGGTCCAAGAAAATGGATCGATATTTGAATGACAAGCTTATGGGTAAAGGAAGTCCTAAAGAGTATACTTATCTAAAGACAATTGAGAATTTTAGTAAGAAAATGCGTATAAAATTAAGTTAGTCCTTTGAATTTGATTAGTATAGCTAGATTTGAGATGTCATGTCGATGACAAGGGTGACTTCGTGGTGATGGAAAGGGCTAACCGAGTATAATAGTAATAAGAGTTTGTGATGGCTTTTGATTGAGATGCAACTATATGATAAGGATTATTGATTAACAAATTTTTGTATTGTAATGACGTCTTACGAGTATCTAAGGTTGTGGTTTGCTACTATTTGGTGAGTAAAATGGTCGTAGAAAAAGTGGTAGGAGGTGTTGGGACACCGCTCGAATAGAATTGAAATGAGTTAGAGTCATAAATAGAGAGAACTAGTGGAAAAAGTTTAGCCTTCGAAAGGAAGCGAGAACAATGACATTTACTTTGATTGCAAGGACAAAACATATATCTTTAGATGGTTGAGAATTTGGTTCAGAAACACGTGGTTCCATCTGTTTTGCTATGGTTATGGTGATAATGTTACATGTTGTTCATATTAGTTAAAAGTTGTTTGGATAAGATTTGAGAAAAGAGTGTACAACCGTTCAGCTCGAGTGTGATGATAAGTTCTTTTATGGTCTTAAGTTTGATAATGAGTATGGCTGGATTTGTAGCGAAATATATGATAAGGTCGATAGAGAAGCAATCAATGATAAGCTAAGATACATGAATTCATAAAAATTATCAATGTATGAGATAATGTTGATATATAATGGGAATGAGCTACATAGTTGAAATCAGAATTTGAGTTCTTCATTGCGAGTTTACGTTTGTGGTAGTAGGTTTTGTTAAGGTATGGATTGAAAGGGTAAGAAATGATTGATTATATCGGGTATTGAGCATTTGGAAGGACTTGTGCGTGGTTTAAGTCGTAAAGTTGGTTACTTTTGATTGTAAAGGATCTAAGGAAGGGTTTCACATAAGGTTTTGGTTTAGAGTATAAGGTTAAATTTCATGAATTATAGGTCAATTATTAAGATTGGTAAGCGAGTCAGCGAAAGAAACAAGATTTTGGTTTATTAAAGAGTTCAAGGTGTTTAAAAATTTTCATCACAGGAAGAATTTAAGAGATGTGAAGGAATAAGACCTCTTATATAGACTTTTGGTTCGAAGTGAAAGTTGTATGGATTTTCATATATAAGTTCTAATATGACTATGGATGTGAATTGGTTCGATATAGACTTAATTAAGGTTCTATCATCAACTTTTATAAAGATGAAGTTTTAGTTTGGATGACAAGCAATGATGTGTAAAAGATTCTATGTGGTTATGTCGAGCTAGATTATTCAAAATATAATAGGTAACTTCTGAATGTTCAACAGTGTGGACCTACAGTTCTACATGGTTAATGAAGATTTTGATGGGATTGAAACTACTTTGTTGATAGGACGATGTAGACTGTTATAATGTGTTACATAGGAATTTAATGGTTAGTAGAGAATATGAGCTTATAATATACATAATTATTGGAGTGACCAAGGATTTCTTTGAGTTTTGGCATAGGGTACATGATGGTATAAATGGTAGTTAAAACATGGTATGTGAAAGTTTGCGTGGACTTGACTGTAGGTTTTATCTCGATGGGAATGTACTATCTGATTCGAAATTTGTGCTATTAGCCTTGGATGGAACCCATATCTATCATGAGATGCTTAAATGGAAAGAGAGGGAGCCATAGTACATCAATTATAGAGGCGACAATGTGTTTGCTAAGAAGACTTTGATACTAGTGACTATTTGAGAGTAAGTTAAATGGTTGGTGTAGTTATGATGTTTGTTGGTATTAAGAGTGTTAGCTTCAATGAATTACTGTGACAAGTATGTGGGGTTTAATAAATCTAGTATGGGTACGATCGTAATGGGGACCAAACTGGTGGATTGTGATTAGCTAAAAATCAAAGAGATGAAGTCATATTACTGGAAATGTTTGATATGGGCGCTATGGTGGAAGTGCATTATGTTATTTGATTTTGGTTTCGTATATTCTTATGTGACCACCTACTTCATTTTGGATATGATTTGGAGTGTGATTAGTTGTCTACGCCCACACATATTTTCACTTATGTGGGTGGATCCCTAGTGGTGGATCGAGTGTACCGATCCTGTGATTATCCTCTTGGTAGGGTGACATCCTTATTTAGACTTGTTCATTTCAGTTATGGAAGATTTGGTGTTGTTGGGATAGTTGAAGTATACTAGTGAGTTTACATACACAACCTTGCTTAAGAGAATTCATAGAAGTGCTACCATGGATACTTACAGTTGTTTGATAGTCTTAATATTCATCTCGTCATTGACGTCACGTTTCGAATATGTGTGATTGAATAAATGGAGCATTGGGTCTAGCTCTACCGTTCTTAAAGGTTGTCTATAATAATAGCTATTGATCTAGCATTTTGATAGTGTTGTTAGAGGTTCTGTTAGCTTGGGTGTATCGCTAGCTAAGTGGTTACTTGATCTTGTTCTTCTTTGGGTTAGATAAGTTTGATTCTCCCTTGATTAGTACTAGATGTCTAAAGATCAGATTTTTATAGTTTAAGTTCATGGAAAGATTATGCTGTGACAAGGGAATCTTGATAAGATCTACGACGGTTTGTGCAATATGAGTATGTGGTGGTTGGTTTAGGTTCACCTCTGATTGTAGTTGGTACCGATTCAGAATGTTATCTTGGTTATATGAGAAAAGATTCGTCATGATGGTTGTGTTATGGTCCAATGGGTTTCACTTTAGATTTAGCTCATGGGTTAGACTGTGGCTTGATAATCACTCTTGATTTCTAAATCTTCCAAAGTTTGACTTGAAAGTTCAGTTCTTAGTAGTTGATCCTGATGAAATGGTCTTAAGGAGGAACTCACTTAGAGAGATGAACATCGACTGGTAGGCCTTAACTTAGACTTTTAGTAACGTCTGTTATTCTTCCTTCTTCTTCCTTATGATGTTCGAGGACGAACATGATTTTTAGTGGTGGATAATGTAATGACCCAAAAGGTCATTTTTGGAAATTTGGTTTATTCGTTTAACTTGAGTTAATTAATTGATGGGTAATTGTAGATAATTGACTCAATTGATAATTAATAGGCTAAAGTGATAATTTATTTAAGACCCTATGCCATTAGGCCCATGTATTAGAAGTAAGTTAGTGAATTTTGTCAATTTTAATAAACAATTAATTTGGAAAAGAAATAGAAAGGGAAAGGAGGAACGGGCGGTGGCGGCATAAAATTACGACAAAGCTTCAGGTGAGTTTCAATTTTTCTGTTGGTTGCTGCATATATGAATAATAATAGTATTATAATATTGTTGGGTCGAAATAAAGAAGTGAATTGCTACAAATTGAGTGGATTTGCCCATGCTTTTGAGACTTAGGATGATAACAAAATTTAGTGGAAATGAAAATCATTACTAATCATAAGACAATGATTTACAGTGATTATAGAATGGGTTTGATTAACATTGACAGTGATAGTAGAATGGAAGTAATTATGGATTAAATTATTGTTATGTTATTAGAGGTTATTAATTTCCTATTGATTTAGGAGTTGCAAATTTCTTCATAGTCATCATATTATGCCCCATGTTCCAACTTATTGGTACATGTACAGTGATGTACGTAAAGGTTAGGTATACTATGTTATATGAATATCATTAGGTTTATGTTATTTGGAGAAATTAAGATTTAACCCTAGGCTTGAATTTGAGAAATATGAGAGTTGAAATATTAATTGGCATCAAGATTAGAAACTTGATTATATATTTGAGTGAGTTTTTGAGTCTAGACTAGACACATAGTAATGTGGGTGTTGTTAGTCTTAAAATCTTATTGTGATTATTATGTGAGTAGATTGCATTGATATGGAAGCATAACGAAAGAGGAAAACTCAAGTCCCGGGGTGATTGTTCGACTATTTGAGGCAAGTGGATTTCTAAATCCTTGTTAAGTGTATGGAATTCGTGTATTTCCTTATAATATGTGTTTGGGGGTAATGAGACTCTTGTGATGGGTTGACTTGTCCACATTGATTAATTCTAATGATGAAAAGGCAATGTGATTAATTATTTGTGTGTGATGTGTTGAGAATGGTTTGAAAGGCTTGTTGAATCATTGTTGATGTTGTATCATGATTGTGTTGTTGTGAATTGTGCAATGTTATGAAAATGGTCATCTCCTCATCATTTGTGTGAATATGTCATTTGCATTGTTCTGAGACATGGTTGTGACAAGTGTTGTGTGAATTGAGAAGGAATAAGAAGTTTAAGAGGATGTACCATTATCAAGGATCGTATCGCGCGCCACGATGAATACTATATTGCGTGGGACGTATCGCGCGCTGCGATACTATTATCGAGGTTCGTATCGCTTCCCGCGATGGATGCATGGACAGATATGTCCCCCACGGGTCCCGACTGAGAGACAGTGGGTATGTATCATTAGGGTAGACATGCATCATTATACTTGATATTGCATTCCATTGCATTGCACATATTTATCATTAGTGACTTGATATTGTGTTTTGCTGATCTTGTGATTGCCTTTCTGTGGAACTTTGATTGATGAATATTGAGCTTGTTGTTGAGGATATGTAATTGTTAGAGTGTTGTTGTAGAGCTGTGTGCTATGTGAATTATGAACTGTTAGGTTATAGTTGGGAGGTTGTAATTGATGAATATTGAGCTTGATGTTGAGAATATGTGATTGTTAGAATGTTGTTGTTGAGATATGCGCTTGTAAATTGTGAACTGTTAGGT
The DNA here is from genome assembly GCA_035578085.1 of Solanum pinnatisectum. Taxonomy (NCBI): domain Eukaryota; kingdom Viridiplantae; phylum Streptophyta; class Magnoliopsida; order Solanales; family Solanaceae; genus Solanum; species Solanum pinnatisectum. The sequence continues at coordinate 13,427,383 of CM069077.1, forward strand.
TGAGTTGGTTTTATGCAGGGTGCAGTTGTGGAGGTTCGGTTGGGGTGTAAGGAGTACCTATATTCTATCCCCTTAGCTTGTGTTTAAAGGTTTACTTGTTGAGTACCGTGTGGTTTGGTACTCACCCCTTGCCACTACATTTTTTTTGTAGGTTACTACCCCGGATCTTTGGGATATTTTCTCTTATCCTTGTCTGAGGCTTCTTATGGAGGTTTGTGAGGTAGCTCTGCTTGTCATTTCAGCGGACCTTCTTTCTCCTTAATTATGATCTTGTTCTATTCTAGAAACAATGTCATTTGAAACTTGTATTTTCTTTCAATTTATCTATAACACATTAGAGACTTGTACATGTGACAACCAGATTTTGGGGGTATTTTTGAGTTTATTATAAAAAATTTTGCATTTTATTGTAATGGTTGAGTTTTAGGCTGATTTGTCTTGGTGGATAAGACGAGTGTCATCACGTTCATTTTTGAATCATGACATTCTCTCTCTTCCTTTATGACGTTTTCCCCCTCTCTCCTACTTTTTATTTATTTTTATTTGATTTCTTTTTCAACCATTATTTCAAATTTTGCACTTTCATACTTTAATAATTTTATTCATGGAAAGTATGAAAAATATTCATAAACACTTACATAAATACATAATCTTTTCCCTCAATTTATACGATTTTTTTTGTTCCTGAAATTCAAGCTAGGTGAAATTTAATAAATATTTTGCTTATCTACTTTCCTTACACGTTTCTTAGGAAATTTTAAATAAAAATGATAATTTTATTAATTTATTCCTTAAAAGACTTTTTGTGACTTTACAAATTTTATTTAAACTTTTGATAAAAAATAATTGTCAGAATTAAAGAAATTACTTGTATCTTGATTTTATAAACGAAAAATCTAATACAAACAACTATTTATTAAAATATGAATAAATAACATAGAATAGAAAAAAAATTAATATAGTAAAATAAAAACTTACACAATGATCATAAAAAAATAAATCAAAATTCACTACATAAAAAAGAAAAAACATAAACTAATTTGATTAGTTAAGAATGAAAAAAGCATTTTCAAAAATGGAAACAAAAAATATATTGAAATAAGTGTAAAAAGAAAAAAGAAAAAAGAAAAACATAAACTAATTAGACTAGTTAAGAAAAACACATTTAAAAAAATGAAAACAAAAAATACATTGAAATAAGTGTAAAACAAAAAGGAAAAAAGAAAAAACATAAACTAATTAGATTAATTAAGAAAAAAACATTTAAAAATGAAAAAAAAATATATTGAAATAAGTTTAACACAAAAAAAAAAAAAAAGATTGAAAGGACTTAATATATGCCCCTTTGTCACTTGGCAGATGGGTCCCAGTCCATTTGTCAATTAAATAATGCCTCATACAAATATGACTTGGCATGCCTCATACATATAAAATTTAACACCCATTCTTTTTTCAAAGAGGATAAAGAGAACACAAGAGAGGATAGTACAAGATTCTTAGCAAAAAAAAAAAAAAAAAAAAAAAGGAAAAAATATATTAGAAAAAAAGGGGAGACTTAGAAAAAAAAAAATTCATCTTTGTTTGATATGTGGTTTCAACTAGCATGGCTTCCATTGTTGCTTGTCATCAGTTCTTTAGATATTTCTCTTTACAATTTGCAATGTAATTTTACAAATAATGAAATATATTCTTTTATGTTTTGATTATTTATGTGAAGTTTGTTTGAATTAGTTAAGTATGTTTTGATATTTGATAATAATTATATTTTATTGTTAAGTATATATTTGTCTATTATCAATTGATGTTAGTGTAGTCATTTAAAATTTATTAAATATAAATTTATAAAATGATTCGGATTATATTAAATATATGAATATATTAGTCTAAATAAATATTATGGATTAATATAATTGAGTTAATTATTTAAATTTAATAAATATATATTTAATTAAATCCGGCTTCATAAAGTCCATATGCCATGTCACTTAAATCTGATTGGCCAAAGGGAGTCTTCTTCCAATCACAACTCCTCTGTTTTAAAATTATAAATAGAGGTCCTCATAATTCAGAAAAGATAACAAAGAATTCTAACAAGAAGCTAGAAAAAACTCGTGGATCAAAAGCCACAAATTTCTCTACAAGCTACAAGGTTAAGAATTCAAGGATTGAAGTTTAAGAATTGAAGAAGTCGAGATCAAGATAAAGTTCAAGTTCAAGAACGATCAAGATCAAGACCGCCGGATTCAAGATCAACCTGGAAGCCCTTGGATTCAACTAGAACTCAAGATCAAGATAAAGTTCAAGTTCAAGAACGATCAAGATCAAGACCGCCGAATTCAAGGTCAAGCTCAAAACCCTTGGATTCAATTAAAAGTCAAGATCAAGATAAAGTTCAAGTTCAAGAACGATCAAGATCGCCGGATTCAAGATCAAACTCGAAGCCCTTGGATTCAACTAGAAGTCAAGATCAAGATAAAGTTCAAGTTCAAGAACGATCAAGATCAAGACCACCGGATTCAAGATCAAGCTCAAAGCCCTTGAAATCAACTAGAAGTCAAGATCAAGATAAAGTTCAAGTTCAAGATCAAAGATCAAGATCAAGATCAAGTTCAAGATAAATTCAAGATTAAGCTCAAGAGCCCTTGAATTATATCCAAAAAGGCGAATTCAGAGGAATTATGGAGATTGTAACACTCGCACTTTAAATCAATAAATACGATTGTTACATAATTTCTTGTTCTTGATTATTATTTTTTCGATGCGAATTTTATTGTCTACAAATTCTGGCACGCCCAGTTGGACAATTTCTACCTCTCATCTCAACTTTCAAGCATAAAAAAATATCAAAATGGCTTGCACTATAGAAGAACGACTAGCAAGCTTGACAAAAGCAATTGAAGGCTTGACAAAAATGTGCTCACGAACAAGATGCTAAACTTTCCAAGCTAACAAATAAGATGGATAACATGATCGAAAGAAGATCGAGTCGAGAATCTTTGAAGCTTCCTAGAATTAGAGACGAAAGAGAGTCTTGCATAAAGCAAGCAAAGATTAAAGAGATTCATCTCTCTGATGGAGGTTTGATTCTTATTGATTAATTGAAGCACTTTATCATAGAGGCTATCGAAGACAAATCTGAGTCTCCATCCAAATATTTCCCACATAGCAAAGCCATATACACAAAGAATTGATAACTTGAAAATGCCCGAGGGCTATCAACCTCCTAAGCTTCAACAATTTAATGGCAAAGGAAATCCCAAAGAACATATAGCTCATTTTATTGAAACTTCCAATAATGCTGGGACGTATGGTGATTATATCGTTAAAGAGTTCGTTCGATCTCTCAAAGAAAATGCCTTTGATTGGTACACAGATATCGAACCAAATTCTATAGATTGTTGGGAGCGGTTAGAGTAAGAGTTCCTCAATCGTTTCTATAGCACGTGACGTATCGTTAGTATGATTGAACTTACAAAGGCTCGTCAAAGTGAAGATGAGCTAGTTGTTGACTTTATCAATCGCTGGAGAAGTTTGAGCCTCAACTGCAAAGCGCCTTAGTGAAACTTCTAGTGTTGAAATGTGCATCCAAGGCATAAATTAGGGTCTTCACTACATCTAGCAAGAATTAAATCCCAATACATTCGAAGAGTTGGCAACTCGTGCACATGACATGGAATTAAGCATGAATTTAAGAGAAGATCAACGATCTCATGTATATGAACCTCATGAAGATGAAGATATAGAAGAACTACAAAGTGGGGGCCAGTCTGCATTTGAAAATAACTTTGAAGAGTCAATGTATATCGTGGCGCTCTTTAACGCATGAGCTTAAACTGCAAGTTACAACGCTCCTTAACGTATGAGCTTAAACTGTAAGTTACAACGCTCCTCATCGCATGAGCCTAAACTGCAAGTTACAACGCTCCTCAATGCATGAGCTTAAAATTCAAGTTGCAATGCTCCTCATCGCATGCGCCTAAACTGCAAGTTATACTGCTCCTAGACACACAAGCCTAAACTGTATATCACAAAGCTCTTCAAATTTGAGTTAAATCTTCAACCTAAAATGTTCCTTGAAACATGAGCTTAAATTGTATGCCACTTAAATCTTCAAGTTGAAATGATCCTTGAAACACGAGCTTAAACTGTATGTCACAAAGATCTTCAAATTTGAGTTAACTCTTTAAGTTGAAATGCTCCTTGAAACACAAGCTTAAGCTGCATGTCACAAAGCTCTTCAAATTTGAGTTAAATCTTCAAGCTTAAATACTCCTTGAAACACGAGCTTAAAAAGCTCTTCAATTTTGAATTAAATCTTTAAGTTGAAATGCTCCTTAAAATATGAGCTTAAACTGCATGTCACAAAACTCTTCAAATTAGAGTTAAATATTCAAGTTGAAATGCTCCTTAAGGTACGAGCCTAAACTGCTTGTCACTCCTGGCCCGCAAGAGTATAAAATGTGTACGGCACACCAAAAAAAGAAACACTCTCCCAGAACTACGTTGTGACTTGATCCTCTTCATTGAGGTACGTAGGCACTTATTCAGTTGCATGAGTGTCAAAAAATCAAATGTTCCCACTTGATCTATCACATGAAAGTTAAAGCTATGAGTAATCTTTCATAAAACTTTAGACTTGCACCAAATGGTGGTGACTCAATGGGGGCAAACCCCTATGAATGCAAGTTGAAGTATTCAAATTCTCCAATTATACAAGTTGAAGTATTCAAATCTTCCATCTCTACAAGTTAAAGTCTTCAAATTTGTCAAGTCTACAAGTTGAAGCCTTCAAATTCTTCAAGTCTGCAAATTGAAGCCTTCAAATTCTTCAAGCATGCAACTTGAATTCTTCAAATTTTCCCAGTCTACAAGTTGAAGTCTTCAAATTCTCCAAGTCTTCAAGTTGAAGTTTTCAAATTCTTTAAGTTTGCAAGTTGAAGTCTTCAAATTCCTTAAGTATGCAAGTTGAAGTCTTCAAATCCTTCAAGATCAAGTTCAAGTCGTCAAATTCTTCAAGCCTAGACTTTGAAAGATAAAATATCTCGACAGGACTTGAAGAAGGGGGCATTTGTAGTCATTTAAAATTTATTAACTATAAATTTATAAAATGATTCAGATTATATTAAATTTATGAACATATTAGCCCAAATAAATATTATGGATTAATATTATTGAGTTAATTATTTAAATCTAATTAATATAGATTTAATTAAAGCCCGCTCCATGAATTCCATAGGCCATGTCACTTAAATCTGATTAGCCGAAGGGAGTCCTCTTCCAATCACAACTCCTTTATTTTAAAACTATAAATAGGGGTCCTCATAATTCAGAAAAGAGAACCAAGAATTCTAACAAGAAGCTAGAGAAAGCTCGTGGATCAAAAGCCACACATTTCTCTACAAGCTACAAGTTTAAGAATTCAAGTGTTCAAGTTTAAGAATTGAAGAAGTCAAGATCAAGATAAAGTTCAAGTTCAAGAACGATCAAGATTAACACCGCCAGATTCACGACCAAGCTCGAAGCCCTTGGATTTAACTAAAAGTCAAGATCAAGATAAAATTCAAGTTCAAGAACGATCAAGATCATGACTGCCGGATTCAAGATCAAGCTGGAAGCCCTTGGATTCAACTAGAATTCAAGATCAAGATAAAGTTCAAGTTCAAGAATGATCAAGATCAAGATCGCTCGATTCAAGATCAAGATCGCTGGATTCAAGATCAAGCTTGAAGCCCTTGGATTCAACTAGAAGTCAAGATAAAGTTCAAGTTCAAGAACGATCAAGATCAAGACCACCAGATTCAAGATCAAGCTCAAAGCCCTTAAAATCAACTAGAAGTCAAGATCAAGATAAAGTTCAAGTTCAAGATCAAGATAAAGTTCAAGTTCAAAATCAAAGATCAAGATCAAGATCAACTTCAAGATAAATTCAAGATCAAGATCAAGAGCCCTTGAATTATATCTGAAAAGGCGAATTCAGAGGAATCATAGAGATTGTAACACTCGCACTTTAAATCAATAAATACGATTGTTGCATAATTTCCCATTCTTGATTATTATTTTTCTCGATGCGAATTTTACTGTCTACAAATTCTGCATTTGTAGACATTAAAATTTTGCGGACTCTACAAGACGTGTTCAATTCGAATTGAGACACTAGAAGGTGTCTTCAGTTTCAATTAGAATTCTTTGGGGCTACTCAACCCTAAACCCTAGTTTATGCCTATATAAAAGGTACTAAATTCCCTTAAAAGGTATCTCAAAATATCCCATAAATTCTTGGGTACTTTTAAAGATCAAGATTTCGAATATTCCACAAAAGTCATGTAATATTCATAAAGAGGTCAAATCTAAATCTATCTAGTTCAAGAAATACGCCACTAACGACCCTCGAATCATGGATAAATCTTAGGAGAGTAGAATCAAGGAAGGAACATAATTGTACCCGCATATCCGCATATTTGTCAATAAAGTTATGTTTCTTCGGATTTTATTTGTGTGGTTTATTTATTTTCCATATGTTTAAAATTTTTTGCAAACAAAATTAGCATGCCCAGTGGGACCAAATCTGCCCTTCATCTCTTCTCTCTTAAATCAAATCTGAAAATCTGAAGCAGCAAAGGTGGAAGAATGAATACTTCAAGCCTCGTCTTTGAGTTTCATCGAGTCTACACTCCGACAAGCCTTGAAGCAGGGGGCATTTATAGACATTGAAATTTTGCGGACTCTACAAGACGTGTTCAATTCGAATTGAGACTCTAGAAGGTGTCTTCAATTTCAATTAGAATTCTTGGAGGCTACTCAACCCTAAACCCTAGTTTATGCCTATATAAAGGGTACTAGATTCTCTTAAAAGGCATCTCAAAATATCCCATAAACTCTAGGGTATTTTTAAAGATCAAGATCTCGAATATTCCACAAAAGTCATGGAATATTCATATAGAGGTAAAATCTAAATCATCCTATATAGTTCGAGAAATATGCCACTAACGGCCCTCGAATCATGAATAAATCTTAGGAGACTAGAATCAAGGGAGGAACAGAATTGTACCTGCATATTTATCAATAAAGTTATGTTTCTTCGGATTTTATTTGTGTGGTTTATTTATTTTCCATATGTTTAAAATTTGTTGCAAACAGTTAGCTTTATTTTATTTTTATTATGGAGCTAATACATAGAGATATGCTTTGCTAAATAAAGTGCTTAAGAAAGGAAAAAAAGATCCAAAGTTCATTTTTTTGGTATATTAGGTTCAGACCATTTTTTTATTAAAAAAATTGACTGTTTTCACAATAAAAACGCAAATCTGATCATTTTTGCAAAAATAAACACTGATTTGGCCATTTCACAAAATGTGTTTTTTTAAAAAAGCTTTTTTTTTTTTTTTTTTTTCTGTCTTAAATAAATATGTGAGAATGGTTATTCAAACAAAAAATTACAACTTCGGCTATGTTTTGATTAGTATTTTAACCATTAGATAAATTTAGTTATTTTTGCAATTTCCTTTTAAATGGGAATGTGATCATTTTTATAAAATTAAAATTTTTATTAGTCTGATCATTTATGAAATTAGATCAAATTTTCTTTTGGAAAAATCAAAATGAGCTTCCTTCGCTACATTTTTATTTGTTAAAAAAGAAGGGGTGTTTGGGGTGGGGTGGGGGGCTTAGTTATTATCTTAAAAAATGAATAACAATTGTCATCAATATCCTTTTTATGTTTATTTATTACAAGATGTTTTTGATTCTTAATTATTATTTCTAAATTGATTCATTAATTATTATTTTTAAATTGAGTCGTAGATTATTTTTTATAAATAAAATTTATTAAATACCATCATGCGTTTGATTACGATCCTTGGTGTGCATTATTTATTTATTTTTGATAAAGAATGAGGGCTTGTGTGCGGCTATGCTCTTAGGCTATGATATCATACAATCAACTTTTGTAAAATTAATGACTAACACAAATTTATTTTTATCTGAAAAAATTATTTTTAGCCAAATATGAGTCAATAAAGCAAGCGTGCTAAAATCATAGGACTCGGGGTGCTTCACACCTTCCTTCGATCAATAGAACTCCTTATTCGATCTCTTGTTTCGTAGACTAAAAAATAAAGCGTCATTTCCTTTCTCAATTCCAAATAGCTAACCCCCAAAAAAGGAAAATTTATTCTACTCTTCTAATTTGGTTTTTTTAAAACCGTCACATTCTCATTGAAAAAAAAAAGGTGTGATAAAGGATACAAATATTAAGGTTCCGTCTAATTGACAATGTCGTGACAAATCTAAGCTATGAAATCTGTGAATCAATTTGCAAGAAGTAAAGTCTGACACCTTATACCAAAACCAAAATGTTGTTTGACTAAATGATTTGACTTTGATTTTTTCAATATTGAGTTATTGGGTAAATTGATAACACACTAAGACTATAGTAATCACAATTATATCTCTATACAAATATTAAATATTAATATTATTATCTTACTAGTAACTATCTTTTTTCTTTAGTTTTTAATTTATACTTCACAGTAACTTAAGTTCATTTTAGACCTTACCACGTTTTTTGTTTTGTTTCATTTGGGCCAGAGGCCATGTTCAGGTTGTTGATTTAGTTTTATTAAATAAAAGGCTGCACAGGCCACCAAAAATTTAAAGTTAAAAAAAAAAAAAAGTTCATAGCTTTATATGATACAAAACATCAAAAACCTAACTTAAGTTTCTTTCTTTACTAGCAACCTTCTATTTTTATACTTCGTTATTTTAAGAAAATGATACCATAGATAGAGGTAATCTTGACCGATCGGTCATATGGTTAACAAAAGGGCTCTCTTCCGCTGTATGAAAAGAATAAATCGAAGAAACTTTAGAAATCTATTCTTTTTCAACATAGCCTACTTTCTTTAAAAACTACTCCATTAGTTCACTTTTACTTGACATTTATTCCTAAAATATATTTTAATTTTTACTTGTCACTTTTGACATATCAAAAAAAGAGGATTATTTTTTTTCCATGTTTTACCCTTAACATTAAATACTATTCTTCAAATCATTTTCCAAGACCTACTACTAAACATCATTTAATAAGGATAGTGTGGTAAAATACTTATATCAATAATTTTTTTTCTTAATTGGTGTGTCATATCAAATAGTGACAAGTAAAAATGAGCAGAGAGAGTAGTAAATCTATTTAAGTGAGCTTTTTTTTATTGGTTAAATCAAAAATCGATAAAAAAAAATCTTATTAGTTTAATTATTGATTTAACATATTTAAAAATTGAAAAACAATAAACCGAATCGATAATACATAAAACTAAATCGACCAATACACACACCTAGGGAGAATCCAATACATAGTGACGTCAAGTCCTTAGGCAGTGGCTACGACCAAGCATTCTCCGGTTTGTACTCAAAGGAAGAATCCAATACAACCTAGAAGTCTTGCCAATGTGCTTGCTTGACAGTCATCTTTTATTGGGTCCGGAAATAAGTTGTCGTTATATTGTCCGTCTTAACAACAAAGTGAGAACCCAATACATAGTGACGCCAAGTCCTTAGGCAGTGAACTACGATTGTCGTTTCTCTTTCTTGCTCATAATTAAACCTCATGACATCGTTCAATCCTCTTCTCTCAAAGGCTATGACCCTCTTGCATAAGAACGCCATCAATAGCGAAATCAGATGTATTAGATTGAATTTCAAACACCTTCGTAAAGTCAGGCAGCGCCAAAACATGTTTCTTGATGATGGCTGCCTTAAGCTACCACTCAAGAATCTCAATGCATAAAATATTGCAAATCTCATAAATAAGGATTTAAAATTCGAAATCAGAAAATAACCCATATCAAGAATTCCATGAAACTGAGGGTAGAGCCTTAGACTGAACTTTTACTAATTGAATTGAGATATAAGGCATGAGGACGAACTTAGTCCAACACTATGATTAGCCTTACATACCTGGAAGAATAAGATTCTTTAAGAATCTTGAAGATGAACTTGTTTGGAAGCCTTGAAACCCTAGCTTTTGTCTTCCTTGCGGTTTTGTTTTGAGTTGGGAAGTTGAGAGCGTAGAAATTAAAGAAAATTGAGTACTTAGTGGACTATATTCCCCTAATTGAAGTTAAAACATCATGATTTGGGCTTAGAAAAAGTAGGAAAAGAACAAAAACTCCAATTAGAAAGTTGTCAAAAACCTTCTATGGGGCCATCTACGGTTCGTAGTTTGACCTACAGACCGTAGATCCTATCTGTGAAATTCATATTGAAATTTCAAGTCTCAGAAAATTATTCTACTGGCCCAATCCGTAGAAGTTTCTACGATTCATAGATGGATCTGTAAGAATTGGACACAAAAATTTGACTTCTAGAACTTTTTCCATGAGTCAACAGTACGAGTTGTAGCTCTTTCTATGACTCGAAGATAAGATTCGTTGGTCACTAACTCTGAAAACTCTGTTGTGGTAGTCTTTAATTTGGTAAAACGGTCATAACTTTTTACTCCAAACTCGAAATGAGACAAGCTTGGTGGAGTTGGAAAGAAGACTCATAAACCTTGAATTTTATAGTTTAAATGCCACCTAATTAATTAAATTCTTAGAGATCTAATTGTTTGAAGGTGACCTAAGTCGAATCTTATATCAAAACTTAATCGGTAAGGAAACTTTCAACTCAACTTTGTGCTAGGGAATTCTTGTGACCTTAATTCATCTCCAAATCTATTCCCGCACCAAAGAATTGACCTTAAAGCCTAAGCATGATTTAAGAATCACCCGATACAACCTTATACACAAATGAAGAATGATTCAAATCTTAGATTAGAAAATTTTAGAGTGTTACAGTATTTGTCTTGCCATCACTCTATTTTGCATCTGTATAGAGGGATCTTCATTTTCTATCGGTCAATGACATTATTTTCAACTGTGAGAAAAAATTCACGATCCCTCTCACAATGAGGATATAAAATGAGAGATTGAGGATGTAGGAAAGGATAAAACCTACCAATTTTTAATTTCCTAGGACATGAAGTCAGCTTTGTTCTTTTATTCAGTATGTCGTGCGAGTTTTTTTTGACTATTTACATTCTGCCAAAAATAGTTCCTATTGTTGCACTTATGAGTTGAGGTACCTTGGAAAATTGGTACTTCGTCATCTATGAACTAAAAACCAATGGGAATTTCATTATAGAATCGTTTTGTGGCGAATAAAATTATGTCTTGCATGATATCAATGCTCTCTAATAATATAATCTTATATTTTACGTCAATTAAGTTCGGAATTTAGATCAATATTAGATCATACAAATTGATAAAAAAAAAGAGTGTAGAAATTTATTAAACGAAAAATTAAAGTACTAAATAATTAAATAAATATTTAATAACTTTTAGGCCTCAAATATTTTGGGTCTAAAGCAAATGATTCACTTGCTGGTGGTTGAAATGGCAGTGAGGCCTCAAATCTTTTGGGCCTAAAACGAAAGTCAGTTTTTATGTCCAACTTACTTAAATATTGGTATGCGGTAAAAGTATTTATTCACAGTTTATTGTGTTACTATCAAATTATATAAATTTACTAAGATTAAATTATAAATCAAAGTCAGATGAGTATTAATTAATCAAGATAAAACACGTGTCATGTATTTGTAACTGGGTTCTAAAAACTCTTATTTGAACTTGTGTACCAGCTAGCCACTTCAGGCCCACATCCTTAAGATCAATAAGTTATTAAGCCCATTTTACTATCTACCGGGCCTACAAAAGCCCAAATATATTCTAACTATCACTGAACCTTGTCATAACAACAACAAATACCCAGTAATATCTCACAAGTAGAGTCTGAAAAGGGCGGATATACACATATTTTATCCTTACTATGTGTAGGTCGGGTTAGAGAGATTGTTTACCTTTAAATTATTGTTAAGTATCAAGGTAGTGACCAACAAGGTGAAAGTTGTGCGAGAAATTGAATCCTCACCAAAAGGTACTAAAATTTATTGATAGATGAAATACACATACTTAGTATTCAAATAATACATCTATAGCCTAAGATACACATGCAGAGTGCATAATATAATTTTCTCGAATATTCTTAAATGTGAGTGTTAACATCAAGTGGGTGGATGAGCACTTGTGCATTTGTAGTGTGGCCAATGTAAGATTAGAGGAGGGGAGGGCAGGAAATCGATAAATAATGAATTGGGATGAACATGACTCTTATACCATGTTAAAAAAAATGAATCTTAGGCATAACTCAACCCCAAAAGTTAGCTCATAAAGGAATAGTTTCTCAACAAGTAACCTCTACCCCATTCAATGTGGAATTCCAAGAGAATTAACACTGAGAATATCGCATAAAACATCCAGCATTAGTAGAATTTTGGTAAGGGTTTGATTTGTGATGCACAATTGACAATATCATTAGTGGTTGCTCTTACGATTCGAACTTGTGACCTATAGGTCACAAAGATATAATTCTACTATTGCTTCAATTGGTCAACCTTTAACACTATATATATGTAAGTAATGTTTATTTTTTATTTGTCTTTAAATTCAATTTGGCATTATTACCTTGCAACTTCATTATTTTTGTTGAGTTACAAGGTAATTTTGTAATAGAATCACATCATGTGAAAACATAGACTCATAATATGAATGCGATAATAGACTCATAATATGAATGCGATAAACAAACGTTACAATACACGTGATAGAAAGACCCATAATATGAAAGCATTAAATAAATAGATAGACTCGTGATATGAAAGCATGAGGTAAACATGACAATACACGTGATAGCTAGAATCATAATAAGAAAACATTACAATACTTGTGAGAAGTACACTCACGCACCTACTATAAATTACACAAGTGTTCCTCTTAAAATTGCTCGGCCTTATTCAACAGAAATAAATTACTTTCTTCTTCATATCTTTTTCTTTTGCAATGGAAAATGAGACCATAAAAGGCAAGCAAAAAATTGAAATGAGCTTCATTGAGACTGAGAGAGCACGTACTGTGAGTTTCTCAAAAAGAAAAAAAACTTTGTTTGAGGATGCAAATAAGTTTGCAACTCAGACTGGGGCAGATGTTGGTGTGATGCTCTTTTTACCAGGTGGAAAACCATGTTCCTATGGTTCCACAAGCATTGAAGAAATAATTGAAAAATTTCTCAAAGTGAAACTAGAGCATCACCAACGTGATTATGCTGAGGGCAAATCAAATGGTTTGAGGCATTGGAAGATCTCCATAAAGAATTGCAAACATGTAATGAGAAAGAAAAAAATGAGTACTAATGCATAAGATTATGCACCCTAGATCAGAAATACCTCAAGATAAACATATGGAGGGGCAGAAGTTGTCATTGAAGTTGCGGGTAGAGAAGATTGAAAAAGAAACACAAAATTCTATTTTGGTTGAGCATCTGAAGTTTGATTTAAATGTTGCCCCTGAGCCAGAAGATGAGGAGGAATCTTAAACTCAAAATTATCGTGGAAATTATAATTGGAGTTCTTAAAATTGAAAGCTATGTTTAGAGAAGACTTTACTAGCGATTGAGTCTTCTATCAAGGACAATTATTGTCTTTTTAATGAAGTTACTTGTTGTTAGTAATCAATTATCCATCTATATGAGGTTTTAGATTAAAAAGTAAAAGGTTATGGATTTTTTTATGTTATTCAGTTAGTTTTTTTCCATCCTCAGTCTTTAATGATGCTTTTTGTTGCCTAAATGATAAATTAATTAAACTTTTTTAATAACAAGTGAACATTGTGAAAGTGATATGTCATGCCCCGAGGCTACCCCCTTGACGTAACACTGGACCTAGGATCGCGAGTGACCCCAAGCTAACCCTGTGTCTGGTATATATCAAGCATACTGAGAATAACTGAATAAGACATGTACTAAGCGGAAGCTAAAACAATTGTTAACAAAAAAATGGGGAAAACCCAACTAGTCTAAATATATGAAACATACTAAGAGCTTAATGATAACTGAAAGATAAACTTAACAACTCAAGCTGAATCTACTACCATGTCTGAAAAGCCGCTAAGTGAGTTGAATTACTGGGACATGTCCCCCAGCTAACTCTAACAAAACTGAAAACTGAATATAAAGACTAAAATGGAAATCATGTCTATTGTCCTCAAAGTATGAGGACTTACCACTGAATCTATTGAAGTCGGACCGAAAATTGATCTAAGCATGATCTGGATGATGAGTACCTGACCTACATCATATAAGGATGTAGCGCAGAGTATGCATCAATACTTGGAATGTACTGAGCATGCAGGATATAAATACTAAGTTGAACAAATATATATAAGCTAAGCAAATCATAACTAAGCAATGACATTAATTGAGAAATAATGTAAACGCTAAAACATAACTGAAAATCTAAGTTGAATGCAATGACCAAGTACTAATCATGAGAATAACATGTTGAACTGAATGCTGATGTATATATATACTGAAAATGTGGTCAAATGCACTCAGAGTCTGATTGTGGGAGCTATTACTAACCAACATAAACCACGTGAGCTAAACGTGGAGTCCGATGTATACGCCCCATCGAGAGGACCCAATATACCTTGCCAGGGTTATAAAGGCATGATTGGTGTGATTACTAAATCTGATGCCCAACAGATGGGACTTATGATAGCAGGCACGTAGTTCTAGGATTATGAGGGTATATTGAACCCTAGTCCAACTCAGTGCTAAGTCTACTCCCAAATAAATACATATGAAGCTAAAATGTACTAAATGTTGAATAGCTCAAAATACTGACATGCAATATGAGAATGCAACATTTATGTATTAATAATGTGACATTCGAAATCTGGAGCATGATTATATGTTTAACTGACCTAGCAAGTATAATTTATGAACTACGAGAATTTATACAAACTAGGGTTCTGAGTTTCAGACAAGTAATTAAGCAACGTTTCCAATAAAACATGTTATTTAGACTGGATTCTATAGCAGCTGAAATCACAATAAATTCCCAAGATTTTACAAACTCTAGGTCTAAACAAGCTATGTAGAGTCAAGGAACTGACTGAATTACAGGGACCTAAAGGAATCCACTAGTGAAATCCTGCATATATGGTGATGAAAACTATGGAGAAATCCTTTGGATTTTGGGGCTGGAGCTTGAAGAACATTGTTTCTTGTTCTTGAAAGAAACTGGCGCTTCTTTCTCCTCTTTTCATTCTAACTTGGATGGTTTTTGGAGAATGAATGTTATGGGTAGCTTCTGACTAGATTATTAGGCTAAGAGTGAGTAAAATGACGTAGTTTAGGTGTTAAATGACGTAGTTTAAATCCCCAATGCATAGGGGAAAAGACCCAAATGACCTGACTTAAAAGCTGACGAGGGCTTGGAGCCACTGATGGACCGTTATGACCCGTCAAGTGGGTCATTTTTCTTGGTCAGTGCCTCTTGGTTCCTGGACTTCCCAGCCACGGTCCACTTCACGGATCGTGTGAAGGACCACAGGACGTGAAGGCCAGCATGGTTCTTCACTTTAGGCTAGGGGTCTACTGGTTAAGCCGACGGGCATATCCACGGCTAGCTAGTGGGACTACGACCCATCAAGTGGATCGTATTTTGACACTTGAGCCTTGGTGGCTCTGCTTCACTTTCACGACCCATCTCACGACTCGTGTGTGAGGATCCACGGCCTATGGAGGGGCTCGTGGTCCTCCAAAATTTTCTAGTTCAACCCTTTTTCTGCTGAAGAATTTAAGGTACGTTCTGAGGTGTTAGAATATCTCCCCCTTGGGAATATTCGTCATCGAATGAAGGCGAATAAAGCTGAGTATGGAGGGAGGGAGCCGCAATCCCTACCACTAGGTAGTAGAAACTAATATCTAACTGAACTGAGTTCCAATAATATGCAAATATGCTGAAATGCAATAATTACTGAGGAAACAAGATACTGAGATTGAATTACACAAGTGTAAACTGAGAGAATGGAGAGGAGCTATTACCTCAAGCTAAAACGAAATCGAAAGGAAAGAGATGAGGGTACTTGGCCATCATGGCTGCTTCTGCTTCCCAAGTAGCTCCCTCTACTGACCGACTCCTCCACAAAACCTTTACTGAAGCGACTTTCTTATTCCTCAACCTACGAACCTGACGGTCAAGAATCTCAACTGGCACTTTTTCATAAGTGAGGCTATCCTTCACTGCAACACTCTTTAATGGTACAATTGATGTCGGATCACCTACACACTTCTTTAACTAGGAAATGTGAAAGACTAGATAAACCGTTGCTAGTTCTGTTGAAAACTCTAACTCATAAGCCATATTACTAACTCTTTTTAGGATTCTGTAAGGACCTACATATCTAGGACTTAGCTTCCCTTTCTTTCCAAATCTCATCACCCCTTCATAGGTGACACCTTCAGGAAGACCCAATCATCGATTTCAAACTCTAAGTCCCTTCTCCTCACATCTGCTTAGGACTTCTAACGACTCTGAGCTGTCTTAAGTCTATCTCTGATGAGTTGAACTTTTTCCATAGCTTCATGAACCGAATCTGGCCTAATCAAGGTTGCTTCAACTACTTTGAACCTGTCACGCCCTGAGGCTACCCCTGGACGCAACACGGGACCTAGGATCATGAGTGACCCCAAGCTAACCCTGTTGGCATAATCATAAGCATACTAAAACAAACTGAATCAATAAATAATGTGCGGAAGCTAAATCATGATAAAACTGAAATGATGGGGAACTCATATACTAAGTCTGAATATATGAAACTGAGAGTTTGAATACAAATGAAAAGTCAAACTCTAAGACTAAAAATGAAACTAACTATGTCTGATATAAGCCTCTAAACTGACTAGAAATACTGGGACATTCCCCAGCTAGATCTAGCAAAATCTGAAACTAAAGCTAAAAGCGAGAAAGATAACATGTCACTAGTCCTCAAAGACTGAGGACTCACCACTGATGCTTCTGAACTGAAGATCGGGAACCAATCTATGCGTGATCTGACTATTGAGGACCTGAACCTACATCACGAGAAGATGTAGCGCAGAGTAGGCGTCAGTACTTGAAAGGTACTGAGCATTTAGGATAGAGTAAAACTGAATAATAATCATAACTGAACAAGCAACAAAACAATAGTATAATCTGAACATGATAAGGATGCTGAAAGTACTGTACATGACTAAATCGAATGCACTGACCAAGTTATAACATGCTGAGACTGAGTACTGAACTATATTGATAATATGGTCAATGCAATTGAATATGGCTGAACTGTAAGGGAGCTACTAATAACCGACATAAAACCACATGAGTAAAATGTGGAGTCCGATGTATACTCCCCATCGAGAGGACCCAATATACCCTGCCAAAGGTATAGAGTCATGCTGGCTTGATCACTAAAATAATGCCCACAAATGGGACTTACAACCTACGGGGAACGTAGTTCTGGGACTTGAGGGTGATTGACCCTAGTCCACTCAGTATTAAGCTTCCCATATGATTAAGTAGTTAACACTTTTTGACTGAAATGTTGTAATACTGGATAGCTCAAAATACTGACATGCAAACTGAGAATGGAACATTAATATACTGATAATAATGCATTCAAAAACTAAGGCATGTTTATATTATCTGGCCTAGCATATGTAATTCATGAACTAAAAGAACTACATAGCTAGGGTTCTGATGTTATGCATGAACTTGGGCAAAACAATAGTACAACATAATAGTATGATTTGGATCGTTCTAACAGCTAAAAACCTAACAATCCTAACATTCAAGAAACCCTAAGTCTAGATAATCATAAAGAATCAAGATTCTGACTGAAATCTACGGATCTAATGGGTGAAAGGAACCCACTAGTGAAATCCCACATACCTAGTGACGAATTCCATGGAAAAATCTTTTGATTTCAAGGCTAGAACTACTGGAACCTTGTTGTGTTCTTGAACTAGGGTTGCTCGACCTCTTTCTCTTTTTACGCTATATTTTTTCTAAGTTTTGATGAACGATCTGACTTAGTTAAGTTCTAGTTATGTTTCTAGGCTAAAACTAATCAAAACCACGTAGTTTAGGGGTTAAACGACATAGTTTAGGGGTCCAACGCTTAAGGAAAAGACCAAAAGACCCCTGACTTAAAAGTTGTCGGGGTCACTGACGGACGGGACCGACAGACCGTCGATCGACTAACGGTTTGTGCTGGTCAACCATCAATTGGGATTGAAGCTAGATTTTGAGGGTCTGATCCATGGTCCGTGGGTCCAGCTGTGGGTTAACACTTATCTAAATTTTTAGGGCCGAGTCTTGGGGGTTGCAGATGCGAACCACAGACCACTAGCACGAGCCGTGGGTCACCTTACGGTCCGTGGGTGGCAATCGTGGGTTACACCTGTAACTTCTGGAAATCTGCAACGGGGTCTGTTTTCGGATACGGAGTGTTACATTATCTCTCCCTTGGGAACATTCGTCCTCGAACGAAGACTAATTAGCTGAAATGGAGGGACAGAGCTGCAACCCCTACCACTAGACACTGGAAAAAGATTTCTGACTAAACTAAGTTCTAAGAACATGCAAATACGCTTAAAATGCAAGTACAAACTGAAGGAACATAATACTAAGACTAAATTTATGCATGAATGACTGAAAAACTGAAGAGGAACTATTACCTCAAGCTGGAATGGAATCGGAAGGAAAGAGGTGAGGATACTTGGCCTTCATAGCTGCTTTTGCTTCCCAAGTAGCTCCCTCTACGGACTGACTCCTCCACAAAACCTTGATTGAAATGACATCTTTGTTTCTCAACCTTTGAACTTGATGATCAAGGATTTCAACTGGTACCTCTTCATAAGTGAGACTATCATTCACAGCCACACTTTCTAAAGGTACAATAGATGTTGGGTTACCCATACTCTTCTTCAACAACGAAACGTGGAAAACCGGATGTACTGCTGCTAGTTCTGTTGGAAACTCTAACTCATAAGCCACTTTACCAATCCTTTTCAAGACCTTGTAAGGGCCTACATATCTAGGACTAAGCTTCCCTTTCTTGCCAAATCTCATCACCCCTTTCATAGGCGACACTTTTAGAAAAACCCAATCATTAACTTGGAACTCTAATTCCCTTCTCCTTACATCTGCATAGGACTTTTGGAGACTCTGGGCTGTCTTAAGTCTATCTCTAATGAGTTGCACTTACTCCATAGCATCATGAACTGAATTTGGCCCTATCAAGGCTGCTTCACCCACTTCAAACCAACCAACTAGAGATCTACATCTACGCCCATACAATGCCTCATAAGGGGCCATCTGAATGCTAGAATGGTAACTATTATTGTAGGCGGACTCTATAAGAGGAAGGTGATCATCCTAACTACCCTTGAAATCGATCACACAAGCTCTCAACATGTCTTCTAAGGTTTGAATGGTACACTATACCTGACCGTTTGAATGGTACACTATACCTGACCATCCGTCTATGGATGAAATATTGTGCTAAGATTAACCTGAGTACCAATACCCTTCTGAAACGACTTCTAGAAATGAGAGGTAAACTGAGGACCTCTATCTGAGATGATAGACAAAGGAACTCCATGCAACCTGACTATATCATTAATGTAAAGCTTGGCGTAGTCTTCCACTGAATCTGTAGTCTTAATCACTAAAAAGCGTGCAGACTTAGTAACTCTGTCAACAATCACCCAAATTGAGGCATGCTGTTTGCTAGTACGAGGTAAACCTGTAATGAAGTCCATGTTGATCACTTCCCACTTCCAAATAGGAATGTCAATCTCTTGAGTCATACCTCCTGGTTTCTTATGTTCTACCTTGACTTGCTGACTATTGGGGCACTTAGCCACAAAATCCACTATATCCCTTTTCATACCATTCTACCAAAAGACTTCCCGCAGGTCACGGTACATCTTAGTGGTGCCTGGATGAATAAAATATCTGGAGTTATGGGCTTTTTCAAGAATTTGCTATCCCAACTCACCCACCTTAGGAACACATAATCAACCCTGATAGAGAAGTACACCATCTCCCCCTTGGGAGAAAACCTCAACTCTCTGCTGATGGATTGCATTATTTAGTTTAAGAAATATCAGATCACTGTCTTACTTTTCCTTCACCTCCACTACCAAAGAAGATTCTGCCCTATTCTGAACTGTTACACCACCATTTGATATGCTCATAAGACGAACTCCTAGACGAGAAAGTCTGTGAACATCTTTCGCTAGTTCCTTTCTTTCTTTCTCAACATGTGTTGCACTACCCATAGATAGTATGCTAAGAGCATCTCCTACTACATTGGCCTTACCAGGATGGTAATGCATACTCATATCATAATCTTTAAGGAACTCTAGCCATCTCCTCTAGCGAAGATTCAACTCTTTCTGGGTGAACAAAAACTGGAGGATCTTATAGTCTGTGAACACATCTACGTGAACACCATACAAGTAATGTCTCCAAATCTTAAGTGCAAACACCACTGCTGCAAGCTTGAGGTCATGAGTTGGATAGTTCTTTTCATACACCTTAAGCTGTCTAGAAGTATAAACTATAACCTTACTTCACTGCATCAACACATAACCTAGGCCGACTCTGGATGCATCACAAAAGATCACATAACCGTTTGAACCCTCTGGTAGAGTCAAAACATGAGTTGTAGTCAACCTAGTTTTCAATTCTACGAAGCTTTTCTGACAGTCATCTGACCACTGAAACTTGACCTTTTTCTAAGTCAACTTAGTCAACGGAGAGGCTATGGATGAAAATCCTTCCATGAACCTTCTATAATAATCCGCTAGACCCAAGAAACTCCTGATATCTATAGGAGAGATAGGTCTAGGCCATTGTTTCACTTCTTCTATTTTCTCAGAATCCATTCGAATCCCTTCGCTAGACACTATATGCCCAAGGAAAGCAACTAACTGCAACCAAAACTCACATTTGCTAAACTTAGCGAATAACTGGCGATCTTTGAGAGTTTGCAGAACAACCCTCAAATGATTCGCACATTCTTCCACATTTCTAGAGTAAATGAGGATATCATCAATAAAGACGATAATGAACAAGTCTATATATTGCTTGAATACTCTATTTATCAAGTCCATGAAAGCTGCAGGAGCATTGATTTGTCCAAATGACATAACTACAAATTCATAATGACCATACCGAGTTATGAAGAGTATCTTCGGAATGTCACTATCTCTGACTTTGAGGTGATGATAACCCGATCTGAGGTCTATCTTTGAGAAATGACTAGCACCCTGAAGTTGGTCAAATAAGTCATCAATCCTAGGGATGGGATACTTATTGTTGATTGTGACCTTGTTCAACTGCCTATAGTCAATGCATATTCTGAGAGAACCATTTTTCTTCTTCATGAACAAAATTGGAGCACCCCATGGCGAAATACTAGGTGTGATGAAGCCCTTATCTAGATGGTCTTGCAATTGCTCTTTCAATTCCTTAAGCTCTACTGGAGCAATTTTGTAAGGAGGAATATAAATAGGCTGGGTATCTGGAAGGAGATCAATTCCAAAGTCGATTTCCCTTTCGGGAGGAACACCGAGAAGATCTTCTGGGAACACTTCTGGGAACTGATTGACTATGGGAACCAACTAAGAGTTGGGGTCTCAGAGCTTTAATCCTTAACCCGAACTAGATGATAGAGATACCCCTTATAAATCATCTTTCTAGCCTTAAGGTAAGAAATGAATCGACCCATAGGCGCTAAGCTACTACCCTTCCATTCTAAGATTGGTTTGTCTGGAAACTGAAAACGAACAATCCTAATTCTTCAATCGATTGAGGCATAACAGGAATGTAACCAATCCATGCCTAGAATGACATCGACGTCTACCATTTCTAACTCTACAAGATCTGCTGAGGTGACTTTCTGGGAGACTGTGATAGGGTAATTTCTGTAAACCTGTCTAGCCATAACTGGGTCACTGACTGGAGTAGAGACTGAGAAGGGTTCTGAGAGAGTTTCTGGACTAACATTGAAGTTGATTGCTATATAAGGAGTTACAAATGAAAGAGTAGTTCCTGGGTCTAACAAAGCATAAACATCTAAGTCAAAGACTCGTAACGTACCAGTGACTACATCTGGAGAGTCTTCTTGATCTTGGAGAGCCTGAAGAACATACAACCTGTTTTGGCACTGACCGCCACCTGTACCAAATGAGTTACCTTGCTGAGTCGGGCGACCTGCTGGTGCTGCTAAAGTTGTGGATTGAGCTCTACCATCGTTACCTCCTTGACCCTGCTTAGAAGGACAATCATTCAACCTGTGACCATACTGACCGCACCCAAAACATCATTCCTTTCCTGCAAGACACTCGCCCGGATGGTTCTTACCACACTTGGGGCAAGTTGGGTAGGTTCTGGTTCCTGAAATACTACCTTGAGACTTGGAGCCTAATGCCCTACCTTTCTGATCATTTCAGAACTTGGATGATGGAACACTGATTGATAAAGGTGCTGGAGTTGACGACTTCTGCTGAAACGGCAAGCGATTACTACCACTCGATTTCTGTTGAGGATAATCATAGTTGCCTATCCTTGCCTTCTTATTCTCCTTAGCCTATTCCCTAAGCTTACCACCCTCAACCTGCTAAGCATGAGTCATGAGCCAAGAGATGTTCATATCTTCAAGTAACATGGCATTCCTACACTCTGTTTTAACAAGATCGAATACCCCATACATGAACTTGTTCATTTGGGCCCTGGAATTCGTAACCATGTGAGGAGAATACCTAGAGAGTTGGGTGAACATGAGTCCATACTCTTGGACCGTCATAGAACCCTGCCTCAAATTCACAAACTCCTGAGCTTTTGCCTCCCTCAACTCCCTTGGGAAGAACCTGTCCAGAAAGGTTTCACTGAAGCATTTCCAAGTAGTAGTAGCGGCATCTGTACCCCCATTCTCTTTCTACTGAGTATACCAGATATGAGCTACATCCTTAAGCTGGTAAGATACCAACTCAACCCGATCATTCCCAGTTACCTGCATCACTCCAAATATCTTCTTAACCTCATCAATGAAGTTGTGGGGATCCTCACCAGTCTGTGATCCTAAGAACTCAGGCGGATTCATCCTAACAAAATCCTGAACTCTAGCTACAATTAACCCAGCATTAGCATTTGTCGGAACTGGAACCTGCTGATTATTCTAGTTGGTCACACTCTGAGCCAACAACTAGATAGCGTTTCAAAATTCCACTTTCAAAACTTCCTGATCTGGGACTGGAGGAGCTGCATTTGCATTCCTTCTATAAGATCTACGAGGAGGCATGATTTGAAACGCAAAACGACGAGTCAAAAGGAGGAATTAGATCATATCTTACGCACGATAAGAGTAACAAAGAAAGTAAAGTTTTTCTAAAACACTTTGTAGCTTCCCTCTTATTAGATGTGGTACATGTCATACCCATGAAAAGGGCTCTACTTAGTATGGATTTTTAGATATCCTAGGACTCTTAAACCTAGTGCTTTGATACCAAGTTTGTCATGCCCCGGGGCTACCCCCTAGACGCAACACGGGACTTAGAATCACGAGTGACCTCAAGCTATCCTTGCTGGCATAATCATAAGCATACTAAAACAAACTGAATCAATAAATAATATGCGGAAGCTAAATCACGACAAAACTGAAATGATGGGGAATACCCATATACTAAGTCTGAATATATATGAAAAGTGAGAGTTTGAATACAAATGAAAAGTCAAATTCTAAGACTAAAGATGAAACTAACTATGTATGATATAAGCCTCTAAACTGGCTAGAAATGATGGGACATGCCCCAGGTAGATCTAGCAAAAACTGAAACTAAAGCTAAAAGTGAGAAAGATAACATGTCACTAGTCCTCGAAGAATGAGGACTCACCACTGATGCTGCTGAACTGAAGATCGGGAACCGATCTATGCATGATCTGACTGTTGAGGACCTGAACCTACATCACAAGAAGATGTAGCCCAGAGTATGCGTCAGTAGTTGAAAGGTACTGAGCATGTATGATGGTGTAAATCTGAATAATAATCATAGCTGAACAAGCAACAAAACAATAGTATAATCTGAACATGATAATGATGCTAAAGTACTGTACATGACTAAACCGAATGCAATGACCAAGTTATAACATGTTGAAACTGAGTACTGAACTATACTAATAATATGGTCAATGCAATGGAATCTGACTGAACTGTAAAAGAACTACTAATAACCGACATAAAACCACATGAGCAAGCCGGTGAACATCTTTTGCTAACTCTTTCTTTTCTTCCTCAATATGTGCTACACTACACATAGGCAGTCTGCTGAGAGCATCAACCACTACATTGGCTTTACCTGGACGGTAAAGCATATTCATATCGTAGTCTTTGAGGAATTCAAGCCATCTCCTCTGCCGAAGATTCAAATCTTTCTGGGTGAACACATACTGGAGGCTCTTATGATCTATGAACACCATACAAGTAATGTCTCCAAATCTTTAGAGAAAATACTACAACTGCAAGTTCAAGGTTATGGGTCGGGTAGTTCTTCTCATGGACCTTAAGCTGTCTAGAAGCATAAACTATGACCTTACCTCACTGCATCAACACACAACCTAGGTCGACCCTGGATACATCACAATAAATTGCATAACCGTCTGAACCATCTAGTAGAGTCAAGACAAGAGTTGTAGTCAACCTAGTCTTCAGTTCTGAGAAACACTCATATAACCACTGCAATTTAACCTTCTTCTGAGTCAAATTTGTCAATGGTGAAGCCATGGATGAAAATCCTTCAACAAATCTTCTGTAATAATCGGACAAACCCAAGAAACTTCTGATATCTGTTGGAGAAGTGGGCCTGGACCAGTGTTGTACTGCCTCAATTTTCTGTGAATCCACTCGGATCCCTTCGCTGGATACCACATGACTAAGGAAAGCGACGGACTGTAACCAGAATTCATATTTGCTAAACTTAACGAATAGATGGCGATCTTTGAGAGTTTACATAACAACTCTCAAATGAGTCGCATGCTCCTCCACACTCCGAGAATAAATATGGATATCATCAATAAAGACAATGACAAACAAGTCAAAATACTGTTTGAACACCCTGTTCATTAAGTCCATGAAAGCTGCAATAGCATTTCTTAGTCCAAAAGACATAACTACAAATTCATAATGACCATACCGAGTTTTGAAAGCTGTCTTCGGAATGTCACTATCTCTGAGTCTGAGCTGATGATAGCCAGATTTGAGGTCTATCTTAGGAAAGCAACTAGCACCCTGAATTTGGTCGAACAAGTCATCAATCTTGGGGATGAGATACTTATTCTTGGTTGTGACTTTATTCAACTGCCGACAGTCAATGCACATTCTAAGAGAACCATATTTATTTTTCACGTGCTTCCCCACATAGAGATACTGGGTTTGATGAAGTCCTTATCTAGAAGGTCTTTCAACTTCCCTTTCAATTTCTTAAGCTTGGCTGGAGCCATTCTGTAAGGAGGAATCGAAATGGGCTGGGTATCTGGAAGGAGATCTTTTCTAAAGTTGATTTCCCTTTCTGGAGAAAATCCTGAAAGATCTTCTGGAAACTCATTTACTCCCGGGACTGACTCAAGAGTTGGGGTTTCAGAGTTTGAATCCTTAACCCGAACAAGATGATAGATATACCCTTTGGAGATCATTTTCTTAGCCTTAAGGTAAGAGATAAATTGACCTATAGGCACTGAGCTAGTACCCATCCATTATAAGACTGGCTCGTTTGGAAACTTAAACCAAACAATTCTAGTTCTAGAATCAATTGAGGCATAACAGGAATGTAACCAATCCATGCCTAGAAAAATATCAAAATCTACCATTTCTAACTCTACAAGATCAGCCGAGGTGACTTTTTGAGAGATTGTGCTAAGGTAATTTATGTATACTTAGAAGGGTTTTGAAAGAGTTTCTGGACCGACTTCGAAATTTACTGCTATATAGGGAGTTACAAAAGAAAGTGTAACTCCTGGATCTAATAATGCATAAACATCCAAATGAAAGACTCATAACGTACCAGTGACCACATCAGGAGAATCTTCTTGATCCTGACGAGCCTGGAGAGCATACAACCTGTTTTAGCGCTGACCGCCACTTGTATCAGAGTAAGCACCGTGCTAAGTTGGGTGATATGCTGGTGCTGCTGGACCTAGAGACTGAGTCTTATTGTTGTTACCTCCTTGAACCCGCCTGGCAGATGGGAAATCCTTCAACCTATGGCTAGACTGACCACACCCAAATCACCCTTCCCTACCTACAAGTCACTCGCTGGGATGGTTCTTACCACACTTTGGACAAGTTGGGAAAGTCTTGTTACCTGAAGCACTCCCCTAAGACTTAGAGCCTGCTACCCTACCTTTCTAATCCTGTTGAAACCTGGGGGACAGAGCACTAGCTCATAAAGGTGTTGGGGTTGTAGTCCTTTACTAAAATTGTGAGCGATTCCCACTGCCTGACTTTTGCTGTAACTATTCATAATTTCCTATTTTGGCCTTTTTGTTATCTTTAGCCATTTCCCTAAACTTATCTCCCTCATTCTGCTGAGCATGAGTCGTAATTCTAAAGATATCCATTTCCCATAACAGCATAGTATTCTAGCACTCGGTGTTCACAAGATCAGATACTCCAAACAAGAACTTACTCATTTGTGCCCTCGAATCAGCATCCATATGTGGAGCTTACCTGGAGATCTGAGTGAACTTCAACCCATATTCTTGGTCCGACATTGAACCCTGCTTCAAGTTCATAAACTCTTGTGCCTTAGCTTCGCTCAACTTCCTTGGGAAAAACTTGTCTAGAGAAGCTCCAATAAAACAATCCCATGTCACAGAAGCTGCATCCGCACTCCTGTTGTCTTGTCATTGAGTGAACCAGCTATGAGCCACATCCTTAAGTTAATAGGGTGCTAGCTCAACACTCTCAGTTCCAGTCACTTGCATTACTCTAAGAATCTTCTGAACCTCATCAATGAAGTTTTATGGGTCCTCACCAACCTTTGACCCTAGAAACTCAGGTGAATTCATTCGAACAAAGTATCGTACCCTTGTTGTGGCTAATCTACTACTCGTGTTTGCAGGAACTGGGCCTACTGCTTATTCTGATTGGCCACACTCTAAGCCAAAAACTAGATCGCATTCCAAAATTTTGCATTCGTAACCTCATGGTTTGGGACTAGAAGAACACCACTAGCATTGTGTGCATTAGCTCTACGAGGAGTCATGATCTGAAACAAATAACGATAGATTAGAAATGAGAAGTTGGATCATACCCAGCACGATAAGAATAACAAAGAAAGTGAATTTTTTCTTAGAACACTTCGTAGCCTCCCCCTCATGATGTGGCGCGCTTCACACCTATGAAAGAGACTCTACTTAGTGCGGCTTTAGACATCCTATAACTCTTGAAACTAATACTCTAATAACAAGTTTGTCACGCCATGAGGCTACCCCCTTGATGTAACACGGGACCTAGGATCAAGAGTGACTCAAAGCTAACCCTATGTCTAGCATATATCAAGCATACTGAGAATAACTGAATAAGACATGTACTAAGCGGAAGCTAAAACAATGGTTAACTAAAAATGGTGAAAACCCAACTAGTCTGAATATATAAAACATACTAAGAGTTTAATGATAACTGAAAGATAAACTTAACAACTCAAGCTGAATCTACTACTATGTCTGAAAAGCCTCTAACTAAGTTGAGTTCTGGGACATGCCTCCCAGCTAACTCTAACAAAACTAAAAACTGAATATAAAGACTAAAATAAAAAGCATGTCTATTATCCTCGAAGTATGAGGACTCATCACTGAATCTACTGAAGTCGGATCGAGAATCGATCTAAGCGTGGTATGGATACTGAGTACCTGAACCTACATTATAAAAAGATGTAGCGCAGAGTATGCGTCAGCACTTTGAATGTACTGAGCATGCAGAATATAGATACTAAGCTGAACAAATATATATAAGCTGAACAAATCATAACTGAAAAATGACATAAACTGAGCAAGAATGTAAATGCTGAAACATAACTGAAAAGCTAAGGTGAATACAATGACCAAGTACTAATCATAAGAATAACATGCTGAAGTATATATTGAAAACCTGGTCAAATGTACTAAGAGTCTTACTACTAACGAACATAAATCACATGAGCTAAACGTGGAGTCCAATGTATACGCCCTATTGAAAGGACCCAATATACCTTGCCAGGGGTATAAAGGAATGACTAGCGTGATAACTAAATCTGATGCCTAATTAAGGGGACTTATAATCCTACGTAAGCATGTAGTTCTAGGACTATGAGGGTACGCTGAACCCTAGTCCAACTCGGTGCTAAGTCTACTCCCAATTGAATACATATGAAGATAAAATGTACTAAATACTGAATAGCTCAAAATACTTACATGCAATCTAAGAATGCAACATTTATGTACTGATAATGTGACATTCGAAATCTTGAGCATGATTATCTGTTTAACTGAGCTAGCAAGTATAATTCATGAACTAAGAGAATTTATACAAACTAGGGTTCTGAGTTTCATACAAGAAATTAAGAAACGTTTCCAAGAAAACCTGTTATTTAGACTATGGATTATATAACAGCTAAAATCACAATAAATTCCCAAGATTTTACAAACCCTAGGTATAAACAAGCTATGTAGAATCAAGAAAGTGACTAAATTATAGGGACCTAGTAGATGAAAGGAATCCACTAGTAAAATCCCACATACCTAGTGATGAAAACTAAGGAGAAATCCTTTGGATGTCAGGGCTGAAGCTTGAAGAACACTGTGGCTTGTACTTGAAAGAAACTGGCGCCTCTTTTCATTCTAACTTGGATGATATTTAGAGAATGAATGTTTTGGGTAGGTTCTAACTAGATTATTAGGCTTAGACTGAGTAAAATGACGTAGTTTAGGTGTTAAATGACGTAATTTAAATGCCCAATGCATAGGGGAAAAGAACAAAATGACCCTGACTTAAAAGCTGACATGGGCCACCCACGGGGCTACTGACGGACCGTCCAAAGGACCCGGCCCGTCAAATGGGTCATGGTTCTTGGCCAGTACTTACTGGTTCCTAGACCTTCCATCCACGGTCCACTTCACGGACCATGTGAAGGACCACGGGCCGTGAAGGCCAACGTGGTTCTTCACTGTGGGCTAGAGGTCTGTTGGTTCAGTCGATGAGCCCATCCACGGATTGTCAGTGAGACCACGGCCTATCAAGTGGGTCTTGGTTCGACACTTGATCCCTAGTGGCTTTGCTTCACTTTCACGACCCATCCTACGACTCGTGTGAGGATCCACGGCCCGTGGAGGGGTTCGTGGTCCTCCAAAATATTCTGGTTCAACCTTTTTTCTGCTGATGCGTTTAAGGTAGGTTCTGAGGTGTTACATGATAAATCAAAGAAAACTCTCATACACTTATTAATTTTTCTTTATGTTTTCAGCTTCAACAAGATAAGTGTATTTTTATATATCACTTATTATGTTCAGTTCAAAGATGAGAAAGTATTTTGTAAAGATTTAAATGATTTAACTCCTTTATTTTTTTTACATTCAGCTTGAGTACATTGTTATCTATTGTAGTCCTTTCTTTCAGTTATTTGTTATTCAGCTATATCACATACTCGTACATTCAATGTACTGATGTCATTCGACTTGCATCTTTTAATGATACAGATATAGGTTTTAGAATCCTCAACAAGAGTCTGTTGAGATCACTCTTCGCTCGTCTACTTATAAGTGAGACCTCCTTGCTTTCGGAGTACTCCAGTTTTATGAGTTGTTAGTAGTAGTTCTTTTGAGGAGTCGTGGGTCTTGTCCCGACACTCATCTTTGTATAGTAGAGGCTTCATAGATAGACAATTTTGGAGAGTCTTTCAGTTTCAGATGTTTTATTTAAAACCTATGTGCATACTTAGTATATTGAGGGAGTTTTGAGATTTAAAGAAATTTTTTATCTATCCTTTCTTTCAGTTTGATGCTTGTGTATGCTTGAGCCAGCCTTTCGCTTGTAGTCATCCAGGATGAGGGTTAGCTTAGGGACCAACAATGGTTCTCAAGTGCCGTCCACGTCCAGGATCTAGGCTCGGGTCGTAACAAACTTGTTATCAGAGCATAGAGTTCAAGTGTCCTAGGGTGTCTATGAAGTTGTGTCAGTGAGATCTTATTTATGGTTGTGAGGGGCCCACTTCTATAAATGAGGGACTACAGACATTTAAGAAAAGTTTCTCTTTTTTCATACTCTATATCGTATAGTAGAAGTGTATCATAAGGAATTTATTCTAACTCGTGCTTTTCTCATATCCATTCAACTATCCCTCATACTCAAGGTAGTTGAAAAAGCAAAACCAGATCCTTATTGATGAGTTACTCTCAGAAAAAATCTTGAGAAAGTCATGAGACTGCAGAGGGGCTTGAGAGAAGCCCGTGAGTGAGTTTAAGTGTTGTGTTTTGAAAGAATGCACTCCTATTCATATGAATCGTGTGTTCAAGCTAAAAGCAAGATGCACTCTCTTCTCTAAACCTTGTTTCAATTGAGATCCTTATGAGGAGGTGTGTTGTAGAGCTTGGGTAGTATTTGCACTCGAAAAGATAGTAAGAGTACAAGGTTATAAGCAGTAGTAGTAAAAGTGCTAAGGTTAGAAGAATTCATGCAGAGGTTCAATAATCTAAGAAAGAGATATAGTAATGAGGCAAATTATACTATTGTAGTCATGCACCTAGTGAGTTATTAATGAAGAGTTTTTCTTTATGAGTAGACTATGGAATAATAATTTTGTGTAGATTTCATGATAGAAGGTAGAGTAAGATTTACTAGTATGGATGAGTTAGAGTATACTTTAACTAGGAAAGAGTTTATGATGATGTGTTAATGTGTTAGTAACGACCAAATATAGGTGTTGCATAGAAGAGAAGGAGTATTCATGAGGTGAGAGATCTACGATAGGCTTATAACTTTTTTGTAGGGAGAGCCCATGATTTATAGAACTAATAAAGTAATGATGTATAGTGAATGAGCAAATAGTACTTAATTTGTGAAATGGAATGTGACGGTAAATCGTAAGTATGTAGAACTGAGAGATAAAGATTGACAACTTGTCATGAGGTCTTATTGGGAGAGGTTTTCTTAATTTTATCTAGAAGTCGTAAGTAAGTATTGTATGTGAGAAATTATTTTGATATCCATATATAGTACTAGACACTAAGCTTGAATTTGAGATGAGTGTCGTGATAAAAAAAAAATGACAATATGAGGGTGATGAGGATAGTTTTGAGATCTAATCTGGTAAATTTGACATAGAGTAGGTGGGGAATTAAGATGTTAGTTACAATTAATGTGAGTGGTACAAGTGTGGGATTCTAACTTATAGATGAGAGTAATAAAATGTGATTAAGTTATTAGATTATCAAGAGCATTAAGGGGTGAACCTGAGATCAAATGTATTCGGACAAGGTTCTCATTAAGTTTATGACTTTCAATATGTACCTAGATAGTATATTTGAGTTATCAATGTGGAGTAGACTGATGTAAGTATTATTTATTACCCTTTTGAGTTTGGTCGAATGGACTATATGTAACCAATGATGAGCCTTTCAAACATAGTTTATGTTTCCTCCAGTTAGATTGATATGAACTTAGAAGGACAGTATTAGTGGGCTAAGAAGGAGGAGGCATACTATTAAGAGTTAGATTAAGCAACTTTATAAGCTAATGTGAAGAGGTTAAAAAAAGCATCTTAGAAATAATCCCTAGAAGGAATCTTAGTATTTACACATGGAAAGCTCTGTAGACATGAGATTAGAATTTTTCCAAGTATTAGAGTGAATTGAATATAGACTAGTTTTAAAAAGACGAAATAGATGCATAGCTTTAAAGTATCAATTTCAGACCTAAGGGGGAGATGATAAGATGAGAAACCAAGTCACGTGTTGAAAATAATATAGTGATGTGTTTAGAAAGAGTTAGAGTGATATATCGATTCATTTATACTCTAGCGTATTTCCTAAAGTTCAGTCGTTACAACATATTGTTGATATTCCTTATATCAGAATTATGTCTATGACCTTTGACCATACACTTTAGAGAGATTCACATCTACGCTCAGTTCACAGAATGAGGGACAAAGACTTTAGCCCATTGGTCTCAATATTATCCATAAAGTTATGGATATCAACCTCATGATATGAACCTATTCATATAAGCACTCATGTCTCATAGTATGTTCAGTCTCACAAATTCATGATTTACTCTCAATGTCTAGCAACATAATGTTATGTCATGCCTATTCTTATGTCAGATATATCTAATGAATCGTGCTTATGATCTTTTGCCCTAGAGCTCTTTCAGTAATCCTTTTTAGTTTTGAGAGTGGTGTTGTTGATAGTAGTTATGTGAAGGATAGAGAAGAGAATTGCTATTTCTTATTGT
Organism: Solanum pinnatisectum; assembly: GCA_035578085.1. Lineage (NCBI taxonomy): Eukaryota > Viridiplantae > Streptophyta > Magnoliopsida > Solanales > Solanaceae > Solanum > Solanum pinnatisectum. The sequence goes on from CM069077.1 coordinate 13,459,848, forward strand.
GATAGTGATGATGTTTTTATTCCATCTAAGGTTATAAATGTGGAGGAAGAAGGAGATAAGATTTAATGATGAGTAATAAGTGGTAATAATGCATGTGGTGTTGGTAGCGTATGGATGAATGCATGATGCATTAGATGTTTCTTGATATGGGCTCAAGGTTAGTTGAAGGCATCTAGTTATAAGGAGAAGTATTCTTGGGATGAGATTCCCTATAGAGGTATGAACCTGAATCTTGTGGTTTAGATAAGTATAAACATTTCATGTTTAGTATCTTGTGATTTAGAGATTAAGCTTGAACACAATAAGAGCATACAATTTAACTTAGACCTTGGTAAGAGTAGTCATAAATCCTTGTAGGTGTTATGAATTGCAGCTAATAAGCGGTATTCATAAACAAGGACATGGTTTAGAGGTGTTGCTAGGCTTGAAAGCTAGAAGTTGTATTTCTTAAGGCATAATAGTCTTATTCTTACTTCATGCCCAGATTCCTTTGATTCATGTAAGATAACTTCAGATAGAGTGTGACTATGTTCAAACCAATATCGTTCTTGACTTATGTGCTATAGACAGTTCCAAACTTTTAGTATGATTCAGTTTTGCCTATGTTAGTAAGGAAGTTCAAAAGTCAAAAAGATAGTAAGAGTAGCTCCTTTCCCTTCCTTTCTCAGTTTAACCATCATTAGAGGACGAATGATCCCAAGGGGGGGTGGGGGGTATTGTAACACTCCAAAAATTTCTAAGTTAAGACCCGAACTATTCTTCATTTACATGTAAGGTCGTAATGGGTGATTCTTAAATTTACCATATGTGTAAAGTTAAATTATTTAGTGTGGCAGTGATTTTGGATATTAATTAATGTCACTGGAAACTCCTAGTACAAAGTTGAGTTGAAAGTTTCCTTACCGATTAAATTTTTATGTAAGATTCTCTTTAGGTGAACTTCAAATGACCATATCTCAAGGAATATATAGAGTTACGTGGCCCATAACCTATCAAATTAAAGTTATTTTCCTACGCCACCAATTTCGCTAGAATCCGAGTTTTGAGTAAAAAGTTATGACCATTTTAGTAACCTAATACAATGCAGTGACGAATTAGCCGACTAGAAAACATTAAAAGGGTATTTTTGTCTTTTTACCATTAAGAAAACTCTAGGCGAATTTCTTGACTAATTAAAGACCCAAAATAATCAGATTTTAATCTCTTAATCCATCATTCTCTTCTCTCTCAAACCCTAAGGAAAAATCAAAGTAGAAACTTCCATTCAAGATTCTTTTCAATCTTTTTCAAGATTCTTTCAATCTATTTCAAGATTCTTCTTCAAGGTAAGTTCTTCTCCAAGAATTCCATTCTTTCCTATTCAAATTCTTCCATACAATTATGAATCACTAATGAAAATCATAATTCTTGGCCATAGAGATTTCAAGAAACTATTTCAAGAATCTCGAGAAAGGTTTTCTTGATTGTTCTCCTTCAAGCTAGGGTTTCAAGGCTTCTAATCAAGTTTTTCTTCAAGAACTTATTTCAGGTAAGTAAGTCTATCATAGTATTGGAATAGTTCATCCTCACGCCCTACATCTACTTTCAAATCAGTAAAAGAGTAATCTAGGATTCTATCCCTAGATTTGAGTATTCTTGAGATGAGTTGATAATGAGTTCTTGAGTTCCTGATTCTTTTTAAAATTATATTCCTAATTATGGAATTGTTATATGTTATGTACTATGATTCTTGAGTTTATTCGGTCATGTCTATATTTCAGCATGAACCCTATTAATTGAGAATTCTTGAGATAAGTAGTATCGTTGAATTCTGAGCATTGAGTTTTTCATATTGTTATTGGGTTCCTTAAGTTGATTTGGTCATATCTATATTTCAGCATGAATTTTATTATGAGTTATAATTTTTGAGAATCTTTTAAAGCAGATATGTTTGTCTTAAATTGATTTTCTGAGGAAACAAAGATGAGTTTTGAGAAAGAGTTTTAAAATGTGATTAGTATCACAGTCGAGTATGTCATCAATATTTAAGCATCATGGTATCTAGATAAGCCATTAATGTTTATGCAGTATGACTTCCCGAGTTATCAATGATCATATTACGATATGATTCTTTATATAGTTTTGAGAAAGGGTTTTCAAATATGAATTGAGTTAGATTATAAGGGAACTAAGTATTCCCAAAGGTATCAGTTTTTACATTGAGGAAAGAGAAACTTTGATTTCTAAATGAGTTAATGAGTTCAGAGATATTTCAGAGCAGTTACCTCTTTTAAGAGGTTATTTTGAGTAATTACATCAAAACAGAGAAAAAATGTGTTCTATACATTTGAGCATGAGTATATTATTGGGAGTAGTATTGAGCACCCATATGGGCATGAGTTCAGACAACTCAAAATCCTTATAAACCATGTCTGCCAACATGGGTAAAGGATCATACTTTTAGGTGAATCCTTATTGCTTTGTGGATCCACTTAGTTGAGGTGTTTTATATCCTGGCAAGGTATATGATAGTTCTGGTAGCTTGGGCAAGACGTTGTATCATCATGTAGCTCATAGTGATAGTTGTCGGTTAGAGAATCTCCTAATAGAGTTAAGGTGTATTTTATATATCACTTATTATGTTGAGTTCAGAGATGAGAAAGTATTTTGTAAAGCTTAAATGATTTGACTCCTTTATTTTTTTTTACATTCAGCTTGAGTACATTGTTAACTATTGCAGTCCTTTCTATTAGTTATTTGTTATTCAACTACATTACATACTCGTACATTCAATGTACTGATATCATTTGAACAACATCTTTTAATGATGCAGATACAAGTTCTTAGGATTCTCAACAAGAGTCTGTTGAGATCACTTCATTTGCTCGTTTGCTTATGAGTGAGGCCTCTTATTTTCGGAGTACTCCAATTTCATGAGTTGTTAGTAGTTCTTTTGAGGAGTCGTGGGTCTTGTCCTGACATTCAACTTTGTATAGTAGAGGCTTCATAGATAGACAGTTTTGGAGAGTCTTTTAGTTTCAGATGTTTTATTTAAAACCTATGTTCATATTTAGTATATTAGAGAGTTTTGAGATTTAAAGAAATTGTTGATCTATCTTTTCTTTCAGTTTGATGCTTGTGTACGCTTGAGTTAGTCTTCCACTTATAGTCAACCAGGATAAGGATTCACTTAGGGACCAGCAATGGTTCTCAAATGCCAGCCACGTCTAGTGTGTAGGCTCGGATCATGACATGAAACCTCACCAATTGTCTGAATTAAATCATTATTCAGTTGTGCATGTTGCTCCTTTCTTATCTTCAATGTATTTGTCATGACTCAGGGTACCCCTTAGATGTAACAAGGCGTATAAGACCCTGAGAGGCCTCATACAAGCCACTTAGCATATCATAACATAAAGTAATATAAAATGGTGCAGAAATTTAAAACATTTCACTACAATCAGAGTCTTTCATAAAATGAGCGAAAGTCTAATATCATTGTCTCAAACCATCTACATAAGAGTAAATCTTGGGACACAACCCATACAATCGTCCAACATGAAAAGAAAGGCATACAGGAAAAAGGGTGGTCCAATCCTCGAATGCTATGAGGACTCACCAAAACTTCACTTCCCTGATCAACTATGAACCTAGCCACGAGTGTGAGAATTAATGTCGTCGGACCCTACATTTTGATAAGAAATGTAGGCAAGAGTATGCATTAGTACAAACATGTACTAAATATGATATCTAGCATAAACAACATAAACATAATGGTTAGTCAATATAAACCATAAGCATAGTCAATCACATAAATCATCATCATAATAAAAGAGGAATACTTCACAAGAAACCTCTACTTAACCTTACTCAGGACTTGGGTCATCCACCTCTAGTCATGCTTACATCACGGAAGGCATATCAAGCAACACTCCAAGCTAATCATTTTCATAACATAATCACATTATTCATACTTACTTTGAAGACATAGGGATTCGCCTCTTTGCCTAACTTATAAAGGCAAATGGGTATTCGCCTCTTGAATTACTTACTTAAAGATCATGGGTACTCGCCTCTACAATCACATCATATGACACGAGTACTCACTTCCACATCATTTTATAAGGATCATGGGTACACGCCTCCACGTCCATTCATCATAATAGGAACATGGGGAACCACCTCTTGTTCAATTCTAAGGAGTGTGGGAAATCACCTCATATCCTTCTCATATAGAGGTCAAGGGTAGTCGCCTCTAGCCTCATTATTTACATAGTCTTTTAATCTAGATTCATTTTAGGTGAGCAATCCTTTCAACCTAGAATCATTCATATCAGTAAACCTTTCACATTCATACAATCATGCTTAGCAATTCATTGTGGGAAGTATCCCTTTCATACTACAACATCAACAATTCATAGTCTAGGCTTTACTCTCAAAGCACTACATCTCATGATCAACATCTACGCTTTAATCACAAGCAATTAACATCATATTCATCAAATATGCTTCAATCTCAAGCAATTCTAATCATAATTCATCAATCCTATAAGGATAACCCTAACCCCTAAAGGTTCCCTTCATGGCATCAACCCAATTATATCAATTCTAGGTTAGAATCATGGATTATGTATGGGAACATGAAATTCCATCCTAAGAAAATGTAATCATATCAATCCAATCATAAACAATCATAATCCACACAGTTGGATCAACATTCGTCTAATCCACAACATTGGAAGAAACCCAAACTAGAATTGGGGATTTAAACATCACAATTAGGGAATTCTAGGGGACTCCATAGGAGGAAGGATCCTATGGATGAAAAGCCATCATACCTTAGTCACAAAGCCCACAAAAGCTTGAAGATTGGGAGACTTGATCTTGACCTAGCTTCAATCTCTTCCTTCTTCTACCTTTTAAAGAGTGAATATTTGAGAGAGTGCGTGGTTTTCTTTTGGGATTTGTGAGAATGACTTAAAATGAGTGAATTTAAGGGTCTAAATTACTTATATAGGTTGTCTAGACTTAGGTAAAACGACACCACTTCAATCTAATTAAAATTGGAAAAGACCCTTGTGTCCCCAAAATAACCTTCCAGGACGTACGATCTGTCATGTCAACCATCGATAACTACAGAGATTTTGGCCAACCTACAGACCCCTGGACCACAGACAATGGTCTGACCGATGGTCCGTTGGTCAGGCCGTGGTTCTTAAGTCTGAGTCTAGGTTGGGGTGACCAACCTGGACCTTCCCTAAGGTCTGTGGCTCAGTCCACGGGCCGTGGGTGGCCGATCGTCGATGGCACCTGCAGTTCCATGTAACTATTGTTTTACCTCGTTTTGAATCTAGGGTGTTACATTATCTCCCCCTTGGGATCATTTGTCCTCGAATAAGATTCTAGGCATATTTCTAAACGAAAAGACTCAAGACTAACAGCCCATCATGCATGCAACTCATCAAAATGCACACAACCTAGGAGGAAACATCAACTCCAAGGTAAATATATTCAATGCACCAAAAGGAAGTAGGAACTACATCTATCAATCCAATATGCATGAGAATTTCAGATTTCTCACATTCAAGGAGGAACTACCATCTCCAAACTTAAAAGCATGCTCAACACAATCTCATGGAGCCTATATGCAATCCATACCCAAAACACATAACCGAGGAGGAAATCTCCACTCCAATCTAAAACATGTTCAACAATTCATTTCATGAAGTCTATAGGCAACTCTTACTCAATGCACAACAACATGAGGAAAATAATTATAAGTCATTTCTTTCAAAACTTAAGTAATTCATGAACACGCATATTAAGGAAATCATGGAAACACATAAAACACACATGACTCCAAACCAAGAGGAATTTCATTACCTCAAGCTAGAGTAGGAGTAGAAGAAAAAAGATAAGGATATCGGGACTTCATATCGGCCTCGGCCTCCTAAGTGGCACCTTCAACTAAATGGTTCCTCCATAACACTTTTACGGGAGCAACTTCTTTGTTCCTTAATTGCTTAACTTTCTGGTCTAGAATCTCAATCTGAACTTCTTCATAAGAAAGGTTCTCTTTCACCCCGAAGCCTTCTAAGGAGACTATGGATGTCGGATCTCCAACACACGTTTTCAACATAAAGACATGGAAAACCGGATGCACCGATGCCAACTAATTAGGCAAATCAAGCTCATCAGCAACCTTACTAACACGTCTCAAGATTTCATATGGGCCTACAAAACGAGGACTAAGCTTACCTTTCTTACCAAACCTTATTACACCATTCATGGGTGAAATTTTCAATTACACCCAATCATGTACATCAAATACAAGATCTCTCCTTCTAACATCGGCATAAAACTTTTGTCGACTTTGGGTGGTTCTCAACCTCTCTTTAATAAGTCAAACTTTCTCACTAGCCTCATGAACTAACTCCGGCCCTATTAAGGCAACCTCACCCACCTCAAACCAACCTATATGAGATCTACACCTCCTACCATAGAGAGCCTCAAATGGATATATACAAATACTTGAGTGATAACTATTATTATAGGCAAATTCAATCAAAGGCAAATGGTCTTCCCAATTTCCCTTGAAGTCAATCACACAAGACCTTAACATATCTTCCAAAGTATGGATAGTACACTCCGCTTGCCCATTGGTTTGTGGGTGAAGTTCCGTGCTAAGCTTAACCTTAGTGCCAAGACCCTTTTGGAAGGATTTCCAAAACTGAGAAGTAAACTGAGTACCTCTATCGAAGATAATGGACAAGGTCACTCCGTGTAATCTCACCATCTCCCTCAAATACAACCTAGCATAATCTTCCTCCGAATAAGAAACCTTGATGGGAATGAAATGGGCTGACTTCTTCATTCGGTCTACTATTACCCAAATCTAATCATATTGTCGCCGAGTTCGTGGTAACCCTACTATGAAGTCCATATTCAAGTCTTCCCACTTCCAAGTAGGAATTCTAATGTCTTGGGATAAACCTCCTAATTTCTGATGCTCAACCTTCACTTGTTGCCAATTTGGACATTTGGCCATGAATCCAACAATATCCTTCTTCATCCCATTCCACCAATAGATCTCCCGTAAATCAAGGTACATCTTGGTGGCTCCCGGGTGAATAGAATACTGAGAACTATGGGCTTCAGTCAAGATTTTTTCCCTCAAGTCATCGATATTTAGAACACATAGCCGACCTTGATATATAAGGACACCATCTCCCCCTTGGGAGAAAGCCTCAACGGACTTTCTAAGTACCGTTTCTTTCAATTCTACCAAAGTCGGATCAAGACATTGCTTTGCTTTAACATCCGCCACAAAATACGATTCTGACCCTTTATGAACCATAACACCTCCCTTGGCGGAGTCTACCAATCGAACACCCATTCGGGCTAATCTATGGACATCATGAGCTAACTCTTTTCTATATCATCTTCAACATGTGCAACACTACCCATTGATAGTCAACTAAGAGCATGTGCTACTATATTTGCCTTACTGGGGTGATAAAGAACACTCATGTCATAGTCCTTCAATAATTCAAGCCACTTCCTTTGGCTAAGATTTAGATCTTTTTGGGTGAACAAATATTGTAAACTCTTATAGTCGGTGAAAACATCAACATGGACCCCATACAAATAATGCCTCCAAATCTTTAAGGCACATACCTCCACCGCTAATTCAAGGTCGTGGGTAGGATAGTTCTTTTCATGAACCTTAAGTTGCCTTGAAGCATAGGCAATAACCTTACTATTTTGAATAAGCACACATCCCAACCCAACTCTAGAAGCGTCACAATAAACAACAAAACCATATGTCCCATCCGGTAAAGTCTATCTTTCAACTCTTGGAAAGTTTTCTCACAAGCATCTGACCATATAAACTTGGCCTTCTTTTGAGTCAAGGTCGTCAATAGAGAGACAATCTTAGAAAACCCCTCAACAAATCTTCTATAATAACCAGCCAAACCCCTAAGAAGCTTCGAATATTTATCGGTGATAGAGGTCTAGGTCAACTCTTGACCGTATCCGTCTTAATTGGATCCACCTCAATACCATTGCTTGAAATTATATAACTAAGGAAAGCTACGAACCTTAACCAAAATTCACACCTGCTAAACCTTTCATAAAGTTGTTGGTCCTTGAGAATTTGCTATACGATCCTCAAATGGTCAATATGTTCATTATCACTTCTCGAATAAATCAATATATCATCGATAAACACAATCACAAACATGTCATTATATTGTCAGAACTATTCATCAAGTCCATAAATGTCGTCGGAGCGTTAGTCAAACCAAAGGGAATCACGAAGAACTCATAATGGCAATATCGGGTTCTGAAAGCCATTTTCGGAATATCTTCTTCTTTCACCCATAATTGGTGATAAACCGATCGGAGATCAATCTTAGAGAAATAACTTGCCCCTTAGAAAAGGATACTTATTCTTAATGGTCACCTTGTTCAATTATCAATAATCAATATACATAGGAAGGGAACCATCATTCTTTCTTACAAACAAAATTGGAGCACCCCATAGAGAGATACTTGGCCGGATGAAATCTTTATCCAATAAATATCTCAACTGCTCTTTCAACTCCTTAAGTTCCGCCGGAGCCATTCTATAAGGAGGAATAGAAATAGGTTGCGTATTTGGAAGAAGGTTAATACCGAAGTCTATTTCCCTTTTGGGAGGAATACCGGGTAGATCATCGGGAAAGACTTTCGAAAACTCATTTACAACGGGGATCGACTCAAGAATAGGGGTTCCAGAATCCACATCCCTTACCCTAACTATATGGTAAATATAACCCTTAAAAATCATTTTCCTAGCTTTAAGGTAAGAAACAATTTGACCTCTAGGCATAGAATTTCCCCCTTTCCACTCTAGGATAGGCTCGTTCGGGAATCAAAACTGGACTACTCTAGTCCTACAATCAATAGAGGTATAACAGGAATACAATCAATCCATACCCAAGATAACATCAAAATCTAACATGTCAAGATCAATCAAATCAACAAGAATAACTCTATGGGATAAGGAAACGAGATATCTTCTATAGACCCTCTTAGCCACAACAGAATCACCAATAGGAGTAGAGATAGAAAAAGGTTCTAACAACACATCGGGGAGCACATCAAACCTCATAGCCACATAAGGTGTCACAAAGGACAAAATAGCATCGGGATCAAGTAAAGCATACATATCAAGTTGAAAAACTTTTAACATACCAGTCACCATATCCGGGGAACTCTCTTGATCACCTCTAGTCTGGAGTGCATAGAATCAGTTTTTCTTAAAGGCATTTGTACCCGAACCACTTGGCCCGGATGAAAGGTAGGGTTGACCCTACGATGAATATCTCCCTCATTCTTACCAACCGAAGGACAATTCCTTATCTTGTGATCTGTCTTTCCACACCCAAAGCAAGCATTGGAACCCGCTAGACACTTAACCTCATGATTCCTTCCACATTTCACACAAGTAGGCATCAAGGACCTATTACCGACTGTTGACACCAAAGTTTGGTCTGATATTTTTAAAGTTAATACTTTTAAGTATTTTATTTTTTAAATAGTTTAAAATACATGTTTTGCCATTTTAATGCAATTTGTTGATAATTATCCTTATTCTCAAAGTATTAGGATTTTTATCGGTTAATTCTGTTTATATTATTTTGTCACAGCCGATTGAATACGTTCAAATATTTGTTCATTTTTTATAAAGTTTGTATTTTTGTTAAATTGCATTTTTAACATGTCATTGGTTACATTCGTTACATTTTTTCATATCCATCTTATCTGTTACATTTGTTAATATTTATTTTGACATTTTGCACAGTCCAGAAATTCATTTTGATTTGAATAAGATTTTATACACAGATATTTTATTAACCGGTGGTTTTGGCTCACGATTTTAAGATAGTAGTATTGTACTACTGGTGGTTTTCAATTCCCTATTTAAAGAATAGCTTGCTTATTAAGTTAAATGGTGGTGAAATATTTTTAGATTATAGTTGAAAATTTTCAGTTTTTTATTCACAAAAGTGTTTCCCTATTCATTAATTTTCCGGCAACCACCACCCCGAAATCTGGCCAAGCTTGGGCAACCCAAAATCCCCATCATTTTTCCCTTTTTTCAGGCGAAACCCCACTGGATTCAACTCTAAACCAAATCCCTAAGCCACCAGTGAAACAACCACCCAAACCCCTGTTCACTGCCTCCAGAACCCTTCTCCCATTTTTCATTTTTCCGGCGAAACTACCAGACCACCGGAGCACCATCAGAATCCCCTCACTATTTCCACCTTTTTCTTTCTTCCACCTGAAATCTCCAAATCGACCAGCAAACAACAACCCACCAAAAATCAACCTCAAACGACCCCTTATACTTTTTCATTTTCCGACTGGCTCTAAGCCGAAACAACATTGATATGACCAGCAGCTCGTACCAAACCCCTTCCCTTTTTTTCCACTTTCGAGTTTTTGTTTGTTTTGCAGGTTATCAGCGAGCTTCACTCGGTGAGCAAAACCCCATTTTCCATTTTTGCCGGCAACCGGACCCATAACAACCACCCACATCGCGAAACCATTAGCACCGACCGTTCCTCTTTCCGCCTTCCTCCTTGCTCGAGTTCCACCATTAATCGTGAACTCCGAGCTCACAAATAACCAGCGAAACCCCATTAACAACAGACTCAGTTGCTCTTCTCCAGTGAACCAGTAAAGCTCCAAACTCCATGTTCCGGCGATGGACCAAAAAAATTGGGCAACAACTCAACAACACAATCAGATCTGTTGAACAACCAGACCAACGACGAGCTTCAAACTCCGAACTCCGGCAAAATTCGGTAGCTCTAGTAACAAATCGTCATAATCTTGTTCTCATTATTCTTGATACCTTTGTTGTTGAATGGAATGCTTTTAGTATTTGGTGAATATTATGTTTTTTTTTTAGCGACACTTTTCTTCAATCTCTAAAGTTTAACTCTGTTTTGCTCAGTGATTGTTTTACTACTTGTTTTATTTTTACTTTTTTTTGAATTTTAATGATTGTTATAGTATTCTGATAAATGTGTTCATATTTTTACCAATATTTGTTATAAGTTTGGTTGTTGTAGGTTCATTACTTTATTATTATTTCTATTGTTCAATTTTTATTGTTAAGTTTATGTTTTATTCGTTATCAATTGTTCTTCCGTTCTTTCTTGTTAGTTTCAAAATTTTGATTAGCTTCTGGTTAATTAGTTTTATGTTCATGCCATAGTAATTTAATATATCATTTTTATTTGCTTGCCTTTTATGTTATTATGTTGAATAGTTACATGTTAAAATTAGCCAACGAGAAAATCTCTCTGTCGGTTTGGAGGCCTTCCCATTTTAAAAGATGGAAATTTAGTTTAAGTTCATATTATTTTATTTGTTAAAATGGCAGATGAAGAAATTACCGTCGATTTCCAAGGCATTCCATGTTTATAAGACATGTTTTTATTTTTAAGTTATTATTTGATTTATTCATATTTATTCATTACTAACCCTTTTACTAAGTGTTTTAACAGGTACACAGAGTTGCTTCCCATTGAAGTTATTCGAATGAAGTTCGAATTATATTTTTTATTCATTATCTTATATATAGCTTACATTATTGTTTTATTTTATTATTTGTGTATATCACATGTTTGTTATACTTGTATATTTGTTTTTATCTCCTCCTCAATTTGAAAAATGAATTCAATTGGGATCCACAATTGTGGATTTCGAAGATTGCCTAACATCTTTCCTTCGGAATAACTTGAACTCCTTACCTAGAATCTATTGGTTTCGTAGACATTTCTTTTAAGTTAATTTGTTAATTGATTTCCTAGTATTCCTAAAAATTAGGTGGCGAGTCCCTTTACCCTTTTACCCTTTTTCAAAATTCTTTTAATTCTTTTAAAAATAGGGGAGAAGGGTCTAAAATATATCCAAACTTTGATCGAAATTGTTGTTACAATACCAAACTTTGGAAAGGACCTTTTACCCCCTACACTATTTAATAGTGTATTTTAAAGGTATATATGTGCCCACGTGGACATAAAAAATAATGCATAATTATAAATAGTAATGTGTCCATGTAGGCACATATATACCTTTAAAATACACTATTAAATAGTTCAGGGGGTAAAAAATACACTATTAAATAGTTCAAGGGGTAAAAGGTCCTCCATAAAGTTTGGTACCGTAACAGCAATTTCGGCCAAAGTTGGACTACTTTTCAGACCCTTTTCCCTAAAAATTGGAATAATTTATTTTTTAATTGAGTCACTGCGAAGTTGCGCCCTTTCAAAGGATGTCAACACCTACTCCTTCAGGTTTAGGGTTAAGCACCCTTTCATTGTTAGACGTTGGAGAAGCATTTGAAGAATCTTGCCCGGAGAACTTTTGCCGAAACATTGAACGACCCCGTCCACCGGACCTAAAATGTGAAAAGTTACCTTCATCCACTCTTGCCCTCTTTACCTCCGTAGATCTTTCCTTGAGCTTTTCTTCCTCAATCTATTGGGCATGCACCATAAGGCGAGAAATGTCCATGTCATGGACAAGCATAGCGGTATGGCACGGTCACACCCCGAGACTACCCCCTAAACGAGGACACGAGACCTAAGATCACGAGTGACACCAAGCTAACCCTACTGGCATAACATAAGCATACTATGATAACAAATCTGATGCGGAAACTTAAATATCATGAAAATTAAAGTGATGGGGAATACCCATTCTAAAACTGAATATTTGAAATCTGAGAGTTTAATACAAGAGAAATATCAAACCCAAATACTAGGCTGAATCTAACTATGTCTGAAAATAGCCTCTAACTGACTAGAAATGCTGGGACATGCCCCAGCTAAATCTAGCAAAAACTGAAAACTAAAAACTAGAATAAAGAAAATAACATGTCAATTGTCCTCGAAGAATGAGGACTCAACACTGATACTGTTGAATTGAAGTTCGGGAATCGATCTATGCGTGATCTGACTGCTGGTGACCTGAACATACATCACGAGAAGATGTAGCGCAGAGTATGCATCAGTACTTGAAAGGTACTGAGCATGAGGGATAGAATAAAGTTGAAATATCATATAACTAAACAATGAAAATAAGCAATGATATGATTTGAAGAGGATATAGATGTTGAAAACTGAACTATCTGAATGCAAAGACCAAGTTCACAACATGCTGAAACTGAAACACTGAATGTACTGATAACTGGTCAATCCAATAGAGTCTAACTGAACTGTGGGAGTACTAATAACCGACAATAAAACCACATAAGCTAAGTGTGGAGTCCGATGTATACGCCCCATTGAAAGGACCCCATATACCCGGCCAAATGTATAGAGGCATGCTAGCGTGATCACTAAAATGATTCCCACAGAGGGGACTTACAACCTATGTGGCTCGTAGTTTTAGGACTATTTGGGTACGCTGAACCCATGTCCAACTCGGTATTATGCTACTCCCAATATATTAGGTGATTAACACATTATGACTGAATTTTTGTATTATACTAGATAGCTCAAACTGACATGCAAACTGAGAATGCACAATAATATACTGATAATGACACATTCAAAAGTGAGGCATGTATATCTGAAATAACTGAAATATCTGGCCTAGCATGTGTAATTCAAGAACTAAAGAACTACAGGGTTCTGAAATTCATGCAAGAAATGAAGTAATGACATGATAATATGATTTGGAACATGTAAATAACTAATTCATGATAATCTACTAAGGTTCTAGAAACCCTAGGTCTAGTTATGATAAGGGAATCAAGAATTTGACTGAAATCTAGGGACCCAATGGACGAAAGGAACCCACTAGTGAAATCCCACATACCTGGTGACGAATTCCACGGAGAAATCTTTCGATTTTGGGGCTGGAATTGATGGAATCTAGCTGCGTTCTTGAACTAGGGCTCTTGACTTCTTTCTCCTCTTAGCGTTCTAATTTTCTAAGTTTTGATTAATGATTTTGACTAACGTAAGTTCTAGTTATATTTCTAGGCTTAAACTGACTAAAATCTCATAATTTAGGGTCTAAATGACATAGTTTAGGGGTCCAATGCATAGAAAAAAGACCAAAATGATCCTGACTTAAAACCTGTCGGAACCAACCGACGAACCTGGTCTACGAACCGTGGTCCACCCTATGGTCTGTCCTGGTCAGCAGTCATTCGGCTCAGATGGTGGGTTCTACCGACCATGCTTCACGAACCTGGTCCACAGACCGTGGTTCAACCTACGATCCATAGGTCCTGGCCGTGGGTCGGGGGTTTTTTTCTACGGACCTGGTCCACGAGTCGTGGTCCCACCTACAATTAAGGTTTTCTGAGAGGTCTTTTCTGTGGACCACATTCCACAGACCTATTTCCACCTACGATTCATAGGTGGCACCTGCACTTTTGGAAATATGCATTCTGATCTATCTAGGATACGGGGTGTTACATTATCTCCCCCTTGGAAACATTCGTCCTTGAATGAAGACTAAACTAGCTAGAATGGAGGGAAAAAGCTGCAAATCCTACCACTAAACACTGAAAACTAATTTTTGACTTACTAAGTTCCAAAACATGCAAATACGCTGAAAATGCAAGTACAAACTGAAGGAACATGCTACTAAGACTAAATCTACGCATGAATGACTAAAAAATTGAAGAAGAACTATTACCTCAAGCTGCAGTGGAATCGAAAGGAAAGAGGTAAGGGTACTTGGACTTCATGGTTGCTTCTGCTTCCCAAGTAGCTCCCTCTACGGACTGACTCATCCACAAAACCTTAACTGAAACGACTTCTTTATTTCTCAACCTTCTAACCCGACGATCAAGGATTTCAACTGGTACATCCTCATAAGAAATGTTATCTTTCACATCCACACTCTCTAATGGCACTACGGATGTTAGATCACCCACACACTTCTTCAATAGTGAGATGTGAAAGACTGGATGCACTATTGTTAATTCTGCTGGCAACTCTAACTCATAAGCCACTTTACCAATCCTTTTCAGAATCCTGTAAGGGTCTATATATCTAGGACTAAGCTTCCCTTTCTTGCCAAATCTCATCACCCCCTTCATAGGTGACACTTTCAAGAAAACCCAATCATCAACTTGGAACTCTAGTTCCCTTCTCCTTACATCTGCATAAGATTTCTGGCGACTCTGGGTTGTCTTAAGTCTATCTCTAATGAGTTGCATTTTCTCCATAGCATCATGAATTGAATTTGCCCCTATCAAGGCTGCTTCACCTACTTCAAACCAACCAACCCGAGATCTACATCTACACCCGTATAATGCCTCATAAGGGGCCATCTGAATGCTGGAATAGTAGCTATTGTTGTAGGCGAACACAATAAGAGGAAGGTGATCATCCCAACTACCCTTGAAGTCGATCACACAAGCTCTCAACATGTCTTCTAAGGTCTGAATGGTACGTTCTGCCTAGCCATTAGTTTGTGGGTGAAATATTGTGCTAAGATTAACCTGAGTACCAAGACCTTTCTGAAATGACTCCCAAAAATGAGAGGTAATCTGAGGACCTCTATTTGAGATGATAGACAAAGGAACCCCATGCATCCTAACTACCTCATTAATGAAAAGCTTGGCGTAGTCCTCAGCCGAATCTGTAGTCTTGACCGCCAAAAAGTGAGAAGACTTAGTAACTTTGTCAACTATCACCCAAATTAAGTCATGATGTCTGCGAGTACGAGGTAAACCTGTGATGAAATCCATGTTGATCACTTCCCACTTCCAAGTAGGAATGTTGATCTCTTGAGTCATACCCCCTGGTTTCTGATGTTCTACCTTAATTTGCTGGCAATTTGGGCACTTAGCCACAAAATCCGTTATATCTCTTTTCATACTATTCCACCAATAGACTTCCCGTAGGTCGTGGTACATCTTAGTAGCGCTTGGATGAATAGAATATCTAGAGTTATGGGCTTCTGCAAGAATATGATGTCTCAACTCGCCCACATTAGGAACACATAATCGACCCTGGTAGCAAAGCACACTATCTCCCCCTTGGGAGAATACCTCAACTCTCTGTTGGTGGACTGCACCCTTGAGTTCGAGCAATATCGAATCATTGTGTTGCTTTTACTTAACCTCTACTACCAATGAAGATTCTGCCCCATTCTGAATAGTTACACCACCATCTGATATGCTCATAAGACGAACTCCTCGGCGAGCAAGTCTGTGAACATCCTTTGCTAGCTCTTTTTTTCTTCCTCAACATGAGCTACACTATCCATAGATAGTCTGCTAAAGGCATCTGCTACTACATTTGCCTTACCAGGATGGTAATTCACACTCATGTCATAATGCTTGAGGAACTCAAGCCGTCTTCTCTGGCGAAGATTCAACTCTTTCTGGGTGAACACATACTGAAGGCTCATATGGTCTGTGAACACATCTACATGAACACCATACAGGTAGTGTCTCCAAATCTTGAGTGCAAACACCATAGCTGCAAGCTCGAGGTCATGAGTCGAATAATTCTTCTCATGCACCATAAGTTGTCTAGAAGCATAAGCTATAACCTTAACTCGCCGCATCAATACATAACCTAGGCCGACTCTAGATGAATCACAATAAATCACATAACTGTCTAAACCCTCTAGTAGAGTCAAAATAGGAGTTGTAGTCAACCTAGTCTTCAGTTCAGCGAAGCTCTTCTAACAAATATCTGACCACTGAAACTTAACTTTTTTCTGAGTCAACCTAGTCAATGGAGAGGCTATGGATGAAAATCTTTCCATTAACCTTCTGTAATAATCTGCTAGACCTAAGAAACTTCTGATATATTTAGGAGAGGTAGGTCTGGGCCATTGTTTCACTGCTTCTATTTTCTGAGAATCCACTCGAATTCCTTCGCTAGACACGATATGACCAAGGAAAGCAACGAATTGCAACCAAAACTCACATTTGCTAAACTTAGCGAATAATTGGCGATCTTTGAGAGTTTGCAGGACAACCCTCAAATGATTCACATGTTCTTCCTCCTTGTTAGAGTAAATGAGGATATCATCAATAAAGACAATAACGAACAAGTCCAAATACTGCTTGAACACTTTGTTAATCAAATCCATGAAAGTTACATGAGCATTGGTTAGTCCAAATGACGTAACTACAAATTCATAATGACCATACCGAGTTTTGGAGGTTGTTTTCAGAATGTCACTATCTTTGACTTTGAGATGATGATAACTCGATCTAAGGTCTATCTTTGAGAAATGACTAGCACCCTGAAGTTGGTCAAACAAGTCATCAATCCTGGGGATAGGATACTTATTCTTGATTGTGACCTTGTTCAACTGCCTATAGTCAATGCACATTCTGAGAGAACCATTTTTCTTCTTTACGAACAATACTGGTGCACCACATGGCGAAATACTAGGTCTGATGAAGCCCTTATCTAGAAGGTCGTTCAACTACTCCTTCAATTCCTTAAGCTCAGCTAGAGCCGTTCTGTAAGGAGGAATAGAGATAGGCTAGGTATTTGGAAGGAAATCAATTCCAAAGTCGATTTCCCTATCGGGAAGAACTCCGGGAAGATCTTCTGGAAACACTTTTGGGAACTCATTAACCACAGGAACTGACTCAAGAGTTGGGGTTTCGGAGCTTGAATCCTTAACCCGAACTAGATGATAGAGATAACCCTTAGAGATCATCTTTATGGCCTTAAGGTAAGAAATGAATCGACCCATAGACGCTAAGCTACTACCCTTCTATTCTAAGATTGGTTCGTCTGGAAACTGAAAACGAACAATCCTAGTTCTACAATTGACTAAGGCATAACAGGAATGTAACCAATCCATGCCTAAAATGATATCAAAGTCTACCATTTCTAACTCTACAAGATTTGCTGAGGTGACTTTCTGCGAGACCGTGACAGGGCAATTTCTATATACCCGTCTAGTTATAACTGGGTCACCAACTGGAGTAGAGACTGAGAAGGGTTCTGAGAGAGTTTCTGGACTAACATTGAAGTTGACTACTATATAAGGAGTTACAAAAGATAAAGTAGCCCATGTTGTCTTTCCACTGAGTAAACCATATGTGAGCCACATCCTTAAGCTGGTAGGATGCCAACTCAACCCTACAATTATCAGTCACTTGCATCACTCCAAAGATTTTCTTAACCTCATTAATGAAGTTCTGTGGGTCCTCACCAACTTGTGACCTAAAAACTCAAGCAGATTCATCCTTACAAAATCTTGAACCCTAGCTGCCACTGATCCACCATTTCTATTAGTAGGAACTGGAACCTGCTTATTGTTCTAGTTAGTCACACTCAGAGCCAAAAGTTGAATAGCGTTTTGAAATTCTGCATTTGAAACCTTAAGGTCTGGGACTGGAGGAACTGCGTTAGCATTGCGTGCATTAGCATTCCATGCGTAAGCTCTACGAGGAGGCATGGTCTTAAGCGCATAACAATGGATTAGAAAGGAGACCATACCAACGCATGATAAGAATATCAAGAAAGTGAAGTTTTCCTAAAACACTTCATAGCCTCCCTCTCATTCGATGTGGTGCACTTCACACCCATGAAAAGGAATCTACTTAGTGCGGCTTTTCAGACTTCCTAGGACTCTTAAACCTAGTGCTCTGATACAAAGTTTGTCACGCCCTGAGGCTACCCCCTGGACGCGGACACAGGACCTAGGATCACGAGTGACCCCAAGCTAACCCTGCTGGCATAACATAGGAATATTATGATAACAAAACTGATGTGGAAACTTAAATATCATGAAAATAAAAGTGATGGGGAATACCCATTCTAAAATTGAATATATGAAATCTGAGAGTTTAATACAAGAGAAATATCAAACCCAAATACTAGGCTGAATCTAACTATGTTTGAAAATAGCCTCTAACTGACTAGAAGTGCTGAGACATGCCCCAGCTAAATCTAGCAAAAACTGAAAACTAAAGACTAGAATGAAGAATATAACATGTTAACTGTCCTCGAAGAATGAGGACTCAACACTGATACTGCTGAACTGAAGATCGGGAACCGATCTATATGTGATCTAACTGTTAGTGACCTGAACCTACGTCACGAGAATATGTAGTGCAGAGTATGTGTCAGTACTTGAAAGGTACTGAGCATGAGGAAAAGAATAAAGCTAAAATAACATATAACTGAACAAAACAAATAAGCAATGATATAATATGAACATGATATAGATGTTGAATACTGAACTATCTGAATGCATAGTCCAAGTTCATAACATGCTGAAACTGAAATACTGAATATACTAATAACGGGTCAATGCAATAGAATCTGACTGAACTGTGGGAGCTACTAATAACCGATAATAAAACCACATGAGCTAAGTGTGGAGTCTGATGTATATGCCCCATCGAGAGAACCCAATATACCCGGCCAAAGGTATAGAGGCATGCTGGCGTGATCACTAAAATGAAGCCAACAGAAGAGACTTACAACCCTACATGGCTCATGGTTCTGGGACTACTCGGGTACGTTAAACCCTAGTCCAACTCGGTGTTATGCTACTCCCGATAGATTAGGTGATTAACACATTATGACTGAATTTCTGTATTATACCGGATAGCTCAAACTGACATGCAAATTGAGAATGCACAATCATATACTGATAATGACACATTCAAAATTGAGGCATGTATATCTGAAATAACTGAAATATCTGGCCTAGCATGTGTAATTCAAGAACTAAAGAACTACATAGCTAGGGTTTTGAAATTCATGCAAGAAATGAAGTAATAACATGATAATCTGATTTGGAACATGTAAATAACTAATTCATGATAATCTGTTGAAGTTCTAGAAATCCTAGGTCTAGTTATGATAAGTGAATCAAGAATCTGACTGAAATCTAGGGACTCAATGGGCGAAAGGAACCCACTAGTGAAATCCCACATACTTGGTGATGAATTCCACGGAGAAATCTTTCGATTTTGGGGCTGGAACTGATGGAATCTTGCTGTGTTTTTAAACTAGGGCTCTTGACTTCTTTCTCCTCTTAGCGTTCTAATTTTCTAAGTTTTGATTAATGATTTTGACTAAGGTAAGTTCTAGTTATGTTTCTAGGCTTAAACTGACTAAAACCTCATAATTTAGGGTCTAAATGACGTAGTTTAGGGGCCAACGCATAGGGAAAATACCAAAACGACCCTGACTTAAAAGCTGTCGGGACCAACCGACAAACCTGGTCCATGGACCGTGGTCCACCCTATGGTCCATCTTGGTCAGCCGTCATTCGGCTCAGAGGATGGGCTCTGCGAACCACGTTTCACGGACCTGGTCCACAGACCATGGTTCAACCTACGGTCTGTAGGTCCTGGCCGTGGGTCAGGGGGTTTTTTTCTACAGACCACGTTCCACGGACCTGGTCTACAGGCAATGGTCCCACCTACGGTCCAGGTTTTCTAGGGGTTTTTTCTGTGGACCACGTTTCACGGACCGTGGTCCAACCTACGATACATAGGTGGCCTTCATAGGTGGCACATGCACTTCTGGAAATCTGCATTCTGGTCTATCTAAGATACGGGGTGTTACAGGCACTCTTTGACTACCATGTCGAACACACTCGACACAAACTTACTCATCTTGGCCCTATGATCCGCCACAATAGAAGGAGCATATTTGGATAATTGAGTTAACCTCAACGCATATTCCCTTACACTCATATTCCTTGACTAAGATTAATGAACTCAAGCACCTTGGCCTCTCTCATCTCAAGAGGAAAGAATCTATCAAGAAAAGCACTTTTTAACCTCTCCCATTCTATGGGACCCGCTTCTATTGGCCTTGCTTCTTTCCATTGATTGAACCAAATCTTAGCAACCCTTTTGAGTTGACAAGCGGCTAATTCCGCCTTGTCTACCAGAGTCACTGCCTTAATAGCAAGTATCTTGTAGACCTCGTCGATAAACTCTTGAGGATCTTCCTCATCTTTGGAGTCATAAAATTTTGGAGGGTTCATCCTTGTAAAGTCCCTCACTCTTGCCGCCGCCGTACCTACATTTGGGTTCACGAGAGCTACCACCTCTCTATTGGCTTGTGCCGTCATGGCTTAAGCCATTCTAAACCTTGTGCTCTGATTACCAAGTTTGTCACGACCCAGGGTACCCCCTAGATGTAACAAGGCGTATAAGAGCCCGAGAGGCCTCATACAAGCCACTTAGCATATCATAACATAAAGTAATAGAAAATAGTGCGGAAATTTAAAACATTTCAATACAATCAGAGTCTTTAATAAAACGAGCGAAAGTCTAATATCATTGTCTCAAACCATCTACATAAGAGTAAATCTTGGGACACAGCCTATACAATAGTCCAATATGAAAAGAAAGTCATAAAGGAAAAAAGGGTGGTCCAATCCTCGAATGCTATGAGGACTCACCAAAACTTCACTTCCTTGATCAACTACGAACCTAGCCACGAGTGTGAGAATGAATGTCGTCGGACCTACATTTTGATAAGAAATGTAGGTAAGAGTATACAGTAGTACAAACATGTACTAAATATGATAGCTAGCATAAACAACATAAACATAATGGTTAGACAATATAAACCATAAGCATAGTCAAGCACATAAATCATCATCATAATAAAGGAGGAATACTTCAGAAGCAACCTCTACTTAACCTTACTCAAGACTTGGGTCATCCACCTCTAGTTATGCTTACATCATGGAAGGCATATCAATCAACACTCCAAGCTAATCATCTTCATAACGTAATCAAATTATTCGTACTTACTTTTGAAGGCATTAGGGATTCGCCTCTTTGCCTAACTTATAAAGGCGAATGGGTATTCGCCTCTTGCCTTACTTACTTCAAGATCATGGGTACTCACCTCCACAATCACATCATATGACACCGGTACTCGCCTCCACATCATTTCATAAGGATTATAGGTACTCACCTCCATGTCCATTCATCATAATATGAATGTGGGGAATCACCTCTTGTTCAATTCTAAGGAGTATGGGAAATCACCTCATATCCTTCTCATATGGAGGTCAAGGGTAGTCGCCTCGAGCCTCATAATTTACATAGTCTTTTAATCTAGATTTATTTTAGGTGAGCAATCCTTTCAACCTAGAATCATTCATGTGAGTAAGCTTTTCACATTCATACAACCATTCTTAGCAATTCATTGTGCGAAGTATCCTTTCTATACTACAACATCAACAATCAACAATTCATAGTCTATGATATACTCTCAAAGCACTACATCTCATGATCATCATCTATGCTTTACTCTCAAGCAATTAACATCATATTCATCATATATGCTTCAATCTCAAGTAATTTTAATCATAATTCATCAATCCTATAAGGATAACCCTAACCCCTAAAGTTTCCCTTCATGGCATCAACCCAATTATATCAATTCTAGGTTAGAATCATGAAATAGGCATGGGTACATGAAATTCCATCCTAAAAACATGTAATCCTATCAATCCAATCATAAGCAATCATAATCCACTCAATTGGATCAACATTCATTATAACCCACAACATAGGAAGAAACTCTGACTAGAATTGGGGATTTAGACTTCACAATTTGGGAATTCTAGGGGACTCCATCAGAGGAAGGATCCCATGGATGAAAAGTCATCATACCTTAGTCACAAAGCCCACAAAAGCTTGAATGTTGGGAGACTTGATTTTGACCTAGCTTCAATCTCTTCCTTCTTCTTCTCCCTTCTAGAGAGAGAATATTTGAGAGAGAGTTTGGGTTTTCTTTTGGGATTTGAGAGAATGACTTAAAATAAGTAAATTTAGGGGTATAAATTACTTATATAGGTGCTCTAGACTTGGGTAAAACGACATCACTTCAATCTAATTAAAATCGAAAAAGACCATTGTGTCCCCAAAATAACCGTCCAGGCTTGACCCACGAGACCCCACTGGTGGATCGTGGTCCTGTCAACTGTCGATAACTATAGAGATTTTAGCCAACCTAAAGACCTCTGGATCACGGATCATGGTCTGACCGACGGTCTGTTGGTCAGGCCGTGGTTTTGAAGTTTGAGTCTAGGCTGGGGTGACCAACTACGAACCCTCCCTACGGTCTGTGGCTCAGTCCACGGGTCATAGGTGGCCGATCGTGGATGGCACATGCAGTTCCCTATAACTGATATTTTGCCTCGTTTCGAATTCGGGGTGTTACAGTATTTATTGACCTAATAATTAAGATTCACACCTATTTACCTAAGTTATTTAAATGCTTCAGACCCGTTAAATGCTTTGAGAAAATTTATCATTTCTTTATACTTCTAGTTCATCAAGTGTTCATTTATTAGGATAATGACACATTCCTTAAGAATTACTCCTTCTATCTCAAATTAATTGATCATTTTTCTTTTTACACGCATATTAAGGAATCATAAATAGGAAGATAAGTTTACTAATACACCTCTTATAAATTTTCTTGGGAATTTTACAAACAAATGTGAACACTTACAAAAAGATTTAATTGCAAAATATAGGAAAAAAATTAATAAATGTTTTCTTGATTTAGTAAGATGATCAACTAATATGGGACAACAAGTTTTAGTAAGATGATCAACTAATAGAGGACGGGGGGAGTATATTTAAGAACAAAAATTAAAAGTTACGTTTCACCTACTTTCCTTGAAATATACATAGTAAACAACTTAAAACTCGCAGTTAGTCTTGACTGAACTCTGCCCGGGGGTTAGCCTTTTAAGGCTTATTTCACTTTTTTTTCTTATCCTTTTAATTATTTCTGAACTATTCTTCTAGAAAATATAAATAATGAAGAATCTCATTAAAAGGAAATGTAAATATGAGGAAAAAAAGTCTCAACAATTCACTTAATATGAACTAGAGGAAGTATAACTCAACTAATAGCTAAAATTATTTTTATTGACTTTTATTTATTAGTTTGGATTAATACAATTGATAGTTTTATAATTTTAAGTTTTCATATGATTTAAATAAATGATATGTAATCTAATTATAAATCTAGGTGCATTCACTCATCTAGAAAAAAAAAGAAGGAAAAACTATACAAATTAGACCAATTAATGAAATTTACCCTTAATGGACTCCTGGCTCAAACTATTTACACCCATACCCCTCCCCCTCCCCCCCCCCCCCAATTAAAGTACAATTACGCTTAATCAGTAGGGGATTTTGAATGCAATGTACTGTCAAACCCACAAAATTGCTACACCAACTCTCTTTTTTGAATCTATTAAACTCTATTACTTGGTATATGCTTTCTTCTTTCACTCTTTGTTGTTTTTAAGCTAAGGATTACTAATATCAAAGCTTTTTTGAATTTTATGCATCAACATCTATGTGTTTTTGTTCTATGAGTCGTAAGCAACGTTCAAAAAATCATTGATGTGGTCATGCTCCCATCACTAATTCTTTGTTGGATGATGATGTGCTGAAGAATAAATGTGGGATCCTCCAAATTTTAAGTTGCATAGACGGGTGATGTTGGTAGTTCGATACCACTAGAGTATATATATATATATATATATATATATATTCTAATGGTATCAAGCATCAATTTAGCTAGTTTTCACTAAATTACTACCTTTTTTTTTGTCAACTGGTAACATTTTTCATCAACCAAAATTCTCCATACAAACCAACTAACTCTTTTTGGACTTAGAGCTAGCTCTCATAGACACTTGTTATACAATTGATTTAACTCAAGAAGTAAACTACTAACTATAAATGAAAAATACAGCTAATTAAGATATCTTATCAGTTGATCTAAATGAGGCTTCCAGTTGCAGTGCCTTTGTCCTTCAATATGCACCTATATGGCTATTTCCTTTAGTCCCTGTGTTATGCTTCCCTTCTTGTCATTAAACCTCTTATTGTTTCTTTCAGTCCAAATGTTGTAAATGATTGCTGCAAAACAGAATTCCAAAATTCCAGCTCTTTGTCTACTATTCTTGACCCTGCTAATCATCCATTTGACTTTAGATTCCCAACTACTTAATTGTCTGTGATAGCCTAACCAGTTCAACATTGCTTTCCAGACATATGAGGAGTAAGGGCAAGCATAGAATAGGTGATCAAAGTTCTCCATATGACCAGTATTGCACAGAACACAGTTTGCATCCACTTGTTTCAAGACTCTGTCTACAGTGGAAAGTTTATTCTGTAATGTCATCCACAAAATGAACTCATATCTTGGCATCATACCCTTGACCTGAACCAAGTGTTTCCACTCAACTTGAGGATACGCCTAAGTGTCACATAGTTGTTCTTAATGTTGGATTCAGGTTTCTTCCTTTCTCCAGTTGGTCCAACATCATCTTTACACCATGTCCTCGCATCAAAAATCTTTCTTATAATCCAGCATGCCTACTTTGGGATGGTCATTGTAGATAGGTCCTTGCTTTTGATGTAGAAAATATGGATCCACACTATCCACAGCTTGTCCTTTCTCTGTTCTAGTGCTTTAGAATTACTACCTCTCCTTGATACCAATACACTATGATGGTATGAAGGAGTAATTGAGTAGTGTTTTCAGTGAAACACTATTTTTTCTTCTTTGATACCACTAGAGAGTATACATATATTCTAATGGTATCAAGTATCAATTTAGCTAGTTTTCACTAAATCACTAACTCTTCCTCCTTCATACCACCAGAGTATATATATACTCGGATGGTATCAACGAGTAATTGAGTAATGTTTTCAGTGAAGAACTATTTTTTCTTCTTTGATACCACCAGAGTATCTATATAATAGTATCAAATATTAATTTAACTAGTTTTTACTGAATCACTACTTCTTCCTCATTGATACCACCGGAGTATATATATATATACTCTCTCCGTCCCATTTTATGTGGCACCATTTCCTTTTTGGTCAGTCCCAAAAAGAATGTCACATTTCCTTATATGGTAAGTATTTAAAGGTACAATTCCTCTTTTACCCTTGTTGGTCCCACTTAATCTTAAAGATAGTACTCCAATACATTTATGAGGAGAGAGAAAAGTTGACTATTTTTTGAAGGGGTAATTTGGTAAACATTTCAAAGTCTTCATTTATTTCTTAAACTTCGTGCCCAATCAAATGTTGCCACATAAAATGGGACGGAGGGAGTGTGTGTGTGTGTGTGTGTGTATATATATACACACACACACACACACTGGTGGTATCAAGGAGTAATTGAGTAGTGTTTTCAATGAAGCACTGATTTTTCTTCTTTGATACCACGAGAGTATATATATATACTATGATGGTATCACGTATCAATTTAACTAGTTTTCATTGAATTACTACATCTTCCTCCTTGATACCATCAGAGTATATAAACTCTAATCGTATCAACAGAGTAGTTAGTAGTGTTTGCAAGTATCATATCTATTTTACAAGATTTTTGAGTTTGATATTGAAGATTTTCTTGCACTGAATGTTGTTGCACTGCTTTGATTAGTGTTTGTTTGTCCATGTAGATTAGTTGAACTTCAATCTATTGCTTGCTTGTGTCCTTAATGATATTTTGACAATCTACGTTCTCATGTTGTATTGTAACACCTTCAATAGGATCGGACTCAATTGTATCTACAAATTGGATTAGTTGTGTTTTTATGAGCTTTCAGGGCAATCAATGTTACGTTGGGCATACTTGTAAGGCAGCCAAGTGGAGATGGATACTACAGTGAATTCCACAACCAAGGATATGCAGTGATCACACGATTGTGTTTCTTAAATTTAAAATAGACTTTCACGCCTATATTGTTCATAATTTTCAGTAGTGGAAATCTGTCGGAAAGAGAATATTTGATTTCAACATTACTTGTAGCAACATCCTTTTGTAGTTGTGTTGCTATTATTTCGATCAGATTTGTGAAATTGAAAGTAGCATTGACTAAAATTGCATCAACGTCATAATTATTGTAGTGTTTGTTTGAATCCCAAATCCCATTGTGCTGCACTAAAATTGTCATGTTATCTATCAATGAAATTTGCGTAGCAGGTAGCTTGGGGAAGAAGAAGACGACAGGGAAGGAAACAATATTGGAGTAAGTAATTTCGCGTAGAAGGTAGTTTGGAGAAGAAGACAGCGAATGATGCAAAATTGGCTTGGATAGTTTTGCGCTGAATTATATAAAGGGGTATAAAAGTAATGGGGCATGAACTTGTAAATAGTTTCACTTTTTGGGGTACAAATATTATTTTCCCCCAAAAAATGATTTGTGCACTGAGTCCACTGGAAAAAAAAAATTATTTACTCTTTTAAAATGATTTGTGCATTGAGTCCGTTGAAAAAAAATCATTTACTCTTTTAAAGTTTGAACACCCTGACGAAAATCTTGGCTCGGCCAAACATGTAGCCAAAGTCAATAAATATAGGATGAATCCTCGATTCCCTATACTTCCACAATTTTATGCAATAATTCAAACAATAAAGAACAATTCATTCACACCAAAATTTATAAATTTTCGTGCTAAAATCCCAACAGGCAACAAAAATTACTCCTTCCTTAACTTTTACATGTCACTTATTTCTAAAATGGATTTTCATTTTTACTTGTCATTTTTGACATATCAAGAAAAGACAATAATTTTTTTTCATATTCTACTCTCAGCATTTTATCTTTTTTTTCAAATCATTTTTCAAGACATCATTTAATAGGGAATAGGTTGGTAAAATACGTATATCAATAATTATTTTTCTTAATAGGTTTACCAAGTCAAAAGTGGAGTACTTTATTTCTTTATTAAACACATTAACTTTATTAGCATCACGAAATAGTAGACTTCCATAATGCACAACCAAAACAAAAAAAGCAAAGCAATCAAGAATACATTATGAACAAACAAAACAAGCCAACAGACTTCAATAATGCAAAATCACAACATGGTATTCAACTATTGCATTTTGTGTGGTATTATCACCGCTGTATGTTTTCGCGGTAGCGATACCTTTTGCTTGCCTGAAAACACCGGAACCACCAACAATTGGCATTTCTCGATACTCGTGAAATATTTGATTGTGCCCAAGGATACTAAGCGTGCTACCATTGTACTTACCATTTGTGAACACAAGGTTGAGAGTCATAAGAAGGCCTATATCTTCGAACGATGCTGAGCCATAAATCCCTTGGGCTCGGCCTATTTTTTTTGAGTTGGGCTCGGGCTTAACCGTCAACGGATTGTCCATCATCCTCACTAAGCCAAACAATGTTGGTGATTGAAATGTACTATTGGCTTGTGCTATTTGGATTGCTGATGGATTCTTTGCAGTCACAGTATCATGAAAGTAGAAGTGAAGTTTGGTCATTTTTAATTTTGCATGAGGAAGCTTCTTGAACCATTTGTCCACTCCTTTAGGACTTTGATCAAGCCCTTGAACCCAATATTGTTAAAAAGTCATTTTCCTTGATGAAGCAAACTAAAATCAAGAAGAAATATGACCACTTTAAGAAATCATATTAATGGGAATAATATTCCTTAAACTCAACAATGTGATAATTGAATTTATAGACGTGGCTCAAGAACACTCGAATTGATATGACCAAAAAATGTGAATTGTACATTTATAAATCCATTAATTAAACAAAGTAGAGCTAGAAGGGCCTATTAGCATAACGATTTCGAGTGCTCTCAATCCGGGACCTCTATGAATATGATTACATCCTTCGACTGTGGCTAGAGAGATACTTGTTACTTCAAAACGCGCACACAAACGTAATGATTAACTATTAATTTAAATTAAATTCTTGTTAATTATTTATTCAAGTGATAAAATTAAAAGATTATAACTACAAAACTAACAAAAATAAAATAAATAATAAACCATAAATCAAGAAAGAGCAAAATCTATGTTAACGATGAAATGAAATCGATCTAGTCTTAATTAAGAATCTTTTGAGTCCTTAATCTAGGAGCTTAGGCGAACAAGATGACATCCAACACAAAATCTGAGTATTTAGCAAACATGTTTTAAAAGGGAGATGAGAGAGATAGATCTTATTTCATCAATAGTGATCAATGTAGTATTATCACTCGTATTATACATTATTACTTCGGTAAAGGTAAGTTACGTGCTCTCTTGACTTGTAGTTCGATTCTTAAGCCTTAGAATCTATTGTGGTTATCTTAGGGGAGGGTTTTGACTTGAATTAATGGTAGAAGTTTAGGTGGGGTGATCATGGCAATGGCCCGGGGTTTAGGATTTGAGTATAATTCAGGTATTTTTAGGTCATTTTTCATTAATTGTTGTGCTTCGTTATTATTCTTTGTTGTTCTTGAGAAATTCAAATTATATTATAGATCTTATCAAAAGGAAAGAAATATTCTTTTTAAAACATATTAAAAGGGAAAGGTTGATAAATAATTCAAAATGGAGGGAGTATAATATTTTACCAATTATAAAGCCAGATACAATCCTCAGCATTAACATCCTCAAACTCAATCCCAAAAATTCCGGGTTGTTTTTCCTTATTTGGTCATTGCTGAGCTGTTCACGAGTTTTATGCTACAACATGCAAAATTTTTATAATCCAAATAATTGGTTAGTGCATGAACCTCAAACTAATTACATAAACATTAGAAGAATCTTTTTAATTTTTTCCTCTCTCTCTCACATTTTCTCAAGACTATCCTAAAATTTATTTATTTGATTCTAACAACCAAGTTCATTTGAAAGAAAATGGAGAATTTTTTGTTGATGGCTTTCTTGTTTTTGGCAATAACAATAATATTGCCTTCAACTCATGGTCTTGATCAAAGTCCTAAAGGAGTGGACAAATGGTTCAAGAAGCTTCCCCATGCAAAAGCAAAAATGACCAAACTTCACTTCTATTTTCATGATATTGTGACTGCAAAGAATCCATCAGCAATCCAAATAGCACAAGCCAATAATACATTTCAATCACCAACATTTTTTGGCTTAGTGAGGATGATGGACAATCCGTTGACGGTTAAGCCCGAGCCCAACTCCAAAATAATAGGCCGAGCCCAAGGGATTTATGGCTCAGCATCGTTCGAAGATATAGGCCTTCTTATGACTCTCAACCTTGTGTTCACAAATGGTAAGTACAATGGTAGCACGCTTAGTATCCTTGGGCACAATCAAATATTTCACGAGTATCGAGAAATGCCAATTGTTGGTGGTTCCGGTGTTTTCAGGCTAGCAAAAGGCATCGCCACCGCGAAAACCTACCAAGTTGATAACACCACACAAAATGCCATAGTTGAATACCATGTTGTGGTTTTGCATTATTGAAGTTTCCTTGTTTGTTTTGATATATTGTTCATTATGTGTTCTTGATTGTGGCTCTTTGACTTGCCAATAATGTGAATGCGTATAATAAAGAAATAAAGTAATGCTTGAATTAATGCATCAAATTGAGTATCAACGATTCATCCAGTATTTATTGACTTTGGCTACATGTCAATCATATTAATTAACTAACATTTGAACCTTTTTTTAAAAATTTATTCTTAATTATTTAGAGCTCAACATCATTATCATAATTAACACAAATATTTTTATATGAAAAACTTTGTTGTTACTCTGTACTCAAAACAGGAAACTAGAGTTTGAAACAAACTGATAACAAAAAGAAGAAACTTTAAATAAAATTTTTGAGACCACTGAATTCATTGTGTGTTCTTAAGAAATTTAATCTCCTTACTATACTCAAGGGTTTTAGATTACTTCATCGTAGGAAAAAATGAATAAACATGTTATTGATGTAGATGTACCTCAAACGTCAATAACTTCGTTGAACTCAAACTCATAAACAAATCACACAAATACTCGATATTTGTTTGTAAGAAAATATGTAGATGAATTTGAGAAACTTGAAGCAAAACCTGAAGGTAAACCTCTCTATTTATTAGATGGTTTAGTATCGTTGTTGTTCAAATTGATCTGATTATAACAATTTGCTCAACTCAAATTCTGTAATACATGGTTATGTCATAAAGAAAGAGCTACTTTAATTTCACACACTTCAGAAAAGATATATGACAAGCTAGTATTATTCCTTTAATAAATAAGAAGGGAATTTTAGTAGCTTAGTTGGTTGGTAATAGCGTACTTGATAGTTAGTTATAGATATGCATTAATTTGAATTTTGAATTATCAAGATTTGGTATACAGTTTGTATCATACAAGGTGTTCGCTGAAATACCTGATAGGGGTATTGACATGGAAGTTACTGATTCAGTGAAGAATAATGATGTAGTAAAATCCGAAACGCGGGTGTTCGACGTAAGGTTTCAAACAATTTCCACAGTTAGGTATGATTCCAGTAACCTTGTTTCGATGAAATGTTGTTTGCACTCCCTTGTATGATCTCAACTTGTAGTTCCAGCAATGGTATATTTGCTTATTTAAGTGATCAACTCAATCCTACTAAACTTCCATTATCCTTGTATCGATTTCCACCTGCTTGATTCAAATTAGAATTTCCATTTGATCCTGGTTCTAGTATGCTTACCACATTTCTTGGCTTTGCAAGATGTTATTCTTTCATGGTTATTGATGATTTCAAGGAGATCATTAAAATATTTGTCTGTCATTATTTTGATTCCACGACCAGTGATCAATGTATTTTAAATCAACTTTGTTGTGATCCTGGTGCGAATTTGTTCATCAATTGCACCATGCAACATCTGTATTCACTCTCTTACTAGTGATGGACACAATTGGGTCAGTTTCCTACATTCGTACCACTGTGGAATCTGCGCCTACCCATGGCGACTTTGGACGGCCAAATTATTTCTCGTTTGGATCAACTAACCTTAACTAACAAAGGAACGGAGTTATCCACAGAAATTGTCTTATGGAACTGTTGTCACTCTTACTGCCACTTAGAGCCCTAACTCCAATGGCAAATATGAAGTCAAGGCTAGAATCACCACTCATAATGATGTAATAGACCAGCATTGCAAACTCACTTTAGCAGGTAAATTCTTGAAAACCAGACCGCTCATTTGCAGACAAAGTCTCAATCAAATAGGGGTTTTTGATTTCCGAACTGTTTTTATTGGATTTTAGTATCGAAGAGGATTGTAAAAACACGTTATTTTAAAAGAGTAATTGATATAGATGACCAACAGTGGCATAGCCACATGGTGATCAATTGGACACCCTTCGTCAAAAAAAAATACCGTATATACAAGTAAAATGATATACGAAATGACTAAATATCATATTTTGGACACCCTTAACATAACAAGCTCTTATAGCCCAGTGGTTTCACCTCCTTGGAATAAGGAAGTGCTCGTGTGTTTGAATCTCACTAGTTCTACATTTTGAGAAGAGCTTTTGTTGTGCTATTTTTGGACACCCTTTGTGAAATTCCTAACTCCGCCACTGATGACCAACAAATATGGCTGGAGCAATGAACTCCAGATTTCAAGTCGGATGAAAATATCATGTTCGCACCTGTGGGGGTATGTTGCCCTAACTACTTTTTAATGTTACTATTGGGACAATGTTTAATAAATCCTAACTCCAGTTGGAGATCCACAAACTCTAGATGCTGCGATTGGATCTAAGAGTAGGCTTGGTTTAGTTAAAATCTGATTCATTATCGACCTCACCAAGGTGTGGTAGTCCTAGAAGATGAGGAGTTTCCTCTAAAAGATTACTACCAAAACCTTGATTATGAGAAGGTGTCAGAGTATTGTAAACGTTGTAAGAGAATTGGTCATTCTATAGCTTAATGTAGATAGGTAGAACAAAAAAAAAAATAACAACAAATCAAGGATGATGATAAGGAGGACAACAATTTCAAGAATCGTGAGATTGTTAACAAGCAATTAAATGAGGAGCCAAAGAATACCAATCAAGCTGAAACTTGCCTATCACTTGTGCATCTTCAACAAGGTATATATGTTGATGTTTTGAATTTGATTAAATTGATTTCAGTGTGAGGTATGAGCATCAAATGGGGTGAAGTCTGAGTAACCCCAAGAATTGATTGATGATTGTTTCATATTGGGGTGTGCTTTAATTTTCTGTTGTATAAAAAACTGTACTAAAACTAAAAATTCCTAAAAATTTTGCATGTTAGTGTTAAGTGAAGATAGATTGGATGACGACATTCTTAAGAGAAATTGTCATCTTTGAAATATTGAACACATGAGAAGTCTAAGTACCCGATAGTGTCATCAAGTGTATGGCAGGGGTAAAGTATGAGTAACACTCAATGTGTTTAAATGTCACTAACATTTCACTATGTTATGAGATTTACGACTCATTTGAGTTTGTAACCTTAATAACATAGTGAATCATTAACACAAATTTGAGAAAATGACTGACAATGCCTTATGGCGGACTCATTTCTTTTGTAATCTTGTACACCTTTTTAGCATACATGGCCTCCAAACATCTCCCACATGCCTCTACTAAGTGGAGTCATGGAGTGTGCCACGTAAGTCAAAAGGTGTACAAAATTACAAAAGAAATGAGTTCAGGGGAGTAATAGGACCTTAATTTAGTTAAAGTGTGTCTCTAGAATTTAGGTCATAGTCTAGGCAGTACTTGTGTCTTATCCCAAATAAATATTTTAATAACTTTTGAGCCTCAAATATTTTGGGCCTAAAGCAAATGATTCACTCACTTCTTGTTGAAATCGTAATGAGGCCTCAAATCCTTTAGGCCTAAAACAAAGTCAGTTTTTATGTCCAACTTATTTAAATATTGGTATGCAGTAAAATATTTACTCACGGCTTATTGTGTTACTATCAAATTATATAAATTTACTAAGATTAAACTATAAATCAAATTCAAATGTGTATTAATTAATCATGATTTAGAAATCATAGTATACGTAAAAAAAAAATGTGTCGTGTATTTGTAACTGGGTTCAGAAAACTCTTATTTGAACTTGTGTACCGTCTAGCTACTTCAGGCCCACATCTTTAAGATCAATAAGTTATGAAGCCTATTTTACTGGTCTATCAGGACTACAAAAGCCCATATCTATTCTAACTATCATTGAACCTTGTCATAACAACAACAAATACCCCGTAGTATCTCACAAGTAGAGTCTGAAGAGTGCGGATATACACTAATTTTACTCTTACTATGTATGGGACAGGGTTGAGAGATTGTTTATCTTTAAATTATTCTTAAATATATAGGTAGTGAGTAACAAGGTGAAAGTTATGCGAGAAACCGAATCCTCACCAAAAGGTGAAGCTCAAGTAGTTGAGGCACTAAAATTTATAGATAGATGAAATACACGTACTTCGTATTCAAATAATACATCTATAGCCTAAGCTATACATGTACAGTGCATAATACAATTTTCTCAAATATTATTAAATGTGAGTGTTAACATCAAATCAATATGGGTGGATGAGCACTTGTGCATTTGGAGTGTGGCCCTTTCCTTGTTGTTTTCCCGTAAAATGAACAAAAAAAGGAATGCCTTTGAGTGAGAGCAGAATGTAGGAACGAAGCTTCCCGGAGTCCATCGATTCATTCCCAATCCCTCTCCTACTGCGCGGGAGTCTCAGCCGGTCGGTGCCGGGTCGGCCCCTATAGGGCACTATTCGCCTTGGGAGTGGTTCGGCCATCAAACTACTTTGTGGGGTAAGGGACTAGATTGGTGACTGCTGCGGTTGTTGTTTGCAGGGTATGTGACACCCTACAAGTTGACTAGTGCTAAGCCAGGAGATTTTCCTTTGGATCGTTACAACGCTCGTTGAACGGTTCAGAGAGGTCGTATTTCTTTGGGTTGGTAGTAATGGAATGCTTTCATTATCTAAAATAAAGAACATCTCCCACCAAAAGATAAGTCCAAGATTAAGGGGAGGGGGGACATCAATGAACAATGAATCGAGATGAACATGAATCTTATACCATGTTAAACAAATAAATCTTAGGCATAACTCAATGCCAAAAGCTATCCCATGAAGAAAGAATTTCTAAAGATCATATATAGAGACCAAGTAGCCTCTACCCCATTTGATGTGGAATTCCAAAAGAATTAGCATTGATACTATATTAAAACAATAACTCAGTCATTGCATAAAACATCTTGCATTAGTAGAATTTTGGTAAGGGTTTGGTTGTGATGAACAATTAACAATATCATTTTTAGTGGTTGCTCTTATGGTTCGAACTTGTGACCTATAGGTCACAAAGAGATAATTCTACCATTTCTCTAATTGGTCCACCTTTAACATTATATATAGGGAAAAGGGTCTGAAAAATATTCCAACTTTGGTCAAAATTGTTGTTACGCTACAAAACATTATGGAGGACCTTTTACGCCGACTATTTAATAGTGTATTTTAAAGGTATATATGTGCCCACGTGGACACGTTTCTATTTATAATGATGCAATATTTATGATGTTCACGTGGGCACATACATACCTTTAAAATACAGTATTAAATAGTGCATGGGGTAAAAGGTCCTTTCCAAAGTTCGGTATTGTTACAGCAATTTCGGTCAAAGTTCAGATATATTTTACACATTTTTCCCATATATATATATATATATATATATATATATATATATATATATATATATATATATAGATAGATAGATAGATATAAGTATAAGCATTGTTTCTTTTTTATTTGTCTTTAAAATCAATTCGGCATTATTACCTTGCAACTTCATAATTTTTATTGAGTTACAAGGTAATCTTGCAATAGAATCACATATTATGAAAATATAGACTCATTATATGAATGTGATAGTAGACTCATAATATGAATGCATTAAACAAATGTGTAAACAAACGTGAAAACACACGTGATAGAAAGACCCGTATAATATGAAAGCATTAAATAAATAGATGGACTCGTAATATGAAAGCATTAAGCAAACATGACAATACACGTGATAGCTAGAATCATAACAAGAAAACATTACAATACTCGTGAGAAGTACACTCACACACCTACTATAAATTTAAGTGTTCCTCTTAAAATTGCTAAGCCTTATTCAACAGAAATATATTACTTTCTTCTTCATTTCATTTTCTTTTTCAATGGAAAATGAGACCAAAAAAGCCAAGCAAAAAATTGAAATGAAGCTCATTGAGTCTGAGAGAGCACGTAATGTGAGTTTCTCAAAAAGAAAAAAAAAAAACTTTGTTTCAAGATGCAAAGAAGTTTGCAACTCAGACTGGGGCAGATGTTGGTGTATTGATGCTCTTTTCACCAGGTGGAAAATCATGTTCCTATGGTTCTACAAGCATAGATGAAATAATTGAAAATTTTCTCAAAGTGAAAATAGAGGATCACCAACGTGATTATGCTAAGGGCAAATCAAATGGTTTTGAGACATTGGAAGATCTCCATAAAGAATTGCAAACATGTAACGAGAAAGAAAAAAATTAGTACTAATGCATAAGATTCTGCACCTTGGCTCAGAAAAACCTCAAGGTAAACATATGGATGAGCAGAAGTTGGCATTGAAGTTGCGGATAGAGAAGATTTAAAAAGAAACACAAAATTCTATTTTGATCGAGCATTGGAAGTTTGATTTAAATGTTTCCTTGAGCCAGAAGATGAGGAGGAATCTTAAATTCAGAATTATCATGGAGTTTATAATTGGAGTTCTTAAAATTGAAGTTATGCTTAGAGAAGACTTTACTAGCGATTGAGTCTTCTATCCTGAACAATTGTTGTCTTTTTAATGAAGTCACCTATTGTTAGTAATCAATTATCCATCTATATGAGGTTTTAGATTAAAAAATAAAAGGCCATGTATTTTTTATGTTATTAAGTCAGTTTTTTCCATCCTCGGTCTTTAATGATGCTTTGTGTTGCCTAAATTGATAAATTAATTGAATTTTTTAATAACTAGTGAACATTGTGAAAGTGATAAATCAAAGAAAACTCTCATACACTCATTAATTTTCTTTTATGTTTTCATCTTCAACAAGATTAGTGCATTTACATTTTATATCTAGTCTAGCTCTCTATGAGATGGTGGAATCTCTGTAATATGAATGTATCTTCGTTTGGAAATTGGAAAGTTAGAAGGGATGTATTGGAAGGGACAATAAGGAAACTCAACTTGAACAACGTGTCCCCAAAAAAAGTTTTTTTCTGAGGATCCGACAACTTATGTAGGAACTTTCCAAATATCAATTGACTTTATTGGCTTATTTAAGATTCCAAGAGAAGTTGGGTCTTATTTTTAACCTTATATACATATGTATTGAAATAAAGTATCTAGTTTTTTTTTTTTTATCACAAGCACATAAGGTTCCTTTCGTGTATCGTACAAAATAAATTTTACTCAAGTACATTTGTCTTAGAGAGTACTTTTTCAAATTCAACTTATTTCTTTTCTAGCTCCAATTTTGTGTAACCTCGATTACTAAATTAGCAATTTAGGTATTAATTATTTGAATGTAAAACTACCCCTTCAAAATAAATAATTCATGTATAATAATTTTAAAAATTATTACTGACGGTATAACAACTCATTCATTCTATGCGTTACAATCTCCACATAACTAATATCTCCATTTAAAGGGTAAAAATGAGTAAATAAATCCTCTCTAATCCACCCCTCTAATATGTCCTATAATAAATTTGAGGTTTTCGTGCATAGAAGTTACTCACTTCTTCCGTCAGACAAATTCCGAATAGTTGACTCTTTTTTATACACTGTTGTTCCCCATCAACAATTGAGCACTAATAATTTTGATTTTTGAAGAAAAATACACATACGTACTAACTACTATATATAACATCAACTCTATAATAATCTAACAAAACATTATTTAGTGAAATGATTTCTATGGATTGTAATTGTGGTATTAGAAATCATTTCACATGTTTCTATTCTACTAGATATATGTCGCCCGTGCTAGCATAGATCCAACATTATGTCCGTGTGTATGAAAATCTTTT
Source organism: Solanum pinnatisectum (assembly GCA_035578085.1). Lineage (NCBI taxonomy): Eukaryota > Viridiplantae > Streptophyta > Magnoliopsida > Solanales > Solanaceae > Solanum > Solanum pinnatisectum. The sequence continues at coordinate 13,497,724 of CM069077.1, forward strand.
ATTGGGATGTAAATTTAGAAGATCTGCAGGATATATATACACATACATTATTGCACTGATTATGCATATATATTTACATATTTACATAAGTATTGTAAAAGGGCAAAATAGCAATGTTCTAGTAATCTTGTTCTGGATATCTATCATGGTAGTTGAGTGGATGGTAGACAGTGTAGTAACATTAAAGCATGATAAATCAAGATATGTGTATTCTCATTTGTCTTAAAATCCAGTCTTTCAAAAGACGGTGCAGCAGCAAAAGAAATTAGTCTGAGATTTACTTTGCTCCACAAACTTCCTGGAATAGATAAGCAAGTGGAAAGATAAGGGGCTTGCAAGAAATTGGTAGTAACTTGTCAAGACCCAAAAATAGACATGATGACACTTGTCTATTCCCACCAAGACAAGTCATCCTCAATCCAAAAACACGAAAGAAAAGCGGAAAGTAAGCAATAATAACATAAGAATGGAACACTTATTCATTCTAATGAAACCCCAAAATTCGAACATATACAAACCACTAATGTATAAAGTGCAGAATTAAAACTGTAACACCTTGGTTTTTTTGAAAGAATTAGAATTAGAAAGAAACTAAATTGGAAATAGCAAAGTCTGAAATTTTGCAAAGTTATGCTAAGTATGAGTTTTGGGTCAACTTCAAACGACCATAACTTTCAGTACAGGATGAATTAGGTGGTCCATAAGATATCAAATGAAGGTCTTGTAATCCTTTTTCCAACACCAGCAAGTTTGCTAATTTTCGAGCTCGTATGAGGGAGATATGCCCGTTTGAAGTCGGACTGTCTAGTTAAGAAAAGTTACCCTGATTTAAGAGGGGTATTTTGGTCTTTTCCTTACCCAATCGGATTAAAATGAAATTTGGTAATATTTAGGGGTCTAAACTGATTTGGTTTAGTTTTACAAATCATAATTTACGCAAAGGTTTTGAGAGAAGTTCAAGAAGAGGAGAAAAGGAGAAAAGTCAAGTGTTCATCAAGTTCTTGAGGATTTCGTTGCGGATTTCGCTAAGGGTTTGATCCTTAAGAGGTATGTGAGTTCACATAGCATTGAGTTCGTTCACCCACGCGACAATCATGATTAATTCAGCATAATTTCATTCTTGAAAGCAAAGGATTTGAGTTCTTGATGAGTTTTATTGAAGTTTCTTTCATAATCTTGAATGTTGAGGTTTTGATGAGTTCTTGAGACAATCATATGAGTTTTAAGGTTGTTTTTGAGTAGATTCTTGTATACTAATGTTGGGTATTCGAATATGAGTGATTGAGGAAGAAACCATTCAATTCTAGGTGAATTGAGGTTAGAATTGAGTAAGAAAATTCGTCCAAAAGTTCTGGGCAGGGGCTAGCGCGCCGCACCAGCAGTGCGCCAGAAGTTGGGTCTGTAGTTTTGGCTCTGGGGCACCGCGCCACTTAGTGCGCCCCAACTTCCCTTCTATAGTTCAGGGTGTGGCGCCCTGCGACACTCAGTGCGCCAAGGTCGCCAGGTCCTCTAACTTTTCTCACTTCTTTCCGTTTGAGTTCCCTCAAATCGTACCTATGTTTTCTAGTTGATTTCTACACTCTAAGGTACGTCTAAACATCGATATATCATCCATAACATGAGATCATAACCCTTGAATCCATAATTCAAATTTAAGGTAGAGCTAATGGTCAAGTCTAGAGTAAATTAGGATTTGTAAAACTGAACCAAATCGGTTTAGACCCCTAAATATTACCAAATTTTATTTTAATCTGATTGGGTAAGGAAAAGACCAAATATCCCTCTTAAATCCGGGTAACTTTTCTTAACTGGACAACCCGACTTTAAACGGGCATATCTCTCTCATACAAGCTCAAAAATTAGCAAAATCGGTGTTTCCTCTCATCTTAAATGTGAAAAAAATTACTCTTGGGAATACTTAATTCCCATATATCATTTTAAATAAAATAAACTCGGCTCTACTCTTCCTCAAACTCAATGCTTAAATCTTATAACAAGTTTAAAACAATTGTAAAAGACTTTTTGAAAAGACTCCAAGAACTTTCTAGATTGACTCTTAGCTCTACCTTGAATTTGAATTATGGATTCAAGGGTTATGATCTCATGTTACGGATGATATCTCAATATTTAAACATACCTTAGAGTGTAGAAATCAACTAGAAAACATAGGTACGATTCGAGGGAACTCAAACGGAAAGAAGTGAGAAAGGGTAGAGGACCTGGCGACCCTGGCGTACTAAGTGGTGCAGGGCGCCAGACCCTGAACCACTGAAGGAAGGTTGAACAATTACCAATATGATAGTTATTCCTATTCGTTATGTATTTTTTTCTAACTTATTTTTATGTACATTGATATGAAAAAAGGGTAAATAGTAAAGTTAATTTATCAATTAATGATTTCATACTCACCGTATAAAATAGAAAGTGACCATATAATATGGGACAAATAGGAGTAGTAAATAAGATAAAACGATTAGACATGTAATTACATATATTTAGGAAATTAACTCAAGGTAGAGAGAATTTTTTAATTTATATTTAGGAAAAATATAATGTGGATTTAGAACGGTGGGATTGTAAAATAAATTGGCAAGAAACATATGAAAGTAATTAATTAGTCTAATCATAATTAGGGTTTTATTTTAATTAATTAAACCTTAGCCACTAAATTAAACCTATGTCAGATGTCAAATAAGATCATAAAACTCTAACGCTATCTAACTATCCTTAAATCACAATAGAAGTTAGTGTTATAAAGACACACTTAAACGAAGGTCTCTGAAATTATCATTATTATTTTTTGTCTATGTTCATTAAAATATCTGTAAAGAATTTATGTTTGGTGGACATGTAAAAAGAGACTTCCCTTGTAGTTAACATGTGAATAATAAAGTTTGTTTTTTCTCTTGGCTGATAGAGACAATTCTAAGGTGTTTATTCATCTCTCTTTTCTTTTTCTTCCATTCTTTTTGGGGAATCTATAGATTACGTAAAATTTGAGAAGTTTGAATTATGATATCCTGCAGCAAATGGAATAATGGTATCAAATATATTTTTCTAAAAACGGATGGACTCAATCGGTAAGGATTAAAACTAAATGAAAAATAATGTTCACAAACTAATGATCTCATTCGTTTTCTTTAAATAATTTAGGTATAATAGATAAATGTATCATTTAACTTCGCTTCAGCTTGCATTCATGTCGTCTAACTTTGGGGATGTACAATTAGGCACTTAAATTTGTATAAAGTCGAACAAGTAGACATATGTGTCCTATGTGACACCCTACTTGGTCAATTTGCATTCTACGTAGCGTCCTATGCGTATTATGTCACGTAGAACGTGTGTCTACTAGTTTAATTTTATACAAGTTTAAGTGTCTACTTATGCACATCCAAAATGGAACAGTATAAATACAAATTGAAATCAAATTAAATAGCATATTTATATATTATAACTTAAATTTATTTTGTCAAAAAATAAACCGATAGATTTTCGAGTTACTCCCTTGATCATCATATTTTATTTTTTATTTAATATGAATGAGAACCACAAATATTAAATCATGAATCCTGTCTTTAACCAAGGGTGAGTACTCAAATTAGTTGTGACATGGACAATCAAGGTATCTAATCTTGTTCTCTTCTAAAATCTAAAAATTGTTGGTCTTACGTATAAATAAAGCACAAATCTCTTAGTCATTCACTCAAGTTGAACACTTTATGTGGTCCATGTCAAAAGTGATATATTCAAAAAGTTTTATGTAGGGTGCTTAATACAATTAATTATAGATGGAATGGAGAACCTAGAGATGGTGATCAACTTGTCTTTAAAGATTCTTCTACTATAAAATTTTATATAAATGTACATCTTACTCAGTTATTCCTTCCAATAATTTCATTCTAATTTTGTTTTCATTCTTAAATTGACCGCTGGCCTCTTTTCATTATTTTCAAGAAAAAAATATGATTATTTTATTTACTATTAAATAATATTGAAGAAATTTTGACCACCGAAATAAGAACTAGTTTTTTGTTGAATTAGCATAAATAAAAACGTAAAAAATGAAATAGAGATTTATCGTGAAAAACATCCTTGCTCAAGGGAAGAAAAACCACGACCTACAACTCATTTCACTAAACTTGACTAACCTCAAAGAGCAACTTTAGATTACAACTCTATAATTAGAGGGACTAACTCTATATATCTCACCTCAATAGTTTACTCAAATAAATTGTTCAACGATTAATTATGATCGAATACTCTACTCTCTAAGAAGCCAACCCCACTTATTTTTACAAAGCCTCACAAACTCGGTATCACACTTAGAACAATTATCACTAAACAACGACTCAAATTAATACTTCACTAATTTTTTTATGATGAAGCAGTGTCACGTGACACCTCTTTAACCCTTTTTAAATCCTCCCATGCAGATATGATGAACTAGAAACCCCTTATATTAATAGGGGTGGACGTTCAGTATTCTATTTGAAATTTTCAAATTTTAAATTCAATAATTTGATTGATAGTTAAAAATAGATATTTTATACTCATCTTACTTGTGTATTATTGGAAGTAGAATATGTATCCTACGCCAAACACGAAAAATATGTAGGATGAGACGTTTTATCTCATTGATTATGCAAAGATTGCTCTAAAAGTGAGAGAATAAGGACAATTTGTATAGTCCTTCAATTTTAGTCAAATTAAGAACTTTGTTTGAGCATTCTCATCCTTCCTTTTCTTGGAAAAGCATATCAATTATTATTAAACAATTACTATGTCAAATCTGTCCTTAATTTAAACAAGAATTACACTTTTTAACTGCTAAGTCAACTTTTGCATATGCCTTTTTAAAAATAATTAAATCATTATTTTAAAATTTTATCATGGTGTTTGAGTTGGAAAACAGGAAATTTATTTACAATTCGACTTTAAATAACACAAATGGACAGTAATATAGTACTAAAGAATAGCATTTTGTAATTAAAGAACAACTTTTATTGAATTCTTTTTGTCCCATAAGTTATAGTGCCGCTCTGCTGAGTGAGGCAACGCACCCATAAAGTAAAGCAACTTTCTAGGGCCAAGAAAAGAGAGAAAAAGAAATATAAGAAAAAAGAATATTTATAGAAGTAAAATTCTAATTTTTTTGTGTGTTGGGATCGAATTAACAAGGCATCTTTCAGAAGCTAATTACGGTAAATCTTGAAAACTAACAAATCAGACAACAAAGAAAAGTATACTAAAGATGCATAATATTTTGATATGATTTGTTTTTGCTTAAAAATGTATTTAATATGATTTGATCAACTAATCTATATATAAATAATTGGCTTAAGAAATTTGAAAATCTATTGAGAAATAATTTCTCAAACTTTTTAATGACTACATTACATATGCTAATGTGTTACTACACAAAAAAAAAAATTCTATGGCATTTTTTTCGATTGACTTAAAGAAAAAGTGAGTCATATAAATTGAGACGAAGTAATTGTTTTGTGCCGTGTGGCATATTGGGGAGGTAAATAGTTTTAAAAATTTATGTTTGAGGGGTAATTAAGACTTCTCATAATTTAGGGGTAAATAGTCCAAAATTCATGTTTGAGGTGGTAATTAAGATTTCACATAGCTTAGGTGTGTATTTGATAAAGTGTGTCAAATTTAAGGTGATTTTTAACTACTCCCTATTTACTTGTGAAATATTTCCTAATTTGATTTCCTATTTTTACTTGTCAATTTTTGACAAATTTCAATATATTTTTTTCTATTATACACTCAATTTATTAACATTAAGTTAATGTTATTGAAAAATAAAGTTATCAATATGGGCTGGCCCACCCCTTCCGGGCTAACCCATACAGGCTTTGAAATTTGACGGGCCAGGCCGAGCTAGCCCATTTTTGGTTTGGGCCAGAAAATGATTGGCCCATCCCACAAGTACGTGGGCTACGGACTTGTCGGGTCAGCCCTCTTTTCGTAAAAATATATATTTTATAATTTTTTAAATTAAATTATAATTCAAAAATATTATTATAAATATCGACAAGATAATATTACATGGTGTTAGTGTTACTACTTGTTAATCAAATCCACAAATAAAATTATCTTTATAATATTTATTAAGTTTGATTACAAGTAAAAGCATAAATAGCTAAATAAAAATATTAACCTAATTGTTTTTCAATGATCATAATAAAACACAAAAACTATGACAATATTCCATAGGCTACGGCCTATGTAGTGATTCCTAGAAATTTTAGGGAGTTTTTACTTTATGTAATACATATTTTATAAATATAATTTGTATTTAGATTGTAATATTTCAAACTTTAAACTGATTTTGAGTTTAGATTCTTGTTATTTTTAATACTCTATTTATTTTTTCTTTTTTTAATTAATTTTTATTTGGCCCACGGGCCGGCCCTATCCATATTTCTCAAGCCCCACAAATCGGCAGGCTTTTTCAGGCCGGACTAAAAAGCCCTTTTCTTAAATGGGCTCCAAAAATCATAGTCCAACCCTATCAAATCACGGGTTAGGCCAGGCCGCCCCACGAGCCTAGCGCATATTGATGGCTCTATTGAAAAATGTAGTGACTAAATATGTTTAAAACTCTATATATCAATTACAATGAGTAAAGTAATAAATTCATTATATCAATTATTATTTTTTTAATAATTATACCAAATCAAAATTTGACAACTAAAAAGAAACGGAGGGTACATTAACTCAAGAAAAATATCTTTTAATAATATATATGGGGTATACATGTATGTCTAATTAACTTGTTTTTTCATATAAAAATAGAGAAGAATTTAATTGGAAAAAGTTTACAAATTAGGTAGTCCGTAAATAGGATACAATAACAAGGAACTTTTATAGTAGTTTGACCCCACTCCTCATATTTTACTTATTTTCAACTCATTGTGTCGTCATTCTCGCTAATTAAATTACACTTTTCCCACTAACCTTCTCTTTTACTTACACTTTCTCCTCTGCATGGCTTTAGATGTCGCCATATTGTTTTCCTCTTATTTTCAGGCTGTTTTCTGGTCCCCACTTCATTCATTCTTCTATATATACACAAATCTTAAAACTCGTTTCTGAAACTTCCCTCTTCTCTATCAACATGAAGAATAAACTTGTTGCTTTTTCTCTTCTCTTTTTGTTCTTTCTTCCCGCTTTAGTTTCTTCGGAATGTACTTGCGATGAAGATGCCGATGATCGGAACAGAACCGAAGTGTTGAAGTATAAATTGGTAGCAGTCGCTTCGATTTTAATTGCCGGTGCTATAGGCGTATCGATTCCAATTCTCGGTAAGATAATCCCAGTTTTTCGCCCCGAAAACAATGTGTTTTTCCTTATTAAGGCTTTTGCGGCCGGAGTGATTTTGGCTACCGGATTTGTTCATATACTACCGGATGCATTCGAGAGCTTGTCTAGTCCTTGTCTTCCGGAAAAACCATGGGGAGATTTCCCATTTGCTGGACTTATTGCTATGATTTCCGCTATCGGAACGATGACGGCGGATTTATTGGCGACGAGTTTTTATAAGAAATCGAATCTTACGAAACAAAAGCCTGTGAATAGTGATGAAGAAAAAGAGGTACATGTGCATACGCATTCAACTCATGGACATGCTCATGGCTCTGTTATGCTGTCATCGTCGGAGGGTACCAATGAATTGGATTTATCTCGTCGGAGAGTTATCTCACAGGTATGGATAATTCACTCACCTCAATTAATTTCATGGAACGAAATTACATGGAATAAATAGAAAAAATTATTTAGTGTTTTTTGGACTGATGAATTTTCTCAACTACTTCATTAATTAGTTGGACATACCCTTCTTTTCAGTTTTTTTGTTTTGTTGACTCATCAGTTATTGTTAAGAGTCAATTTCAATTTTGTATAATTAAAACTAAATGTGGATAAATTTCCATGATTGACAAAGTTTTGCTAATGAAGTCTTTTCATGAGTAAAATATTTTTTTGTTTAATTTTGAGATACAAAACCGAAAATAATTAAGGCAATTTGGGATATGTGAATCTACTTTTGAACTTTTCGTGATATGTGTGTTAAAATTATTGTTAGAACTTTATACTCCAAAATAGATTAATAGTAGTACAAAGTTAACATAATATGGTTAAAGATAGTAATATTAGAATTTGTCCATATTTAAGGGACTAAAACTGCAAATTTCCCTATATGTGTTATTGAAAGTGGAGATAGAATTTACAAGTTATCTGGAAAGGAATATGTAGTCCAAGTGGCAAAAGGTGGATTCTCATCATCAATAATTATAAAATTACTTAATTTTTGCATTTGAAACAGGTATTGGAATTGGGAATTTTGGTGCATTCAGTAATAATTGGTGTTTCTTTAGGTGCCTCAGAATCTCCCAAGACAATTAAGCCCCTTGTAGCTGCATTAACTTTCCATCAGCTCTTTGAAGGCATGGGTTTAGGTGGCTGCATTGCTGAGGTATATTATCTTAATAGTCTGTTTAGTCAAGTTTTCGAGAAGTTAAAAGAGTATTTATTTCTCTAACTTTTTTTATTGCATCAACAGGCGAAATTCAAGATTAAAAAAGTTGCATTGATGGCAATTTTCTTCTCCCTAACAACACCAATTGGAATTGCAATTGGTTTTGGAATATCAACAGTGTATAGTGAAACAAGTCCAACTGCACTCATGGTTGAAGGCATTTTCAACTCTGCTGCTGCTGGAATTTTGATTTACATGGCTTTAGTGGATTTACTTGCAGAAGATTTTATGAGCAGTAGAATGCAAGATAGTCCTAAACTTTTGATGGGAGCTAATATATTTCTTGTTTTTGGGGCGGGTTGTATGTCACTTTTGGCTAAGTGGGCCTAAAATAAAGTATAGTAATAATTTCTTCATTTTTGTGATCTTGATTAATTAATACCCATAAATAAATATGGGACAAAATTAATCTTAATCTTAAAGGTTCTTTAATTTTTAGCTTTTTTTTGAATAAAGAATGTTGGAATTACATAGAGAAATTGAAATTTAGCAAGATGTTTACTCTGTTTTTAGAGAATGTGCAATTCTTTGATTAGAGTATTATTTTTTTGCGACTGCTCAGAGGGTGGATTTGCAAATGTAGAAGACATATACATACCAACTCTCCGACGAGATAAATCGAATTCCCCATAACCCTCCGATCGACGACGACAGCCGTAAAAGCCTTAATTAGGAAAAACACATTATTTTCAGGACGAAAAGCTGTAATCGATACGTCCATAGCGCCGCCAATTAAAATCAAAGCAGAGTGCTACCAATTTGTACTTCAATGCTTCGGTTTTATTCCAATCTTCATCGCAACTACAGAAGAAACTAAAGCAGGAAGGAGGAACATAAAGAGAAGATAAAAAATGCAACAAGTTTACTCCTGGGGAAATAGGACATTTTTGTGGGGTTTTACCAAGAGTTGTAAGGTTTGTGTACATACATACATACATATATATATATATATATATATATATATATATATATATATATATATATATATATATATATATATATATATATATATATATATATATAATGAATAAAGTAGGAACCTGAAAACCGCCCTAAAATATGGCCATATCTAAAGTCATGCATAGGAGAAATAACAAACCCGTTAAAATATGGTCATATCTAAAGCAGGGACGCTTAACTCAATCGGAAATCTAAATGAAAATTTCAATTAGATACCTAAAATCTAAATAAATTCCATATGCATTAATTTTTTATTTAAAAAAAATCTTACGTTTTTAAATGCAAAGTATTACTTAATATTTTTTTATAAATGATTTATTTGATTTCTTTTCCAATTATTAGTTTTCGATAATATTCAATTTAACTTTGAAAACATATTTTACTCGGGCAATTATTATATGAATTATTAACATATTTCTATAAGTAATAAGTTGACAAATTTCAAATAAAGATAAGAGTTAGAACCATAGAAATTGATAATTTTATATATCCCACATATTACTATGCTTGTTGTAATGCTTGAAAATTTAACAACACTTTGTTCAACACTTTTCAACTGTTGATTCATAGTTTTGAGTTCTGACATAGCATTACACTAACTTATCAAAAAATTAAGGAAAAATGCATAATTACCCCCCAACCTATGCCCGAAATCCCAGAGACACACTTCGGCCTACATGACACTATCAACCAGATATCTTGAAAAAATTGTCAACACGCGCGGGCCCCAGAAGATAGTGCCACGTAGACCGAAAAGGGGTAGAAAATTATTTATAAAATAAGTTCAGGCGGGTAATAGGACCATAGTATAATATAAGTGTGTCTCTTGGATTTCGGGCATAGGTTGAGGAGTACTTATGCATTTTCCCAAAAATTAAAGAAGAGAGTGTAAAAGGAGTTAAAAAAATAAATAATATGAGTATTAACGGAGAGAGGGTAAGAAAATAAAACATTTTTCTTGATTACTTATATTGAAATGGGATTAAAGAGAACAAAATAATGTTTTTTTAAAAAATATATACACTTTTTATTATAAATAATCAATTTTTCTATAAAAAATTAACACACAATTTATTCGGGGTAAAAAATTGAGGCCCCCCTATAATTGGGGGCTTAAAGCGAATGTCTTATTCAACTAAGCATAGAGTCGGCCTTGATCTAAGGTCATGCAAAGAAGAAAGTGTAACAAACCCGTTAGATCGAGCACTAGAACTATTTTTTTATATAAAAAGCCTTGCAGTAAATTTGAAATGAAAATTTTGAATTATTCCTTTAACTAAGGTTATTTAATTAATGGGTATCTCTTTAAATAATTGATTATTAATGAGCCGAACCTGAAATTTATTTTACACCGTATGTCACTTGGTACATTTCTTTAAAGGTTTTTTTTTTTTTTAATAATACATTTATTTACCCTTTAACCCACGAACCTTCTCCTTTGCATGACTTTAGATGTCACCATATTGTTTTCCTCTTATTTTCAAGCGGTTTTCTGGTCCCCACTTCTAGGGGCGTACATGAACGGGTTGGTTTGAATTTTTCAAATATCAAACGAAACTATTTATATCGAATTTTAAATTTATAAACCAATAAAACTCGGGGTTTTCAACCTTGGATTTTTCGAATTTTCGGATTTTTTTGAGTTTTTTCGGTAAGGTATTCATACAAACATATAATTTACTTGTACTTCAAATATTTCTTTGGTTCTACCAAAATACAACTATCTAAGGTGTTTCTTAAGAAAATAACACAAAATATGATATGATTAATGACACTAAAATATCCAACAAAAAAATAATAATGAAATCGCGTAAAACAAATATTGCAAATTAATAAGTCATAATGAAAATGATCATAATTTAAAAGTACTAAATCATGTTAAAATAAGTTTAATAAGTATTAGTTACATGATTAAATATTGAAGGAAAATAAAATTAGATTAGGTGTTTTAATAATTGTCTAAACCAATGTAAAACTAAAGAATAAATATTCAATATTATTGTCATTCTTTGTGTTGAATTGATTTTCTTGTTGCATTAGTATTAATTTGATTTGATTTAAGCTTTATTATAATTACCAACATATGTGGACTATAATATTTATTGAACAATTCAGAATTCTGAGTTTCAAACTTGAAATAATATATTAAAAGACAAAAGTTATGAAAAAGTATAAGAAATATTTAAAAATTTTATCAAAGTAAATATTTTTATGTATAAAATAAAATTTTAAAATTATATATATAATGTCGGTTGGTTTGGTCTCAGGTTGTTTTTTTTTAGTTAAAACCAAATCAACCCAAATATAGTCGGGTTTATTTTTTTCAATATCAAACCAAGTCAAACCAAACCACCAGTCGGATTTTTTCGATTTGATTCATTTTGTGGTTTGATTTGGTTTTCAGTTCGATTTTGTACACCCCTACCCAATTCATTCTATATATACATAAATTTTAAAACTCTTTTCTAAAAAGCCCCACTAAAACTTCCCTCTTTTCTATCAACATGAATAAACTTGTTGCTTTTTCTCTTCTCTTTTTGTTCTTTCTTCCCGCTTTAGTTTCTTCAGAATGTACTTGTGATGAAGATGCCGATGATTGGAATAAAACCAAAGTGTTGAAGTATAAATTGGTAGCAGCCGCTTCAATTTTAATTGCCAGTGCTATAGGCGTATCGATTCCAATTCTCGGTAAGCTAATCCCAACTTTTTACCCTGAAAACAATGTGTTTGTCCTAATTAAGGCTTTTGCAGCTAGAGTGATTTTGGCTACCAAATTTGTTCATATACTACCGGATGCATTCGAGAGCTTGTCTAGTCCTTGTTTTCCGGAAAACCCATGGGGAGATTTTAAACACATATCAAGAAAATTTCTCGAATGTATCGATAGTATATGAACAAATCCCCTAGCCAAAATCACCCCAGCTGCAAAACACTTAATTAGAAAATCACATTATTTTCAGCTATAATTATCTTATCGAAAATTGGAATTGATACACCCATAGCGCCGGCAATTAAAATCAATGTTGAGTGCTACCAATTTGTACTTCAATGCTTCAGTTTTGTTCCAATCTTCATCGCAACTACAGAAGAAGCTAAAGCAGGAAGGAGGAACAGAAAGAGAAGCGAAAAACACAACAAGTTTATTCATGGTGAAAGAGAAGGACGTTTTTGTGGGGGCTTTAGAAAAGAGCAGTAAGGTTTGTGTATATATAGATAGAACGAATACAGTGGGAACCTGAAAACAACCCATATGTAAAGTTATAAAAAATTTTACCAAACTAAGTCATTATTAAAATCAATTTACCAAAATAATATTATTTTCAAAATTTTACAAAATTAATATAAATGTACTTTTGAGTAACGTTATAGGTTATATTTTATTCAAAAAAATGCAATGATAAAAAATAAAAATCTGACGAAATAAACAGACATATAACACTAAAATAAAAATTTGTGGGGCTTTAGAAAAGAGTACTAAAGTTTGTGTATATATAAATAGAATGAATAAAGTGGGAACCCGAAAAACAACCCATATGTAAAGTTATAGAATTTTTTACCAATATAAGTCATTATTAAAATCAATTCACTAAAATAATATAATTTTTCAAAATTTTACAAAACTAATATAAATGTACTTTTGAGTAATGTTATAGGTTATATTTTATTCAAAAAAATTCAATGGTAAAAAATTAAAAAACTGACGGAGTAATAGACATAAAAAAAACTAAAATAAAAATTTGTGTGGGCTTTAGAAAAGAGTCGTAAGGTTTGTGTATATATAAATACAGTAAAACCTCTATAAATGCATATGCTTGGGACAGAAAAAAATATTCATTTATCGAAATTATTAGTTTATCAATAAATGTATAAAAAATTTATTTATCGATAAATAAATATTTATTATTTTAGAGAGTATTTTGCAGTATGTGCCATAAGAAAGGAAAAAAAATATTTGAATTAAGAATTTCAAAAGTTTAAATCTAGGAAACTAAAAAGTGTAGTCTTTGCATATTTATTATTTAAATCTAGGAAAGCTAAACTAATTTAGTGAAGTTTAATGTTTCTAATTGTATTCATGTATATAGAATAAGAAGAGATTTTATGTTAACTATAAAAGGAAAAAGCTAGATGTTTAAAAATCATAATCCAAGTATAATGTCTTCTCATCATTTGAAAGGCGTACAAAAATCATCTTTAACCAATAAAATAAGAAACGCAATATGTGAGCATAAGAAAGAGAATCCAACTATTAGCCAAAAAGATTGCAAGCATGGGTGAAACAAAAGTTTGATTTGACTATTAGTCAATCAACAATATCGCACACTCTCAAAAGGTCGGCAGAGTATTTGTCAAATGAGATGAAAAATAGCGATGCCAAAAGGCATAAACCAGCAAAATACCCTGATTTAGAGAAAGTTTTGTACGAGTGGTTTCTTCAAATGCAAGAGAAAGTGAACATGTCAGGGGAAATTATCCAAGGAAAAGCAAAAGATCTTTTCCTGAAAATGTATAGTGAAACTAATCCAGAATTCAGCTTCTCTTCTGATTGGTTAGAACGTTTCAAGTCAAGATACGGAATCAAGTCTTACAGACGTTTTGGTGAAAGTGGTTCAGTTATCATGGAGAATATTGAAAACGAATTGCCTAGCATACGGTCAAAACTAGATCAGTTTGAATTGAAGGATATTTATAATATGGATGAAACTGGACTATTTCAAAGAGAGAATTACTCTTGCTCTCTGTTGCAATGGTGATGGATCTGACAAAGTATCATTGTGGATTATTGGTAAGTTTGCAAATCCTAGATGCTTTAAAAATGTGAACATGAACAATCTTAATTGCATGTATAGATCTAACAAGAAAGCTTGGATGACTGGCTTGCTTTTCCAAGAATATGTTGGCTGGTTTGATAAGAAAATGAATGGCAGGAAGGTTTTGTTAATAGTAGATAATTGCCCAACTCATCCAAAGATAGTTGAAGGCCTAAGAAATGTAGAGTTGTTTTTCTTACCTCCTAACACAATGTCTAAGATTCAACCATGTGATGCTGGGATTATTCGAGCATTCAAAGCTCATTATTGTCGTCGTCTTTATTTCAGCATCCTACAAGGCCTTGAGGTTGAAGCACCAAATACTGAAAAAATTAATATTTTGAATGCTATTAATTTTGCTAACTGGGCTTGGAATTTTGATGTGAAAGAAATAACAATTGCAAATTATTTTTGGCATTGCAAGATTCGATCGGAAGAAAACAATGTTCCCGAACCACAAGTTGGTGAATTAGATGAAGGTATCCAAGAAGTTGGTGAATTAGATGAAGGTATCCAAGAATTAAATGATGTCATCTCTAATTTAGCCTACAGAAATGTGATGGATGTTGAACATCTTTTGAACTACCCTAACAAAAATGATACAGTTATGGAATCACCTACAGAAGAAGAGATTATTCAATCTGTAATGAATAATGATGATGAGAATGATCCTGAACAAGATGATAGTAGTATTGTCCCATATGTATCGTCAAAGGAGGCATTTCAAGCAATTACTACATTGTCAAACTATTTGGTACAACACGAACAAAATATTCCAGAAATTGTGTTCGCTCTTCAAAGAGTTAAGGATGAGATTAATTTTGGTTTTGGTGGGAAGAAAAAACAATCAACTATAGAATTATATTTTAAAAAGAAATAGTTATTGGTCTAGTATTATTGACTGATTAAATATATATAAATTCTTGATGTATCCTAGTAATTATTACTTTATATTTTTTCCGGGCCTTTAATACTTTATTTTTAATTATTATCTAATGCATTTAGCGAGAATATTACTTTAATATAACTGGCCCAAGTCGGGACCAGAGAAAAATATTCATTTAGCGAGATTATTACTTTATCGAATATTACTTTATCGAGGTTTTACTGTAGAATTAAAGCTGTCAATATGGACTGGCCACCCCATTCGGGCTAATCCATACAGGCTTTGAAATTTACGGGTCAAGCCGGGCTAGTCCATTTTTGGCGTGGGCCAAAAAATGGCTAGCCCAACCCACAAGTACGTGGGCTATGGGCTTTGCCGGGCCATCCCTCTTTTCTTAAAAATATATTTTTTATAATTTTTTATATTAAATTATAATTTAAAAATATTATCATAAATATCGACAAGATAATATTACATGGTGTTAGTGTTACTACTCATTAATCAAATCCACAAATAAAATTATCTTTATAATAATTATTAAGTTTGATTTCAAGTAAAAGCATAAATAGCTATATAGAAATATTAATTTAATTATTTTCCAATGATTATAATAAAACACAATATTCCATAGGCTATGGCCTATGTAGTGATTCCCTAGAAATTTTAGAAAATTTTTATTTTATGTAGTACATATTTTATAAACATAATTTATATTTAAATTATAATATTGCAAACTTTAAAAAGATTTTGAGTTTAGATTTTATTATTTTTAACACTCTATTTTATTTTTTAATTAATTTTTATTTGGCCCACAGGCCGGCCCTATCAATATTTCTCAAACCCCACAAATCGGCAGACTTATTTAGGCCGGGCTAAAACCCTTTTCTTAAATGGGCACCAAAAATCATAGCTCTGCCCTATCAAATTACGGGTTAGGCCAGGCTGGCTCAATGCGCCTAGCCCATATTGACAGCTCTAAATAGAATGAATAAAGTGGGAACCTGAAAACAACTCATATGTAAAGTTATACAATTTTTTACCAAAATAAGTCATTATTAAAATCAATTCACTAAAATAATATAATTTTTCAAAATTTTACAAAACTAATATAATTGAGTAATATTATAGGTTACATTTTATTCAAAAAATTCAATGGTAAAAAAATAGAAATTTGATGGAGTAAACAGACCTAAAACACTAATATAAAAATTTGTGGGGGCTTTAGAAAATAGTAGTAAGGTTTGTGTATATATAAATAGAATATATAAAGTGGGAACCTGAAAACAACCCATATGTAAAGTTACAAATTTTTTATCAAAATAAGTCATTATTAAAATCAATTCACTAAAATAATATAATTTTTTGAAACTTTACAAACTAATATAAATGTACTTTTGAGTAACATTATAGGTTATATTTTATTCAAAAAATTCAATGGTAAAAAAAAAAAAACTGACGGAGTAAACAGACATAAAACACTAAAACAAATAATTGTGGGGGCTTTTGAAAAGGGTAGTAAGGTTTTTGTATATATAAATAGAATGAATAAAGTGGGAACCTTAAAACAACCCATATGTAAAGTTATAGAAATTTTTACCAAAATAAGTCATTATAAAAATTAATTCACTAAAATAATACTCCCTCCGTCCCATTTTATGTGAGGTAGTTTGATTCGGTACAGAGTTTAAGAAAGAAAGAAAGACTTTTAAAACTTGTGGTCCAAAATGAATAATAGAAATTTGTGTGGCTGTAAATCATTTCATTAAGGGTAAAATAGACATTTTATAGTTAAATTATTACTTAATATAAAAACGTGTCATTCTTTTTGGGACTGACCAAAAAGGAAAGTAAGTCACATAAATTGGGACAGAGGGAGTATTATTTTTCAAAATTTTACAAAACTAATATGAGTAATGTTATAGGTTATATTTTATTCAAAAAATCCGATGGTAAAAAAAATAAAAATATGACGGAATAAACTGACATAAAACGCTAAAATAAAAATTTGTGGGGGCTTTAGAAAAGAGTAGTGAGGTTTGTGTATATATAAATAGAATGAATAAAGTGGGAACTTGAAAACAACCCATTTGTAAAGTTATAGAATTTTTTGCCAAAATAAGTCATTATTAAAATCAATTCACTAAATTAATATAATTTTACAAAACTAATATAAATGTACTTTTGAGTAACGTTATAGGTTATATTTTATTCAAAAAATCCAATGGTAAAAAAATAAAAATCTGGAGGAGTAAACAGGCATAAAATACTAAAATAAAATTTGTAGTGGCTTTAGTAAAGAGTAGTAAGGTTTGTGTATATATATAAATGGGATAAGGCACAAGTACCCTCCTAGACTATGACCGAAATCTCAAAGACATACGTTAACTAATCTAAGGTCCTATTACCCCCCGCCCCAAACTCATTTTTTGTGTAATTTTGTACACCTTTTTGATTACGTGGCACACTTCGTGACTCCACTTAAGTGAGGCGCGTGGGAGATGTTTGGAGGCCACGTAGGCCAAAAATGTGTACAAAATTACAAAAGAAATAAGTTCAGGGGGGTAGTAGGACGTTAGTTTAGTTAAGGTGTGTCACTGAGATTTGGTCATAGTCTAGGGGGTACTAGTGTCTTATCCCTATATAAATAGAATGAAAGAAGTGGGAACCTGAAAACAACCCATATGTAAAGCTATAGAATTTTTTACCAAAATAAGTCATTATAAAAAACAATTCACTAAAATAATATAATTTTTCAAAACTTTACAAAACTAATATAAATGTACTTTTGAGTAACATTATAGGTTATATTTTATTCAAAAAATTCATTGATAAAAAAATAAAAATCTGATGGAGTAAACAAACATAAAACACTAAAATAACAGTCTGTGGGGACTTTAGAAAAGAGTAGTAAGGTTTGTGTATATATAAATAGAATGAATAAAGTGGGAACGTGAAAACAACCCATATGTAAAGTTATAGAACTTTTTACCAAAATAAGTCATTATTAAAATCAATTCAATAAATTAATATAATTTTTCAAAATTTTACAAAACTAATATAAATGTACTTTTGAGTAACGTTATAGGTTATATTTTATTCAAAAAATTCAATGGTAAAAAAACAAAAATTTTGACGGAGTAAATAGACATAAAACACTAAAATAAAAATTTGTGGGGGTTTTAGAAAAGATTAGTAAGGTTTGTGTCTATAAAAATAGAATGAATGAAGTGGGAACCTAAAAACAACCCATATGTAAAGTTATAAACTTTTTTACCAAAATAAGTCATTATTAAAATCAATTCACTAAAATAATATAATTTTTCAAAATTTTACAAAACTAATATAAATGTACTTTTGAGTAACGTTATAGGTTATATTTTATTCCAAAAATTCAATGGTAAAAAATTAATAAACTGACGGAGTAAACATACATAAAACACTAAAATAAAAATTTGTGGGGGCTTTAGAGAAGAGTAGTAAGGTTTGTGTATATATAAATAGAATGAATAAAGTGGGAACCTGAAAACAACCCATATGTAAAGTTACAAATTTTTTTACCAAAATAAGTCATTATTAAAATCAATTCACAAAAATAATATAATTTTTCAAAACTAATATAAATGTACTTTTGAGTAACGTTATAGGTTATATTTTATTCAAAAAATCCAATGGTAAAAAAATAAAAATCTGACGGAGTAAATAGACATAAAACATTATTGTCATTAACGTTTTATAATTTGTTATTATGAAACATGTTTTACAGCTAAAACGTCACTCCCAATAACGTTTCTTTGGAATGGCTAAAAATTGAAATTTATTCTTGTACCTATCTCATTCAACTTTAATCAACTTTCCACTACTAAAATGAATATATATTTTGTACATACGATCACTTGAAATATATATATGTTTTCTTTTTTCTTCTCTTTTCAAAATAAGATGTATTATGAAAAGAGAAGAAAAGAGAAAATCATATATATATATTTCAAGTAAACGGATGTACAACATATATACCCATTTAGTAGTGGAAAATTGAATAAAGTTGACTGAGGCATATACGCAATTGAATTTCAATTTTTAGCTATTCCAGAGAAATGTAACTCTAAGTGACGTTTTAACTGTAAAATGGTCTTCTAGAGAAGCGTTACTTTGAGTGACGTTTTAGCTGTAAAACGTGCCTCAGAGTAACGAATTATAAAATGTTACTAATAGAAACGCTTTATGTTTGTTTACTCCGTCATATTTTTATCTTTTTGTCATTGAATTTTTTTGGAAAAAAAATATAATCTAAAATTGTTGGAATTTATGCAGTTTTGATGATTGACAAAAAAATATGAAATACGTCAGTCAACATGGTCTAAAGGTACACTGTCACGAGCAGTTGAATTCGTAAAAGCTTTTAAGATGAATAAAGACAAGAGTGCAGAAATAAAGGAATGGATAATGCTAAGCCCAAGGAAGTAAACATCTGATGAATTGAAGAGAAAGAATCAATGAGTTCGATTTGAAGAAGGAGTCTAAAGAGGCAAGGAGTTTTAATTGAAGAAGGAGTCACACTTAAAGAAGAACTCTTCAAGTTACTGCTGAATTGAAGTGTTGGAGTTCGACTACAATACAAAAGAATCAATGAATATAATTTGAAGGAGTCTAAAGAAGTAAGGAGTTTGAATTGAAGAATGAGTCTTACTTGAAGTAGAACTCTAAGTCAAGAGAGTTCAAGTCAACGAGGAGTTTGAAGTGAACAATAACTCTATAAAGAATTGTGCTCAAATAGAGGTGAAGTCGTTCAGAATACTTGTGCACTTACAGAGCAAAAAAGAGCAATTGAAAAATTGACTTCGCAAGTCTTACCAGCGAACTGAAGGAACACATAAAAGGAACACATCGAAGAACCTAATACTTTTACAGAGTTTATCTGTTAGGAGTTTTTCTTTGTGATTGAGTCTTGATGTAATCTTAGTTCAGTGAGTTATAAATTGAATTATGAGTGTTGTCTTCAGGTTGTGATAACTCGAAGAGTTGGGACCACATACCTTGGGAGGTTTGTGTTGAAGTTTAGGATTTAAAGTTAGTTCCTAGGATTACAAGAGTTGTAATCTGAATTCATAACTTGAAGGTTAGGAATTAGAGTTAGTTCCTAGGATTACAAGAGTTGTAATCTAAATCCATAACTTAAAGTTAAGGACTTAGAGTTAGTATCGTAGGTTGCAAAGTTTGTAATCTATTTTTTGTGGAGGCTTAGTGATTTAGTGAAGTTGAAGTTAAATCCTGTAGGGGTACATGTCGTGGTTTTTTACACCTTTTGAGTTGGGTGTTTTCCATGTACAAATATTATCTTTTTACATACTGTCCTTACTGCTTTGTTGGAACACGTTAGCCAACTTGTTTCACACTTAAGCAAAAGTTAAAATCAACAAATTACTAGGTCGTGTAGGCTAATAAAAACGTTACTCAGAAATACGTTTATACTAATTTTGTAAAAAATTTTTTAAAAAATATTATTTTGGTAAATTAATTTTAACAATGACTTATTTTGGTCAAAAAGTCAAAGTCGATGCAAAGGAGAAAGGGTAACAAGCCCGTTGAAATATGGTAATATCTAAAGTCATGCAAATAAAAAAGTGTAACAAACCCGTTAGGTCGAGCACTAGCACTTTTTTTATATAAAAGAACTTTCCTGTAAATTTGAAATGAAAATTTTGAATTATTTCTTTAACTACGGTTATTTAATTAATGGATATTTCTTTAAATAATTAATTTAATTGATTATTAATGAGTATGTCTAAATTTAATTTCCCTTAGTCCATGTTTAAGAAATTGTGTTATAAAATAATATATTATGGATGTCCACTACATCAAGAAGTTACTACATTACTTCCCTCCATTATGAAGATAACCTCCACTTTTATGATCATTATTTTTGTAACCTTTCACCTCTATAACCTCCTCCATGATATTCATGTTTATGTCATGTTTATAACTAACCTTTTGTATGCTTCTACGTTACACTATAAATAGAGGCATGAAGGTTCATATTGTATATACTTAAAGATTTGGTGAACACTTGAATAAGAAAAACACTCATCTCTTGTACCCCTATTTCTATTGCTACCATCTTTTATATTTCTTATCTTATTTTACTTTAGTTTTATAACACGTTATCAGCACGATTGTTCTGCTATTGAAGGATTGAAGCAAAGTAAATATAAAGAAGGTAAAAATATTTGTGTTTATTTCTCTCTCAAGAATAAGGTATATTACTATATAATCTATTTTATATTTTACTTTTGATTATGCATCATTAGTTTTCTTACCATCTCAAAATGTATGAGTCCAGCAAGTTGTTTTTACTTTGAGCAAACTTTTAATTTGCTCACTTGTATATTTGATGATTGTAGTGATTGGGTTATTGTGGACTTAGCTTGAGAAAGTGAGTCTAAATTCAATCCTACTAATCTAGCTTAAAAAAGTAGATTGATTGAGGTATTGGATTGTTCATATGTGTTATGCTTGTCGAGGTTCGAGAGAACTCGCTTGATTCGTGATAGTTGATTGAGAAATGACTATTACACCTAAACCCTAACATACCCACTAAGATTCAACGATTTTAGTAAATATTAATTAATCACCCATTTTGCGAAATTGGTATTCAATTGATCACACTCCCAAAAACTACCCTCTACTTGATTACTCCTGATTGTTCATAGTTGTTAATTGTTCGCTCAATTTGTCACGACCCAGGCCATCGTGATTGACACCCACACTAACACTCCAGTGGGAGAACCACTACTACAACCTAAACTAAGCAAATATCTAAAAACTAAGGCATTTAAATCAAACACTAAGAAAAGAAAAATAGAGCTCCCATAAACTATAACAAAAGTCCAACAATAATAAACTAACAATGTGGAAGAATAACCTAGAACCTGAAAGTCAATGTACCAAAACATCTAACAATGAACCAAGTCTAAACCAGAAGGGATGCAACCCCAATCTAATGAACTAATCAACTAACTAAACAAGTGTCTAAGTCCGAAAATGGTGGACATGGACGAAAAAGAATCCCATGGTAGCCCGGAAGAATTGATTAACCCTTGAATTCGAAGCAATGATCACTGATCTCCTAAGCAAGGTCTGTCAGTAGCCGCTTGAAGATGCCCTGTACTCAACAAGAATAAGAGCAAGTGTAGTATCAGTACACAACCACAGTGTACTGGTTGGATCACGGAGCTATCCCACTAGTGCAACATAAGCAAGTCAAACAATAATATAATCACATTTATATATATCAACATATACAACATTATCAACATTTACGAACAACGAGCAACTTCACATTTTATATCAAATCATTGGTCCTCTCATGGAACCTAAACCCAAACCGTTAGCATGCGGGAATGTGGCAACCGACCACATATTTATGCCAGAACGTGGCAACCGATCTCATATTTATACCGAAACGTGGCAACCTATCCAAGATAGTTATGTTGGAACGTGGCAACCGATCCCATTCACACACCACAATCACAATCACAAGTTTATCATCAAGATCATACATTTAAGTCATGATTACATGGCATTCATCAATTATCTATCTCATTTATGACAAGTGTGATCAACATTCATACATATACAAGTATCATAATGAAGCAAGAACAAGGATACATCACACAATCATAGAATCACAACCATCACCTACCTCGAAACAAGCTTGAAACCCTAAGAAACTTCATCCTTCCCTTTCTGAATTCGTTCCCCTTGTTCTTGGTCTACAAACAATCAATACAATACGGGAATCAACAAACAATCGCTAATTACCCAAAACTATAACAATTCAATGAACCCTAGATCAAACCCATGATCCCAATTATCCAAATTAAGGTTGTTTCCACCACAGAATCTATAACAAAACC
The DNA here is from genome assembly GCA_035578085.1 of Solanum pinnatisectum. Taxonomy (NCBI): domain Eukaryota; kingdom Viridiplantae; phylum Streptophyta; class Magnoliopsida; order Solanales; family Solanaceae; genus Solanum; species Solanum pinnatisectum. The sequence goes on from CM069077.1 coordinate 13,520,848, forward strand.
TTCCCCCATCAATATTCACCCATTCTATTACGTTCTACTTATCGTCGCCTGAGGGTCGTTTGTTAGCTCTAAAAGTCGAAAAGTGCATAATGAAGTCATTTAGGGGTTTATTAACGACTTTAATTCGCGTTGGGCCCACCACAGTGGCCCTGCCAAAGCGGTAAAACCTAGCGCCAAAGAGGCATTCTCGTGACAGAGTTATTTCAAGAATTTCAAAATCCCCATTTCACAACACACCTCTAACCCACGACGCTCAGAAAATACCCCTTTTTTGCTAAAACCAATTTCAAGAGTACTACTCGCCCGAATTCAATTCCGTAAAGTCATACGGATTCCTTAAAGAGTTATCTAACTACCCATGCAACCAAAATCATAAATAACTCATCCGATTGTTACCAGATTTCCCTACACCTCAAAGACTCTGATTTGGTCCAAATTTGGACTAGGTTGGAAAATTTCAAGATACTACGAAAAAGTTTTTCGACTCAAAATTTTTTCCCGTTGGTTTTTCTATAACGATGGAACCCGATTGTCACAATAGATACCAATTTACCCATCACTCGTCCCCGAGTGACAAACTTAGGAAAAAAATACGCTAAGTAATACCCATCACTCGCATGTCCCTCTCGGTTTCCCAAGTAGCCTCTTCAACTGGACGATGCTTCCATTGAACTTTCACAGACTTAATCTCCTTGGTCCTCAACTTACGCACATCACGATCAAGAATTGCAATCGGTTCCTCCTCATATTGGAGGTCCTTGTCTAACACAATTGATTCCCACTTAATAATATAATCCCCGTCACCAAAATACCTTTTCAACATAGATACATGAAATACCAGATGAACACTCGATAGATTAGGAGGTAAAGTCAATCTATACGCCACCGATCCTACACATTCAAGAACCTCAAATGGACCAATGTATCTAGGACTTAGCTTACCCTTCTTGCCAAACCTCATCACCCTTTTCATGGGTGATACCTTACGTAGAACTTTTTCATCGGATTGAAACGCCACGTCTCTTACCTTATGATCCGCATACTTCTTTTGTCTACTCTAGGCTGCTAGAAGCTTAGCTTGAATACTCCTCACCTTGTCTTGAGCATCCTTCACTAAATCAACCCCCAATGGTTTCACATCTCCAACCTCAAACCATCCTATGGGTGATCTACATCCCCTCCCATAGAGTGCCTCAATGGTGCCATATCTATGTTGGAGTGATAGCTATTGTTATAAGAAATTTCACACAAGGGTAAGAACTTATCCCAATGCCTTCCAAAATCAATCACACATGCCCTCAACATGTCTTCCAATACTTGAATTGTCCTCTCCGATTGTCCATTCGTCTGTGGATGAAAGGCTGTACTAAAAGTGAGTTGTGTTCCCAATACATCATGCAATTTCTTTCAAAACTTGGATGTGAATTAGGTACCACGGTCTGAGATGATACAGAGAAGCACCCCATGCAACCTCACTATCTCTTTCACATACACTTTAGCCAATTGTTCAGCATTATAATCTATTCTTACCGAAATAAAATGGGCTGACTTAGTCAATCTGTAACCACTACCCAAATAGAATCAAACTTTCCCAAAGTTTTGGGAAGGCCAACAACAAAATCCATGGTTATTCTTTCCCACTTCCATTCCGGAATTGACATCCTTTGAAGTAACCCTGCAGGCCTTTGATGTTCATATTTCACTTGTTGACAATTTTGACACTTCACTACAAATTCCGCTATGTCTTTCTTCATGCCCAGCCACCAATAAATTCGCTTCAGGTCTCTATACATCTTGGTCACACCCGGATGAATAGAATATCGCGAACCATGAGACTCTGCCAATAATTTCTCGATTAAGTCATCTACTCTAGGAACACATATTCTTCCCTTGAAATTTAGCACACCCTCCGCATCAGGAGTGATCTCTTGTGCCTTACCAATCGCAGTCTTCTTTCTAAGTTCCTCTAAATTCTCATCTTCAAATTGTTTGGCCTTGATCTCTTCAATGAACGTGGCCCTTAATACTAGCTAGCACCCCACCTCTTTCTGAGATGCCCAATTGAATGAACTTAGACTCTAAGGTCTGAATTTCTTTATCCAAAGGTCACTTGGCTACACTTAAGCAAGTTAAACTACCCATACTCACCGCTTTTCGACTCAAAGTGTCTGCCACCACATTAGCCTTGCCCGGATGGTATTGAATTGTCACATCATAATCTTTAAGTAACTCCATCCACCTTCACTGTCTCAAATTCGGATTCTTTTTAGTGAACACATGTTGCAAACTAAGATGATCAGTACACACTTCACACTTAACGTCATAGAGGTAATGCCGCCATATCTTAAGAGCAAACACTACCGCTGTCAATTCTAAATCATGTGTTGGATAATTCCTCTCATGTACCTTCAATTGACGCGAGGCATAAGTTATGAAATTCTTATCATGCATCAACACAGCACCCAAACCAGAATGTGAAGCATCACAATAAATAATAAAATCTTTACCTTCAATCGGTAATGCTAGAATAGGCGTGGTGGTCAAGAGACTCTTGAGCTTTTGAAAGCTCTCCTCTCATTTTCCAATCCATTCAAATGTTATATCCTTTTTGGTCAAATTAGTCAAGTGAGTGGCAATAAAAGCAAATTTTTTCACAAATCGACGATAATAGCTAGCGAGCCCAACAAAACTCCTAACTTCCGTCACAAAACTTGGTTGGATCCAATTCTTAACCGCCTCAATCTTTTGAGGATCTACCATTACCCTTTCTTTTGAAACTACATGTCCCAAAAATGCAACAGATTTCAACCAAAATTCACACTTAGAAAATTTAGCATAAAGCTTTTGCTTCCCAAGAACACCCAAAACACTACGAAGATGGTTGACATGTTCTTCCTAACTTTTCGAATATACCAAAATATCATCAATAAAGACTATCACAAAATAATCAAGAAATGGCTTGAACACTCCATTCATTAAACTCATGAAAGCTGCAGGCGCATTGGTCAAACCAAAAGACACAACCAAAAACTCATAGTGCCCATATCGAGTTCTAAGCGCCGTCTTGGGCACATCCTCAGGCCTAATTTTCAACTGATGGTAACCGGATCTTAGATCAATCTTAGAGAAGACCACTACACCTTGCAATTGGTCGAAGAGATCATCTATTTGAGGCAAGGGGTACCTATTCGAATAGCGACTCTATTTAATTGCCGGTAATCTATACACATTCTTATACTACTATCCTTCTTCTTAACAAAAAAAACTGGAGAACCCCATGGAGAAGCACTAGGGCGAATTAATCCCTTATCAAGGAGCTCTTGGATTTGAGCATTAAGCTCTCTTAATTCTGCCGGAGCCATGCGGTATGGAGGGATAGAAATGGGGCGCGTACCAAGCTCTAAATCAATGCAAAAATCTATATCTCTATCCGAAGGCATACCAAGCAAGTCATTAGGAAACATTTCACTAAATTCAGACACCACAGGAATAGACTCAATGGATGATGCCTCAAACTCAACATCCCTAATATAAGCCAAATAAGGCAAACAACCCTGCTCTACTAGTTTGCTAGCCCAAATAGAGGATATAATCTTAGCTTGCTTAGGCTTGTACACCCCTTCCCACTCTAATTTTTCCCTTCTCGAAATTTCTAGAGTTACAGACTTAGTATTACAATTAAGCACAACATAATAGGAGGCCAACCAAGTCATGCCTAAGATTATGTCAAAGTCAATCATATCCAAAATCACTAAATTAGCCCAAGTCTGAAATCCCATAAACAAAATAGGACAAAAACGATAGACATGAATAACTATGATTGACTCTTCAACTGGGCTAGAAACACGAATAGGGGCATCAATAATATCACAAATCATATCAAAATCTGAGGCAAATCTCACAGATACATATGAATAAGTAGAAATCGGATCAAACAACACATTAGCCATCCGGTCACAGACAAGAATAGTACTTGTGATCACCGCGTCAGACGCCTTTGCCTTATTCTTGCCCGAAAAAGCATAACATTGATCCTTATTATCTTGACGAGTCACTTCCCTGCACGGTTGCGCATTACCCCTACCTCTGTTACCATTACCATTTTCTCTACCTCCACGGCCTCGTTGATTACCTCCTCGCCTACCTTGTAGACGTCCTCTACCATTATTACCATTTTCCGCGGGTACAAACTGCTCTAGATGGCTGCTGCGCGGAATCAAACACACGCGGCTGAGGACAATCTCTCCTCGTATGCCCAGGTTCTCCATAATTGTAGCAAGTACTATCAAAAGATGGTCTGCCGCCCGTCAAAGGCGCGACTCCCTGGCTATCTTGAAAATTATAAGATGGAGTTCCTGAGTAGTTACCTGCAGAGGGGGGCATAGCAGACTGAATTGGCTTGGCTGCCAGTGTTGGCCTCCCTGAACCTTTGGAATAAGAACCTTGAAAGCTACCCGAATTCTTGGCCCTTTTTGCCAACGCCTTAGCTTGACCGTTTCGCGTTACCCCCTCCACTTTCTTAACAATCTGTCACCTCATTAAAGCTTCTCCTTGCAGAAGTCATGTGAACAGATAATACTTGTAACTCAGAATTCAATCCCCTAATGAATAACCGAATCCTCTCCTCCTCAGTAGTCACTAATTGCATAACATATTTAGATAAAGCATGATACTTGGTCTCATAAGCAGCCAAAGACATACTACCTTGTTCCAAAGCCACAAACTCAACTTTCTTACGATCCCTCAAAGTTCTAGGCACATATTTTTTCAGAAATAGCGCATGAAATTAGGTCCAAGTAAGTAGAGGTAAGGTAGAAGATCTACATTCCATATAAGCTCTCCACCACTGCTTAGCCTCACCTTGAAGTTGAAAAGACACAAACTCAACCCCATGTTGGTGAACAATACCCAATTTATGCAGCCTCTCATAGCAATCCAGAATGAACTCATACGTATCCTCACTTTTAGAACCAAGAAATACCGGAGGCTTAAGTTTCAGAAACTTAGTTAACATGTTATGCTCATTATCAGTCAACAGAACCCAACAAAGGACTGAAGAAAGCATCAGTACCTACGTTTCCACCCGTCTTGGGCGCAGTGCTAGCAACATGAGGATTAGTAGGAGCTTGAGTTGGGTGAACAGATGGAAATACTCTAGGACCATCCAACCCTTTCAAGAACGACATGATTTGTTGAGCTAACACCGAATCGATGAGAGAAATACCTGTAGCCTCAGCTTGCACCTCAACCTGTTGTCCAACCTCCTCAACATTCTCAACATTTTCAACCTCAACCTTTTCTTCTATTTTCTCATGATACATGGGAGGGTTCTCATTCACAGGAGTATTCTCAACATGAGCTCCATTTCCAGCAGGCACTACTCATCCACGGCCTCTACCCCTAGCTCTTCCTCTACCCCTGCCTCAACCGCGACCTCCGCTGCAGATTCCTCGGCTGGAGCATTGACAAGAGCTACGGGCCTGACGCCGTTATACCTAGGATTAACCATCTGCGGACAGAAGAATGAAGGAGGTTAGATACCAATTTGAATCACCATATACCAATTGAAATCAAGTCATAGCACGAAAGGAGACAGAGAAGATAGAGAGATTTCCTAAAGTCCTATAGCCTCTCGAATAAAAGTAAATGCGTCCCCGTACCGTTCCGCGAGACTCTATTAGACTCGTTTCGGTACATCGAGATCAACGAATCTAGGCTCTGATACCAACTTTGTTACGACCCAGACCATCGTGATTGGCACCCACACTAACACTCCGGTGGGAGAACCACTACTACAACCCAAACTAAGCAAGTATCTAAAAACTAAGGCATTTAAATCAAACACTAAGAAAAGAAAAATAGAGTTCCCATAAACTCTAACAAAAGTCCAATAATAATAAACTAACAATGTGGAAGAATAACCTAGAACCTGAAAGTCAATGTACCAAACATCTAATAATGAACCAAGTCTAAACAAGAAGGGATGCAACCCCAATCTAATGAACTAATCAACTAACTAAACAATTGTCTAAGTCCGAAAATGGTGGACATAGACGAAAGAGAATCCCATGCCAGCCCGAAAGAATTGGCTCACCCTTGAATTCGAAGCAATGATCACTGATCTCCTAAGCAAGGTCTGTCAGTATCCGCTTGAAGATGCCCTGTACTCAACAAGAATAAGAGCAAGTGTAGTATCAGTACACAACCACAATGTACTGGTTGGATCACGGAGCTATCCCACTAGTGCAACATAAGCAAGTCAAACAACAATATAATCACATGCATATATATATCAACATATACACCATTATCTACATTTATGAACAATGAGCAACTTCACATTTTATATCAAATCATTAGTCCTCTCATGGAACCCAAACCCAAACAGTTAGCATGTCAGAACGTGGCAATCGATCCCATATTTATGCTGGAACGGGGCAATCGATCCCATATTTATGCCGAAACGTGGCAAACCGATCCAAGTTAGTTATGCCGAAATGTGGCAACCGATCCCATTCACACACCACAATTACAATCACAAGTATATCATCAAGATCATACATTTAAGTCATGATTTCATGGCATTCATCAATTATCTATCTCATTTACGTGATCAACAGTGGAACATTCATACATATACAAGTATCATAATGAAGCAAGAAAAAATATACATCACACAATCATATAATCACAACAATCACCTACCTCGAAACAAGTTTGAAACCCTAAGGAACTTGATCCTTCCCTTTTCGGATTCGTTCCGCTTGTTCTTGGTCTACAAACAATCAATACAATACGGGAATCAACAAACAATCGCTAATTACCCGAAACTATAACAATTCTATGAACCCTAGATCAAACACATGATCCCAATTATCCAAATTAGGGTTGTTTCCACTATAGAATCTATAACAAAACCTTCCCCCATCAATATTCACCAATTCTATTATGTTCTACGGATTGAAAAACGGATTCGGAGAGTGAAAAACTTTACCTTTAGCCTCAAGAATGGTGAAAAATGAGTAGGAGTCGCCTGGGGGTCGTTCCTTAGTCAAAAAGTACATAATGAGGTTGTTTAGGGGTTTATTAACGACTTTAATTCACATCGAGCCCGCCACACACGGCCACCACCTTGCCACAGTGGCCCGGCCAAAACGGCAAAATCAGCGCCAAAGCAGCATTCTCGAGATAGAGAGTTATTTCAAGAATTCCAAAATTCCCATTTCACAACACACCTCCAATCCACGACGCTTAAAAAATACGCTAAGACCAATTTCGAGAGTTCTACTCGCCCGAATTTAATTTCGTAAAGTCATACGAATTTCTTAACGAGTTATCTAACTATCCATGCAACCAAAATCATAAATAACTCACCCAATTGTTACCAGATTTCCCAACACCTCAAAGACTCCAATTTCGTCCAAATCTGGACTTGGTTGGAAAATTTCAAGCTACTACAAAAAAGTTTTCCGACCCAAAATTTTTCCCCGTTGGTTTTTCTATAATGACGGAACTCGGTCGTTACACAATTTCCCCATTTGACATTAATTATTAACCCCTTGTCATTTATTTTCTTGTTTCGAAAATGTCTACATCTACAAACAATTATTGTATCACTCCTCCATGTGGAATTGACCCCAACTCTTAGTTGGGTTTATACCTGTTAGCGACCGCCTACACTTAGAATCAGATGAAGTGTAGTTGAGTGTTATCAATCAACAATGGTTCTCGAATATCATCCAAGCCTAGGGTATAGACTTGGGACGTGACACCATAACATGAACATCATGCATATTTGAAATGTGACATCAACATTACACAATTTGAATGACGTTCTCTTGAAAGTGAATGTCCTATATGGACATGTAAATGTAGTTTTCTTGTGATCTTCAATAGTACTAGCAATTTGATTGTACGCAAAATAGTCATTAAGAAAATAATAATAGCTTTTGTCTGCCAACCTGCCTAGCATCTAATCTATAAACGACACAGGAAAGTGGTCATTTTCTATCCATTGATTTAGCTTATGGTATTCCATGCACACTCTCTAACCTGTCACTAAGTACATGGTATCATCCCATTTTTATCATTGGGAACCAATTGTCATGCCACCCTTTTTTGGGCAAGTATTCAACTAGGATCACCCAATTGCTATTAGCAATTTAATACACAATTTCCACGTTCAATCACTTAGTGATATTTTTCTTCACCACTTCTTGCATGAGTGAATTCAACATTCTATGATGCTCAATTCTTTGAATGCAATTTTCCTACAACTTAATTTTATGAGTGAAAATATCTGAAGGTATACCTATGATGTCAACAATGGATCAATCTAAAGCTCTTCTATACACTTTTAGACTCGAAAACAGAGCTTCACCCAATGTATTAACAACTTCACAGAAATAATTACTGCTAGAGTCTTGTCCAATTTCAAATACACATGTTACTATCTATGTGTACTCTTTTTCTTCACTAAGTCTCTTTTCCACTAAAATTTATCTAGTAAAATTAACAAGACATATTATCTATGAACATTCAATATAAAGTGTTATGAATTCAATACATCTGATAAATATCCATTCAATTGATGATGTTATATATATGTACATAATTGATATCAGGCTTAATTTTTATAAATTTTAGGTGGTTTTAAATATATATATTTTTTATAATTTAAATATGAAATAATATCATAGATATATTAGGAAGATGGTCACCAAAAAAGTAAAAAAATGAAACTTTCTAATGAGCGGTTAAAAAATAAATAAAAAATCAGAGAGATTTGAGTATATACCAATATGATCATATTTGATCACCGTTAACCAAAAATAAAACCCGGAAGAAAACCCCAATCTGACGAGCTGTTTTCAGAACCCTAACCCTAACATTCAATTCTCGTTTGGAATTGATTTGTGATTAGGGAATGGGAAAGAAGAAGAAGAGAGCGTCAGATAAGGTTTGGTGCTATTACTGTGATAGGGAATTTGATGATGAGAAGATATTGGTTCAGCACCAGAAAGCCAAACACTTCAAGTGCAATTTTTGCCACAGGAAGCTCTCCACTGCTAGCGGCATGGCCATTCACGTCCTCCAGGTTCACAAAGAGACTGTCAACAAGTGCGTAACATTTCACTCATGCTATATATTTTTAGGAAATTTCATTTTCTCCAAATTACTCATGTTTTCTTTGGTTTCTCTGGAACTAGGAAGAAACAAAAGAGATTTGTCCTTAGTGTTGTTGTAAAGATGATATTTGTTATTGATATGAAACTTGACTACTTCTAATGTATCTATGTTTGTAGTGGACAAAACCAAAATATTCAAGACCAACTTTGCCATATACAAATCCTACAAAAAGAGGAGAAACCTATGAAATATCGTTCTCTTTAAAAGACATCCAATCTTCTATACATACAGGAATTACATGGGTGCACCAAAAGAAAATGAGGGATTGTAGACTACTCCTCAGTTGAGCAAAGCTCATCTCCACCCCTTAAAAATATCCCCGATTTCTCTCTTTCGAAATGACCCACATTAAAGCAAGAGGAGTAGCATTTCAAGCCTTATGCCTTCTTCTTCTGGCTCCACTCTTCCGGCTGAACAGCTCCTTTGTGGATCTTGGCACTGCCCAAGAAACTCCTAACCATCTAAAGATATCCTCCCATAACCTCATAGCTAATTGGCAGTGTAATAAAATATGATCCACCTCCTCACCCGCTTTCTTACAAAGGAAACACCAGCTCAAGAAAACAACCTTTTGTATCCTAAGATTCTCCGTTCTCAAAATCACCCCTTTAGTAGCCAACCACGTGAAGAAGCAGACATTTCTTAACACCTTAGGAATCCAAACTGTGATATGTGGAAAACTAACCTCTGCCCTAACCCGAAGCTTTTCATATAAGGACTTAATTGAGAACAAATTGTTATTTCCCAACTGAAAGCATTAGGTTGTCTGTCAACTGGTTCACATTGCTTTTGAAGTAAAACTAGCAATCTTTGAAAAAAGTCTCATCCCCTCTAACTTGTTACGTTCTTTTTTAGATTTAGGTTAAGTCCTTTATACAAATTTGATGGATTCCAAACACGATTTTTTTTGCAAACTTGTAAGTTATATTCCTCACCAATCAACATTCAGGATATGCCGGAGACCTCCAAATATTATGGACACTTGTAGATTAAGACTAATTAGAGAAACCCTAAAAGCTCTACTAACTGATCAGCTTCCTCTACACTCTTCTTTACACCAAATATAAAAGTTGATAATACAGTTCCACTTAATTTTCTGGGTAAGATTAAATTTGTCTTCGGAACACCTCTCATTACTTTCCTCCACACTGTGCACTATATGCATGAGGGAATTTCTGTCCACCAATCCACTAATTTCCTCATGCATATATGATGAGAAAAAGACCGACAAAGTTCAGGTTTTGATCGAGTAGATGGGAAAGGTCACATGCTCTTCTAGTGGCTCAAGAACAGAACTTAAAGTTAGATCCGTTAGTTTTAACCAATAATGTGTACTATTCTGTTAGTTTTTAGGGTTTTCTTTTGTCAAGACCAAATATGTCCACTTTTACAAATATAAAGGATGTGTAAGTTTAGAGGTATATATAAAGGATCAAAATACTTCTACACACATACTGAAGAACTATTTTGGGTTTCGCACATGTATGTGTAAAGTTCCTTACAACCTATCATCCATAAGAGTAAATTTTAAAGGTTTTGATTTTACTGTGTGGTCTGTTTGGTATGACATAAATATTGATGAAGTCATTTTTAAGTGTTTGGTTACTTTAAATTGTGTAAGATGTTACTCCTGATCCAACCCCCTACAAAAAGAAAGTTAAAGCCTTGTTTCTTGTCCATTTATCTCCATAGATTTTCAAATCACCTAAAGTTGCCGGCTCAAGTGACTGATAACCTTTCCAGGAGAAGGCTAGCTATAAACTATCTACTGTATCATTTTAGTTGTCTTATTTGAGGGGGAGGGTGGAAGAGGATGAACGTTTGCATGCTGGGATTTACAATTAATTGGGAAAATTTAAAATGATTTCTTGTTACAGGGTACCAAATGCCAAAGCAGGCAGAGAATCAACAGATATTGAAATATATGGAATGGAAGGAATTCCATCGGATGTGTTAGCTGCTCACTATGGAGAGGAAGGTATGACAATTGTAGTCTGATGTTAAAGAATTTGCCCTTTACGAACTGGAAGTCTGACTCCTCTGTTGTACTTTAGAAAGTTAAAGAGTTACTTTTGCTTTTTTACCTTGCCATTCCATTCCATGGGACCAGTGGCGGACCCAGGATTTTTGCTCAGGGGTTCAAAGTATAAAGAAGAAGTTCAGGTAGTAATGCAAGTGCGCGGTGAGCGTAGTACCCCCTCGGCATGCTCTTTGTACAAGAACCATGATATTTCATTGGTTCATAAAAGTAAAGACTAAACTAATCAATGATATCGAGGACAAAGATACATTGATAAGAATTTTAGCGGATCGATTGTATTACATAAATTAATTCCTGAAACGAGTGAAAATTAAATGATGAAAAAGGGAGCGAAATGGGGAAAAAGACATGTACCTTATCATGCTAAATTTAACTTACTTTATCATACCATATTAAAAATTTCTTTCTACTTTTATCATGCTCCATCAAGCATTCTTAAAATTTCTTGTGTTTTTATACTTTTATTTTGTAATGTTTTACTTTATTTTTCACTTTTTAAAAATTTTAAATTAGTATCCATTCAATCACATATCACTATTAAAATCGTCAAGATTCTCTAAAATTGTGTAAGAATTGAGTTGCTAATATTAGAATGCATATTCAGAAGACAAATAAATAGCATTGTCAATTTTTTTAGTTCATATAGTTCAATTTACTAGGTTAGTCATAATTTGTAAAAAAAACAAATAACGAATAAATCAAAGAAGTTTAGTTCCCATCCCTCTAAAATAGAATAAAAAATATAAAAGAAATTTCATGAATTCTATAAATTAATATTTTTAAAATGATGTTGACGATATTTAAGTTTCTTCATTCAATTACATCTAATTTACCTTTTTTTTAAAAATAATTTATATTTCTATCTCAATTTCAAGTTAAATATAATTCATCATTTTTTAAAAGAGTTATTCAAGTTAGTATATGAAAAAGAGTTACGTTGAAACAACATGAATAATAGATATAAAAATAAAAATAAAAAGAATGTGTCTAATAAATTTAAACAAAAACAAATTAAAATGAAGAAATGGAATAAAAGGAAAAATAATGAAAAAGAAGAAGATGGACTAAGCCTAAAAGTTCCATTTTCTAATGCATTAAAAAGAGGGAAAAAATGCTACCCATGGGATTTGAACCCGTGACCTAGGGGCATTTCTTGAACCACTTATCCATTGAGCCAAGTGTGTACTTCATTTCAGGGGGTTCATTTTAATATATATACCCAGAAAATCAGAATAATTTTTTGACGAGGGGCTTCGGGTGAACCCCCCTAGGGTCCACCTAGGTCCACCCCTGCATGGGACTATCCAATTTGTACTCTTCTTTCAGAAAGATGGTTGCACAAAATTTGTTTATTTCCAGATAAAGTCAAGATATGAAATAAATAAAAGTTTCGGTGTTAGTTTGAATTGTTAGGGGGGCTTTCTAGCGCATTTATCATATTAAATATCCAATTATTATCAGGCTTAGAATTATTTTTGTTTCAACATGGGCTCCTAAGGTTTTGTAATCTGTAGAAGCCTCTAATTTTCAGAAGTTGGCAATTTGGTTGTTACCATCTCGATAAACTAAAGGCAGTTAGCTGAGTTGTCGACTTCTCAGTTTCTTATTTTAGGATTCTTGAGATTTTTATGCCTTTCTTATCTCCATACTTGAGTCGATACAGGCTTAATTCTATCTCTGCCAGTGCTGCATATTGCGTTACACTTTAATTTTAAAAATGGTTTTTCCACTCTTATCTCGCGACTGCAAACTCTAAACTTTTCCTTTAATGGATTGCATTTTCTTGTAGAGGATGAGGCCCTGGCAAAGACTGCCAAAGTAGACATCCTATCATCCCAGTATGTTGGTGGTGTGCTTCCAGGATCATTAGCTGCTGGTTATCCTCCCCGGGCAACTTTCGGCACAGTACCACCACTGTATGTTTGCATGGATATACTTCCCATCTTTTGAAATTTCCTGATGTTTGAAGAAATGTGGAGTTCTTTTTCATTCATATGCTGTTCGTTAGAATTTTTGACATATGGCTTCTTTTCTAGTAGCAATGAATTTATGTGGAATTAGGTGAAATAGCTGAGAAGCTTAAAATCAGAGTCAGGAGTCATCCATGAGCAATATTTCTTCCATTCATATGTTTTTGGACCAGAAAGTTTGTTCCTAGAACTAGTCGGTGTTATCAAAGGCGCGCTTAAGCCCCGAAGCGAGGCTCAAAACGTGTTGAGCGCTTCGCTCGCTTTATGTGCGCTTTAGTGTCGTCATCAAGGTTCTAAGGCAAACATTTCCTTGCCAATGAGCCTCTTATGAAGAAGTGAAGCTAAATAATTGATATTTCACTTTATCATAATTTTTTTTCAAATTATTTGGTCATATATTTGTCATTCATGTTTATAATTATTAGTCTTGGACTAAACATATATATTTTATTCTTTTCTCCCTTTGCGCCTTTTTTTGTTAAAGCCCACGCTTTATTTGCACTTTGCGCTTAAAGCCCCCACAGACCTTAGAGCTTTTTTGCGCTTTTTGCCTTTGATAACACTGGAACTAGTTCTGCATTTTATTAGATAGATTTAAATGAAGATGAACCCATAATATCCCCAAAATTGGAACTGTTGTAATACAGTGAAATCAATGTGAGATGTATTAATAGTCAAGAACGAAACTAATACTGTGACAAGACAAACTTAAGAGAGGTAAGTGCAAAATAAATCTTCATTTAGTGTGGGTAGATCTGGAGAAGCTGAGAAGAAAACACTCACCTTGAGCTGTTTTTTTTTTAGTTGATTTCTGGTCTTTGTAATGGACTGAACTTGTTTGTACTTTCTCATTTCTTTTATTGTCTTTAATCTCCATGCCAGGATGACTTATTGTTTTCTTTTTAAAGAATCTCTGTGGTAAGATTTGCTTATTTAGTTAAAAAGTAGAATGTTGAGCACCCTTAGAAAACATTCACCTTGAGCTGGATTTTTTTTTTTTAAGTTGATTTCTGATCTTTGTAATTAAGGGTGTCAAATGGGCGGGTTGAGTTGAAGTTGGAGATATTAAAATGGGTTGAAATAGAAATAGGGTTGGGTCCTGATCCGCCCAAGTTTACTTTGGGCTCAAATGAGCTTAAAAACGGTTTGGGTCTTGACCTGCCTAGTTTGACCCGCGTAATCTCGATAATTTTAATATATTGTTATTTAAGTTTTATAATCACAATTTGAATTTCAACTCAAGAAATTTTTTAAAAAAGAAGTTACAAATGGATAGATAAATCTTATAAGATATAAAATTGATAGTAATTCATACCTTCAAAATTGATAGTGTTATGATAGGCGAGGGCGACGCCTCACCTCTGTCTTGCAAGGAGAGCAGTGGCAATAAAAGGTGATAAGAAGGCAACGAGTCGAGATGAGGAGTTCGCCTTTTCAAAAAAAGAAAAAACCTCAGCCTTCCAACTTACCTCTTTTCAGTTGACAGAGTTCTCCATCTTTTCCTTGTTCTCTTCTTTCATAGCCATCTGGAGAAGATTTATGGTAGGGAAATATGGTTTACTTACTCAATGGACAACTGAGGAAGTTGTGGGCACCATTGGGTGTAGTGTTTGGAAACCATAAGAAGACTGTGGCCCAGTTCAAAAATAACATCTCAATCACTGTGGGTAATGGTTTAAAAACTGACTTTTGGAATGAGGTGTGGATTGGAGAAGATAGTCTTAGAAACTCTTTTCCACACCTATATACCTTAAGTCTTCAGAGGAATGCCAAGGTTGCCCAAGTTTGGAGCCAACAGGGTTGGGATCTCTTATTTAGAAGAGCATTTAATGACTGGGAAATTGGAGAAGTTGCCAATTTATTGGAAGTTCTAAACTCACATCCAGTTGTATCTATGAGACATGACATACTAGATGGAAACTACACAACAAGGGGGTGTTCACAGTGAAATCATGTTATTGGAGTCTTAACACACTAAGAAAAGAACTCTGGTGGAGAACTATCCCAGCATGCATATGGTGGACTCTTTGGAAAGAAAGGAACTCACGGTGCTTTGATGGACACAAAACTAACTTATAGAATATTAGAATGAATTGTATAAGCCTTTTGTTTTATTGGTGTAAACAAAATCTGAGAGGGAGATAATAGAATTAATTGATTTTATAGTAAACTTGTAAAGAATACCTTATGTGGGATGTAAGTTTCCAATTCATCATTTTTTGGATGATGAATCTTTTGGTGTGAATACAAGGTTGCCCTTTTCTAGAAAAAATCCTAGCAAAAGGGAGGCTTAGAAAAGCACCCAAGGGTGTGACTTAGTGATCAATGAAGTGGTTGTAAACTCTGAGGTCGTAGGTTCAAAACTCAGTTGAGACAAAAAACACTAGGTGATTATTCCTACCTGTCCTATCTTTGATGGACAAAGTTACTTGATACCTGCTGATGGTGGAAAGTGACATGTCTCCTGTGGAATTATTGGAGATGGGTGAAAGCTGGCTCGCACACCACAGTCATAAAAAAAGAACAAAAAGAGAAGCTTAGAAAAGCAAAAATTTGATGAAACCAAGATGATCTTACGGGAGCGCGCTGTAACTGCTTTGGCATCCCGTTCTATGATGTAGGGGATCCCTTTTAATTGTGTCGATTACTTAACTTTTGATAAATTCACTGAGTTCGTAGGACAACATAGCCTAGGGATGAAGCCCCATAGCTATCTCAAAGTTAAGAGTTTCTCATTTAAAAATGTGGTGAAGAAGATAGACAAGATTGTTGAGCAACATTAAGTACAATGGATGAAGTTAGGATGTTCCATTATGATGGACAAATGGACAACACAAAATGGAACCTTTTGTGTCCTCGTCGACTCTGATGAACCCTCCATTTTTTTCCAATGAATTTGAAGGTATTGAATGATCAAGCATTCAATGAGATCCAAAAGCTTTAATTGAGATACTTTGTGAAGGTGCTTGCCCTTTCTTTCCGCCAGAATATGGTGACCACTCCAAAACATTCCCGTTTCAAGCAAGCTCTAACTACCTCCTATCTCAATGGGAATTCAAAAAGGAAAAGATTGTGGTCAATTGGAGTAATTTTCTGGTATGTGGTGATTTTTTATCTCGAGACAAACCATATTTGGATAATTTCTGCCTTTCGGATGTGGTTGAAAGGATCACTGGATCTTCCAATTAGACACCTAGCAATAGGATGATTGCTATCTTACCAAGCAGAGTTGTTGCTGCCTCTGCTGGCTAGTTCAGAATAGTTGTAGCTGCAAAAAAGGATTTTGTTAATGGCGTCGACGGTGCAAATGAACGTTGATTCTTCAGATTACGGAGGATTCTCACTGCAATTTCTGTCTAACAATAAATCATTCTCTGGTTCTTTTTCTGATCTCCTACTCACACTTCCACACTCAAGAACCGACTATATATGTTGTATAGTCTTGATAGACCCTGGATAGATTAGATTGTTGTTTCCTTCTCCATCTTCTGTATAAATCTCCTGCCCCTTTAGATGCTATACGAAGGATTGTGCACATCCAACAGAGGTTATTTTCGTTTATCTTGATACTGTAAAGCGTTTGCCTCATTCCATGGTTGAGAACCAACTGATGCGATCATCACTAATGTTTGCTAACTCAAATGATTTATCATCTGAAACAAAGATTAGGTTGCCACCCATAGTGTTATAAAAACTTTCAACAAAGAAGGCCTCACTCGAGAATGTAGGAAAAAAAGGGGTAATGACACAGTTCCCAAGTCAGACCTAAAAGAGGCATTTTTTTCAAAAGTGCTCTGACTTTTTACCCCGACTGTCAATATCTACTCAAGATTCTCTGATACCTTGAGTACTAGGGCCTTGGTTTATTGAACTTTTTTTTTATTGAGTGAAGTGGTGAAAATACCTCCAAACTTGACACAAATGATTACTCCAGTCCCCGAACTATGCCAAGTAATAAAACACCCTTACACTTATCTAAAGGAACTTAAATACACCTCGATCTGCCACAAGAAAATAATGTGTAATCACTTGCGGTCCAGCTGGAGTATTGTGCTGATGTATTGTGATGTGTCCTCCATGTAGATAGTGTAAAACCACTTCACTCTATTATTACCTACCCAACTAAAATAACCTCACCCGATCATGTTCTCAAAAGAACTCATCTATCTCTATCCAAATTCTCTCTCAAAAGGACCCATCTCTCTCAAAATTGCAAACTAACCCCTTTGATTTCAATGAAAATCAAAGGGTTTTAGCCTAGAAATCTTTGATTCGAAGATTTAGGCTAGGGTTTTAGCTCATGTGAGAAATATAGGAGAAAATATTATTGAATTGTGTCTCTACATTATCACATTGAGACCCTATTTATAAGCACTACATTAGACTCCTTTTCCAACTAAGACACTACTTTATAATCCTTTTCCAAGTAGGATTCTATATACTATTCATATTCTAAGTAGGATCGTATATACTATTTTTGTTTCTATTCATATTCTAACATATTTGTGATTTATATAGCTTGGGGGTCGTGATTTTGGTTAGGGTTCTATTGGGTTGTTAGTTTCGATCGCCGACACTTTTACTCCGTTGTTCTTTTGTTCCTTTTATCAAATATTTTAGTCATCTTCTTCAAAAGTTAGTGCTGCTTCAAATAATCAATTTCTATTTTTAATTAGGGAGTCTGAAAATTAGTTAGCATTTGAAGAGCATGAGTTAAAGGAGGAAACTTAGAGCCTATTTTGATTGGCTTATTTTAAGTGCTTCTAAGCTTAAATAACTTTTAAGCATTTTTATAGTGTTTGGGTAAATTAAAAAAAGGCTTATAAGCACTTGGTTTAAAGCTAAAATGATAAAAATAAATCAATGAAAAGCCAATCCAAATAGGCTCTTAAAAATTTGAGTTCTAATTTGAGATATGTTTTAATAGAGGAAACTTACATTTGAGGTGCTTTTTTTTTTTTATGACAAGGGAAACTCGCTGCCACTACTCTTTGGGTGCGCACAGGGTAGAAACCTCGCTCCCATGCAATAGCTCGCAAATCACATAAGAGAGGTAACCCGCACCAGGCTTGACCCAAAAGGCAAACCCCTTGCTTTCGCTAGCAAGGGGTTTCGAACTTGAGACCTCCAACATAGAAGTCCCAAGCCCAAACCACTGTGCCACCTCGAAGGATAATTTGAGGTGTGTTTGTGGTATGTTTTAATGTAGGGAACTTAAATTTGAGGTGTGTTTGAGGTATGTTTTAATGGAGGAAACTTTTTTTTTTTTGGATGACAAGGGAAACTTGCAACCGCTACCCTTTGGGTGCGCACAGGGTAAAACCCCCGCTCCTATGCAATAGCTTGCAAACCACATAGGAGAGGTAACCCACACTAGGCAAACCCGGTGCGACGAGCTCGACCCAGAAGGCAAACCCGCAAGGGGTTTCGAACTTGAGACCTCCAACATGAAAGTCCCAAGCCTAAACCACTGGACCACCCCGAAGGGTTAATGGAGGAAACTTAAATAGGAAGAAGAAGAAGGGTTATTATAGTTATTAGGGTCTTCTACCAAAAAAAAGTTATTAGGGTCTTTTAAAATTAACGGGAAAAGTAAAAATGAGTTTTTCTACCCTTTTTCAAATGTTTGCTGCTTAGGTGCCATTTTTATTAAGAGTGTCACACTCCTTCAAGGGTGTGAGACCCACTTGCTATGCAATCTGGTAGATTGGAGGTGTATTTAAGCATGCCAAGTTTGGGGGTGTTGCACCACTTCACTCTTTTTATTTTTGAAGTTGGTCGAGTTTTTTCTCAAAAAATAATAGTTTGATTTCTAGCGAATAGGTTATAAAACATGCCACTTCTATAATTTTATTAATATCTTTTTCTGCTTGCTTTAAATGCTATTTATAAGAAAGTTGCTTGCTCAAAAGTTCTGACGAGTAAGTCGATAAGTATATCATTCTTGCATGGATGTTTCCTGTTTATTGCAGCTACAATCCTGCTGTTCCAATGCGTCCTGCCGGTTGGCCAGTTCCTCCTCGCCTCCATCCTTGGTATCCACAGTATCCTGCTGTCATGTTTCCACCTCCTGCACCTATGGGTTTGCCGCAACAACCACTGTTTCCTGTGCAGAATGTGAGGCCTCCAGTGCAAGCAACTGCACCGCCTATACTTCAACCATCACTACCTGTTGCTCCTCCAGGACTGCCAGTATCTACCCCACCTGTTCCTGTGTCTCAACCATTGTTTCCTGTGGTTCCTAACAACAATTTTGTTCAAAGTTTGCCAATGCTGACAGCAAGTGTGCCATTAAGCTCACCTGCTGAAGTGAACAACTCAATTGCCCCTAAAATGGGTAACTGTTCTCCTTCAACCATTGGCTATCAGGTTCCAGGTAACCAATGCTTATTCTCTCGTTGACCTGTATTGTTAAAATTTGTAATGCTTGTCTTTTGGTGGAACTAAGGCCACATCGTTCTGTGGCCAGAGATAGGATTGAAACAAATAGGATACCTTTGTTTCAATCATTATTCAAAGAGTTCTTTTCTTTTTCCAATTGCAATACAAATTCTATTGGTTATACTTGATTCTTCCACAACCCCCTCCCCCTTTCTCCATCTAATTATGGAAAAGTGGTTTCAGCATCTTGCAGAGATACACTTTGTTATTGTCATTGTTGAGGTGATAGTGTGATGTTCTATTTGGTTGCACATACATGTATCGTAGAACTTGTATATACTTCAAATTTTTCTGCATCTTTAGTTTCATGGATTATTTGTTGACTTCGGCATTATAAGATCTCTACTAGCAGCCTCCATAGCTTTTATTCAATGGCAAAGGTAGTATGCCGCGGAATGTGTAGTATATGTAAGTCACGAGTTCAAATCTTAGCTTAGTATTCAAGTAGAGAAGGGTAGATGCGTGGGCTCATTATCATGAGTTTCGAAGTTAGAAACGACAGATTTCTCAGTTATTCCCAAACAAAATCCTTA
Source organism: Solanum pinnatisectum (assembly GCA_035578085.1). NCBI lineage: Eukaryota > Viridiplantae > Streptophyta > Magnoliopsida > Solanales > Solanaceae > Solanum > Solanum pinnatisectum. Next base: position 13,541,022 of record CM069077.1, read on the forward strand.
GTAGTGATGTAATAGCTACTCGTGTATGTTGATGGGATTTGATAGTCAATCTGTTCACGAAGAGTTTACACGGATGTTAAAGTATATGATGTGTCTTGTGATGTCAATCATTGTGGAAAAGAAAAAAGGATACATCTTTTCTCTTCTCTCGATTCACTTCAGCTGTTTTGAAATTCTTGATTGATTCTGTGTTATCATTCTATGCATCTTCTTTATTAGTTAATGTGGGAGAATGTGAGTCTTGCTTTTTATAGGCCAACTGTTGATGATGTGGGTAACTCTTTGTATGACTTCATTGCCCACTCAAAACTTTCAAAAAAGTTGATAATTCTTTTTTTCGCATTTCATTTTTCCTTTGCAGGCCCAGCATTAGTAAATTTACATTCTTATGCCTCTGGCCCTAATACTGGTGGACCCTCAATTGGACCACCTCCTGTAATTACAAACAAAGCTCCAGCGTCAAATGAGGTCTACTTGGTTTGGGATGATGACGCTATGTCCATGGTTTGTACTCTTTGCTTTTTCTCGTGGAATTCATTTATTTTCGGTAACTGTGATACTGAATGGTGGTCTGCAATTTTACAGGAGGAAAGACGAATGTCCTTACCAAAGTACCAGGTGCATGATGAGACTAGCCAGGTAAGTTATCATTACCTAGAACTAGTATTCTTTCTTCTGGATATGGACTTGAGTTGCACGCCTGTCGAGAGGTGTTGCATTCCATTTCTCAGATTCAGTTGTTTTACTATTCTTTCCTTGTCGTTAAGCAAGTTGTCCCCATTCTCCTTCCTCTTGCTGAAACTATTTAATGAACTCTTTGAAGAATATCTGATAATCCAATCAATCATACTTTATGTTTCAACCCCATTAGTTCATGGGCTGTTCTCTTTGGCCACTCTCTGGTTGGCAAGGAATCCTAATAAGTGTGGTCATCGAAAGATTCAAGTATGTATTTTCATTATCTTTTGCTCGTAATTAAGTAATGATATTTCTGTCAAGGAGGTGAGCATCTGCTCTGAGGAACAGGATTATGAATCGAGTGTATGTATTTGTTCTTGGAAATTTCATTTTGTGTTTATATCTTCGCCTGTGCTTGGCCTTGAAAAGATTTGGGTTTGGGTGAGCAAGCGTACACTACCAGATGCCTTGTAAATTATATTGATTATACTATTGACATATGGTCAAACAGAGGTTCAATGTTGGCTCAGGTCAGATTCTTTTGCCGGGTTAGGAATCTCATTGTATCAGAAGCATCCTATAATTTTCCACTTGTTCGTAATTCTGAGTACTATCGGTATTTCTGTCTTAAGAACTGTTTGTGGTTTCTTCTTTCAGATGACCTCAATAAATGCAGCAATAGACAGAAGAATCTCAGAAAGCAGGCTTGCTGGGAGTATGGCTTTCTAGACATTAGCAACATCTAGTGCTATAGTTTTCCTTTGATGCAGGGTGCTCGCAACTCCAGGAATACTACTCTTTGCATATCAGTTTTGGATGTAAAATCCTTTCAAGAGCCGTTTATTTTTACCCTGTATTGGGGAAAGGAAGACAGAAGGGGAACACATTTTTCTTTAGGGTGTGTTAGGTACAGATCTCCTCTTCTCGTGTTCGATTGGTTAAAACTTTTGAAAAATATTTTGTTTTGGAAGACGGACTCTTTAAAAAAGTAAAATGACTTTTCTAAATGAAGGTAGGGTAAACAAGTTGTTGTCTCAATCCTACACCCAACACCACCCCATCCCCCATCTTATAGTTTTGTTTTAGATATATTCAAATGTTTTTAGCATAATATTTTTTATTTGTATACCAAAAACTACAGTATTTTCCTGAAGAATATATTTTTCATAAAAACAATTTTTCTCTCTATCGAACACCTTTAATCTTTACCGTTGAATTGATCCCATCCCAAAGTGGATTAGCTTCATACATGTCAATTGTTGCTGATTTTATTATTTAAGGTCTTCTATTTGCAGTTAACCCAACGAAAAAGAGGCATTTTATACGATTATTCGCCTTTCAAAGGACTTGGCATCTGATATGATTAAGTGAGGAAATTTATTGAAAAAAGAGGACATGTGTCATGCATTATGTTTAAACATAATACATAAACATACCCTTTAATTTAGCTTAAATTGACATTTATACTTTTGAACTTTGAACGTGCCCACATGGACATTCAACTTGTATGAAATTGAATGACTAGATACACACATCCTATGAGACACAACACACATAGGATTCCATGGAGGATGCATTTGCCATGTAGGGTGACACATAGAACGCATATGTCCATTTGTTCAATTTTCTTCCCATTTAAGTATTTGTTTGTGCACATCCAAAGTTGGAGGACATAAATGCAAGCTAAAGCTAAGTCAAATGACACATTTATGTATTATACCTTATTTGTATTTGGCATCTTTCCTTATTTAGCATTTTTACCATTAGTATTGTATTGTAATTATCATTCCTCCCAATGTAATGTATAGAGTGAATTAGAAAAAATAATGTGTGCATTAGCTTTGTTTATTGCTACTATTTTGTTTGGTATATTTTTTAAACTTATGCATAGTTATACATTCTATTTGATATTAAAGTTATATATATAACTAATACAAGATGATTCATGATATTGGATAATGTAAAAGGTTTTAATGCATGCATTAACATGATTAATGATGTGTTGCCTCTCAAAATCTTTTTCACATCCTTCCCAATTTCCACCATTCAATGTTTCTTTCTTTTGCCTTTATGCTACAACCCTCGTTTAATAATCTGTGAAAATTAATTAGGGCTATGACCATATTCAGTATCTTTTTCACATCCTTCCCAATTTCCACCATTCAATGTTTCTTTCTTTAATTTCTTTCTTTTGCCTTTATGCTACAGCCCTCATTTAATAATCTATGAAAATTAATTAGGGGTATGACCATATTCAGTTTAACATACTTGACTTTTGAATAGTGAGACACTACTACAAAAATAAAAATTGCAGTTTCCACTTTTCTCATATAGAAAGTGACGATACATTTAGATTCCATCTTCTTAACCTGCTTATTTAATTTTAATTACTAGAGAATAAAACAAGCTCAAATATGGATCAAAGTTGATACGAAAGGGCTGATTCAAAGTTTAAACTTTGAATGAAAAAAGCCCTAACAAAGTAGTGGTAAGCTTGCCGTCAATGGCTTCGTCGTCCGGTGGTCAGGCCACTGGAGGGGCTGCCTATCAAATCAAAACACCTACCCAATTAGAAGGAGAGATCCCCTTACCCACTGCTGGCAAAGTGCATTATGCAACTTTGTTAAAACCAGCATCCATGAACATGAGCAATAAGAATCCTTTGAAACCAACACCCACCATACCAATTAAGCCAGTTACAATGCTTCATGGAGAACCATACATCAAATGGACTGAAGAGGAAGTGGCACACATGGATGTTATTGAGAATCTACTACATGCTGTTGTAGGCAAATTCTCATATGGATGGCCAGAGTTAGATCTTCTTCGCAAAATCATACCTGCACACTGTGGAGTTAAAGGGGAATGTCAAATAGGCCTTTTCAGAAGTAGACATGTACTGATAAGATTAACATTGCTAGAAGACTTTGTGAATTTAATGTCGAAGCTTGCATACTATATCTCTGATAAGGAAGGATACTCTTACCAGATGAGGACATTCATATATGATTCGAAGTTCAAAATTGAGGAGGAAACTCCTAAAGCAACGGCATGGATTTCTTTTCCGAATCTCCTCCTTACTTTTTTTGTGAAGGAATCCCTATTTACTATTGCTTCAGCAGTTGGCAGACCCTTACACCTTGATCTGGCGACAGTTAACAAAACTAGACCAAGTTGTGCGATAGTGAAAGTTTTAGTAGATCTGCTCTCTCATTTACCCAACTCTGTTAGGATGGATATTGAAGATGAGAAGTCAGGGGCTATAAGGACAGTTATGGTGAGATATACTATGACCACCTTCCTAAATATTGCAAAGAATGTAGGCTTCAAGGTCATAATGAATACGATTGTAGAGTCATTAACCCATAACTTGCTCATGATGGTAATGAAAAGGGGGAAGATGTTAATGAATCAGATACACAACATGTTGCAAATGTGATGAGTAACAAGCAAAAGGCAGAAAATATAGATATGCAGGAAAGATACAAGGGTACAGAGAAATTTTCTAGGGGCTATCATAATTCAGCTAGAATCTTGTCTAGTGGGAGAGTGATTGGCAATCCAGGACATTGGAATCCAATAAGAGATGAAAGAGTATACACAACAAGTGAAGCGGCAGGAGCTGTCAACAACAAAGATGGAAAAGGGAATAAGTTGGGGAGTACAAGCACAAATAGCACATTGCCTACAAGAAATCAATATGAGACATTATCAGAGGAGACACACTCAATAGATGATTCACAAGATAAATGCAATGAGGATGACCCAAGGAAAAGTAGAGCAAACAAAGAAGTGGATACAGTAGGAGCACAACAAAGTCATCAGAATGTAGAAGCGGATTCTGCGGAATTACAAATAATGAATAAAGGGAAAAGAGACACTGCTGAGACTTCTACCAAAAGGGTCAGGGATCATTCTGGGAAGAACAATGTGGAAAAGCTACAACCTATACAAGCTCCAATTAGGGAGACAACAAACTCTCCTCAGAAGACTGTCATCAAGGAGAATGAAAAAGATGATGTTACTAAGCAAAGTTGGGGAGACAGAATGGAAGAGATAGAGGGGTCAGATGCATTAAGTCAGACATCTGCAGTTAGATTGGGGGTCAACTCTTATGATACTACAAAAGTGCACAAAAGGGGTGAAAGCTCAGGAGAATCATTGTTGTCAGATGGAAAAACCAAGAAATCAGTGAGATTAGGGAAACAATTTCAGAATCATCAATGCCCAATCAGATTGACCAAGGGCAGGGGGGAAAATTAGAACAAATGGGGTCAAAAGACAAACCTCCAGATGACCAGGTTATTTCCATATGCATTGAAGGTATAGAAGACAAGGAAACAACAAATATGGTACCAAGCATAGGGGAAACAGTAGAACCACAGCAGCAGAAACAAATGATGGTTTATACAACACAATTATCCTCAAATGCAATGCTACGAGAAATAGTCTCCCATAAAGTGACTGACCTGGAACTACAGACAGCTACAGAAGAGTCACAAAAGATAGAGAAGAAAGGGGACAAGAAATCAATACAGAAACTGTAAGAAGGATAGCAACGGAAGCAGACCTGTCTCTGAAAGCCCTAGAAAAGAGTTTGAAGAAAGCAAAGACTCAAGAAAATCAGCAACGCAAGAGGACTGCACCAAAGAGAACAGCAACAAGCAGACATAAATGATGATTAAAGCACTACTATGGAATATTAGGTCAGTGAAGACCCAACAAGCATTCCAAAGATTAGTTATGTTACAAAGGAAGCACAAGTTTTCTATAGTTGCTCTTTTGGAACCCTTTCAAAACTTTAGACACATCCAAAAATATAGAAGAAGATTGGGTATGGATTTAGTGGAGACCAACAACAATGGGAAAATTTGGTTATTTGGGGATGCCGCTATACAATGGGAAGTAATAATGAATACTCATCAGCAAATCACTGTGAAGTGGAATCATCAGGATATTGACAAGGATATTATTTCTACTTTTGTCTATGCTAAGTGTAATGAAGGGGACAGACAAGAGTTATGGGAGAATCTATACCAACTGGCAAGCTCTATGGACTCACCATGGCAGGTGGGCGGCGATTTCAATGTCATTCTATCAGATGAAGAAAAATTAGGAGGTTTACCGGTCACACAAGCTGAATGTGAGGAATTTGCTTTCTGTATCAATTCATGTGGCCTATTTGACATGGGTTTTAAAGGAAGTCCCTTCACATGGTGGAATGGTAGAGCAGCTAAGGTTGTATTTTTAAGAGACTGGATAGAATTGTGGTGAATATAGCGTTTCAGAATATTTTCCCACTAATTGAAGTGGAACATCTCTCTAAAATAGGCTCAGATCATTCCCCCATGGTACTATCTTGTGGAACAGAGGCTGTCAACTATGTCAAACCATTCCGATTTTTAAATTTCTGGACTCAGCAGTTCAGATTTGACTGTTTGCAGCATGGGAGCAGATTCCCCAAAAAATCCCTGGGAACAATGAAAAAAAAAGATATCTCAGTAACGAAAACTATAGGGGGCTGTATTGGCGAGATCCAACGGTGAACAGCTGCCCAAAAGAAAAACCGCCTGGAAGTCCGAGGACCTTTAGTACTGTACTCTACCCATGACACGTTTAAGGAGACGGTAATACAAAATTGGAAAAATGATTTTGCAGAGTCTCCTTATCTGGCTTTTAAGCAGAAACTAAAAAAATCTCAAAGGAGCTTTGGCCAAATGGAGTAGGGAAGCCTTTGGAGATATTTTTAAACAGGGAGGAGGTAGTCAAAGTGAAGGAAGGATTGTTTGAAGAAGACCCTAGCATTGTGAACAGAGTTATTCTCCAAAAGGCACAAGCAGAACTGAAAAAGTATTTAAACATTGAGGAGCAATACAGGAAGCAAAAAGCAAATCTTTTGTGGTATACACAGGGTGACAGAAATACCAGCTTCTTTCACAATTATGTCACTGACAAAATGAGAAAACTACAGGTAAATAACATAAAAGATGGTAATGGGAACTGGCTGGACTTAATGGACCTCATCAAATTAGAAGCTGTTGACTTCTTTCAGAAGCAATTTACCCAAGAAGAGGATATTATTGACTTCGAATTGCTAAAACATATCCCTACTATGATTGCTCAAGAACAGAATATGACCTCATGCTCTTGTCCATCCAAGGACGAGGTCAAACAGGCAGTGTTTGCTTTAAAGGGGGACAGTGCTAGTGGATCAGATGGATTTACAGGTATGTTCTATCAGCAGTGTTGGGATATAGTTGGAGATGATGTGCATGCTGTGGTTCTATCTCTATTTGATGGAGCTAAACTTCCCAAATCTTTCACTCATACTAATTTGATCCTAATTTCCCAAAAAGCATCATGTTCAAACCTTTTCTGATATGCGACCTATTAGTCCATCCAACTTCATTAATAAGGTTATATCCAGAGTTGTTCATGGAAGATTAGAAAAGATATTACCATCATTAATTTCTTCAAATCAGTCAGGCTTTGTGAAGGGAAGGAGCATATTTGAGAACATATTGCTCACACAGGAGATAGTCTCAGACATAAGAATCAGAGGAAAACCATTAAGCTAGACATGTCCAAAGCCTATGATAGAGTCTCTTGGAAATACCTAATGCATGTTCTAAGGAGAATGGGTTTTGCAGAACACTTCATTAACATTATATGGAGACTAATTGCAAATAATTGGTACTCAGTACTTCTAAATGGTCAGGCAACAAGATTCTTTCATTCAACAAGAGGTGTTAAGCAAGAAGACCCTCTCTTTCCCTCCCTGTTTCTATTATCAGCTGAGGTGCTATCAAGGGCCTTAAACTCACTGTTTGAAAACAACAACTATATAAAGTGGTCATCCCCTCTAAACCATTTAGCATATGATGGTGACACCATTGTATTTGCCTCATCTCACGGAGACTCACTAAAAAGTATCATGGAAGTGTTGAGAAGGTATGAACAGACCTCTGGGCAAAAAATTAATAAGGAGAAGAGCTCATACTACATGTACTCCAAGGTAGGTAATGACCTTATTCAATCTGTGGGAGAAGCTACTGGGTTCTCAAGGGGACAATTTCCTCTCACATATCTAGGGTGTCCTATCTTTCACACAAAAAAGAGGAAGATATACTATGCTGATCTTATCAAAAAGGTGAAAGGGAGACTTCACTTATGGAAAGGTAAATTACTATCATTTGGAGGCAAAGCTATACTTATAAAGAGTGTCTTGCAAACCATGCCTATCCATCTCCTATCAGTTCTGGCACCTCCTAAATGTGTGTTGAATGATCTGCACAAGATCTTTGCTAGATTCTTTTGGAGTAATAATGGGGAAGCGAACAGTAGACATTAGGTTGCATGGAAAGATGTCTGCTTACCAACCCAGGAAGGCGGACTGGGGTTTAAATCCCTATTTGATGTGTCAAATGCCCTCTTTGCAAAGTTGTGGTGGAGGTTCAGGACCAGCAAGTCACTATGGTCTAATTATATGTGGAATAAATATTGTAAGAAGATTATTCCTAATCTCATACAATGGAAAGGTGGGACTCAAGTTTGGAAAAAGATGTTGGAAGCTAGAGAAGGAGTTGAGCATGAAATTTGGTGGGAAATAAAAGGGGGGTCTACTCATATTTGGTATGAAAACTGGTATAAATTAGGGGTCTTATATGATGTGGTACCTAGAGATTTCCCAATCAATGAAACGGTGGAAGATGTCTCAGATCTAATAGAAGCAGGTAGATGGAAAGAACAAACTCTGCAACATATTTTCCCAGAAGATATTGTGGAGCACATCAAAGAAGAGATCCACATAGAGCCTTTACAAGGGACATGGGGCATACCTTGGTGGATGCCTACTACCTCTGGAAAATTTACAATTAACAGTGCTTGGGAAATGCTAAGACATAAAAAGCAGATACAGGACGACTACACACAACTATGGAGTAAGGGAATGGCATTCAAAATATCTTTTTTCTTATGGAGATTATGGAAGAATAAGGTGCCTACAGATGATAAGTTAATGAGAATGACGGTAACAATGGTATCAAGATGTTATTGTTGCAGGATACCACAACAAGAAACCATACAGCATTTGTCATGACGGGTAGATTTGCAGCAGGGGTGTGGAGAGTATTTCTAGAGGCAACAGGTATTCAATTATATATGGTACAATTACATCAAGGTATTAGAGCATGTTGGGAAGTAGAATGTGGAGAAAAAGTAAAACCAGTGATACAGGCCCTACCAGCTATGGTTACTTGGGAATTGTGGAAAAGGAGAAATAATATCAAACATGGAGGAAAGGTGAGCTTTAGAAGAGTGGTACATGAGATCAACAATAATCTGAATTTCCTAGCTAGAATAAGATATCCATCGCTAAAAAATATCCCAACTCTTTGGCCTGATCTTATAGATTATCTGGAGAAACTACAACCAACGATAATTACCAAGATAGTGCATTGGAAATTGCCTGAAGAGAGATGGTTTAAATGCAATACTGATGGAGCATCCAGGGGTAATCCTGGATCTAGTTCCTATGGATTTTGTGTGAGGGATTGGAAAGGAGATTTGCTTTTTGCCCAATGTGAGGAGAATGGAATAACTCCTAATGTAGTTGCTGAAGCTAGAGCAGTCCTGGAAGGATTGAACTACTATGTAGAACAAGAGATCCATCCCCTAATGTTGGAAACAGATTCATTACTGATCAAGAATGTTGTAGATGAAATTTGGGAGACACCATGGTGTATTATATCTGAAGTGAACAGAATTAGAAGATTGCAGAAGAGCTTCAATGTGATAATATAACATGAATACAGGGAAGGCAACAGTCTGGCAGATTATTTATCTAACATAGCTTTTGATTTTGCAGGCACATCCAAATTTTATTCCTTTTCTGAACTGCCTAGTAAAGGGAGGAAAATCATCAACATGGACAAACATCAAGGCCCATGTCTAAGGATCAGGAATGCAAGGAATGAAGGGCCTAATGGTGTGCAGTATTGATGTTGTAACTCAAGTATTGGTAGCCTTACAATGTGTGGTATTAGCCTTGGCTCATCCTATTGAAAAGTTATCAACACTTGAGGAACAACATCCATATTGCAACCAAAAGGTCATTAGCAGAAGATGAAGATAATTTGGAACCCTGCGGTCATAAGTTCTCTACTCTAAAATGCAGCTAATAAGTGGAAACCTTGAACAACTTAGTCCATTATGTAGCTTGGAGAATTACTCCGTCTTGTTGTAAACCATGACTCTGGTGAGAGCTCTGAGGGTCAATTTAATGGGGTCAACTAAAGGCGACAGAATGCTACTTAGTCAAGGGAAACACACAATAGCAACATACAGAGTAGACTGACATGAGCTATTACAGGAGTGTCCAAATTAACAATAAGCAAATATTAGACAAAATGACTAAACAAGAGGAATAATCTCTCAAGATACTTGCAGATCTAGAAAGAGAAATCACATAACTAGTCTGGATGACTTACGTTGAGCAGAGCCAACTGTGGAGCAGCCATTGACGATCGGAGTTACTCGAAAGTTACCTGCAGTGGCATCGAACCCATTGTGGAGCTGGACATTACAGGTGTTGCACGGAACATCAAGAGCCACTCAAGGAAGATGGAGAGGAAATGGGTCCTAGTTGGGTGGGATCTGGTGTTGTCCAGATTTAATTTGTATTTACTTATATGTTGTCTTGTATTTTGTGATGAACCTTTTATATATATAAATAAAATAGGGAAAAGGGTCAAAAATATCTCTTTAACTTTAGTGTATTAGTTGATTATACCTCTACCGTTAAACCAAAGTTATTTTTACCCTCTCCGTTACTAATTTCATCATTTATACCCCTCAATTGACGAAAACCCCAAATTGACTCAAATTAACCCAATTTTTTTAAAAAATACCCATTTCTTATTTTAAACCCAATACCCCAACCCCTTTATGTATAACTCGTATAACCTTTTACCCATTGTAGTTTTCTTTGATGTTGTAGCTCTTGTGTCTTGTGTTGTTTTCCTACCATTGCTCTCTATGTCCTGATTGTTGATACCATTGGAGCTTTGCATCACCTGTAAATTCTTGCTTGAATTATTGGTCTCCTTTGCCTCCCTTACCTGATTGATTTCTTTATTCTTCTTTACTTTCATATTACCTTCTTGTTGAGCTGCATTTGATCTTACATTTTTTGTATTGACCTGCATTCCAAAAGAGAAATTGGAAGAGTTCGATGACTCCCCACAATCAAATACATCAATTTACTTATTTCCTTGATTCAGCAGATCATGGGACTTGTGCAAAATTATAGCTTAACCTTCTGATTCTTGTCCAACATGCTTCCTTAAGCCTCTATGGTGACATTCACATCAATTTGAATTTGCTCATTAGTTTCCTGAGTGGTGGGGTTACTAACACTGTTCTTTTTTGTGTAGATGTTGGTGTTAAAAGTCATCAGAGCTCCGGCGACTTTGTCGGAATCCTCCTTGTCAGTGTTCCCACCATCCATCTTACTTGTAATTTATGTGAGATGTACCTCCAGTTGAGGGGAGTAATCCCCACTAGTCGAATCTTTATGAATTTCATTGGAGGCGGCCCAAAATTGAAAGCGCAATCCTGGCGATTCTCAACAGAATTGCCTTTGTAGATATCTCAATTGGAACGATGGAATCACTTGATATTTGCTTGAATGTGGATCATGGGTAGGAGAATCCATTTCTCCATCCCAAACAACTCAAATCAAACCAGCTTGGTCCAACTCGAACATGTATGTTGATGCTTACCATCCATCAACTCTAGGTTTGGGTGTTCATGTTGATTGAGAAGGAAACTAAGGAGAAGATTGTTGGGTCCGGGCATTTGGTTTAAAATGGGGAATGAGTCTTTTTTTAAAATTTGGGTTAATTTGAGTCAATTTGGGGCTTTCCATCAAATGAGGGGCACATATGGTGAAATTAGTAACGGCAGGGATAAAACTAACTTCATTTTAACGGTAAGGGTAAAGTCAACCAATAAAATAAAGTTGAGGGGTAGTTTTGACCCTTTTCCCAATAAAATATCACCACTAAGCAAACTTAGTGGAATTAAGTTAAAAAAAAAAAGTTGATACAAAAGTTTCATATAATAAACCTTAATTAATTATATCTTTGAATTGTGATATACTAATTGTTATTATGTTTAAAAAAAAAAAAAGGCATAATACATAAATATGACCCTTAACTTGGCTTCCGCGGATAGTTATGCCCTCCAACTTTGAGCGTGCACAAGTAGACATTTAAACTTGTATAAAATTGAATAAGTAGGCACATGTGTCCTACATGGCATAATACACATAGAATGTTACGTAGGACATATGTAGGACAAATGTGTTTATTTGTTCAATTTTATACAAGTTTAAGTGTCTACTTGTGCATACCCAAAGTTAAAGGTCATAGTTGCCAGCTGACGTCAAGTTAAGGGTCATGTTTATGTATTATGCCTAAAAAAAACAACCATTCTCAACTCACTGTGTTCTTCAAAAAATTTCCTTGACCATATAAGTGAACCAAAACAAATACATATTACCATTGATGTGGACCTATATATAATAATAAGTAAATATTATAATAATTTTAGGCTGAAAATCATTTTCATCCCCCAACTTTACATTTAAAATCAAACTCCCTCCTCAATTTGAAAAATAATCAAACTTTTCCCTTTATTTTATGCCTTGTCCATTTTATATATCCTTGTTATTTCACATATATGTAATACCTCTTTATATTGCATTTAATTTATTAATCTAGGTATTTTAATGACCCTGAAGGTCATTTTTGAAAATTTCTATTTATTACCGTTTTACTCCTCCCGATAGTTGTCCCGAGTCTTGTTTGATCAATTTACGAAGTTGGTTTTGAAGTTTGATTGTAAAATGTGATTTTGGAAAGTTTAGAGTTTTGGAGAGTAAAAGTTGTTAAAAGTAGTTTTTGGTAACAACCGGAGCTACGAGTCTCGGAATGAAATTTTGTCAGTTCTATCAGCTCTGAAACGTGACTTTCGGGTTTGCTAGACTAATGGCTTGGGCCCAAAGGATTTTGGTTTGATTTTGAGTCATTAGACGAGATACGAAGAAAGTTAAGGCTTAAGTTTGACTTTAGTCAACGCTTGAGGTTAGAAAGGTCATTTTAAAGTTTTGATGATTCCACTAGGTCCAAATGGTGATATTTGATCTATTTGAAGGTTTTATTTAGTTCCCGAAGCTTTTGGATGAGTTTCATGTCCTTGTTTGAAAATCTGGAGATTCTTAAGTTAAAGTTGACTTCGGTCAACATCAGGTTAAGGTGACCTTGTTTGAATTTTTTGATGATTCTATTGACTCTGATATATCATTTTCAAGCTAGTAGCATATTTGGTTTGTGTTTGAGAGGTTTCAGATGAAGTGTGAGTGAGTTTTTAAGCTTTTTTGGTGCTTTGACTTTGTTTCAGCAATTTGTGTCAACTAAAAGGTTCGTTATTAGTTTAATGATCGAAAAATTATTCCAAAACTTCTAAAAGTTTGACCATGAATTATAGGAATGATTTGTAAAGTTTGGTGCATTTTTGCTAAGTCGAGATTGGACTTTTATCGCAATCATGAATAATTGTTTACCGAACAGAAATGATATTTGACTAGACAAACAAGCACGAAATTGAATTTCGATTGGACGAGCAGGTCCGTATCATTATTTAAGACATTCAAGAAAAAGAGGTCATTTCTCCATCGTATGAGAAGTTACGATCTTTTTAGGAAAATAAAAGTTGTTGATGCACTGGTATAAATCATTTTCATCCCCCCACTCTGCTTTTAAAATCAATTCCCTCCTCAATTTTAAACAATAATCGAAGTTCTCCTTTTATTTTATGCACTGTCCATTTTACCCTTGTTATATCACATGTATGTAATACTTCTTTATATTACATATAACTAGTATACGTGCCCGCGCGTTGCGCGGTTAGTTGATAAATGTAATACTAAATATTAATTTATTGAGAATTTAAAATTTTAACTTATTATAAGATAATATTTATAAAATTTATTTGAGAATATTAATAGTTAGCATCTTGATATTTTATAATAGAATATTTAAGTAAATAAATTAATATATAAGCTTAGTTCATTGTCTAAATTTAAAATAATAATATCTTATTATTATTTCACTTATTTATTTTTTAAATTATTTAAAATGATAAATACCATCCCTTTATCCATATTATTTGAGAATGATAACATTTAGCATCTTGATATGTTATAATAGAATATTTATAATAAATCAATATATAAGTTTAGTTCATTGTTTAATTTGACAATAATAATTTTTATCATTATTTAATTTATTTATTTATTAAATTATTTAAAATGATAAATACTATCACCCTATCCATATTATCCTCTCGTTAGAATAATAAAGATGTAAGGAAATTTAATAGTTAGATTTAAATAAAATATAACTACGAAAAATCTTATTATAATGCTAAGCATAACACCAAAAAGTTTTAATCACTTGGATACCAAAGTATAGGCATGTTATTGAAAATTTTAAATTATATCTTTTAATTATTCTAAAAGTCATATACTAACTATGTTATATATATATATATATATATATATATATGCGATATTTTAGTACAGTATATTCTTACAGTTAAATGATACTTTCATAAATTTATATCAATTTTGGATAACACATTGAACGGATAAGGATGTGTAATAAAGATAATTTTATACCATTTAATTTTTATTGCAATAAAATTTTACTAAGAAGATAGGTAAAATTAGTAAGTAAAAAGTTGTTGCATATGTATCACTTATCAAAAGATTAATATATAAAATCAAACGTTTTTCATTTCTCATTTTTTCTTCCGATATGAAGGACAATTAAATATATGTATAATTTAGAAAATTAATTATCTTATAAATGTGCTTAAGACAATTAATCAAAAATTTAAAATTGTGTACAATTTAGCAAAACTATATTACATATCTCTAGCATGCATTGATTATTTGTGTAATACACATATAATAGTATTTATATAGATCATCGATAAAGAAAATCTAGAAAAAAATATCTTATTAATTTATCCAACTATTATCAACTTAAAGATATAAAGAAGCATGTGATCTTTACTACATTATGAAATATATAACATAAATAAAATATAATTAAAATATTTCTTTGATTGGCTTGTAGATGAACTTTTGGTGAATACTTTATTTTAGTATTGAGCATTTGCTTAATAATATCAATTACATCAACAAAAAAATGAAATAATAAATTTATAAGATATCATTATTACCAAATAAATGTTAAATTTTAAATATGTGTAGTAATAACTTTACCTATAATTTTATAAGATAACATTATTATCAAACAAATGTTACACTTTAAATATATGTAGTAATAACTTTAATAATATTTCAAAAATAATAATTTAAATCCAGCGAATTCACACACTAACCATCCTGCAAAAACAAACAAACAAATTTAAAAGCATTAAATTTTTATTTATATATTTTTTCAAAAAAAATCAACAAAAACGTACATTTTTCTGTAATTATCAATGACTATATTTATATATCCGTGTTAATATTCAAGAAGATATTAAACTCAAACACATCAATACTTATAGTCGTGTGATCAGAGGCGAATCCAGGATTTCAAGAAAACGGGTGCACCGTTGCTTTAAAGATAAAATCAAAATATTTATAATAACAATAACTAAGCGAGCAATATATAAAAATTACATTACCACAAAAAATATCATCAATTTACAATTGTACTCAACAAGACTTCATATTTTGAAAACGATTTATAATAGCATCATTACTTACATTTTCAAATATATTCCGCTCTATCTTACAAACTAAACAGCCATTCAAAAATTCTTCACCAATGCTATTACGTAGATCATTTTTGATGAGTTTCATTGAGGAGAATGCTCTTTCCACACTTGCCGTAGCAAGTTCACACCCCTTTCACATTTGAAAAATAAGGGAATCACACTCCTTTCACATTAAAAAAAATAAGGGAATCACACCCCTTTCACATTAAAAAAAAAAAAAGGAATCACACACTTCAAAATTGATAATATAATATGAAACACATTCCTTACAAGTTACATCCGCAAAATATGTAAGTTTGAGATAATCAATTCTTTAGCTATTGATGATTTCCTATTATAAGTAATGACAAGATTTTTTTATATGGAAACCCTAACATTAAAGTGATACATATATATATATATATATTTTTTTTTTTTTTTTTTTTATCTTGTTAGTTTGTTTATTAAAAAGAGAAATTATAAACTAAAATTACCTTTAACTTTGACAATGATGATTTCCCTAGATTCTTGACTTGAAGTTGGAGACTTGAAGCTTCTTCTTTGTGTGGAAAATAGAAAACAAATTTGAAGTTTTTGAAGTTTTGACTTTTAGAATTTAATTTTTTTTTTTAATGAAAAACATGTCTTTAGTTAATAAAAATAAATTGAAACGAATTGGGGCTGCCTGGGATCGAACCTGCGATCTTTGTGTTGAAATCTTGCAGTTGTACCAGTGAGCCATCCAGCCATCTTGAGAACGGGTTCAACAAGTTTTAATTTAATATATTCTTTAATAATTATAGAAGTAATATATCGAGTTTAGTCGGATGACCACGGGTTCGGGTGACCCAAAATTAAAGCATAAATTCGCCCCTGCGTGTGATGGAATTACGTGGGAGAAGAATGTGATAGATATTGACTGTGAAAACATAATTGAATCTGTGGCAAGTTCTCATACATAGCCTTTATTAATTTGATGGAACTACTTGTATATCTCACTTTTTCTATTTGAAATTTATCAAACAATTCACAATTATTTATACCGTTTTAAGAGGAAAGAAATATAATCATTATTCATTATCCCTATCCCTTCCTCAGTATAATGCTTGATTCACTAATTAGTAGAGACCAAAATTTATTTGTTCGAAGGAAGTGATGTATATAAAATGGGTGGAGTTTGTGGGATTTGGAACATGGGTAGTTAATATATAAGGGTAATTATGTTTTCAATTTATAATTTGAAATTCTAACGGTAGTTATAATTGCAAGTTTTATCTTTATTTTTATCCTTAAATTTCTCCAATGATTAATTTATCAACATTTATATTTTTTGAAATAAAAATTAATAATTACTCTGACTCACAATATAAAATTTGAATTTATAAGGGGCACTAAAATCACCCTTTAAATTTATCCATTGACTAACGTATTAACATTTATATTTTTTGAGTTTAAAAATTAGTAATTACTTTAACTACACAATTTAAAATTTGAAATTATAAGGGAAGTTATGTTTGATATTTTTTTGAATCGTTTTTTTCCCTTGATTTGCTTTAAATTATTCTTTTTTTAGATTTTATATTAATTTTTGCAGTTCATTTATAAAAAATTCAAAATATCTGTTATTAATAAGATAATAATTTCCCACAAAAAAGGAAACACACATATAACTAATTACTATTAAAATTTGAATTTTAAAAAAACTGAAAAAGTTAAAATAATAGTAAAAACATGATAGTTAAACATTTTTATTTATTTTCAGATTTTAATTTAAATTATAAAATCTTCTAAAATTACAACTTTAGGATAGAACAAAAGTAGAATAAAAGTAGAATTAACTATCGGTGTAACTTTTTCGCTTTCCTTTAATGATTTCTGAATTCCTGCGTATATATAAAAAAATTCTACAAGGGAGCATTGCCAATAGAAACTCAAATGGAGATATTACTCATATAATTAGTGATAGAAACCTTAAAAACTATAAAATTGAATTGCGGATCACTATCATAAATTTATAAAATACTAATTTACTTTGATGACCCATTAATTCTCCAATAACACAATATAGATTATATTTCTATCATAATCTTTTTCTTTCAAAGCAAACATCATCACTAATTGATCTATCCCTTGTTTGATATTATGAATTTTTAAAATATAAAATTAAAATTTCATTGCCATATAATTGAAATAGTAAAACAACCGATTTCAACAATATCCAGAAGCGCCAGAATTGGCATCAAATTATACACATATACAGGCAAAATAAATGCGTTAAAAAAATATAGACTAATAAATAAAATTCATAAAAAGACATAAACCCAACTTATCAATTATTTTTAATTCATATAACTAAGAATGAATTTTCAAAGAGCAATTAAGAATTAAGAAAATTTGATCATAGAATTTTATACATAAATTCATATATACAGATACATAAAGGGAGAAATCTTACTCATTAAATTTGCCAGGAAATGACATCGTTTACTTAACGAAGTGAAGTGATAGATCCATTGGTTGTTAATGATTGATTATTGCAAGAGAGTTTGTCAATGAAAGAAAAATGATTTGGTATGAACTGATATACTACCCATTAACGATAATGCTAAACGGTTTATATTCAGTTGTTGCTAATTTGTAGGATGTGGATAATGACTAAGAAAATATTTTTTATTTATTATTATAATTTTATTGTTTCTGGTTTTTTTGTTGTTATAATTTTAGTGATTTTTCTTTGTCATACAATTTTATCTCTTCTATTTTTAAAAAATAAAGTAAATTGTGTGAGAAGTTGTAGTGATTTAAAATATGAAAACAGTAGTTAGTTTGCATTTTATTAGGAACAAATATATTTAGTTTATTTTCTTATTTCTTATTATTTAAAAAGAGTCCACTTCAACGGTTTTTAACATGTACGAATCTAAAAGCTGTTTAAATTTTTTTTTTTTAAATTGTTATTTTTTATTTAATATATCTAGAAATTAAATTGTTGTATTTATTATTTAATATATCTAGAAATTATGATGATGACATGTGGCACTATTTCCTCTCCTAGTATATATAGATAGAAGATAGACTTTATTGTTTCTGTTTTTTTTTTTTTTTTGTTATAATTTTAGTGATTTTTCTTTGTCATACAATTTTATCTCTTATATTTTTAAAAAATAAAGTAAATTGTGTGAGAAGTTGTAGTGATTTAAAACATGAAAACAGTAGTTATTTTGCATTTTATTAGGAACAAATATATTTAGTTTATTTTCTTATTATTTCAGAAGAGTCCACTTCAACCGTCTTTAAAATACACGAATTCTAAATGCTGTTTAATTTTTTTTAAAATTGTTATTTTTTTATTTAATATATCTAGAAATTAAATTGTTGTATTTATTATTTAATATATCTAGAAATTATGTGGTGATGACACGTGGCACTATTTCCTCTCCTATTATATATAGATAGATTTATTTTATTAATCTAGGTATTTATAACTTTTTCCTTAAGTTCATTAATACTATGAGTAGAATAATATTTTTATGATTTTGTCACAAAATTTAATATTATTTTTATAACCGTTATTTCAATATAGTATGCATTAATTATGTGTACATGTACGTATGCATATAATTTTGTCTCTCTCCCTCTTTTACTCCCCGTATTTCATATTAGTTGACTCTTTTAGATATGACACCTCTTTAAAAAAATAATTAGAGGTGTATTTTACTAAACTAACATTATTAATAATACTTTGAAACTTAAATTTGACTACTACTGCTACTACTATTTTATACAGTTATTTAATTCTAAGGGTAGAAATAAAAAAATATTGGATAAGTAAATTAAAAAAACTATTTTTGAAATGAGAGTCAAGTATTGTTTATATATATAAATAAGTTTTGATTGGCAATGATGGAGTATTACATAAATTATGTTTTAAAATCTAAACAAATACAATCTTTGAAAATTTGACTTTAAGTAAATTAATTATTTTGTATCTCCTACATCAAAATATATTTGTATATTATTCTACGCTATTTTAACTTTTATAAATAAATAATAGAGTTTTAACTAGTTAATAAAATTATTTTTCGCATTATGCTAATTTGCTTCATTTTATGATATCATTAGCTGATATATTTAATTAATATTTCTCACTTTTTTCGTTGAAAAATAATGGTTATGCTTTTATGAAAATTTATTATGTGAATTAAAAAAATAAAAATATCATAATTTTTAAAGAAGTAAAAAAAAAAAGTTGATGGTGAAAAGGTGTAATAGACTTTTTAAAAATTTAACTATAGGATAAAGGGGAAAGTTTAATTATTGTTCAAAGTTGAGGGGAGTAGGGGAGGAGGGGGTTGATTTTAAAAGCAAAGTTGAAGGGCGGAAACGATTTTCACCCATAATGTTTCTATTCAAATATTCTTATAGTTTGCATATAATTCATGAATTCATTAATGTAATGATATTGCTCTGGGAAATCAGTTTTAACAAATTATAAATTTTAATAAATGTATATATCAAATAAAATTAATGGCAAGTAAATCATGAATATTTGGCAAAAGAGTCAACTTTATATTTACTAGATATAATAATTCCTTAAATTGCAAGTGAGAGCTATAAATAGGACTCTTGCATTACTAGTTTTTCTCAACTCATCACTCATCAACAATACTAATCTTGCTTCTAATTAATAAAGCAGATATGATTTCATCAACAGGATCTGACAATAGTGCTTCAACTGATAAAAAATCCTCTAAAAATTAAAAAAAGGCATAAGTCATCGCGGTCCACTAAAGTTGTCCACATAATTTATTTAAACACTTCAACTAAGGCTAGTACCTATTAGACACTCTTATATTAACAAATATGTACTTATTGAACATAAAATGGTAATAAGCTTTTAAAATGTTGTGTGTGTAATTCATCCACACTATCTTTACAAAGTAACCAATAAACTGCGGCATGTGGCACATGGGCTCAATCTAATGAATATTCAATTTGTTTAAAAAATAAAAACTCCAACCATTAATAATCCAAAAAATTAATTAGCAAAAAGGAGAAAAAAGAAAACCCCCCATCCCCACACAAACCCACCCACCAACCTTTCTTCTTCTTCCCTTCACCGGCCATCCTGATTCCAACAACAAATCCCGATTTCTCCGGCGACAACAAAAAGAAGAAAAAAGAAAATCTCCCCCACCCGCTCCCCAAAATCCACCCACCTAATCATTTGCCTTATCTTCTTCTTCATCCTCTATTACTTGTCATTTTCTATTCCTTTGAAAAGATTAATTTTTTTTTATTGGAAAAAACTATGGGCTATTGAAATCAAGTCTAATGCAAATAGTGAAATAAATTATGAAGCATGATAGATTAATGGAGTGATTGTTGAGATTTTTTGTGAAAAATAAATTGACGTTGATAAATTATTTCAAAATCGATAATGAAGAGAAATCAAGAGGATTCAAATGAATTATATCAAATTTTCTGATATCATTTTAAATAAATGGTTGGTAATGTTTGTTGATCCAAGTGACCGGAAATAAAGATGGACAGAGGCTGCTTTTATAATTTCGATGTCCCATTTTTTTCTTGTTGCATATTCTTGCAAATTCGATTAACAAATTCAATTTCATTTTATAAAGAGTGAAAAATAAAAACGATGAGAAAAAAGCAAACATAGTTTAAAAAGCTTAAAGTGGGGTGAAGAAGAAGACCATTGGTATAGCCTACAGGTGTGGGGTGGGGTTGCTTTCTTTTTGGGTTAAAAACATTATTTTAAATAAAAAATTTTTTTAGTTATTTTAATTAATGCATGCCAGTCATTAGGACAAAAAAAATAAAGTTTATTCTAATAAAAATTTTTTAAAAAAAAATTGGGACATATTCATGCGCTACTAGGCAGTGAGATACGCTTATTTTGCCACATCAACATTTGTGCTTAATAGACACTTGTTTTGAACAATTTAAGTGTTTAATAGGTACAAGCCTTAGTTGAAGCTCAATTACATTCTTCTCATAAGGTTCCATTTACCGATGATCAAGCATAGAAAGGCGAGTCAGAGAGGTTTTGGAGGAAAAAAGAAAAGAAAAGAGGTTGCTGCAAAACAACAAAGGATTAATAAGGAGAAGAGAACATCCTGTCATGGCTAAGTGGTTGCATTATGTGATTGGTGATGGATGACACACATACATAACACAATCATTTAGCCATGACATGGATGTTCTTTTCTACTTATTCTTCTTTTTGTTGTTGTGGAACAACCTCTTTTCCTTGTGCTGCTTCATGTTTTCCCTTCAAAACCTCTTCTGGCTCGCCCTTTTGTGCAAGATATGACTACAACAACAAAAGGAAGAGAGGATGTCGTTGCTGCTACTGTGACATCGGAGGAAGGTGTTGGGGACAATATTTTCAAACAACAAACACAAGTAGGAGAGGCTTCTGATGCTTTTGCAGAATCATGTTCAGCTATATGTGACAATGTGGTTTCTCTGGTGAAGTATCATTATACGGATCTCAATTTTTTCCACCAGAGGAAGATGATGAAGATGATTATTATTAATCAAAACTTGGACAATGTAATTTAAATTTTGCTTTTATTAATTTTATGTGTAGTTAGTGTTGAATTATTGACTATTGCCGTACTTTCAAAGTTAAAAAAATCACTCCATATATTTATTTAAGACTATAGATTACAAATTATAAATTTACTATTTAATAATTACTAATTATAAATGCTTAATTACAAGTTTTAATAGATTAGGATTTAATTACATTATTATTTTTGCAATCAATTATGTAAGAGTAAAAATAGGAGGTGTGCGTTTTTTTTGTGCAGTGTGATTAGTGATATATTGAGTAAAGTTTTAATATAATTTAGAAATTTAATTAATTACACATATCTCCAAAAATGATAAGAATCAGTCAAACTCTCCCCACATCATTATTTCAAATTCTTCTCTACAAAAAAAAAACTCACAACATTCTCTCTCCTTATATTTCTTTGAAACACTTTCAATAATTATAAGTTTGTTTCATTCAACATTCTTTCACATTTCATTCATAGTTCGTTTTTATTTCAATTCAAATTTTTTATTTTTATTTTGTTGTTGTTAAGCCCTGAGCCTATACCTTGAACGTTTTCGACACTCGAGAACCATTGTTGATCTCCATGCGAATCCTTAACCTGACTGATTACTTAGTGGAAGATTGACTCGAGCAGATATCAATTTTAAAACAAAATTAAATCATTCGTCGCAAAATATTTAACTCAAAACTGTCTGAAGATACTCTAAAAGCGATAATAGTTTTCAAAACAATTCAAAAGAAATAACGAAAAAAACTCAACACTAACTATCTATGAAACCTCTATAGTTCAACATGAATATTAGAACAAGACCCACGACACCTCAAACTACTAAACTGAAAGACAAAATTTGAGTCCTTCGGAATGCAAGGAAGGCTCACCAAAACTAACAAGAAGCGCAAAGTGATCTCAACAGAGCGCCCCTTAATGATCTTGAACACATGTATCTGCATCATGAAAAGATGCAAGTCAAATGATATCAATACATTGAATGTATGAGTAATTAATATAGTCGAGGAAAATAAATAACTGAACTGAAGAAGCTAAAGTAAGATACTCAACTAAATGTAAAGCATAAGTAGAGATAAAATCATTTAAAAGCTTTACCAATAAATATTCCAACTTGATGAACTATACATATACACATAAATATGATATTGAAATATTTTTTACTTTATCTGGGAGATTCTCTAACCGAATTTAGTAGGTTATGGATCACCTAATTTTATATGTTCTGAGAGATATGATCGTTTGAAATTAACCTAAGTAGAATTTTATGTAAAAATCTAATCAGTAAGGAAGCTTTCTACTCGACTTTCTGCTAGGGAATTCTTGTGACGTTAACTCATATTCAAATCTATTCCCACACTAAAGAATTGACCTTAACACCTAAGAGCAATTTGAGAATCACCCGATACAACCTTACACGCAAATGAAGAATGGTTCGGGCATTAGCTTAGAAATTTTTGAGGCATTACACTAGAGACCCGTCCTATACTAACTAGAGAGCTCCCATCTCAAAATTGTCTCGATGCTAAGTAAATCCCAATGGAAAAGGTACAATCATAATCATATCATAGTTAAAATATTTAGAAAGGAAACAATTAAGACTACCAATCTAGTCGTAAGTTCATATTCAGGTAGCTCCTTTCAAAACCATGATTTCAGAAACTTGTTCATAAGATACTTCTTTTCTAAGCACCTAAATCATGATTTCTTTCATATGTGAGAAAACATTTCACATATCTTTGACGCGTACCTTAAAAGCATCCTTTAGTCATAAATCATTTTTTTCCATAGAACATGCATAGATTCATAGTCATACTTCATACGTTTATAAGCATAATCCATATTCATAAACTAGGTATAGACACGTATTCATGTGAAATCAATGAAAATAATGTAACTGTATCAAATAATGCCTTATAAGATTGAATATAAGTAATTAAATCACAATAAATTGAAAATATACAGAATCACATGAAACCCTAAGAGAATTGGGTGAAATTAAGTTGGAAATTGAGTATTCTTTTGGAACCCAATGGATGAAAGGGATACATTGGTGAATTTCCATATACCTTAGCAATCAAAGCCCAAAAGAAATGGAGAAAGAAACCTTGAGTCTCTTCAAATCCTAGTTCTTCACCTTGAGCTTGAGAGAGAATTGGAGAAGAAACCCTTGAGAGAATTTGTGAGTTTTGACTGAATGAGAGGGAACGGGTTAGGCTTTGAAGAGTAAAACAGGTTATAGGGGTAGTTATAGATTCAAAACGACATTGTTTATAGAGTCAAAACGACATAATTTAATTAAGTACTGCTGGAAGACAATTAAGTACTGCTGGAAGACCTTACGGGTTGAACCTACGGTCCATAAGACATTCTACGGACTGTACTGGTCAACCATAGAACCAACTATTAGAACCCAAAATCCAGCCAACTTCAACAAAACCTTACTAAGGAACATTGTCCTTTCTACGGCTCGTAGAGCCAATCCGTAGAACCCTAGTTCAAGTAACAAAATTCACTAAGTCCGGATCACTTCGACGACCCATAACAAGTCCTATGATTCGTCTTATTATTACATATAATTTATTTCTAATCTAGGTATTTATAACTTTTCCCTTAAGTTTATTAATACTTTAGGTAGAATAATATTTTTATGAATTTTTCTTAAAATTTAATATTATTTTTATGACTGTTATTTCAATATAATATGCATTATGTATGTGTATATGTATAAATGCGTATATTTTTGTCTTTCTCCACTCTCTTACTCCTTGCGTTCCATATTATTTGACCCTTTTTGATATGACACCTTTTTAAAAAACTAATTTATCATGACCTGAGCCTACACCCTGGACGTGGCTGGCACTCGAGAACCATTGTTGGTCCCCAAGCGGAAGACTAACTCAAGCATACAAAGCTTAAAAACTGAATAAAATTCATGAAAAACTTAAATACAAACTTTAACTCAAAAGAAAATTCACAAGCGGAAGACTAACTCAAGCATACAAAGCTTAAAAACTGAATAAAATTAATGAAAAACTTAAATACAAGCTTTAACTCAAAAGAAAACTCTGAATAATATAATATAACTCACCTCGAAATGGCCAACTTAAGTCTTTAAAAACATTTAACAAAATGAACAGACTTTTGAAACTCTACTGTCTATCTATGAAGCCTCTAAATGACAAAGATGGAAGTCAGGATAAGACCCATGACCTCCTAACAACTGATATAACTGAAAGCTAAATGAAATCCGATCCTCCGAAAGCAAGGAGGCTCACCATAACTAACTCAAACTGCATGTGGTATTAACGAAGCTTATGTTGATGACCCTGAATACCTGTATCTGCATCATGAAAGGATGCAGACCAAATGGCTCAGTACATGGAATGTACGAGCATGTAAGGGGAATTCTAAAACATAAACATAAGCTTGAACTTGATAAAAAAAAGAAAACCTTCTTACCTCTTTTCAAACTTACCCAACTCAAGAAATACTCAAGGATACTCAAAACTACTCAACTTACTCAACTCAGAAGTACTCAAGGATAAGATACTCAATTCGGAGATAAGATACTCAACTCAAAGATATGATACTCGACTCTGGGTACTCAACTCTGGATACTCAACTTAATATAAAGCAACAAATGCAATATATGGAAAGCTTTTCAAACAATAGAAATCAACTCAGTGTATTAAAGAATACAATAATAACTCAATTTATATATAATAAAATATAATATAACTCTGTGAGAGTTTCTCTAACCAAAAACCACTACTATGAGCCTAAGTGATGATACAATATCTTGCCTACGCTGCCAGAACTGTCCTATACTTTGCCGTCATATAGAACGTCTTAACTAAGTGGATTCACTAGTCTATACTAAAAAACACTTAAGGAATCATTTATGATCCTTTACTACCCATAATGGCTACATGGTTTATGGAGACGTGAGTTATCTGAACTCAAACTCGTCCTCATATCGGTGCTCAATACTACTCCAAAATTACCCAGCTCATATGTTTAAAAACATAACTTTTTCTTTGATTTGAGATAATTACTCAAAAATCTTACTTTTAAAAAAGATGGTACTCAAACTACTCAAACTCTTTTGGAAATCTCAGTTTTCTCTCATCTTAAATGTGAAAACATTTACTCTTGGGAATACATAGTTTCCATATATCATTTTAAGGAAAATGAACTTTACTCTTACTCTTTACTCAATTCAAAGCTTAAGTCTTAAAACAAAGTTAAAATGTAAAAGACTTCTTAATATATGGTTCATGCCGAATTATGGACGTGAACGACTCAATGCAAGGTTTTTAATAACCATAGATAGAATTCAATACTTGGAACTCAAGAACTTCAATGATACTACTCATTTCAAGAATGCTCAACTCAAAGGGTTCATGCGGAATTATGAGCATATACAACTCAACTCAACGACTCAAAGATACTTCTTATCTCAAGATTGTTCGACTTATAGGATCTATGCAGAATTATGGGCAAGAACAATTCAACTCAAGGACTTCATGGGTGACATGTAATAGTCCCATGATTAGAAATATAATCTTAAAGGAGATTAGGAACTCAATACTTAAGACTTAGAACATGAAGGTACTACTTCTCTCAAAGGTACTCAATTGATGGAGTTCATGCGGAAGTTATGGGCATGAATGACTCGACTCAAGGGTCAAAATATAAATAACTAACTCATGTATCCGACTCTTCTCATTCTCATACTTACTTACTCAAAACTTAACTCAAATCGATGATGCATCTCAAAGGATTCACAATTGAACTCAGAGGCTTCCTTGAACTCTACTCTTAACTCTCTCTTGAATGTGAATTGTGAATTCAAGAGTTATGGTTCATGATATGAAAGATCTCATGATGACAAAGTAGACTCATGAATACATTCTCCTCATCCTCATACTCATTTGCTCGAGTCTTGAAACAAGTTACTAGAAGTTGTAGAAGACTTTTCAAAAAGACTCAAAGGGACTTTCTCAAAATATTCGAATGAACCCTCAAGACTTGACTCTCAACTCTACCCTGAATGTGATTTATGAATTGAAGGTTGCAATTTGTGATAGGAAAAATCTTGTGATCTTTTGGAGTGTTTTTAGAATTGAAGGTTGCAATTTGTGAAAGGAAAGATCTTGTGATCCGTGACATCTCCGCGACGCGAAGAAAATTTTTGTGAAATGGGGAGGCAGGTCCGCGATGCGGACTGAGTTGCCAGATTCTCTCGACTTTTTCCTTCTTCGTTTTCTAACCCCAATTCGCCTAAATTCAATTATTTTTCTCAATTTCTCTTTAGCTTTAGATACCCAGCACATTAACACAAGAACCTACTCATATACAACTTTAAAATCAACATACTTTCATCAAGAACTCAACAATCTCACCTAAACTCAAGAACTAAAGCCAATTTCAAGGACATAATTCAAGAACATCATACTTTCAACTTTCTAGAACGAATTTAACGTTGAAATTAACATGATTTGCGTGTGGATGAACAAACCCAACACTATGGAAGCTTACATACATGAAAGAACCATATTCTTGAAGCAATTTGAAGGAAAATCTTGAAAGATGAACCCTAGCCTTAGCGTTTCTTGAATTCCTTGTGCGTTAGAATTTTTAGAGTGGATGAGAGGGTTTGATTTATGAAAACTAATTTTTCTACACGTTTAGGATAATTTAGATGCCCTCTTAAAGGTTTTTAGGACCGAAATACCCTTTAAGAAATAAATAAAATGAGCTGGGAGTCGGAATAATTTTTCACCAGACAGTGAGTTCGTATTGGCTTCGTAACGCGGAGCCATCGCGGAGCTGATGCCAAGTTTGTATGTTGTTAGTAAATCAGTCATAACTTTTTACTCAGAGCTCGAAATTTAGCAAATTCGGTGGAGTTGGAAAGAGGACTCGAAGGGATTCAATTTTATATCTTGTAGCTCACCTAACACATCTTGTACTAGGATTTATGGTTGTTTGAAGTTGACCCAAAACTTAAGAAAAACTTAGAATGACTTGAATGCTTTTCTCTTTGGTTCTTCTTGGAACTCAAAGTGCTACATCTAGTGACCTTATCACTTAGGGAATTTTTTTAATTCCTTGGTAAAAATCTCACTCACTATGAAGAACGGTTCGAGTCTTAGCTCAAAAAATTTCTGAGGTGTTACAATATCTCCCCCTTGGGATCATTCGTCCTCGAATGACGACTGGACTGGGTATAGAATGGGGTTACTCTTACTAAGGTCTGAGTCTAATGGTCTGGTCTTACTATATTCAAGCTTAACCCAAATCCTTAGGTTCGGGTTATATACCTCTCTATAGGGAATCTCATCCCAAAACTATTATGCTTTACCACCACATTGGGATCATATCAAGAACCACCTAATGTTTAACAACACCACATTCAAGCTTAGTACTCTAACAACTCAATGAACTCCTACTAACTAGCTCCTTAAGAAATTCTCAACACTTGACTTGATTTCTCATCTTATCATCTCTTCCTTACATCTAAAGCTGACACTTGAAAGCTATGGACCTATTCCATTATCTCTAACTGGTCTACATCCTCTTTTACTCTAACACTCGGGAGAAGTTTATCTCATGACTATCTAATTCTTTCTAAGGTTTTCTCTTAACCTCTTATGATTATATACCCTCTCGGTACACCACTTAATTCTCTTGTTACTCTTGTGACTTAGCCACACTTCACTGCCCATTATCTAAATGTTAGGATCTCTCACTGGTACTACTCATATTCATTAGAGCTAACATTTCAATTCCTCACCTACCCTATGTCAAGTCTACCAAATCAAATCTAAAGAATAACATCATCACCCTCATGTTACCATTCTTTGGATCATGACACTCATCTTAAATTCAAGCTTAATGTTCATTACTAAACCCGAATATCAATACTATTGCTCGCCTACTATACTATACCTCATTACTTGATCAGTTCTATAACCTTCTGAACATCATGACCCTCATAAACAAATCATAAGCCTAGCTTAGATCTATCACTTTATGAATACTTTTGCTCTTCTATTTGACACTTACACTTGTTCATTACCTACACAATGACACTTCATCACAAACTCCTTTCTAGCAACAACACACTCTACCTCCTATGATGGAATCTTCACAACTTATCACTTCTTAGTCCACCTATAAGGGAAAACTCCTTATTACTAACTTACCGGGTGCATGACTCTAATAACATAGATTGCCTCATCACTATCTCCCTTTCTAGGATTACTAAACCTCTGCATACTATTCTCTTAACGGACACTCTTTACTACTATTGCTTATAATCTTGTACCTCATACTACCTTTTCGGGTGATAATACTACCCAAGCTCTAAACATACTTTCTCAATAGGATCTCAGCTGAAACAAGGCTTAGAGAAGAGAGTACAACTCGATTTTAGCTCAAACGCACGATTCACATGAATATGGGTGCATTCCTCTTAAACTCAACACTTAACTCACTCATGGGCTTATCTTAAGCCCCTATGGAATCTCATAACTTGCTCAATAATAACTCATCCATAAGGATCTTCGACTTTACTTTTCAACCACCTTTAGTATAACGGGTAGTAGAATGAATCTGAAAAATGCACAAGTATGAATAAATCTCTATAACTTAGCTCTATTGCACGATTAAGAGTATGAAAGAAGGAAATCTTTTCTTAAATATCTGTAGTCCCTCGTTTATAG
Organism: Solanum pinnatisectum; assembly: GCA_035578085.1. NCBI lineage: Eukaryota > Viridiplantae > Streptophyta > Magnoliopsida > Solanales > Solanaceae > Solanum > Solanum pinnatisectum. Next base: position 13,570,861 of record CM069077.1, read on the forward strand.
AAGTGGGGCCCTCACAATCATAAACAAGACCCTACTGACACGGCTTCATAGACATCCTAGGACACTTGAACTCTGTGCTCTGATACCAAGTTTGTCACGACCCGAGCCTATACCCTGGACGTGGCTGACACTCGAGAACCATTGCTGATCCCCAAGTGAACCCTTATCCTGGCTGACTACAAGCGAAAAACTAACTCAAGCATACAAAGCTTAAAAACTGAATAAAATTCATGAAAAACTTAAATACAAGCTTTAACTCAAAAGAAAACTCTAAATAATATAATATATTCAACTCACCCCAAAATGGCCAACTTAAGTCTTTAAAAACATGTAACAAAATAAATGAACAAACTTTTGAAACTCTACTATCTATCTATGAAGCCTCTAAATGACAAAGATGGAAGTCAGGACAAGACCCACAACCTCCTAACAACTGATATAAGTGAAAGCTAAATGAAATCCTCCAGAAGCAAGAAGACTCACCATAACTAACTCGAACTGCATGTGGTATCAACGAAGCTCATGTTGATGACCCTGAATACCTGTATCTGCATCATGAAAGGATGCATGCCAAATGGATCAGTACGTGGAATATACGAGCATGTAAGGGAAACATAAACATAAACTTGAACTTGATAAAAAAAAAAAAAACATACTTACCTCTTTTCAAACTTACCTAACTCAAGGAATACTCAAAACTACTCAACTTACTCAACTCAGAAGTACTCAAGGATAAGATACTCAACTCAAATATTAGATACTCCACTCAAATTTATGATACTCGACTCTCGGTACTCAACTCTGGATGCTCAACTCAATATAAAGCAACACATGCAATATATGGAAAATTTTTAAAACAATAGAAATCAACTCAGTGTATTAAAGAGTACAATAACAACTCAATTTATATATAGTAAAATATAATATAACTCTTTGGGAGTTTCTCTAACCGACAACCACCACTATGAGCCTAAGTGATGATACAGTGTCTTGCCCACGCTCCCAGAACTGTCCTATACTTTGCCGTCACACAGAACACCTTAACTAAGTTGAACCACTAGTTTATGCTAAAAAACACTTAAGAAATCATCTAAAAAGTATGATCCTTTACTACCCATGATGGCTACATAGTTTATGGAGATGTGAGTTATCTGAACTCAAACTCGTCCCCATATCGGTGCTCAATACTACTCCCAAAATACTCAGCTCATATATTTAATAACATAACTTTTTCTTTGATTTGAGATATTACTAAAAAATCTTTCTCTTAAAAGAGATGGTACTCAAACTGCTCAAACTCTTTTGGAAATCTTAGTTTCCTCTCATCTTAAATGTGAAAACATTTACTCTTGGGAATACTTTGTTTCCATATATCATTTTAAAGAAAATGAACTTTACTCTTACTCTTTACTCAACTCAAAGCTTAAGTCTTAAACAAAGTTAAACTGTTTGTAAGAGACTTCTTAAAATATGGTTCATGCAGAATTATAGACGTGAATGACTGAATGCATGGTTTTCAATAACCATAGATAGAATTCAATACTTGGAACTCAAGAACTTCAATGATACTACTCATTTCAAGAATGCTCAACTCAGAGGGTTCATGCAGAATTAATGCGGAATTATGGGCATGAAGAATTCAACTCTAGGACTTCATGGGTGACATGTAATAGTCCCATTATTAGACATATAATCTCAAAGGAGATTAGGTACTCAATACTCAAGACTTAGAACTTGAAGGTACTACTCCTCTCAAAGGTACTCAACTGATGGAGTTCATGTGGAAGTTATGGGCATAAGCGACTTGACTCAAGGGTCAATATATCAATAATGAACTCATGTATACGACTCTTCTCATTCTCATACATACTTACTCAAAACTTAACTCAAATCGATGATGGATCTCAAAGGATTCATAATTGAACTCAAAGGCTTCCTTGAACTCTACTCTTAACTCTCTCTTGAATGTGAATTATGAATTCAAGAGTTATCGTTCATGATATGAAAGATCACATGATGACAAAGTAGACTCATGAATAGATTCTCCTCATCCTCATACTCACTTGCTCGAGTCTTGAAACAAGTTACTAGAAGTTGTAGAAGACTCCACAAAAAGACTCAAAGGGACTTTCTCAAAATGTTCGAAAAAACCCTCAAGACTTGACTCTCAACTCTACCTTGAATGTGATTTATGAATTGAACGTTGCGATTTGTGATAGGAAAGATCTTGTGATGTTTAGGAGTTTTTTTAGATAGTTAAACATGAAAAATGATCAAGAAATCACTGTCCAGAAGCAAGTCCACGACGCAAATATGCACTTTAATATTTGGTAGTGAAATAACTTTTAAGGCAGAGGGGTCCGTGACCTCTCCGCGACGCAGACTGGGTTGCAAAATTCGCCCGACTTTTTCCTTCTTCGTTTTCTAACCCCAATTCGCCTAAATTCGATTACTTTTCTCAAACCCTCTTTAGATTTAGATACCCAACACATTAACAGAAGAACCTACTCATACACAACTCTAAAATCGACATGCTTTCATTAAGAACTCAACAATCTCATCTAAACTCAAGAACTAAAGCCAATTTCAAGGACATAATTCAAGAACATCATACTTTCAACTTTCTAGAACGAATTTAACGCTGAAATTAACATGATTGGCGTGTGGGTGAACAAACCCAACACTATGAAAGTTTACATACCTGAAAGAACTATCTTCTTGAAGCAATTTGAAGGAAAATCTTGAAAGATGAACCCTTGCCCTAGCGTTTCTTGAATTCCTTGAGCGTTAGAATTTTTGGAGTAGATGAAAGGGTTTGATTTATGAAAACTGATTTTTCTACACATTTAGGGTAATTTAGATGCCCTTCTAAAGGTTTTTAGGACCAAAATACCCTTTAAGAAATAAATAAAATGAGTTGGGAGTCGGAATAATTTTTCACCAGGCGGTGAGGTCCGTATTAGCTCCGTAACGTAGAGCCATCGCGGAGCTACCGCCAGATTTGTGTGTCGTTAGTAAATCAGTCATAACTTTTTACTCAGAGATCGAAATTTAGCAAACTTGGTGGCGTTGAAAAGAGGACTCGAAGGGCTTTACTTTTACATCTTCTAGCTCACCTAACACATCTTGTACTAGGATTTATGGTCGTTTGAAGTTGACACAAAACTTAAGAAAAACTTACGAATGACTTGAATGCTTTTCTCTTTGGTTCTTCTTGGAACTCAAGGTGCTACATCTAGTGACCTTATCACTTAGGGAAATTTTTTAATTCCTTGGTAAAAATATCACTCACTATGAAGAACGGTTCGAGTCTTAGCTCAAAAAATTTCTGGGGTGTTACATAATTAACGGTGTATTTTACTAAACTAACACTATTAATAATGCTTCAAAACTTTAAATTTGACTACTACATTTTTATGCAGTTATTTAATTAGAAGGGTAAAAATAAAAAGAATATTAAAAATTCTTTTGATTTCATAATGTGACAGGTAAATTAAAACAACAATTTTCGGAATGAGAGGCAAGTAATATAAACGACTGATATATTTTCTATTGTTTACATAAATAAATAATTTTTTGATTGGCAATAATGGAGTATTACATAATTATATTTTAAAATCTAAATAAATACAATCTTTAAAAATTTGACCCTAATTTAATTAATTATTTTGTATCTTCTACATCAAAATATATTTGTAATAGTTATTATTCTCTGCTATTTTTATTTGTATAAATAAATAATAAAGTTCTAACTATCATTCTTAAAATTAATTTTCTCATTATACTAATTTACTTCATTACATGATATCATTTGTTTATATATTTAATTAGTATTTCTTTTTCGTTCAAAAATTAATGTTTATGCTTTTATGAAAAATTCATTATGTGAATTCAAAAAATATATTATGATTTTTAAAGAGTAAAAAAAGAGTTGATAATAGAAGTGTTGTAATAGCCATTTTAATATTTTAATTAGGATAAAGGGGAAAGTTTGATATTGTTCAAAGTTTCGGGGGGTGGGGGGTGGGGGTGGGTGGGTGGGTTGAATTTAAAAACAAAATTGGAGGGTGAAAATGTTTTTCATTCATAATTTTTATATTACAATTTGCATGTAATACGTGAATTCATTAATGTAATAATCCTTAATTAATTTCTCTGGGAAATCAGTTTTAACAAATTATAAATTTTGATAAATGTATATATCAAATCAAATTAATGACAAATAAGTCTTATTTATATTTGGCAAGAGAGTCAACTTTGTAATTATTAGGTATAATAATACCTTAGATTGCAAGTGAGAACTATAAATATGACTCTTGCATTACTAATTTTTCTCATCTCATCACTCACCAACAATACTAATCTTGCATCAAATTGTTTCAAATTGATTAAGTAGGTATGATTTCATCAAATGAGAAAAGGTCCTCTAAAAATAAAAACAATGTAAGTTTTCCTAATTTGGTTATCTAATGATACTACATATCTACATAGGATCTATGTAGAAAGTTCTCTTTGTTTTCATTTTTGTAACTGAGTCTTTAAAATATAAATGCAGGATTTGACTCAATTCATTAGTTGATTGACTCAATATGCTTGGTTGTTGATTTTTCCATACATGGATCTCAATTAAATCCTTCTCATAAGGATGGATCTACTGACTATCAAGCACAGAAAGGCGATCAGAAGACATTTTGGAGGAAAAAATAAAAAATGAGGTTGCACAAGGAAAAGAGGTTGCTGCAAAACAACAAAGGGAAGCAGAAGTAGAAGAGAACATCTGATCATGGGTAGGTGGTTGTGTTATGTGTTTGGTGATGGATCACGCACATACATAACACAACCGTTTAACCATGATCCGGATGTTCTCTTCTACTCGTGCTTCCTTTTGTTGTTTTGCAACAACCTCTTTTGTGTTTTCCTTCAAAACCTCTTCTGGCTCGCCCTTTTGTGCAAGGTAGGGCTTTAAGAACATAGGAAGAGCTGCTGTAACATAAGAAAAGGGTGTTAGGGATAATATTACAGAAGAACAACAAGCACAAGTAGGAGAGACTCATGATGCTTCTGCAGAATCATGTTCAGCTATACATTTTAAGATTTTTATATAAAATTAATTATTTAAGCATATTATTTCTATTTTGAAAATACTCAATAAGTGTAGTAGTTGATTTTTTTTTTTGTTTTGAAAAATCTATCCATTTTTTAATCCTATATGTAATATTTTTCTAGATATATTTAAGAAACTTTTTTAGGATTAAGGAGAAATGCTTGGTTACATGTCTATGATCAACTTATTTTTTATTTTTAATAAATAAGTGTTATATATATTCGTATTCTAGTTTTAGAAAGAAAGATCTTTATTTAAAAGAAAAAGAAAGAAGTCTTACCAATATATATTAGGAGGTTACAGTTTCCATTTATCATATGAAAAAGATATTATTTCTTAATCTTTAAATGTTAAGGGGGTAAAAGTGAAATTGACATTTCTTTATTCAAAAAATTGCATAAGTAAATACATGGTCCTTAGGTTGCTGTTAATGGTTGCCTAGCCTAGATTTTGTCATCTGTTACTCTTGCTTAAAAATTCCTAATCATGTATCATTATTATTTAATAAATAAACTAATCATGTGCCCTCATCTAGACCATCCGAACTCCGAATGTCGATTAAAGTCAATTCTTGGCCTAAATTCATTTAAAGTTCGAACTCGAGGGCTCAAATCCACATAAAGACTTTGAAATTGAAAATGAAAATACGTCTAGACTAAATTTTGCATTATGGAGCTGATGAAACTGACAAAATTTCATTTCAAGACTCATAGATCCGGATGTTGACTAAAGTCACTTATTTAAAAGTCTTCTAACTCTAAAACTTTTAAAAATCACATCTTTTCGATTTCGTTACAAAATTGACCTCATAAACTGATTCAACATGACTTAGAAACTATTGAGAGGAGCAAAATGGTAATTTTTCAAAATATTCTAAAAATGATCAAAAGGATCAACACATTGATGTCTAGCAGGAATACACCTACGTTTCGCAAGTGCAACGCAGTCTAAGAAGGAAGGCACTGTTTCAGACACCTGCTCTTGAAGGTTCTACACCGACATTTCGTAGGTGCCAAAACCAGCCACCAACTCTAGGTAGGGGTGTTCACCGATCAGTTTGAGTCAAATATTATATTGGTCAAAATTAAAATCAAATCAACTTAATCGGTTATAACATAGTTAAAACCAAACCAAATCACATATAATATATATTTATCGATTTGATTGTTATCAATTTAGTTCGATTATTCAGTTATTAACCATATAGGAAAATAGAAAAGATTCAACCAATATATGACATTAAACTAAAATATTGACTTGTCAAAAAATAAAGAAATTCATTGCTTAATTAGATAGAGATTTTTCCAGTGCATCCATCAACCATAAAAGAAAAGATTCTAAGAGATAATTTGTTAACCCCTATAAAAAAAATAGAACTATAAAAGAAAAGGTGCATCCATTAACAATTTTCCAGTGCATCCATCAACTGTAGTAGTCAATTTGCTCTGTATAGGAGGAGGGGAACTCATTAAGAACCAATTACATTAATAACCACAACATCATGACTATATTCCTTGAAATGAGTTATCTTTCCCATATCTATTACTTCTTCAATAACAAGATCAAGTTTAGTGTCGGCAAAATGAACCCATATTTTGGTAATCCGCCTAATCCGCCCATATTTAATGGGTTGGGTGAGTGATTTTTTATATGTGTAAAATATGGGTTGATAGCCATATTCAACCCATAAAAATATAGGTAAAATATAAATTACCCGAGTTAAGCTTCTAACTTTTATTCACTCAAAATTCATGATATTACCAAATATATTGTAACTTCTCTTCCTTTTTATGTTCTTCTATAAAACTAATTATTTTTCTCTATAATTGAAAATGTAAAGTCTTTGGCCCTCCAAAAATATCTATTTTAAATGTACTATATATATATATATTTTATTTATTTATTTATTTATTTATTTATTTTTATTTATTTATTTTTTTTTACCCTCCCCTAGGAGCTCCCACCCCTTTTGCTCCCTTGGTGACTCGAACTCGCAACCTTTGGGTTTGAAGTGAGGGTGCTTACCATCAGAGCAACTCCCTCTCGTCGTTTAACTTTATATTAGATAATAAATAATAGTGTAAAATAAGCAAATCATGTACTAGTATTGACATTGCTTAAAGTGCATTAAGAATATTTTAGGGTGTGTTTGCTACGAAGGAAAAAATTTTCACCCCTACCCTCAACACCCCCCCCCCCCCTCGCCCAAAAAAAATTTAAGTTTATTTTTAAAAAATATTTTGAACTTAAAAATTTCATTTTTTCACCCCTACCCTTGACCCCCCCACACTCCCCCACCCACCCCACCCCTACCAATGCCCCCACTCCCAAAAAAAATAAATTATAAGTTTGTTTTTAAAAAATATTTTCAACTTCAAAATTTCATTTTTTCATCCCAACCATCGCCCCCCCCCCCCCCCCCCCAAACCCCGCCAAAAAATTTAAGTTTGTTTTTAAAAAATATTTTCAACTTCAAATTTTTATTTTTTCACCCCTACCGTAGACCCCCCCCCCCCACTCCCCCAAAAAAATTATTTTAAGTTTGTTTTTTAAAAAAATTTTCATTCAAAATTTCATTTTTTCATCCCTACCATCGACCCCAAAAAAAAAAAAAAATTTAAGTTTGTTTTTAAAAAATATTTTCAACTTCAAATTTTTATTTTTTCACCCCTACCCTCTATTCACCCCCTCCCCAATCCCCAAAAAAAAATTTAAGTTTTTTTTTTTAAAAATATTTTCAATTTTAAAAATTATTTTCTACTCTAGTAAAAATAAAAGATATTTCTCAAAAATATTTTTCATTCATAAACCAAACACTACAAATCTTTTCCAAAAAATATTTTCTACTCATCAACCAAAGATGAGAAAATAAGTCAAAAATCTACTTATTTTCTAGGAAAACATAAATTTATTTTATATTGAAGTGATATGATTTTTTTTTTTTTACTTTTATGATACAATAAGACTAAATGAAGCATTTTCAACATATTTAATCTAAAAAAAGACTAAAATATTTTCTCCATGTTGAATTCTTAAGTAGAGTACTATTTACTCATGAAAATATGGGTAGAATATGGGAAAACTAGTATTTTACCCAACCCATTTATTACCCAATCAATTTTTACCCATATCAAATATGGGCGGGTTGAATTATTACCCATTTTCAACCCGCCCAAATTTGACCCAACCCGCCCATTTGCCACCACTAATCAAGTCTTACAACTTTCTCAACTAGCAAAGATGCAAAGGCTGCTTATGGTAGAGCCTCCAAAAATTTGACCAGTATGTTTGTATTACTACTAGTGCTAAGAAAGAGTCTTGGTTGGAATTTTAAGGCGTCCATGAGGTCTTGTAAGGCTTCATGGACATGGTTATATATGATTTCTAGGTAGTATTGGTGATGATTTCTTATGCTATAGCTTAGATCCTTTTAGCACCTTTGTCTTTTCTCTGACAAATTAAATTAAATTGATTTGGAGTACTAACATCACTCAAAGAAACTGATGAAACAAAGCCACAAGGTTAGATTCACTCTTTATACCACAAACTAAACAATGCAAACCAATTTAATGGCTATTATTTTTTCTATAGAAAGATCAAAGTTCAAAGGATCAAAACCATCACATAAAATTCCTAAACATAAAAGAAGAAAAAAAAAAAAACAAAAGTTGTGAGATGGCAAATCTGAAGTTACTTGGTTTTATCCCTTGGGTATATCAAGATTGCAATACGTTTTCCAATAAGAGTTGATTCTCAATAGAGAAAAAACAAAATAAGAACATGTTGTCTGGTGATTTTCTCCAAGCAGTGCTTTTCTCTCCAAAACATGATAACAATACCAACTATATCCATCATCTTCCTTAATTGAAGTTCTAATCGATTCTCAAAGACGGGTTCGGACATTCTAGAAAAAAAGAGCTATGATATTAGGCATTAAAAAAATAAGAAACATAAAAATATACATATAATTAAGTAATTAACTATGTAAAGTACTTTTTTCAAGTATCTCAAGATTTTGAATTTCTTCTAAGAGATCTTCAAGCTTTCACTCTTTAAAAGTTGATTGTAACCATTGTTAACTACAAATAAGAGTTTTAGTTGTCTTTGGTGATAAAGAACTTCAATAACAATCAAGAATTCGACCTTTTGTGCTAAAAGCTGAGTTCGATGTAACTATAGAAACATAAATAAGAAGCATATCTCTCACAGTCTTGGAGACAATTGGATATCTCTCAGATGAAGCCTTCCACCAAGTCAATATATCAAAATTCTTGCTCTTCCCCAAATCAACAAGTAAAGATCTGACTTATTATCGACATCATTTTCATTTTTAAGAAAATTTCCCGTTGTGATTGCACAGCACAGTCTTGCATTACATTACTTTGACTTATCACACTAGATTGAAATCCCATATTTTCAGTATGAGTCCCAGTTAGAGAATTTGTATAGTGAGTATACCAGAAATCTAAAGTATTCACCCCTTTAGTGGACCTATCTATTCCCTGCACAAGATTGTTAAGTTTCATAAAAAGAAACTTCACATACTTCAGTTTATATCAAGGATATAATACAATGGCAACAAATAGTAATTCTCTTGGGTTGCTATCTCTTCACAAAAAGAAGATTCAAGTCTCGACTCTCTATAAAAGCTCAAGTAATGCCAAGGAGAGAATCATACATTGAGTCTGACTCTTCACACACTCTCTACTCTACTTTTAACAAGCATTGTATTACTTAGTTTTACTGTGTAAACAAAAGAGAGAGGAGAGAAAAACATTGTTGGTAAGGCTGTGCATAAAAAGAGAAATAGAAAGAAAAAGATTGAGTGTAGACATAGGAACTATATTCTAAACTTGTACTTATCACAAGGATTTGAAAGGCAAGAAAAGAACATCCTTGCAACCCAAAGGGACTGGACGTAAGATCCACATTGCATCCCAAACAATATAAAAACATCCCCTGTCAACCTTATTTTCTGCACTTTCATTTTTAGTATTTATTTCTGGATGTAAGTCAACTGGTGAGTCTCACAAGTCGACTAGGCAAAGAAGAAAAACGAAAAAAGAGCAATTCACCCCCCTCTTGCACCTTCAATGTGAAGTTCTCAAAATTTTCAAAGTGATCTGATAGAAAATTTTAAGAAACTTGATGAAGATCCTCATATTCTTCCAATCATCCAAAGTTGGGTGTTTTACCGTTCCTTTCAAGTCTAGATAATAGTTGAAGTTTTTATGATCATCTTCATACATTATTGAAAAGACTTTTTCAAACTTTTGAGCCGTGTTTAGCATTAAATATATATGTCGAATTCCACCTCGTCTCAACATTCAAACTCAAAAGGTCATGGATGTCTAGTTTGACTTTCTCAACGTATGACTTAAAGGAATCAGTTCTTGAAGGTAAAGACTTCACATATTTCACAGCAAGCCTTACTCAAGAAATGGATTCATTTTGTTCACTAAGCCCTTCTTTCACAATCAAACTTAGAATATGAGCATTACATCTAACATGTAAAAAATTGTTTTCGAAGATCAGACATTTCCAATCACTAATCCTTGCTTTTAAGTGCTTAATTGCAGAACTATTAGCTTTTGCACTAATCTCTTAAACCCTTCTCCCTCAACGAATTTAAATGGGGTTGTTCATCAAGAATAAAAAACTCAGCAATGGCCTTCTTAACCTCAACTACATTATAAACAATCCTTTCCAAAATTCCTTGTCCCCCTTCTTAAACAGGTTTAAGTTTTAGCGTTGATTGCATCCTATCAATGATTTTTAAAGGGGATTTGGAGCAATTACTATTTAAATGTGTTAATAGGTTAGAAGTCGCATTCTTACTAGGGAAAGAAAATTCTTTAAAGCAGTATTTGCATTTTCCCCTATCATGTCCACCTTTTTATCAAGAAATTTCTCAAAGTGCTTCAAAATTTGTGATGTGTTTCCCTACAAATCCCTCCATGGCTAGGATCTTAACCAGAAACAATAGGTCTTGTTTTGTTTTTAGGAGGATTACACGCAATAGAACTTGTAGAAGTATTAAGAGTGTTACCATGTGCTTGAAGTGGTGTTGGCAAGAGTGTAGTTTCTTTGTCAGTCACCTTTGAACCTTGAATATCCATTGTTTCAATCTTAAAAAAAAAAAATCCTAATTCAAATGAAATATTATTTGTTTTTAAAAATATAAATCCAAACCAAACCAAAACCAAATAAAAATCGGTTTATATAATTGATTTGTCTGTCTTTTGATTTATGTCAATTTTAACCCAAATGTGAACACCCCTAGTAAAACCATTAGAAAGGGACATTCTTCTTAGCCAATTTAATCAATGACAATGATGCTATATTAAAAGAAAACCCCTCCACAGGCCGCCTGTAGTAGCCTTCTAAGCCGACAAAACTTCAAACCTCGATAGGAGAAGTAGGTCTAGCCCAAGAACACACTGCCCTGTCTTCATTGGATCCACCATAATAATTAAACATGATAAGTCTGAGGTGTTGAACTGTAAGCACCTGAGCTGATGCAATGACCAAGTAACATGCAATTAATAAATGCTGAGCTGGAATAGACTAAATACTTGGTCATGCAATATCTAAAAGACTAGACTAGACTATGGGAGATACTAAAACTGACATATAACTCTCCAATATTACTTTCTACTGAGACACTATTTAAATGAGTGAGACGACCTTTCGGACTCCTTCATGTTCTACTACACCAAGAAAGGTTTAGGAATGTTGTAAGAGATACTTGGAAACCAGATATACAGGGGTGTCTATGTATGTGATGTGCAAGAGGATGTGATCACAACTTTAAGGGAGCTACCGAATGATAGGGCCCTGATAGTGATGGTTTCCAAATAGAGTTCTTTGAGGAATATTGGGACACTGTAGGTGATGATATTGTTAAATCTATCTTGCAATTTTTTAAGAATTGGAAATTACTGAAGACTTAATAAAAGTACTATCACACTAGTACCAAAGGTGACTAATCCTTCATATGTCAAGGATTTTAGATCCATTGCATGCTGTAATATTCTATACAAGTTGATTGCAAGGATAATTCTACTAAGCTAAAGTTTGTAGAGGCTACTCAGTCTGCTTTTATAGAGGAGAGAAGTACTCTTGACAATGTGATTGTTGCAGATGAACCGGCAAAGGGTTATCAACAAAAGAATGTTTCACCTAGGTGCCTCATCAAAGTTGATATAAGAAAAGCCTATGATTCTATAGAATGGCCTTTCTTGAAGATGATACTGGCTTAATTTGAAATTCCTTACAGACAGATAGAGCTGATTATGAATTGTATATGTATAGTTAACTATGCATTGGTACTAAATGGGGGTCTTACAGAGATTTTCCAAGCCAAGAGGGTTAGGAGATCCTATGTCTCCTTATCTTTTTGTCATGGCTATGGAATATCTAAATAGAACATTGAAATAATAGAAATTTTATCTAAAAGCATCTCATGCAATAAAACTAAAAATACTGACATGAACTGATCATGAAATAAAAATTTGGGACATATTGTATTCTAAGGGTTCATAAAGATATGGTTTAGAAAACATACTTAGAATCATGATAAAAATACATGCTGATAGACCGGTGGCGAAGAGGAACAAAATCACTTCGAAATTCATGCTAATCAGAAGAACCCTGGAATTTTACATATTTTGTTATTGAAGAACTTGGGTTTTCTTTGGTTCTCAATAGGTAAAAGGATACCCAATGAGGAAATACCACATACCTGGAATGGAGGTAATAGCTTGCTAAGGCGGAGCCACCATATCTTTAGGGGGTTCATCCGAACCCCCTTCGATAGAAAATTATATTATTTTTACATGGTTAAAATAATTTTTTAGGTATATATAGTAGATGTCGAACCCCCTTCGGCTACTTCGTGTGTCTATTTATTCAGATTTTGAACCCCCTTATTGAAAATTCTGGCTCCGCCACTGGCTTTCTTCCACAGAAACTTTGATGTTGAAGAACCTAGTTCTTGCTTGAGAGGAAACTTGAATATAAATATTTTGACCTTTTCGGGTGTTAGGCATGGATGGGGAGGTTTTAGTTCACTAAATTCCTATTACTCCCACACAGGGTAGGCTAAAATGACATAGTACAGGGACTAAAAGAGTGGGAAAAGATCAAAATGACCCTAAAAGAAAACTGAGTTTGAAAGCTTCCACAAGACCATCAACGACTATGGATTGATCTACAGGCCGTAGATACCTCTCATGGGAATTAGGCTAGTTTATGAGTTTATGAAGTTTGATTCACGTCACCCAATTACGGCCCATAGTTCCTTTTATGGATTGTAAACCCTGTCCATAAAAGTGAGAAAAAAATTTGAGTTTCAAGACCTTCATTTATGAACTAGCCTTCGACCCATAAATAGATTTACAATCCGTAAACTTGACTCCTAAATCTCAAGCTAATTGTTTCCTATCTCAGAACTTTGATCAACAGTTCCCATCCACGGTTTGTGATTCTTTTTACGACCCGTAGATGGCCTCCATAAAACTCTGAATTTCTACAGACTTAAATTTCTTAATTCCACTATTTGATTTGAAATTTTAGAACTTCTGAAGTGTTACAACCTGGGAAGGAATACACATAGCCGCATCTACCTTGACGCCCAACTTACCTGACTGAGGACTACCTCAAGTGCTTAGGGACCACCCTTGTTGCCGTGTGTGCCACCTCTAGTCAATTAAACCAAGCCTTAGGGAACTAAACCTTATGGCCCTACTGCCTGATAGGATGACCATACAACAATCTATGACAAAGTGTCCCAACTTGCCACACTTGTAACAACCCTTACCAAAAGAAACCTGCTCAGATGACTCGACAGAACCCAAATGACCACCAAGGCCCGAATACCCAGAATGTGAACCCCGAGAAGTCTAACCTAAAGCATGGCTTCCCTGACCACTAATACCCTATAACATCTCGACTTTCGAAAATGAAATGACTGAATTAAATTGTAGCATCAGGTTTAGGTCTATGAGACTAGTCTACGATTCATATGACTTTTTTATGAGTCATAGACCAGTCTCGATGAAAGGGAGGAAAATATTATTTTTGAAAATCAAGTTCCAATACTTTCCTTACGATTCACCAGTATAGTCCGTCGAAGGATCTACGGGTCGTAGATAGGTCTTGTAGAAGGTCCCATACTTAGTCAAATTTTAAGGTTTAAGTTGGTCTACGGGTTGGGTCTATGGATCGTAGAAGGTTCAATGGGTCGTAGATGAGTGTCGTCGAATGTAAGTGAAATTCATGGTCCCAATACTTGTTCTACGGTTGACCAATAAGGACCATAATATATCGAGTTCAGTAGTTTTTTTAAGGGGCTTTTTGGTATTTTCCCAGTTGTTTTAAACCAAAACTGAGTCATTTCAGCCTTCATCCTAAGGCCTATATAAAGCGTTTTGATTCCTAAATTACCCACTTAAACATCCATTCCCCGATTTCCCTCTCAACCTAAGGAAGCAGAAGAAGAAGAAACTAGGGTTTAATCCAAATCTCCAATTCACCATTTAGTTTTGGGCTTTTATAAGAAAGTTATGTGGATATTCACCCATGGAGACCATTCCTCCATGGGTCCCAAAGCTTCTGAATTCAACTCGAATTGAACAAGTTAGGGTTGTTTCTAATCCTACACGGGTTTCTTCCAAATTATGATTTGTTATTGTTGATTAATTCTTCTAATGCATGATTAAATGTTTATACATGATATTTAGTTAAAATTATATTGACCCATGCCTAATTTGTGATTTTAAATTATAGACCTATGATGGACCTATGAACTATGAATTTTGAAGAATTATGCATGTTTTATGAAAATAATGCTTATAGTGATAGGATGCTTTTAGATGAAACTATCAATGTTATTGTGAAAGGTTTTTCTCACATACAAATATGATCATGATTTGTGAAAGGTATTTTTCACATATGGATTCTCATTGGTGAATGATTTTCTCACCCATGATGAATTGCAATTTAAGGAACCATTCTATGTTTTGATTTTAAAGATGTGGATTGGTATTAATCTTTGCCTTTCCTATATTATAATGATATATGACTTTTACCTATTCCATTGGGATTTAGACTTAGCATCGAGAGGATTTGAGGTGGAGGCTTAAAAAGGGTAGTCTCTAGTAGCAACCTCTAGTCCCTAAGTACGTGCCCAGTAAGATTATCTTAAATGACCTAGCTTGTGGATCCACATTAGCAAAAGATGATATGTAAGGATTCAACCTTGGAAAGTAGATTCCTCTTCTTTCGGTATAGGGGATATACCAGATTCTGTGATATAGCACTCATGTTCTTATTGTCGATTAAAGCTAATATCCCACAAAATGACTATGTTTCTTAAAAGTTTTTCTTATGTCTCTTATTTCAATTTATAGGGCATATTTCATGATTTAATTATCATTGCTTCTTTAAGATTTTAAATGTTCAAATAATGGTCATGCCTACATGTTTTAAGTCATTCATGTTACTATGTCTATATTTATGCATACTGCCCCATACTTAGTACATTCCATAGACTAATGCATACTTGTGCCTACATTGTCTCATTAATGTAGGGCCTGATGCTCCTACCTCTCACTCTCATGACTAGTTGATTCTTTTGGATTAAAGAATATGGTGAGTCCTCATGTTCCGAGGACCGAAATAAATTTACCTTTTCATGTGTTTCATCGATTTTCAGACTTGTAGGTGATGAATGGGTTACATCCCAATCACTTTCCATATGATGTCGTAATAAATGGCTTATTGAGACTTATGATTAGACTTCCATTTTGTCAACATCTTGTGTGATATATAACTATGACTTTGAATTCTTCACTTCAATTATCTTGTATGATGTATGCTAAGTGGATTGTGTAGGCCCTCTCGGGATCCTATAAGCCTTGTTATGCCCAGGGTATACTTTGGGTCGTGACATACCCACGAAGCCACCATCTGCAATCTATAGCTCCATCTAAACAGACCTACTAAGTTGATACTTTTATGGGTAAAATTTTCCTAGGAATCCCCTACCTCAACATTAAGACCCACTGAAACCATCATTGCGGCGGGGCCTCTTGTTGCTGATTTTATAGCCCTTATGGCGTATCATATAACTTGAAGAAATGAATAGCCCAATGCTACCATCTACTCTATAGCCAAACGAAGTGGTAAAGCTAACCCTCTGACGAACCTACAAAACCTCTCGAGCTCAATCGCCATAATCATAGTTGCATGCTTACCTAGCTTGTGGAATCACATCTCATACTCTGCCACCGACATCGATCCATGCGACAAGTCTATAAACTCAACTTAGAACCTCTCCCTCAAGTTGTAAGGTACATACATATCCAAGAAGACCTCCGACAACTAAGCCTAAGTCATCACAGGTGACCCATATGGCTTGCACTCAAGATAAGACCTCCACCACTGCTTTGTTGGTACATCCATCTTGAAAATAGTGTAAAAAACCCCGTATGACTCAACCAAACTGAGGTTATGAAACCTCTCCTAGAAATTCAAAAAGAATCGTGGGCATCCTAGACTAAAGCACCGGAGAATCTAGGAGGAACCAACCTAATGAATCATCACAAAATCTTCTGCTTCTCAAGAGACATAACCGGCCTAAGTTCCATAGGCATAGAAACCGTCGACACTGGCAGAACTGCTAAATGAAGAGTCGCCACAGGCCGTGCTCCTACTACATGTACACCTTGTGCTCTTGACTGGGATGAAGTTTTCGCCTCATTTCTTACATGAGGGCTAGATGATGTACTAGGAAAAGTCCTGAGGGAAATATCCTCCATGAAGCTGAGGATCCTAGCCAAAATGTGCTGAAGGACAGACGTGGTAATGAATCCTTGTAGAGGCTGGGTTCGCCCCATACCATCCGACTATTGTTGGACCTACTCTAACTTATAACAAGCTTTGGTGTCAGTACCCGTTATTAATATCGGTGTAGAAGTCCATGCACTACCTCGACCTTTAGATCGTCCTTGACCTTTACACCTAGCTAGGGCTCTATCTGTAGGCATCTGAGGGTCTCACCCACTCGCCAACAATCTCATCTTAGCCTCTGAGAAAGAATGAAATAAACAAAATTTAGAAGTTGTTAAACTCAAGAACACACGATAATGAACAAGATAACATAAGTATTTCTAAGAATGCCCTATACCCTCTCAAAGATAGGAACTAGGGCATCGTACCGATCTGCGAGACTCTACTAAGAACGTGCTCTTTTACTATTAAGATCACTGAACCTAAAGTTTTGATACCACGCCCTCGCCACCCAAAATTGGACTATGATGGTGCCCCAATAGGCAAACCAAAACCCAAATCATAAAGCAATAAAGAACTACAAAATAAATGCACAGAAGCAAAATGAAAACATAGAATAGGGCTCATGGCATATATATATACATATGTGTATATATATATATATATACACGTATATATATACATATGTGTATATATATATATATATACACGTATATATATATATATGTGTATATACATATATACATATATATTGTATATATATACATACATATATATACATATATATATTTATACATACATATATATACATATATATATATATATATATATATATATATATATATATATATATGTATGTATGTATGTATGTATGTATAAACAATACAAAATATACATAATAGTATCAAAAGTGATCGAGAAAGAAAAAATTATATACAAAACCAACCCTGGACTTCGTATCATGGGTATAAGAGAATCTAAGTACAAAAAGGTTATATATAAACTCTTTCTTATCAAAATACAAAATACAAAATACATAGACAATACAAAAAAGAAGGAAAACAAAACAAATATAAAGATGTCAAGAGTTTACTGCGATCCAAATCTATGACGGCCATGGAGATCCAAACTCAGCGAGGGTGGCTCATACTAGGAGCTGCATCAGAAAAAATACAGAAGTATAGTGTTAGTAGCCACTCCTAGATATAAATACAATATGAGGCGATGCAATGCATATGTAGACGATGCATTAGTAATGAAAAAAGTTTCAAAAATGTCTTGCTGGCTTCTTCGGGGACTTCTCGAGATTACTATGGAACCCGCCTTAGCTCAACTACATATACAATAATTACAAAACTCAAAATTTTATCTATGAGTCATCAGAGATTATTAACATATGTATTATGCATGAAGTGCAATTCAGAATAATTCCTTGGGCTTAAGATGTCAAGTAAAATAGTACCTCTTTCAACAAAACTACAGAAGTTCGTATATTTAAGGGAAAACCTTCTAGTTCCTCATACAAGTGATTTTCCTTGAAATAATCAAGCCTCAACAGTCAACCCAACATGTTTTAAAGTGCATATCTCTTTAAGGCACATAAATTTGAAAGTGGTGCATTTTCTTTCCAAAATCTCAAGTTCCCTCAAGTGAAAATGGTAAACCCCTCGCTCAAAGCTCAAAAACAAGTGGAAACCATTTCAATTTTTTTTACATGTTCTAAATACATCTTTCTCCCCTTTATAGATAAAAACAGGCCAAATGTAGATGTCATGCACATAATTTTGATACAAAACACAGTCAAACCATTAATAAATTAATTACATCACATAATCAAACAGAGAGATACCCGTCACATTACAGTCATACTAACCTCAAACTCTAGCCAATCCAGGTCCAAGGACTCTGGCCCACAAACATAATAGTAATACGACCAAAGCTCAAAATAACCAAAAAGGCACATGTTAATACCAAACCAATTCAACAAGAATAAATCTAAGTTTAAACAACCAAGAAGCCTTTTAATGACCCTATAACGCCAACCAAGATTAATGATCATCCTAAAAAAAGGTTACACGAATAAAAGCTAAGCTAATAACTCGAGTGTGGAAAAAAGTACAACTAAGGATAATACAACCTAGAATATCATCTTAAACCTTCCCTAACGATCAATTCTACTTAATATATATAATCTAGCGAAGCCAAGTCTAAAAAGAAGAAGCGTTAACCTGCCTCAAGGTTGGACTCACACTTGAACCTCTATTCTAGAGCTTTTCCTTTCTAAAGAGCCTCCGATTGATGCCACACTATCAAATTAGCAAACAAAACATATATACGAGTGAAATGATACCTGTCACGACCCGAGCCTACGCGCTGGATGTGACAGACACCCGAGAACCATTTTTGATCCCCAAGCGAACCCTTGGTCTGGCTACATGACTTATATAACTCTAAATAATACGCGGAAGCTTAAAATAGATAAACATTTAGACATTCAAGAAGGTCTTTAAATAATGTCTTGCGAATACTCAACATAAGTCATAAGTTAAATAAACATCCTGAGAAAACAATGGAACATTTAATTTTGTCTGTCTATGAAGCTTTTAACAATTCAAGATAGATGTGGGAACCCTAATTTTTTTCTTTGGAGCTGTTTATTTTTCCGTCCCCCCGCTCCAAGACCCACGACACCTCAAATACTACTAAAACATAATGGAAATAGAGTTTCATGAAATCAAAGAGACCTCATCAAATACTGACTACGAATGTGATATGATCTCAACGGAGCACCTATTGATAATCCTCAATACCTGTATCTGCATCATATAAGATGCAGGTCGAATGACATCAGTACATTGAATGTATGAGTATGTAATATAGCCGAGTAAAGTAGAAACTGAAGTAAAATACTGAAAATAACTCAAGTGAATTAATACAGGAATAAGACATGAAAACCCTTTAAGATTTACAATAAAATATCCAATAAAAACAATATGAAATTACCATACTTGTGGGAGTTTCTCTAACCAACAACCATTACTATGAGCCTAAGAATGATACAACGTTTCACCCACGTTGCAAGGGCTGTCCTATAATTTATCGGGGTATATGATGATATTGTAACTATGAATCCATCTAATAGGCCTTCTCATAGGCAGTGAGGAGTCGCATGAAGAATCAATGCTATCCTATCCTACACTAGCTACATAGTTTTATGGGACTTCTGAGTTATAAAAGACTCTAACCCAATTCGGTGCTCGATACTACTCCTAAAATAATTAATATAACTTTATGTTCAATTCACCTTTTACAAAGAAAGGACTTTTTCACTTTACTGAAGTTCTTTTCAAACATTAGACATACTTACATTCTTAAAACATGCACTTATGAACCTATCTTTCAAGCCCAAGATAGATATATACACACACACACACACTGAAAGCCCTTAAGTTGTTATGAAAATTGAGCTTTAAAACTTCCCTTTTAACTTCTTTGACTTTAAGCGAAATGAAAATTAAGACACGTGATTAGGAAATGTAGGATCTCTCAAGGATTAATGGATCCTTTAGGAGTTAATAAGAAGAAGAGAACGTAGTCACAATTCAAAGGAACATGTTCGATAATGAAGCACGGAAAGAAAAGGACCATGCGACCTTGGTGTACTGAGTGGCACAGGGTGCCATGCCCTAAACTACTGGCAGAAGTTTCAGGCGCACTACTGGTGTAGTGCGCCAAGCCCCAAACTACTGACCAGTAGTTCTGGTGCTATGGTGGCGCGCCGCCCCACCCCCATACCCAGAATTCCCATGAATTTTTCTTCTAAACTCTTTTACAAACCCAACACGAATTCATCGAAATATATACAATCTCTATCAAAAATAACAACTCATACTCAAGATCCTCAACCCAAGAAACTCAAAACTTCTATTGTTAAAGAATGAAACAACAATCAAAAACTACTCAAAAATCTCTTAATATAACGATTTTCATGGACAAATATAGATGTATGGCGTGAGGACGAATAAGTCCAAAACTATGGGAAGCCTTATATACCTGTAAAGAACGATGTTCTTGGCGAATTTCCAGAATTCTTGAAGAACGCTTGAACTTAGCCCTTTTTCTTCTCTTGAAACCTCGTTTTAAATTCCTTAGTGTTTAGGAATGTGAAAAAGTGGTCTAAATTAGATTAGACCATTATTTGGGTTGGAAAAATATTTTAGGCTTAGTGGTAAAAGTCAAAGACCAAAATACCCTTTCCTAAAATGGATGAAATGCCTTAAATAGAGAGGCTTCACTCAAACGGGCATAACTTTTTACCCCGAGCTCAAAATTGGGCAAACTTGGTGGCGTTGGAAAGAGGACTCAAAGACCTTCGATTTGATAGATCATGTGCCACCTAATTATTTATGTGCTGAAAGATATGTTCATTTGAAGTTGACCCAAAACTAAAAATTGATGGGTGACTTGCACGAATTCTGTTAAGCTATTTCGAAGTTCGAGGTGTTACAATACCAAAATTGCAATAAAAGATTTCAGACCCAAAAATCAGATCACAATATGACCGTGGGACTTGTACACGAAATTCAAAAGTTGATATCGTCACGAGATCTCAACTTGCTTAAGAAACTTGTGCCCTAAAAATGGGCACATTTCGAGCACCGATTGAGCTCAAAATAGTCCCACCAAGTTTAAGCTCAATAATGAACAAGATGGATTTTAAAAGCAGAAATCAACGGAACGTACATGGTGTATGGAAGAGTAATGACCCACAATATGTTCCCATGCTATCCTTAGTCAAAATCCAGCAACTCCCAGTTGATTTCCCCTTCAATTTTCTCTCCAAATCACCACAATAATGGAAATTCACTTTGGGAATATGCATGTTAAAATTGTGAGGAACTGATATAATTGTAACAAAGTTCTTCATCGTGATCGCGACTTATTAAATTTGAGTGGGTCCATTGCCCTCACATCGGGATTCGTCAATAGCTGCGACCATGTTGACCAAGAAAGGTGGTCTTCACATTCGTGTGTCCCAGCTCATGGTCGTGCTGAGCAAATGTTGGTGTTGGTTAGCACCAGCTGCATCTGTTAATTTGTAGTTAAGAAAAATGCTCAAACAGGAGCTCGTGAATCATTTAAAACCCCGTGAACGTAAATATACTATGCTACCCCACCAGAAATGACATTCCAAACTCAATGGAGTTGATGAAACAACCAACTAGGCTATCTCGATAGAATGTTGACCCAAACCAACACTTACAAAAGCAATCAAATAAGCATAACACAAAACAACATAAAAACATCCCGATCACCTTGGGATCTAAACCGAAGGTCATTCTGTCTCAAACTCGGCATTCAGTGTTAACCGTGATGATGGAATTTTCATCAAAGCATATTGACCTAGAATGTTGACCAAAGTCAATCATTTTCCAAACTTTTAGAAACATCTCGCCTAGCGATTCAAACTCATGCCGAAGGCCTCGAGACCTGAACCAACCATGCCATTAGTCCTTAAATGTATAGATTCTTTAAATTTAGCTCAGATTTACAAAATTACATGGTCAAACCGTTCATTAAATTTAATGATAACTTTTCTCAACTTTGACCGTAGCATATCAGTGAGCATTTAACATCCGATACCCATTTTACCCCTTTGTGATTTGTTAATTACAAGGATGTACTTGTATATGTGATAAAATAAGAAAGGTTGTAAAGGTTAAATTATTTTAAATTGTTTCCTTTACTTCAACTATATAATCCTTCTTTCTTCCTCCGAAACTGCACAAGAGGTCTATATTTTTCTTAGTTTCTTCCGCCTGGGTGCTTCTCTATTTGCAAATTCGAGCAATTCTAATTAGTAAGTATTTTTCGGATTCATCTTTAAAGTAAAACTTACTTTGATGTGTAAGTATGATGTTCAATTATTTTCCTCTTGTAACTAGGGATTTAGACATACGATGAGTTTCATTGGCATACTAATTTTAGGGCTTCAATTCTTCAATCAATAAAATTACAATGTATTTATATATAATTATTTTCTAGTTGATACGGTGCATATATATGACTTCTATTTTTTGTTTGCCTAAGATTAAACTTACAAATTTTATGTATTTGCATCTTATATGTTTTTTTCTATCTTGCAGTGATCTATGGTTGCACCAAAGGATAAACTTTCTACCTATACAAGTGCTCAACAAGAAATGGATCTAAATCTCTCACCTGGTGGCTCTTATAATTGTGAAAACCCTAATGAAATTTCAATGCCTCAACCATTTTCACAAATTAGGGCATCAACTGCCAACAATCCTGCCTTTCAGCGGGCTATTGAGATTATAAGATCCGATTTGCATAACAAATTAGAAGATACGTCTAAAATATGTGGTTTGTTGTATATCCCTTTTTCTCTGTTTTGCTGATGTTAAGTGATTTAGTTTGTCACATTGCTTTCATCTTTTTTACGCTTACTTAGGTTCTTTCCATTTTTTTTAACTTTCCCTATATTTACTCTTCTTGTCTTAATCCCTTTAAACTTATTTTTTCAATGCTTTTATCTTGAACTTAGTTAATGTAATTTATTTTGTTAGAGGAAACGTGAAAAACAAAGAACAAGGAAGAACAACAATATTTAATGTGATTCAGATCAGAATGATCCTACTTCCACCGGAGAACAACTATTTGTATATTAACAAAGAAAGGGAAGAGATCGCAAATACATCTAAGAGAATTTCTCTATTAATTTTCTACTCTTCTAATGTTTTTCTCTATGAGTTTCTGGATGGATTTCTACAACGGAGAATAACCATCCTTTTATAGGTGGCCAAGCTTGACCTCTAAGCAAGAAAAGAAATACAAAATTTTTCCTCCACAAATTTTGGCTTGCTCTCCAAGTTCAATTCCTAGCAAAGTAAATTGGCACATGAAATTTTATTCCAGTGGGTTTGACCCCACAAAGACCAAACCAACTCTTTTAATCTCCACCTTGGTTTGCGTTCCGAGCTTGAGCATGAACAACTCTGGCCAAAACTTCTAAGCTTACTGGGCAATCCCGTTGTAAGAAATAAGAAGAATCAAACCTTTGTTGAACACATTAGCTCCACCTAGCAGTTGTTCTCCCAGAGTTACATTAGTTGATGCATACTCCTGCCAAGTCCTTGCAATGTGCAAACTTGGCAAGCAGACTATCTTGGTCAACATGTCTGCAACGTTATCGTCTATGAGAACCTTCTCGACCTTGATAGTTCCCTCTTCAATGACATATCGAATGAAATGAAATTTGACATCAGTGTGTTTGGTGCATTTATGAAATCTTTGATTTTTAAACAAATCAATAGAACTCTGACTATCACATCAAGAGCTGATTACAGTTGAACCAAACTTAATTCTGCCACCAAACCTTTTAACCAAATAGCTTCTTTCATTGCCTCTGTTGTT
Source organism: Solanum pinnatisectum (assembly GCA_035578085.1). NCBI lineage: Eukaryota > Viridiplantae > Streptophyta > Magnoliopsida > Solanales > Solanaceae > Solanum > Solanum pinnatisectum. Next base: position 13,595,192 of record CM069077.1, read on the forward strand.
GCCATATATTCTGCCTCTGTTGTAGACAAAGCAACAATCGACTGTAAATTTGATTTCCAACTAATGACACTGTCAACGAGAGTAAAGATATGTCGAGTATTGTACCTTCTTCGATCCCCTGCATAGTCAGAATCTATATAACCGAGAATTAAAATACCTTCACTTTTTGAAAAGGTTAGGCCAAGATCAGAAGCTCCTTTGAGATATCTCAATATCCACTTGGCAACTTCCCAATGCCTTTTTCTTAGATTTGCCATGTATCTTCTTACCACTTACAGATTGAGGAATAACTGGATGTGTGCATACCATAGCACACATAATGCTACCAACTGCGCTAGCATAAGGAACTTTTGACATATGCTCCACCCCATCCATAGACTAAGGAATTTGTAACTCTGAAAGCTTGAAATTAGAAACTAACAAAGTACTTATAGGCTTGCTCATATGCATATTGAATCTCTCAAGAACCTTTTTGATGTACCTCTTCTAAGAAAAGTGTACACCACCATCTTCTCTTGAAATATCTATTCCAAAAAAATTCTTTGCAGCTCCTAAATCCTTCATGTCAAATTCCTTGCTAAATAGTTTCTTCAAAATATTTATCTCTATGATGTTGTTAGCAGCAATAAGCATATCATCAACATATAACAATAATAAATCATAGAGTTACCAGACATCTTCTTGTGATACATGCAACTATCAAATGCACACCTCAAGAATCCATGTGTAGTCATGAATACATCAAACCTCCTGTACCACTATCTAGGGGATTGCTCAAACCACACAAGGAATTCTTCAGTTGTCATATATGATCTTCATTTCCTTCAGCTAGGAAACCTTCAGGTCCATACAGATTGTCTCTTCTAGATCACCATGTAAAAAGGAAGTTTTGACATCAATGTTTTCAAGCTCCAAATCAAATTGTGGAACCAATTCTAATAGCACGTGAATTGGACTATGTTTCACGACTGGAGAGAAGATCTCATTAGAGTCAATTTCCTCCTTCTGAACGAAACCTTTTGCAACAAATCTTGCCTTGAACCTAGCATCTTCCACTTCTGGAATACCCTTTTTCTTTCAATAGACCTATTTGCATCAAACTGTCCTATTTCCCTTTGGCCTTTCAGCTACCTATGTCTCATTTTTGTGAAGAAACTTCATATCTTTCATCATGTCTAGTCGTCATTGTGCAGCATCCTTGCAAGAAGTTGCTTCAACATACAAGTAGGGCTCGAGATCTTTAATCTATTCTTCTGCAGCTACGAATGCATATACAATCAAATTTGGTTTCTCTATAAGACGTTCCAATTTCCATATCAGTCTTTTGTCTCTTTCTACGCAATTGTGTTTGGTTCAGTGACAACAAGTTCTTCAAGATCTACATCTTTTAACTCGTCAACTTCAGTCTCTTGATCTATTTCCTTTGTAATGGCATGACCCAATTCCTTGAATCATGATAGCACCTACTATTACCCACCAGTAGATAAGTCAACCCATAACCCAGAACAACAAGTAATAAGTATAAGGGTAGAAATAAACATAATCAATAATTTAAGCAACAGAACTAGACATAGGTGGAAGCAAACCAAAACTATATACATAAAAGATCCCTCCCAGAACCTTAAAGTTAAAAATTCAAAGTTGCTCTAACAAAAAAAGTACAAGTCCCAAAAGTTGACCAAAAGCAAATCTTGTCTCAAAATACAAAACACTAGCTATACAATATATTGAAGGAGACATGCATTTCAGAACTCCCAATACTCACTTTCTCCTCTGATCCACAAAGCTGCAAGCTCAAATGATCACCGATGATAGCTGGTACAAGGTTTTGCATCACAAAACAGATGTAAAGTGTAGCATAAATACCAAAACAATGGGTACTCAGTAGGCATCATAGGCCGACCAAGTAAGAAAGCTAAAGACAATATGAAAAGATAGAATCTAGACACGAACAAAGGTCAAACCAAAATTTAAAGAAAGTACACGATCATAACATAAGTAAAAATTAAGTACAACTAAACTAAACCTAACTGACCCCATAAGCCCAGAAGGTAAACTCGTGCATAATTTCAAGTAAAACCCGAGTAGACCTCCTATAAGCCTGATAGGTACACAAAATAGCTAAAGTACAAGAGTGAATTAAGTGACCAAGATACCAAAAGAGTAACCCGAGTCTCGAACCCCAAGTAACAACCTCAAACCATAAGCACTAAATATAGGGTCCACCCAGCTAGACAGTAGACTCCCAGGGGCACCACCCCAGCTAAAAATAGTAAACTCGAAGGCCACCCAACCAGACAGTTACTCCAAGGGGAACTAGCCCAGTTAGCAAAAGTAACCCGGAGGCATTAATATGACTACCCGCCAAGCCAGACAGTAAACTCTTAGGGGTACTAACCCAACTAGCAAGAGTAAACTCGGGGGCCTCAACAAGAACATCAAAGAACCATGTATTGTCTACCATTAATATTGTTGTGGAATGATGTCCACTCCCAAGAAATCAGTATAAGGCTACTAGCCTGAACCATTTCAATCCCAAGTCATCTAGTGAAACACAAAAACCTATGATATCATAATAAGGCCGTAGAAATAGGGAGAATGAATAGAAGCTCGACAAAGATGAAGCAATGCCTAAACTAAATCTCATTCTATCAGGCTCAAGTCTTTTACACCATTTTACATGGAACTAGTTCATTCGAATTCACGTCGGAGAAGAAATAAGGCCTAAAGGAAACAAGTATCGCAAGTCTAAGGAAAACACTAGACTAATACTAGACTAAGGTCAAATATGCTCAATTACACAACAATCAACAACATAAAGTCTCACCAAGACATAAATATGATCACACAACCCCAACTAGCGTGATTCTAATCTCAAAAATATTGAAACAGGCCTAATTAATTCAATTCAGGATGAATTTACATATTCAAGATCAATATATGTGAAGGAAAGTCATAGCCTATATTTAGTCCGACTACATGCACTCCAAATAACTTTTCTAGAGGGTTTCCTTTCCAAACGGCCTCAGAACCTTACCACTTTATATAAAAAAAATAGGATCACAACGTTAATAAGGTCATTCAACACCAAAAACACAGAAATGGAGATGAACTAATTTTTGAGTCAAAATGGGAATCATGGGACCTGCACAAGAATTTACAAAGTCAACTCCGTAAAAAGGTCTAGCACAGTACCCCTAATTTGTGTTCCAAAATGGAACATAATTCAGTGCTCAAAATAGCAAGAAAAACCACATATAAAATAATTCACATTTAAAGAACAACAAGGGACTACAATGGTCCATAAAACAATGATAATACCTTTAACAAATTTTCCCAGATGCTCCTCGATCACAGCAAACATAGCCCCAAGCTTCTTGATCAACTTGTACTTTGAATCACCCTATTTGAAGCTAAAATAAGTGAGGAATCACCAAAAGAACTTTGAACAAAGATATTAAATTCGTCTAAGTCTTTAAAAGATTGGATGAGGGTCGCTTACGCAATTACTTACGTCACTTAAGCAGCCAACCAATAAGAGGCAAGCCTCTCTTCGATGATACCTTGGTCGCTAAAGAGATGCTTGCTAAAGTGTTACGACCCATGGGTACACCCTAGAAGTAACATGGCGTACTTGACCCCGAAGTGGTCTCATACAAGCCCTTAGCATATCATAACATAAGATAATATAAAAGTACGAAAATTTTAAAAAAAATTTATCCATACAATCGAAGTTTTTTATAAAAGAAGTGGAAGTCTTTACTACACTTTGTCTCAAGCCATCTAATATAGCTTTTTGAATAAACTCTTGGGACATAGACCATAAATAGTCTCAAAACATGAAAATAAAAAACATAAAGGAAATAGTGGTTTTGTCCTCAAAGCTATGAGGACTCACTAAGTCTTCAACTCCTTGCTCCTTAGAAACCTATAGTCAAGAATGGAACTCAATGTCACGAAACCCTACATTTGATAAGAATGTAGGCAAAGTATGCGTTAGTATAAAATGTACTAAATATGTTAGCTAGCATAGCATCATAAGAATATAACCTAAGGGTTAGTCCGCATAAAACATAATCCATAATCATATGAAATAGTTCATGAAACATCAACTATAGGCATAGGAGACAGTATCATAATCATAAGCAAAGTCTCCAACATAAGCATCATATAAGCATTATTCCATCCTTAGTCATCCATATAATAAGAGAACTACTTCTCAAGTAACCTCAAAGCATACTTGTGCAATGCATGAATAAGACCCCATAATCCCATCCAAGCTAATTATCCCTTTTTGGTCATCATAACATAGTCTATATCCATAGTCAAGTCTTAGGCTTTCATATCATAAGAGCATTATACTCCTAAGTAACCTCAAAGCATACTTGTGCAATGCATGAATGAAACCCCATAATCCCATTCACCCTAAGCATAACCTTGAAGTCATCATAATCATAATTACCCTCCTTTGGTCTCATTCTTAGCTTACTTCATATATACAAGGAGACTATCACCTTTAGTCAATCATATCTTGGAAGGCAACTATAGAAACAACCCAAGCTAATCATACATCATATAAGAGAACACTTCATAAGTAGCTTCAAGTCGTACTTGTGCAATGCATGGATAAGACCCCATAATCCTAGACACACTTAGTGCCACTTTAGGCTATCATACTCAAATGATTACTATTTTTCATTCTAGACTACCAAAGAATAGCACCCTATTAGGCTAGACCAAGCTATCATAGAAAACATATTAATCATGCAAATCCAAGCTATTCTAGGAAGGGTACAAGTGTTCCATCCTAGCTACCATGAAATAGTCTTAAACCAACTAAGTCATGCTACCCTTACAAACACACTATGATGCTAATGTAAGCTACCCTTATGAGAGTATGATTCCTCAATCCTAAGCTACCCTTAGGGGAGTATGATTCTTCAATCCTAATCTACCATGAAATGGTCTTGGCCTAACCAAGTCATGCTACCATGAAGGCATTCTATGATGCTAGATCAAGCTACCCTTAGGAGAGTATCTGCCCTCAATCCTAGGCGACCATGACTACTACTAACTCAAGCTACCATGAAAGCATCCTACAATGCTAATTCAAGCTACCCTTAGGAGAGTATGGTTCCTCTATCCTAATCTACCATGAAAACTCCTAACTCAAGCTACCACTCTTGGTCTTGTCTTACCAAGTCAAACTATACATGAAAGGATCATATATCACAACTTCAAGCTATTCTAGTCTAACATGCTTTGATTCATTTTAGGTTATTAAGCCTTTCAACCTAGAATCATTCTATGTGAGAGAACCTTGCATCTCCTAACATATTTATGCCTAAGTGTGTAAGTGAGAATATGCTTTCAACAATGCACATCAATATCACATCAAATTAGCTTTACTCTCAAAGCCCTAACATTCATGACTACAACCCTTACTCTCAAAGCTCTACTTCTAACAATCATCATTCATACCTAGATTTCAAGGCATTCTAATCACATTCTTCATTTATAGGTGATTCTAGTCATAATTCATCATAAAGGTTCGATTTAAACTTTACTAGTCATGGTCCATCATATGCACTATAATCTAATTCAATTCATGTCTATATGTTCCTATTCTTGAACAATTATTACTAATAACATCAATTCTAGAAGATCATCTCTAAGTCTTCACTTTCACCTTTGGCATAAACCCACATAATATCAATTTCATCAATTAGACTAGGGTTAACCATGGAAAACATATAAATTCATCATAATATCATGATTCAATACTGAAACAATCATAAAAAAGTACTATCCACTCAATTGGATTCGTACTCAACACTACCCACAACATAGGAAGAAACCCTAGCTATAATTGGGGTTTATCATCACAGTAGAGGGAAATCTAGGGGGCTCTATGGATGGAAGAATCCATAGATGAATAACCTAACATACATTGATTCAAAGCCTTCACAAAGCTTGCATCAATGTAGGAATTTGCCCTAGCTTTTTTTTTTTCTTCTTCTTTACTTCTAGAGAGAGAATTTCTTGAGGGAATTTGGGTTTCTTTGTGAATTAAAAATAATGATTTGGAATCATCTAATTAAAGGTCTATTAGGTTTATATAGGTGGTCTAATTACTAATAAAATGACCCTACTTAATAACTAATTAATTCTAGAACCTTCCCCTAACCCCTCACTTAAATCGACCTAGTGACTAAACTTCCCAACCCATGAGACCCCGACCCACGGACCGTGGGTGGGTCTACGGGGTGTGCTGCACCTTCGTAGGTAGTGGCCTACAACTCCACAAATGGGGTCTTGACCCACAAACCCTTCTCACGGGGCATGGGTCCACCTACAGGGCGTGAGTCCTAATCGTAGGTGGCCCTTTTTCAGGCAGAATTTAGGGACTGTTTTGGGTCCCTCTCAAGGACCCTTGGTTGGTCCTTGAGGGGTCGTACCTTGATGCCCTAACCCTAAAACCTTCATTCTAAGTTCGGAAAGTATGTTACAATTCTAACCCACCCATTATACTTTAAAGCTCTCATGTAAGGCTCTAGTTTAGTCTACTAGTTTTCGGGGTATTACATAAAGCAACACCAGGGTCACAAAAGAGATGAGGCCTTGGCTGGCTAAGCTCGCTTATGCGAGCCCCTGTCGCTTAAGCGGAGCCATGGCCGCTAAAACGATTGCCTCATAAATTGACTAGCTCGTTAAAGAGAAGCCCTGGTCACTTTAGTGGAGGTCGCTTAAGTGAGACCAGGGTTGCTAAAGTGACAATACCAACATCAGACTCCATAAATTTTCAGCTAAATCCCTAGGGCTCTGCCTAGGGGCTCAAGATTACTTCGAAACCCCATGCATGATAACAAGATATGCAACCCAATCAAATTTGACATTCTGAACTCAATGGATCAGTCTAAACTCCCATACGAAGTTATATCGACTAAAAGTGTGTCCCACATAAAACTTTATTTTAAATCAAAATCCACAAGGGGCTTGGAATTAGCTCGAGAGCCTTGGGATCCACATGAAGGGCCATTTTAGACTAAAATAAACCACGCTAACACAATTATCATCTGGGTATGTTTACGAAGATTGTTTATCAAGGTCAAACATAGGCCATAACTTGAAAGTTAAGTTGCCTAATTGCACAAACTCATATTGAAAGCTTCGATGGCCATGCCAACCATGTGACTAGCCTAAAATGAACCTTTAGGAGATGATAGAATCATTAGAATTAGATTCCCCAGTCATCTTCCTGAATCTTTGATCCAAAATGACCGTTTAAGGTTCAAAGGATCTTAAACATAAAAATTCACATAAAAAACCAAATGAACAACTAGGTGAACGAACTATCATTCCCAGTATGTCATAAAATACTTGGGGTAGATATAGGAACACATCAAAAGATGAACAGAAGTCATTAACACATAAATGAACTGGAGGGTCATTAAATGTAAGCTCCAGCTGTATCTTCACCTGCTCGTTGTTCTCGTTTCCCGATAATTCCATAGAAAATTTATGACGATCAAGTTTAGAGGATTAATTAAAGGTCAAATCTCTACTGAAAACAAATTTGAGTTAAGATAAACACTAAAGCTTGTACCCTTTTACTCCATCTATATACCTTACGAATATGGCCTTCTTAGCCTTGGTGCAAGATTTCCTTCATTAACATGATAATAAGCTGAACACCCAAATATTCGCAAGAATGAATAGTTAGAGGGTTCACCTAGACATACCTCATTAGGAGTCTTAAAGTAAATCATGAGGCTGGAGATTGATTGACAATATAAGAGGCAATGTGAACTACTTCAGCCCAAAACACTTTGGATATTTTGTCTCGTAAAAGCATACAATGAACCTTCTTAAGAAGAGCTCTATTCATCCTCTTGACAACTTCATTCTATTATGGTGTGTGCCTTGCCGTATTATGTCTTGCGATCCAGATGCTTGTAGAAATCATTGAACTCTTCACTGTAAAACTCTAAGCCATTATTTGTGTAACTCCAAGCCAATTATTTCTCTCATGTGCCATGATATTGACCTTTCATTATTAGATAATTGTACTATATATGCATTTACATAGTCAACAATTGTACTTCCTGCTAGTGTGTAGAGGCCATCCTCCAGCTTGGCCTTCAGCATGACTAAAGACTGTTGTCACTTTCACTTTCAGAGTTCCTCCTTCACTCATGTACTTGTAGCCATGTTTATCTAGAATACCTCGTGGAGATTAAATTCTTCATAAGATTAGGAACATGATGGACTTTTGTAATAGTTCTCATGATTCCATCATCGCAGCGAACCCGAACTGAACAAATGCCAACTATTCTACAAGTTGCATTATTGCCCATTACTATATTTCCTCCACTAGTCTCATAGCTGATGAACCAATCTCTTCAGAATGTCATACGCCGAGTACAACCAGAGTCTAACAACCATTTGTTATCATAGACTCCACTATTGCATGATGATGTTAGTATATATTCATCATCAGAATCATGTACATGCCTTTTCTTTGGACTTTGACATAGGGCAATCTCGTTTAAAGTGCCCTTTCTTGTGACAACCCCAACACTCTGCATTCTTCTTGTTCACACAAGAATTTGATAAGTATTTTGATTTTCTCCTTCTCTGTTGGCTAGTATGGCCTCACACAGAGAGTCCACCAGCATTGTCACGTTTGTCTCCTTCAAAATGTATCTGCACATCACAAGAGTTAAGTACTTGCCGCACTTTCTTAAGATTAATAGGATCTTTGCTATACATAATTGAATTTTCTATATCATGATATTTTAAAGTCAATCAAAATAGAAAAGCACATACAAACGTCTCTTCATTCTTTTTAATTTTGGTAGTTTGTAAGTCCATCACAAGTTTATTGAACACATATACATGGTCCTGTAACAAAGTGCATGACTCCATCTTAAGTGTGTGATGACACTATTGTAATAACATCCTTGTTGTCACTAACCGGTCTTGGTAAATCCCTTCCAACTTTTCCTTAAAATTTTTGGTCGTCTCTTTGATACTTGTACTCACTTCACAAAGAACGTTAGGTGTAAGAGACAATTGGATTACACTCAATGCATCTCCTTCAATCTTCTCCTTGTAGAAATTTGATGTGTTATTGGAATAATTTCCGTAAATAGTATGGATAAACCTTCCCTCAACAGTAACACCATCATCCAGGTATGGAAGTTGTTGGGCCCATTAAATCCATCAATTTAAAATTTCATGGAGCTCATCCTTACTTTTTCTTCCTCTTGTACCACAAAGTATTTGGAAATATAGAAAACCAAAGTAATTCGTTTCTGATGTGGAAGTTGAGATTATGCTGCAACCATAAAACATAAGAAGACATAACCTTTGCTCTGATACCAATTGTAACCAGAAACGTTAAAAATAAAAAATGAAGGAAGAACAATAATATTTAACGTGGGTTGGATCAGTATGATCCTGCGTCCACCAGAGAACAATTGCTTGTCTATTATTAAAGAAAGGGGAGAGATCCCAAATACATTTAAGAGAATTGCTCTCTTAATTCTCTACTCTTCTAATGTATTTTGATATTAGTTTCTAGATGAATTTTAACAGTGAACAATGACCATCCTTTTATAGGTGGCCAAACTTTGGCTCTAAGCAATAAAAGAAATACAAAATTTGTCCTCCACATATTTCAGCTTGTTCTCCAAGTTCAATTCTAAGCCAAGTAAATTGGCACATGAAATTTTCTTCCATTTGATTTGACCCCACAAAGATCAAACAAATAGTCCTTTTTTTTTCCTCAAAAAATAGTACTTTTTCAGATGTTTGATCTTTCTTTTAATCTTTTTCACTAAAAGACACGAGAGAAAAATTTAAAACTGAGGTAAGAAAGAAATTTGTCGAGCCATTAAAGATGAACAATCAACCTAGAATCATTTTTCATGTATTTATGACATCTTATAATAATAATAATAATTAATTTCAAATAGCTACTAACTTTATTTAATTTCTTTTTGAATTTTCTTGTTGTATTGGAGTCTACACCATACACTGGTAACTCAACAGTTGTTCCTTCAAAAACTATAGAAAAAAAAAAACCAACTACTCTATCTTTTGTTCCTATCCCCTTAACCATGACTAAAAGTAAGGTAATTATATTGTGCTTACATGCCCTTAAAATGTTATTTCAATTAACAAATCTCTCGTTTATTCTACATTATTAGAAAATGAGGAATCTGCTATCAAATTCAATATGGGAAAAGGCAAGTCAATTGTATTTCCAGAAAGTAATGGCGAAAAACTATTAAAGAAAGTTAAGAATTCTAATGTTGTCACATCAATGGATACGAGTGACCTACTAAGGATTATGCCTTCTGTGACAACTTCTGGTGGAATCATAAATGGAAAACTGATAGAAGGGTTCCTTTTCAACTATGGAAAAGGAAAGCAAACTTCAATAGTTTGCATTTGCCATGGAAGGTTCTTCTCACCAGCTGAATTTGTGAAGCATGGCTGTGGAAAAGAGGTTGATAATCCGATGGAATTTATTAACATAGTTGATGATGCATCAATAGGCAATGCTTAGTTTCTTATATGTTACAAATATTGTCAAATTGTTGAAATGCAGCTTTAAACTCTAGTTTGTCGTTTTTCGTTTCATATGGTAGACAATTCTTCAGTTTTTCAAACTGAACTTGCAAATGAGGTTTGACATTGCAAGGTTATATATATATATATATATATATATATATATATATATATATATATATATATTGATATATTGATGTTCAAAAATCTTTCTATTCGCTTATGCTTTTAGCAAATGTTGATATATATATATATATATATATATATATATATATATATATATTGATATATTGATGTTCAAAAATCTTTCTATTCGCTTATGCTTTTAGCAAATGTTGATACATAAAATAGGAAAATATAGAACCTTACAACAATATATACATTAATTAGTTTAGCTTTACATGCCTAACTTTGTAGATGTTAGTAATGACAAAATATTACAAGTTATCACCATCTCCTTCCCTGTTATTAATCTAATATAATATTAAGAGGATAATCCTAGTGTAAAAACTACTAGGTACAAGCAATCGATCTTCAATAATAATTAGGCCATAGTTTTCAAGTTAAATTTCTAGTTTAGTTATTGAAATGACCATTTAGGGGTAAGGTCTCAACTTACTTCAAATTCAAAATTGAAAGAAAGTCTATCATATCACAAATTTAGTGAACAAGTACTAATCTACATAAATAATGGTTATGCATTGACCATTGGCCTTAATTAAAGGGAAGATGGATTTTCTAAAAGCTCTTATTATTTCAACATATATAGATAAAGTCATTACACATTTTGTTTGATCATGATTAAAATCTAGATCAAACATGGTCAACTTAACTATTCCATTTATTTTCTATTCATCTCTATATAATTAAACTTGAATCCCAACATTCCTAAATTTCCGATTTTGTACAAAGCCCATGAATTTCTATGGTCTAATCTTAATTAGAAATATTGAAACATATCAACTTGAATTCGACTTTAGTAAGTGTTTCGTAAACAACGATCATGTACAACAATACAATTAACCTATTTACTTAGAGCATATGGTGCAAGTGCCCTCATCCTGTTAGACTTTAAGAGTGAATCTTATATATATAATTTTGAGAAGTTGGTTTTATATTGTGGTGTGCACTCAAAGTGAAAAATTGATTCCTAATGCATTATATTCCCTCTCCTAATTTTTTTTTTTATCTTTCTCAGTTTCCTTTTTTCTCCAATTTTATTTTTCATTTATCTTAGGTAGTCTCTCTCTCTCTGTCTCTGTCTCTGTCTCTCTCTCTCTCTCTCGCTCTCTCGGTGACATGGAGCTTTGAGTACTACCTTGGTGTTGCCCTCCTCTCCCCAACCTCAAGTTGTGGGAGCGACGTCTTCTAAGATCAATTATGCATCTCTCCTTCATGCTAAATCATCTTATAAATCCAAAATCAAAACAATTTTAAATCCACTTGAGTTGCTCCATGGCGAACCTACTATCAAATTTACTTAGGATGAGATTTTTGAATTCACAAGGGAAGATGGAATATTACACCAGGAGATAGTTATCAAATTCTCATATGGTCATCCTAATTTGAATGATATTCACACCTTAATACCCAAGCAACTTGGCATCGAAAGGCAACTTTTTAGTTTCTTAGCTTGCCTATAGACACTTCTGAATCAGATTTGACCAATTTGAAGACTTTGTAATAATACTTTCTACTCATGTACGTTATCTGGAATTCAGAAGTGAACAAATCTTATATAGGGTGTTTCTAGGTGATAATGGTTTAACCCTAAGGAAGAAACCTCAATAGCTTTGACATGGATTTCTTTCCCAAGCCTTCCACCTAATATGTTTGCAGGAAAAGTTTTATTATCCATTGCTTCAGCCGTTAGAAAACCTTTAAAGCGACACAGATTAGATCAAGACCTAGTACGACAAGAATGAAGGTTTTGGTTGATCTTCTAGATAAGCATTCAAAAATATTAAATTATTTTATTTCGATGAAAAAAATTGGGAAAGTATTGGAACAATATCCAGAAGTCGTGTATATATGATGCTCTTCCCCTGTATTGTACGATTTGCAAATATCAAGGACATGAGGTGAGTTCTTATTGTCATAAACTTAAATTTGATGTTCAAGAAGGTCTTGTACAACCTTCTCTTGAGGCCAACAATGTTGAGTAACTGAAAGGGGATGCAAGAGCTTTTTTGAATACAAAGAGGGATGGAAACCAAATGGCTGAAGTATCATCCACAAAAGAATTAGCTTTAACTAATTTGAATGTCTTCAAGGTTATGGAAAATGCTACAGCTGAAGTTAATAATAATGCTACTAATTTGATCGATGAGTTGATTGTCGAATTGGGACAACAACTATCTTAAAACAGAGGTGTTGCAAGTGAGAAATCCAACTTAGCTACTATTGTAATGTTAAAATCAGTAGCTAGTACATTCCTAGTGGTGAAAGAGACATCAATAGCTGATTTTGGCAGAAACTAATTAGTACAGGTGATGGTGAAGTTGCTGAAAGTTTTGAGTTGTGTAAGGCCAATATTTTTGGACATGAAAATGTTGAACAAGGGTGGCTAACAACTGATAAATATAATGATTTGCAAGCTGGAAATTGGACTCTGGTTGCATATAAAAATTCAGCTGGCTGTCATATACGGTCCCCTACTAGTCAAAGTAATTCTCCAGAATGTGAAAGGGTGATATTGGAAACTTTCAGTTGCATGTCGATCCTAAATTTACCAACTTAGAATGCTTCTAAACCATTGTTGATAACTAATAAAAGACAATTGGACCAATGTATGATGATGATTATGTCGTGCCCCGAGCCTACACCCTGGACGTGACCGACACTCGAGAACCATTGTTGATCCCCTCGGGAACTCTTAGCCTGACTGACTACTTAGCAGAAGACTAACTCAAGCAAATGTAAGCTTTAAAATGGAATTTAACTTTAAAAGTCTCAAAACTTCTTAAAACTCAACATATCTCAACATAGTATACTCAAATTGTTTGAGAATACTTTGAAAACAATAATAGTTTGTCAAATAGTTCAAAGGAAATACTGAAACAAACTTAACACTAACTACCTATGAAGCCTCTATATTCAACATGGATGTTGGGACAAGATCCATGACACCTTAAAACTACTAAACTAAAAGACAAAATTAACGTCCTTTAGAATGAAAGGAAGGCTCACCAAAGCTAGCAAGAAGTGCAAAGTGATCTCAACAGAGCGTTTGTTATGATCCTGGACACATGTATCTGTATTATGAAAAATTGCAGGTCAAATGAAATCAGTACATAGAATGTACGAGTATGAAATATAGTTGAGGAATATAAATAACTAAATGGAAGAAGCGGAAGCAAGATACTCAACTGAATGTAAAGCATAAGTAGAGATAAAATCATTTAAAAATTTTACAAATAAATATGCTACCTCAATGAACTGTACATATATGAATATGATAATGAAATACTCTCTAGTTTATCTGGGAGATTCTCTAGCCGACAACCATCGCTATGAGTATGTGATGATATAGTGAATCGTGCGCGCTACCAGAACTGTCCTATACCTTGCTGGGGTATAGAACAAGCTTAACTCATGGATCCATATACTAGGTCTTCTCAGAGGCAGTGTAGAATCACCCGAATGTTGGTACGATCCTATCTCATGTTGGCTACGTGGTTTATGAGGAATGAGAGTTGTCTGAAGTCTTACCCATATCGGTGCTTAATATTACTCCCAAATATATATATTACTCAAAAAGGACCTCTTCAATAGGTAACTGTTGTGTACTCAATCTTTCTGAAAACTTGTAACTTTTCTAAAAATAATACTCCTCTATGTAAAACTGATACAATTAGGGAATCATATAGTTGCCTTCAACTCTTCTCAAAATTAGGCTTAAACTTTACTCTTGAACTTACTTTTAGCTTCTCAAAATTTATTTATGACAAAAGATGCTTCTTCAAAAGACTCTTAATCAAAACTCAGAAATTAAGGTTCATATGGAATATAAACATGAACAACAACTTAAGAATATCAATATATGACACGACCCAGGGTATCCCTTAGATGTAACATGGCGTATAGAACCCCGAAGGACTCCATACAAGCCACTTAGCTTTCGTAACATAAGAAATAGAACAACAAGAGTAAAACAGTTGAAGTCCAAAACATTTTATAAAACGAAAAGTGGAAGTCTAGACACTTTGTCTCATCATAGCCATCTAATACAATAGAATAAAATTGGGCCTAGCCCATACATCATGTTCAAAAAGGAAATACATGAAAGAAACTAAAACAATAACTCCGTCCTCGAAGCGTGAGAACTCACCAAAGCTCGGGAAATCACTAACTCTAGCCACGAGACTCGAAAACCTATATGTCGGACCCTACATTTGGGAAAAATGTAGGCAAGAATATGCGTTAGTAAAAAACAATGTACCAAGTATGATAGTCATGCATAAAACATTTAAACATGGAAAAAGGGATATTTCATGTCATGACATTCAATTGACCAAGTTAAACATCATATGAAAAAGTTATAAAACATATGTCATAAATCATGGTCAATGCAAGCTAACATCATCTTTAAAGCCTTTGAACACATATGAGATACTCTTTGAGTAAACTTAGTTCATTATTAATGTGGGGAATTAGCCTTAACCGACATAGAGACCATGTGAGCAATAACATTATCACCCGATATCTCCCACACCGAAAGGGTTGTTCAACTTGCCTAAGGTAGAACCATGAACTTCTAGCTTGGGTGGATCTATTAGTTAATCAATCTATGGGGGCATATAGTTAAGGGATAAGGAGATTGCTACTAGAAACCTGGCCTCTACTAACAGGAGGGCTTCCATCTCATGAGACTTCTTCTAGAAACCCGGCCTCTACTAACAGGAGACCTTCTATCTCATTGTCAATATCCACTCAGTGCTAAGCATAAATCACACGGAATAGTATGTTCTTACTTATTCCCATTATCCATGGAAAGGCATGTCATCTTGCCAATCCAAGCTAGTTCATTAGGATAGCTCTTATTCTTTGATTCAATTAGGTGAGAAAGCCTTTCAAACTAAGAATCCTTTCTATGTGAGAAAACTTTTCACATCATGCTAGTATGTGTTTATGAGAATGTCCTTTCACAACACAACATCATCATTGGTACTTTATTCTCAAAGTACCCTTAAAACATTTACATAATTCTCATGAAAACATGCATAATTCCATAATCACCTTTCAAGGTCAAAAACCCTCTTTCATTCATCAACACTTAGAAAACAAGGGTTAGAGATGGATTTTGCTCATAAATTCATGCAATTCTCTCATTACATGCGTAATTTCATAATGATATTCCTTTAAGATCAAAATCCCACAACATATAGTTTATAACTTGAAAACATAGGGATTACATGGGTTCATAGGGGGAAAACATCATAAAACCATAAGAATTGATCAATTCATGCTTAGAAGATCATAATCCAATCAATTAAATCAATAATGAAAAGAACCCATGCTAATTGAAGAAAACCCTAACTCAATTAGGGATTTCTACCTTTTGAAATAGAAGAGTTTAGGAACTCCATGGATGAAAGGAACCTATGGATGAAAACTATCATACCTTGAGTCCAAATGCTAGCCTTCAATGGAGAAATTGAAACCTTAGCTTGAAACCCTAGGTGAATCCTTCTTCTTCAAGTTTCTAGAGAGAATATTTTAGAGGAGTTGGTTTTCTTTTGGGAATTTGGAAGAATGAATAAAATTGGGTGAATTTTGGGATTAAAAGATTTATATAGGGGTCCTAAACATAGACAAAATAACATAATGTAGGAACTAATTAATTAGCAAAAGACCCAACTACCCCTTAACTTGACTGTCAGCTGTCACCCATAAAACCCCTACCGACGGACCGTGGATGGATATACGGTCCATCCTACACACTCGTGGTCCATGGTCAGAACTTTTTCCTGGACCCACGACTCCTGGACCATGGGGCGTGGACCCACCTACGGTCCGTAGTCCCACTGTGGTCCATGGCTCGACAAATTTTGGGTGGCCCTTTCCACTGGCCCACCTACATCTCGTGGCTCGACCCATGGCTTGTGGTTGGGTCCTCGTGGATGGCACCTGTAAGTTCCCAAAATTTGGTTCACTTCCCTTTTCAGATACGGGGTGTTACAATATATAATATATAACAACTCAAGATCAAGGATTCTAAACTCATACTCAACAACAAAGCTCATATCAAGAATCCTTGAAACTAAGGGTATAACCGTAGATTAACTTATACGGACTGAATTGAGATATAGAGTATGAAGATAAACTAGTCCAACAATATTATTAGTCTTACATAACTGGAAGAACAAAGTTTTTGGCATAACTACAAGAACGCTTGAAAACCATAGTTTTCTCCTCTTGGATCCTTGCTCTAAGACTTGAAAGTGTTAATGAGAGTAATAGGGCCGATTAGTACTATTTACAACCTTATTAAGGTATAAAAATGTTGGGGTTTAGGCTTGGAAGGGGTGGGAAAAAACTGAACTACCCCTCTGAAAAAGTTTTTAGAAACTTTCCACGGGGCCATCTATGATTCATGGTTTGATCTATGGACCGTAGATACCATCCATGGAATTCATATTGAATTTTAAGGCTCAGAATTTTGTTCTACATGTCCAAACTATAACCCGTAGAAGTTTCTATGGACCGTAGATCCAATTTGTAGAATTCATATTAAATTTAAGGCTCAAAAGTTCATTCTACGAGTCCAAACTATGGCTGTAGAAGTTTCTATGACCTGTAGGAATCGGAACCCAAAATTTAACTATCTAAAGTTTTTTCATGAGTTGATATTACGGGTAGTAGTTCAATCTACGACCCGTAGAAGGGATTCATTTTTCATGACTCACAAAACTCTATTGTGGTAGTGTCTAGCTAGTAAAATGGTGATAATCTATTACTCTAAACTCGAAATGAAGCAAACTTGGTGTCACTAGAAAGAGGACACATAGACCTTCAATTTGATAGGTTATGGGACACTAATTCCATGCGTGTTGAGAGATATGGCAATTTCAATTTGACTTAAGTACAATCTTTTGTCAAAATCTAATCGGTAAGGAAGCTTTCAACTCAACTTTAATTTGTGCTAGGGGATTCTTGTGACCTTAATTAATATCGAAATCCATTCCACACTAAATAATTGACCTTAACACCTTATAACAATTTAATGAATCATTTGATATTAGCTTACACGAAAATGAAGAATAGTTTGGGCTTTAGCTTAGAAATTTTTGGGGTGTTACAATATCTCCCCCTTGGAATCATTTGTCCTCGAATAATGGCTTAACTGATCATGGAAGAGGTAGGAAGATGTTTAACAATCCAATTTATTGCAAAATACACATATAAACTCATGAACTCAAAACACTGAAGGAGGAACTGAATTGAATGAGTACTTTAGGAAGAGTTAATACTTAGACTGGAACTGAATTATAGGAAAAGAAAAGAGGGTATCTTGTTTTCATATCCTCTTCGGCTTCCAATTTAGTCTCTTCATTTGGTGTTTTTTGGTTATATTATTAAATATTTATTTATAATTATTGTATTATATTACTCATTACATGCTCTTTACATATATATTCCCATAGCATTTTAGTCATTCTAACATGTCTATAAAAATTCACATGAAACACATGTGCAAAGCATGTGTCCAGAAATTTAGTATACATATACATTCATGCATCTTGAATAGCCAAACTATGAGATTGGAGAACTACTCATACAATATACGAGAAAAGACATAAAGTCACCACTGAATTTGTCCCGAATTTTCAAAAAGGCACTTTAACTTTGGGGGCGTCCTATTACCCTATAAAAGTGTTAAGTATCTTTGTAAATGGACCATTCTGACCCATTTTCCCCCAATGTTTGTGAACACACAAATATCAGTGCATGAATGTGTCAGTTTACTTCCCAAAACCAATTAAAAACTATCATATTTCAGTTCATTCCTCTATTAATTAATTAAATCTTTAAATACACCATCTTCCCCAAATTTTCAATAGAGTTTATTCTTCAGATCTGCTATCAAAATCACTGTAATTGCAATTTTGTCCAAAAAAGCCGAACACGATAGTTTCACAATACAAGGTACCATTGTACAAGAGAGGACACAAATTTCAGTAACGACGCGAATCGGAATTAGAATTTTTGTTCCAAATTTTGACAACAATGCCGACTTCCATTCTACCATTAATTAAGACTCTAGCTTCCCCAAAATTTTAATATAATTTATTTTTTCAAGTTTACTATCAAACTTACTGTAAATTGTAATTTCATCTGAAAAATATAAACACAAAACAGCGGTGAAATATTAATTGGATACAACGATTCTGAACTATCTTTATTTTTCTAGTGGTGGATGGGTAAATCAGCTTCCATTGTTGTCGGAGCTCAAAAAACCGTATCCTTAAACATTTGTTTTCCCAACAAATTACAAATACATGAAGAAAATAATATGATTTTTATCAAATATTAGATAAATATGAAATCCTAACCTATTAACATTCAATCCCTTGTTTATTCAGTTGAGAAAAATTTTAATGAAAAAGAAAAGAGAATCTGAAAAATGAAAAAGAAAAAGATGGAAGTGCTTTTGTTAAGATTTGGGTGGGTTATCCTCACTTTTATTTATTTTTAAATTTAATTAGAATGGGCCGGTCAAGGAGGTGGCCATGATGTGCTCTTCATAGATGAAAAAATGGGTCAGAATGATCTATTTACAAAGATATTTTATACTTTTATGGGGTAATAGGACGCCCACAAAGTTAAAGTATCTTTTTAAAAATTCTAAACGACTTCAATGGTGACTTTATGTGTTTTCTCTACAATATACATATATAATGACTGATTATTCACTTCATGAACTTTTATAGATCTAATTAAGATGTAGAGTGTATTGTTTGTTTAAGTCAAGTGAAAACCAAAACCCTAGTAGTAACATTGATGCAATCATATATTACTCTATTTAGAAGAGTTAATACAAATTATCAAACTAGTGATTAAATATGTAAAGAATTGTATTAAATTCATTCGATAGGAAGGAAGGTCTAGCAAACACATAAACTTAATACTTCATTACGGTTTAATCTTAATTATCATGGGACACAAAAATCATTTTCCTTTGTACCATTTTGTTTCAAATTTATACTAAAATTAGAAAAAAAAAAATGCAACAGGAGTTCCAGTTCATTCAATATATAATATCAAACACATACAAATATACATACGAAAAAATCACACATATAATAAAAGGCAATCTTGCAATATTGTACAGGACCTCTCCCCATATAATACAAAAACTCTTGATTTGTTTATACAAAACTAATGATTTTCTTTATAGTAAAAGATTCCAATAATTATTAGGAGAATTGCTCACTGTTGCAGCTAGTGCTGTCAATATAAGCTAGCCCTCTCCATTCGGACTAGCTTCTACAGGTTTTGGAGTTAGACGGGTCAGGCTGGTCTGGCCTATGTTTTTTTGGACCAAAAAATAGTCAACCCAACCCATCAGTATGTAGGTTGTGGGTCGTGTTGGGTCAGCTCAGTTTTTCTAAAATTATATATTTTTATAGTTTTTAAAAATTAAATTATAATTTAATGATATTAACATAAATATTGACAAGACAATATTACATTGTGTTAGGGTTACTACTTGTTAACCAAATCCACAAATAAAATAATTTTTATAATACCTATTAAGTCTGGCTTCAAGTAAAAACATATATAGCTATGTAGAAATATTAACCTAATTGTTTTTTAATGATCAAAATAAAAAACAAAAAAACTATGACAATATCCCAATCATTAATTGCTAAAAAACTCTTTTCTTCAATGGGCTCCAAAAATATTAGCCCCACTCTATTAAATCATGGGTTAGGCCAGGCCGACTCAATGGGCCTAGCCCATATTGATGTATCGTACTCCACAACTCCATTCTTTGATTATTTTTTTTACGAAAACCATTCATATATCAAATATAGAATCATTGAGCCAGAATGAATTGACGTGACACCCGTGATACCGGCTTGCATGAGACAAAAACTCAAAAATCTCACCAAAAATCCTCATTAGGCAAAACACCTTCATGCCTTGATATTTCAAACCAACCCCTTAATGCCAAGTTCAATATCAAGAGTTCTACTCACCCAAATTCGATTTCAAATAGCCCTACGGACTCGTTAATGTCTTAGCTAATAGGAAAATCAACCCTTTCACCCAATCCAGGCTTGGATTTTCCTGGACCAAACCTTGCTTTTAGTCTGAAAATTTTAACTCACAACTCCAAAACTTTCCTCATGCAAATTTTTTCAAGATTAGTTCACTTGTAATGGTGGAATGGGCCCTTACAATAATGATAATGATAATAAAAGAAATTTTAAAAAAAATACCAAGTAACTACTAACATTATTAGATTTAATTTTCAATTTTCTTCTAGTACTGGAGTCTACATTGTCCGCCATTGAAGAAGGTAAATCAATAGTTGGAATATTATTGGGAAGAGAAAGCAACTACTTCAATTTTTGTTCCTACCCCTTCAACCATGACTAAAGTTAAGGAAATTGTGCTTATATAACCTTACAATGCTATTTCAATTAACAAATCTCTCGTTCATTCTAAATTATCACAAAATGGATAATCTGCCATCAAATCCAATACAAAAAAGGGCAAGTCAATGTAATTCCATAAAGCAATGGAGCAAAGCTATTGAAAAAGTTAAGAATCCTCAAAATGTTGTCACATTGATGGATACTAGTGACATACTAAGGACTAGGCCTGTGACAACATCTGGTATAATCATAAATGAAACATTGACAGAAGGAATCCTTTATTGTTTTGGACAATAAAAGAAAATTTCAATAGTTTGCATTTGACAAGGGAGGTTCTTTACGAAAACTTAATTTGTGAAGCATGGTAGTGGGAAATAAGTTGATAGTTCCTGTGAAATTTATTTAAAAAATTGATGTTGCGTATAAATAGGCAATGTTTAATTTCTTATCTTACAAATGTTGTCAAGTTGTTTAGGTGAAACTTTTTTTTTTTTTTTGAAATTTTCCATATATATTTCCATTAAAGAGCATTCAAAAGGAGGGGGGCATGGACCTTACCTCACTGTAACAAAAGGAAGATTGTTAACAAGATGACAATCTTCAAGGAAGAGTTTAGCCTATAGAAAGTCTCTTCCTTAGTATCAGAAATAATTTAACTTACAAAAAAGTTAGCCCTTATCAAACGTCCTTCTAATACTAGGAAGTTGACATTTATCTAGTTGAAAGGGTCTCTTTAATTCTTTCGGAAGTTGTTGAAAAGAATAGTAAAAGCTACCCATTCCACTTGAGGATGCCATTTTTTGCCAGCAAATCAGTCATTTGGTTGGCATCTCTGAAACAATGGCGTACTTGTGTTTCATCTATGTCCATGTTGAGCCTTATTTCCCTGATGATCTCTTTGAGTTTTAGGTTGGAATTATTATTGTCTTTTATCATGTTAGCAATAACCATAGAGTCCATCTCCAAGTCCAGTCTGTTGATATTGTTTTGATTGCACCATTGAACACCATATCTAACAGCTTCAGCTTCTGCTTGATTGTTACTTTCACAAAAAAATGGAATTCAATAGGCCATTACAAGATCTCCAACCACATCTCTAATGATACCCTCAATTCCAGCTCTATTATTGCTGTTTAAAAAACTACCATCACTATTGAGTTTGAATCTTCTCTCTGTAGGTTTTTTCCAGACAACGACCTTACAACTCACCACTGGTTTCATTATTTCCACAGTTTTTGACAAATATATGTAGCCATGTGTAGTTATCATCAAACAGTTTGCATTTAGGGAAAGCTATACCCATAGCAGCTTTAATATTCCACAAAATTTGAGTCTCCATTCTTCTAGTATTAAACTTCTTCTTGTCTCCAAATTTACATGATGTCCAACTTTTCCAAATCTCCCAAAATATGCAAATAGGAACAATTTGGAGTAGAAGCTTATGAACATTGTTGTGATGGTTTCTATTTCTCCATTTTTCCATGATTATATCTTCGAAGGGCTATGTTCATGTATGACTCCCAAAGGGCCTCCAAACAATCTCCATATGAAGTCAGCTGCACTCCCTTGAATGAAGACATGTTGCACGGTTTCATCCATTGGATTGGAGCAGAAGTAGCATGTTGAGGTTATTTGTCCTCGTTGTCTTCGAAAACTTCTCACTACTTCATTGAATGAAAGCTTCTTGAAAAGAATTCTCCAAGTCAGAAATGATATTTTGAAAGGGATGCATTGGTGCCATACCTGATTGACTTCAATATTTTTTATTTTGGTTTGTTTGACCAAGTTCCAAGCTGTGTAGTTGTCAAAGTTTCCATCCTATGTGAGTTTCCAGAAAGCATAATCATTTTCATCAGGTTGCCCAATATGTATGCTACTGATGTGTTGCACCATATGTTCAAGTAACATATTCCTGAGTCTTTGTAGATCCTACATGTCATCCACAATATATTCTTTGACCTAAGCTCTTGGATTTATGATGTCATCTGGAAACATAGAAGCCAATGTAAAACGCCAGAAGTTTTTGAGCTAAGACTCGAACCGTTCTTCGTAGTGAGTGAGATTTCACCAAGGAATTTAAAATTTTCCTAAGTGTTAAGGTCACTAGATGTAGCACCTTGAGTTCCAAGAAGAACTAAAGAGAGTTCATTCAAGTCATTCCTAAGCTCTTCTAAATTTTGGGTCAACTTCAAACAACCATAACTCTCAATACAGTATGAGTTAGGTGAGCCATAAGATATCAAATGAAAGGTCTTTGAATTATCTTTCCAACGCCACCGAGTTTGCTAATTTTAAGTTTGGATGAGTGAGATACGCCCTTTAGAAGTCAGACTGTCCAAATAAGGAAAGTTAGCCGAAAATAGTAAGGGGTATTTTGGTCTTTTCCTTACCCAATCATATTTAATTCGTTTTTAGTAGGTTTTAGGGGTTTAATCTGATTAGGTTCAGTTTTATAATCCTAATATATGCCTAGGGTTTTAGTTGAGTGTTCAAGAAGAGAAAAGAGGAGAAAAGAGGAAAGGATCAATGCATTCGTCGAAGTTCTTGAGTTTGGTTGCGGATTTTCGCCATGGGTTTGATCCCTAAGAGGTATGTAAGCTTCCATAGTGTTGGTGAGATCCATGAGTTCTTGAGGAAAGGATGCGGACTCCAATGTTTCAAAAGTTATTTCGTGACCAAAAATAAAAATGCATCTCCGGGTCGCGGACTTGCTTCCAAACAATGATTTCTTGGTCGTTTCTCATGTTTAACTATCTAAAAACATTCCTAAACATCACGATATCTTTCCCATAAAAAATCATAACATTGAATCCATAAATCAACTTCAAGGTAAAGCTAAGAGTTAAGTTTTAAGAGTTCTTTAGAACATTTTGAGAAAGTCCCTTAGAGCCTTTTTGAGGAGTCTTCTACAATTTATAATAACTTGTTTCAAGACTCGAGCAAGTGAGTATGAGAATGAGGAGAATGTATTCATGAGTCTACTTTATCATCACTAGATCCTTCATACCATGAACCATAACTCTTGAATTCATAATTCACATTTAAGGGAGAATTAAGAGTAGAGTTCAATTGTGAATCCTTTGAGATCCATCATCGATTTAAGCTAAGTCTTGAGGAAGTAAGTATGAGAATGAAAAGAGTCGTATACATGAGTTCCATATTGTCATGTTGAACCTCTAGTCGAATCATTCATGCCCATAAATTCCGCATGAACTTCATAAATTGAGCATCTTTGAAAGGAGTAGTATCTTCAAGATCTAAGTCTTGAGTATTGAGTTCCTAACCCATTTGAGATTATATTCCTAATATTGGGACTATTACATGTTGTCTATGAAGTCCTTGAGTTGAGTTATTCATGCCCATAATTCCGCATGAACCCTATAGGTCAAACATTCTTGAGATGAGAAGTATCTTTGAGACCTTGAATTGAGTAGTTCATGTTCATAATTCCGCATGAACCATCTGAGTTGATCATTCTTGAAATGAGTAGTATCATTGAAGTCCTTGAGGTCCAAGTATTGAGTTCTATCTATGGTTATTCAAAACCATGCATTGAGTCGTTCACATCCATAATTCGGCATGAACCATATTTTAAGAAGTCTTTTACAAATGCTTTAAAAATTTTTTAAGACTTGAACATTGAGTTGAGTAAGAGTAAAAGTGAAGTTCATTTTCTTCAAAAGAATATATGGGAACTAAGTATTCCCAAAGAGTAAATGTTTTCACATTTAAACAAGAGAGGAAACACCGATTTCCAAGAAAGCATTTGAGCTAGTTTTTGAGTAATAATCTCAAACCACAGAAAGAGTTATGTTTTTAAACATATGAGCTGAGTATATTTTGGGAGTAGTATTGAGCACCGATATGGGGAGTAGTTCATAATAACTCAAGTCTCCATAAACCATGTAGCTAACATAGGTAAAAAGGGTCATACTTTTTAGATAATTCCTTAATGCTATTTAGCATAGACTAGTGGATCCACTTAGTTGAGAGGTCTTATATCCTGACAAAGTATAGGACAATTCTAGTAGCGTGGGTGAGACAATGTATCATCACATAGCTCATAGTGATGGTTGTCGGTTAGAGAAACTCCCACCAAGTTGTATTATGTTGTATTATATACAAATTAAGTTGTTATTATATTCTCCAATACATTGAGTTGCTATCTACTGTTTTAAAAGCTTTCCATATATTGCATCTTATATTGTTGCTTTATTCTTGAGTATCTTGAGTTGAACCGTGTTTCATTGAGTTGAGTACCTATTTGTTGAGTTGAGCCCCATTTCACTGAGTTGACTACCTTATCCTTGAGTTTTTCTGAGTTGATGTAAGTTTGAGTAGTTTTAAGTATCTTATCCTTGAGTATTCCTTGAGTTGAGTAAGTTTGGGAAGAGGTAAGTATGTTTCTTTGGTACTGGTTTAAGCTTATGTTTATGATTTTGATTTCCCCTTACATGCTTGTATATTTCATGTACTGAGCCACTTGGCTTGCATCGTTTCATGATGCAGATACACATATTCAGGGTCATCAATAAGAGCTTTGTTGATACCACATGGAGTTTGAGTTAGGTATGGTGAGCCTCCCTGTTTTCGAAGGATTTCATTTACCTTTCAATTATATCAGTTGTTAGGATGCCGTGGGCTTTGTCCCGACTTTCATATTTGTCATTTAGAGGCTTCATAGATAAACTATAGAGTTTGAGAAGTTATGTTTCATTTACTTTGTTAAATGTTTTAAAGACTGAGTTGCCTATTTTTAGATAGTTGAATATTCTATTTATATTCAGAGTAAATCATTCAAGTGAATGATTTGTAATTGAGTTCAATGAATTTTATTTAGTTTTTTTAAGCTTTGTATGCTTGAGTTAGTCTTCCGCTTGTAGTCAATCAAGATGAGGGTTCGGTTGGGGACCAGAAATAGTTCTCGAGTGCCGGCCACGTCCAGGGTGTAGGCTCGGGTTGTGACAAACTTGGTATGTGAGCACAGAGTTCAAGTGTCATAAGGTGTATATGAAGCCGTGTCAGTTGGGTCGTATTTATATTTGTGAGGTCCCCACTTCTATAAACGAGGGACTATATACATTTAGGAAATGTTTCCCTTCTTTCATACTCTAAATAATGCAATAGAGCTATGTCACAAAGACTTATTCTAACTTGTGCGTTTTCATATCCATTCGACTACTTCTCATACTAGAGGTGGCTGAAAGCAAAGTCAATCCTTTATCGATGAGTTTCTCTTAGAAAAAAATCTTGAGAAAGTCATGAGACTACAGAAAGGCTTAGGAGAAGCTTGTGAGTGAGCTAGTTAAGTATTGAGTTCGAGGAAATGCACTCATATTCATATGAATTGTGCGTTTGAGCTAAAGGCGAGTTGTATTCTTTTCCTTAAGCCTTGTTTCAACTGAGGTCCTTATGAGGTGGTATGTTTAGAGCTTGGGTAATTTTTCCACCCCAAAATGTAGCATGCGTTACGAGATCATGAGCAGTAGTAGTGAAAGAGCCCAGAGTTAGAGGAAAATATGTAGAGGTTTAGTTATCTAAGAAAGGGAGATAGTGTTTTGAAGAGTTGTGTTACTATAGTCATGCACCTAGTAAGTTACTAATGAAGAGTTTTCCCTTATGGGTAGACTTAGAAGTGATGAGTTGTGAAGATTCCATCATAGGAGGTAGAGTGTGTTGTAGCTAGAAAGGAGTTGGTAATGAAGTGTCATTGTGTAGGAAATGACCAAGTGTAAGTGTTGAATAGAAGAGTAGGAGTATTCATGAGGTGATAGATCTAAGCTAGGCTTATGATTTTGAGGGAGAGCCCATAATATTCAAAGTGTTATAGAACTAATTAGGCACTGATGTATAGTGAATGAGTAAACAGTACTCAAGTTGTGAAGGGAAATGTGATAGTAAATTGTAAGTACGAATACTAAAAGGTGAGGATTGAGTATTTGTCATAAGGTCCTAGTGGACGAGTGTTTCTAAATTTGTATCAAGTAGTTGTAAGTTAGTATAGTAAGCGAGCAATCATATTGATATTCGGGTTTACTCATAAATATTAAGCTTGAATTTGAGATGAGTGTCATGATCAAAAGAATGGAAACATAAGGGTGATGATGTTAGTCTTGAGATTTGATCTAGAAGATTTGACATAAAGTAGGTGAGGAATTGAGGTGATTAGCTGCAATAAATATGAGTGGTACATATGAGAGACCCTAACCTTTAGATAAGGGCAGTGAAGTGTGGCTAAGTTACAAAAGTAGCAAGAGCATTAAGAAGTGTGTCGAGATAGTATGTTATTAGATGAGGTTCCAATTAAGTTATAATTTTCCATGTGTGCCTAGATAGCATAAATGAGTTGTCAATGTGGAATAGGTCCATATCTTTCAAGTGTTAGCTTTAGACCTAAGGGGAGGGGGGGGGGATGATAGTATGAGAAATCAAGTCAAGTGTTGAGAATTTCTTAAGGAGCTGGTTAGTAGGAGTCCATGGAGTTGTTAGAGTACTAAGCTTGAATAAGGCATTGTTAAACATTAGGTGGTTCTTGATATGAGCCAAATGTGGTGGTAAAGAATAACAGTCTTGGGATGAGATTACCTATAGAGAGGTATAGAACCCGAACCTAAGGATTTGGGTTAAGATTGAATATAGTAAGAGCATGCCATTAGACACAAACCTTAGTAAAAGTAACCCCATTCCATACCCAGTCCAGTCGTCATTTGAGGATGAATGATCCTAAGGGGGGGATATTGTAACACCCTAAAAATTTTTTGAGCTAAGACTCGAACCGTTCTTCATAGTGAGTGAGATTTCACCAAGGAATTTAAAATTTTCCTAAGTTTTACGGTCACTAGATGTAGCACCTTGAGTTCCAAGAAGAACTAAAGAGAGTTCATTCAACTTTCAAGTCATTCCTAAGTTCTTCTAAGTTTTGGGTCAATTTCAAACGACCATAACTCTCAGTACAACATGAGTTAGGTGAGCCATAAGATATCAAATGAAAGGTCTTTGAATTATCTTTCCAAGCCACCAGATTTGCTAAGTTTTGAGTGTGGATGAGTGAGATATGCCCTTTAGAAGTCAGGTTGTCTAGATAAGGAAAGTTACCCAAAAATAGTAAGGAGTATTTTGGTCTTTTCCTTACCTAATCAGATTTAATTCATTTTAGTAAGGTTTTTAGGGGTCTATTCTGATTAGGTTCAGTTTTATAATCCTAATATACGCCTAGGGTTTTAATTGAGAGTTCAAGAAGAGAAAAGAGGAAAGGATCAAGGTATTCGTTGAGGTTCTTGAGTTTTGTTACGGATTTTCGCCATGGGTTTGATCCCTAAGAGGTATGTACGCTTCCATAGTGTTGGGTTTGTTCACCCACACACCAATCATGTTAATTTCAGCGTTAAAGTTGTTCTAGAAAGTTGAAGGTGTGATGCTCTTGAATTGTATTCTTGAAATTGGCTTTCATTCTTTAGTTTAGATGATGAGTTCTTGAGGAAATCATGTTGATTTTAGAGTTGTGTTTGATTAGATTATTGTATACATGTATTGGGTATCTGAATCTAAAGAGAAATCGAGAAAACGAATCAAATTTAGGCGATTTGGGGTTAGAAAATATAGAAAGAAAAAGTCGAGCAGATTCGGGCATGCAAGTCCGCATCACGGACTTGCTCCCCCAGTGAAGAAATTTTCCCTTCGTGTCGCGGAAAGGATGCGGACTCCACTATTTCAAAAATTAGTTTGTGATCAAAAAGAAAAATTCATCTCCACGTCGCGGACTTGCTTCCAGACAGTGATTTCTTGGTCGTTTCTCATGTTTAAATATCTAAAAACACTCCTAAACATCACAATATCTTTCCTATCACAAATCATAACCTTGAATCCATAAATCAACTTCAAGATAAAGCTAAGAGTTAAGTTTTGAGAGTTCTTTCAAACATTTTAAGAAAGTCCCTTAGAGTCTTTTTGAGGAGTCTTCTACAATTTCTAAGAACTTGTTTCAAGACTCGAGCAAGTGAGTATGAGAATGAGGAGAATGTATTCATGAGTCTACTTTATCATCATTAGATCCTTCAGATCAAGAACTGTAACTTTTGAATTCATAATTCACATTCAAGGGAGAATTATGAGTAGAGTTCAAGAAAGCCTTTGAGTTCAATTGTGAATCCTTTGAGATCCATCATCGATTTAAGCTAAGTCTTGAGGAAGTAAATATGAGAATGAGATGAGTCATAGATACGAGTTCCATATTGTCATGTTGAACCTTGGGTCGAGCCGTTCATGCCCATAAATTCCACATGAGCTTCATAAATTGAGCATCTTTGAGAGGAGTAATATCTCCAAGTTCTAAGTCTTGAGTATTGAGTTCCTAACCCATTTGAGATTATATTCCTAATCCTGGGACTATTACATGTTATCTATGAAGTCCTTGAGTTGAGTTGTTCATGCCCATAATTCCGCATGAACTCTATAGGTCGAACAATCTTAAGAAGAGAAGTATCTTTGAGTCCTTGAATTGAGTAGTTCATGTTCATAATTCTACATGAACCATCTGAGTTGATCATTCTTGAAATGAGTAGTATCATTGAAGTCCTTGAGGTCCTAGTATTGAGTTTTGTCTATGGTTATTCAAAACCATGCATTGAGTAGTTCACATCTATAATTCGGCATGAACCATATTTTAAGAAGTCTTTTACAAATGCTTTAAACTTTTTTTAACACTTGAGCATTGAGTTGAGTAAGAGTAAGAGTGAAGTCCATTTTCTTCAAAAGAGTATATGGGAACTAAGTATTCCCAAAGAGTAAATGTTTTCACATTTAAACAAGAGAGGAAACACCGATTTCCAAGAAAGCATTTAAGCTAGTTTTTGAGTAAAAATCTCAAACCACAGAAAGAGTTATGTTTTTAAACATATGAGCTGAGTATATTTTAGGAGTAATATTGACCACCGATATGGGGAGTAGTTCATAATAACTCAAGTCTCCATAAGCCATGTAGCCAATGTGAGTAAAAAGGGTCATACTTTTTAGATAATTCCTTAATGCTATTTAGCATAGACTAGTGGATCCACTTAGTTGAGAGGTCTTATATCTAGACAAAGTATAGGACAGTTCTGGCAGCGTGGGCGAGACGATGTATCATCACATAGCTCATAGTGATGGTTGTCGGTTAGAAAAACTCCCACCAAGTTATATTATGTTGTATTATATATAAATTAAGTTGTTATTATATTCTCCAATACATTTGAGTTGCTATCTACTGTTTTAAAATCTTTCCATATAGTGCATCTTATATTGTTGCTTTATTCTTGAGTATCTTGTGTTGAACCGTGTTTCATTGAGTCGAATACCTATTTGTTGAATTGAGCCCCATTTCACTGAGTTGACTACCTTATCCTTGAGTACTTCTGAGTTGATGTAAGTTTGAGTAGTTTTCCTTGAGTAGTTTTGAGTATCCTTGAGTATTCCTTGAGTTGAGTAAGTTTGTCAAGAGATAAGTATGTTTCTTTGCTACTGGTTCAAGCTTATGTTTATGATTTATATTTCCCCTTACATGCTCGTACATTCTATGTACTGAGCCTTTTGACCTGCATCGTTTCATGATGCAGATAAACGTATTCAAGGTCATCAACAGGAGCTTTGTTGATACCACATAGAGTTCGAGTTCGCTATGGTGAGTCTCCTTGCTTCCGGAGGATTTCATTTATGTTTTAGTTATATCAGTTGTTAGGATGTCTTAGGTCTTGTCCCAACTTCCATGTTTATCATTTAGAGGCTTCATAGATAGACAATAGAGTTTGAGTAGTGTGTCTCATTTATTTTGTTAAATGTTTTAAAGACTGAGTTTCCTATTTTTTGCTAGTTGAATATTCTACTTATATTTAGAGTAAATCATTTGAGTTAAAGATTTGTAATTGAGTTCAATGAATTTTATTCAGTTTTTTTAAGCTTTGTATGCTTGTGTTAGTCATCCACTTGTAGTAAGCTAGGATGAGGGTTTGCTTGGAGACCAGCATGGTTCTCGAGTGCCGGTCACGTCCAGGGTGTAGGCTCGGGTCGTGGTAGCCAAGGCCCCTTTTTCAGTCCAATTATCCCACCAAATACTACATTCACCCTCATTAATTCTCCAAATGATATTCGGTTCTGCTTTCTCTCTTACATTCACAAGAAGTTTACCATGCTTGAGAATTTCCAGAACACCATTTCTTGTCAACAACACGGGTTCTAATATAATATTTAGAGTTCATAAAATTTGCCAAAGTGACGATTGAGTTCTATATCTCCACCATCTTTTAATACTTAGTGTATTGGATATGTCATGCATATTCTGAATACCAATTCCTTTCTCTTCTTTAGGGTAGCATAGTTTATCCCAAGATCTCCAATGGTATTTGAATCCATCACCCTTGCTACCCCAAAAGAATCTGGCAAAGTGTTTTTGGATAAGATTTATGGTTCCCTTAGGAGGGTCTATGGCAGTGAGAGTGTAAGTAGGATGAGGTTGTAAAACACTTTTAATCAGTACTACTTTGCCCCTATAGGTTAGCATTTTGCCCTGCCATCCATTCAGCCTCTTTACAATTTTGGTCAGTATGTCATCAAAGTAGCAAATCCTCTTCTTTCATATATATATATATATATATATATGGGGCAACCCTTATATGTGAATGGAAAAGGTTTCTCCATGAAACGTGTATATTTCCTCAATTCGTTGATCCTGTAAGCACAAGTTTTGATGTTAGTCAGGAAAAAACTTTTATCAAGATTCACTTTTTTGCAGAAGACTTCTCATATAACTTAATTTGTTTCATAATTATTTTGACAGACTCACTATTGCCACTACTGAAAATGACAATATCATCTGCATAGACTCATAGTGAAAGGAGTGAACCTATCATTGGTAAGTAGGTTATTCAAACCCCTTGAAAGAAATTCAGAAGCTAGAATAAATAAAGATGGAGATAAGGTATCACCTTGATTATCTCCTTGAGATGATGAGAAGAAGCCATTTCTGGATCCATTAATAAGTATAGAGTACTAGACATTCGATATAAGATTGCTAACAAGGCTAATCCAATTATTAAAAAAACCAAAATTTTCAAGAACATTTTTCAAAAATTCCCATAAAAGTCTATCATATGTTTTAGCCATGTCTAATTTTAGGACAACATTACCACCACTATTAATCTTGGAAATGTTATGAATTATTTCATGTGCAAGCATGACATTCTCAGTGATGAGCCGACCAGAAACAAAATCACTTTGATTTTCAGAGATAAGTCTAGGAAGAAGAGGATTAAGTCTTTTAGAAATGATTTTAGAATTTATTTTATTAGTGAAGTTACTAAGGCTAACAGGTCTTAAGTCAGAAAAAGAAGCAGGATTGTCAACCTTAGGAATTAAACCCCGACAAGTGTGAGTATAAAATTTTGTGAGACTTTTACCTTTGAAGAATTCCCTGACGAAATCAATTATATCATGCTTAATAATAGTCCAAAAACCCTGAACGAATTTATCATTATATCCATCAGGGCCAGCTGCACTTGTTGGGCTCATATTGAATATGGCTTCCTTGATTTCCTCTTCATCAGGCATCCTATCCAATAATTCATTATCTTCTGCATTGATCAACGAAGGAATGAAGTTTATTAAGGACTGCTCTGTGGTAGGTTGATCCAGACTGAACATGCTTTAGAAATGTTTGATAGCAACCTTGATAAGTGCTTATGCTCCCAGATGTTTTGATGATCTCCTTACAAGTGCAGGGACCTGGTCCTCTGCAGAGTATGAATACTCGTCCAGTAGCAAAATGTTGTACAACTATAAAAGTTGTTAGTGTCAGGAAGTTGGTAAAGATGCAGAGTACTTCACCAATCAGGAGCGAAGAGGTTGTTTGTACGTTGGGTAATAACTCTTCATAGTATATATCAAACAACAAACAACAATATTCATTATTCATTAAAAAAGAGATACCTTCAACCTTGAAAACAGCATGGGACCTGATTGAAGTGTTTCTATTGCTTTCGTTGTAATTTTGATTGCTTGTAATGTGCGTATATTGAAGGAATCGTTTCACTTGTGATAGAAACGTTTCAAACTTGTGTGAATCATTGTAAGAACTAGGTTAAGGGCAACTTAGTATCTTACTCTAAAGTCTATATTAATCGGTTAGGATTAGTATAGTGGGCAGTGTGGTATCTGCTCTGGCTCAACTAAATGATAGGAGGTATTGCTTAGTGTTGAGATTAGCAAGCTAATCTCTTTTTGTAAACTGGCTTTTGCTTTTGTTTAAGAAGATTAGTGGAAGCAGTTTGAAAAGTCCTGTTGAGACAGGTCATGGTTTTACTCCCTTGAGCAGAGAGGTTTCCACGTAAAGTTGTTTGTCAATCTTTACTTTCAATATTTGTTCTTTACTGTCTATTACTGTAACTGTGTTGAGGACCTGGACCCATCGACTTAAGTGGACGCATACATTCCAACAAGTGGTATCAGAGCTTGACTTTTTAATTTGGTTAACACCAAGAAAAGAAAAGATCCAGAAGGAATGAATACTCCACCCAATATGGAAGAAGGTTAGTCTTCTACCAGGCCACCGCGTTTTAATGGACAATACTATGGCTGGTGAAAGAATCGAATGCACGACTTCATCAACACTGAGGAATTTGAGTTGTGGGACATTATCCTTGATGGACCATATATTCCTACAAAGGAGGTGAAGGATGGAGAGCTTACCACTACTGTTGTCAAAACTAGAAAAGACTACAATGAGGCAGATAGGAAAAAGATTGAAAAGAACTACAAGGCAAAGAAGATTCTGATATATGGAATTAGAGCAGACGAATACAACAAAATATCTGCTTGTAAGACTGCCAAGGAGATATAGGACTGTCTTCAAACAGCCCATGAAGGAACACAACGAGTGAAAGAGTCTAAATTGACATGCTTACCACTCAGTATGAAAATTTCGTTATGAAAGTGGGTGAAACTATCTTTGAGATGAACTCAAGATTCACCTCTATCACCAACAAGCTCAGGTGCCTGGGTGAGCCTATCCCTGTTAGCAAGCAGATTCACAAGATTCTTAAGGTGCTTCCTAAATCTTGGGAAAGCAAGGTGGATGCCATAACAAAAGTTAAGGATCTAATGACTCTTCCCATGGATGAACTGATTGGGAACCTTCAGACCTACGAGCTAAACAAGAAACAGGGAACGACGGTGAAGGAAGGAAAGAAGGAGAAGTCCATTGCCTTGAGAACATCTCAAACTGAGGTAGCTGAAGAGGAGGATGAGATGGCGTATGTCACTAGAAGATTTCGGAAGATCATAAAGAAGCATGGAGGTTTCCAAAAAAAAACCTCTATCTGGAGAACCGCTACAACAAATGATCTATGCCATAATTGTGGCAAGCCTAGTCACTTCATGAGGGATTGTCCTAGTAAAAAACAGGAGACTCATGACACCAGACCTCGTAAGAGGGACCTGGTCCCAAACCATGCTCGAAGGAAGGTTCATGTTGATCATTTTATGAGAAAAGCCTTTGTTGTTTGGGGAAATGATTCAAGTGAATCAGAAGAAGATGCATAAAGTCATGAGGATGTTTCAATGATGGCTATTGAAGATGATGAAAGCATTTTCAACTCCATTTTCTCCTTGATGGCAAAATTTGATGATGAAGAGGATTCAGACGAGGTACTTTCTTTAATCTTAAGGATGATCTAGATACTCTTCCTATTGAAAATTTAGGAAACTTACTGCCCTGCTTATTGACTCTGTTGATGAACGAACCACTGAAAACTTAATGTTGAATGAAAAATTAAGTTTGTGTGAGGATGAGAAATCTGCTCTCATGTATCAAGTTTCTGAAATGAGTGTAAGGATAGGTACTCTAGAAACCAACAACATAACACCTCAGGAGGACCCTGGTACCTCAGTAGGAGGAAGGAGAAAGCTTAGCATT
Organism: Solanum pinnatisectum; assembly: GCA_035578085.1. Classification (NCBI taxonomy): domain Eukaryota; kingdom Viridiplantae; phylum Streptophyta; class Magnoliopsida; order Solanales; family Solanaceae; genus Solanum; species Solanum pinnatisectum. The sequence continues at coordinate 13,630,316 of CM069077.1, forward strand.
TTATAGGAAGAACGAAAAGAAAAGATTAAAATCTCTTAGGCTAAACTAGTTGCTTCTCTTGAAACAAATTCCCAATTGAGGACGGATCTGAGTAGGGTCAAGGATGAGTTAAACCACTCTCTCAAGTGGACTGACTCCTCTAAGATACTCTTTAACCTGTCTAGTCAGAGTTTCAATGGAAAGAAAGGGTTGGGATGCAGACCAATAGAACCACCTTATAATCCTCATAGTAAATATGTGTCTGTATCTGATCATCTATTGTGCACCCACTGTGGTCGTAATGGTCATCTAAAAGAAAAGTGTGAGACTTTGAGAAAAGTAAAAGAAAAGTATGTGAAATTTGTCAGATCTGAAAACAGTAATGACAAGGGACACAAGGCACTTGGTCTCCATCATCATTTCAATAAGAACACTCTGCCCCCTTGGATAGGAAGGTTTCTTATCAAGCCTTTTGATAGTTGTTGGGAACTCCATCTGAAGTGGATTCCTAAATCTAACAACTCATTCTTATGCAGAAGAGAAGAATGAGTCAGTGCTGGTACATGGACAGTGGATGTTCAAGGCACATGACTAGAGACACTTTAAACTTCATCTCTTTGAAAGCACACCAAGGTGGTGGTGTGTCGTTTAGTGGTGGAAAGAAGGGTTCTATCCTTGGTATTGGCAGGATAGGGAGATCTGTTGATAATTCGATAAAAAATGTACACTATGTAGAGGGTCTAAAATACAATCGTTTAAGTATATCTCAAATCTGTGATAAAGGAAATGAAGTTAAGTTCATGGCTGATAAATGTCTGGTTACAAACTGTATAACCAAAAGGGTTGTTATCTCTGCTACTAGAGTCAAGAATATGTATGTTGCATATCTTGACTCTCTTGAAGGAGATGATTTGTCTTGTCTTAGTGCTCAAACTGATGATGCAGAATTATGGCACCGACGGCTGGGATATGTAAGTAATTCTCTGTTGAACAAACTCATTACATGGGACCTAGTCTGTGGATTGCCAAAGCTGAAGTTTTCAAATGATAAAGTCTGTAATGCCTGTGCTAAAGGAAAAAAACTAAGACATCATTCAAAGCCAAGAAGGGAGTCAGTACAACCAGACCTCCAGAGGTGTTTCACATGGACTTGTGTGGACCTGTCAGAATCCAAAGTAGAGGAGGTAAGAAATATATTCTTGTCATTGTTGATGATTTCTACAGGTTTACTTGGAACATGTTCTTGCGGACGAAAGATGAGACGACTGGACAACTGATCACCTTCGCCAAAGCCATCTAATTGAAGATAAATTGCAAGATAGCCAATATCAGATCTGATCATGGTACAAAGTTTGAGAACTCTCAACTTGAAGGCTTTTGTGCGAAAATGGAATCAATCACAACTTCTCAGTACTAAGAACTCCTCAACAAAATTAAGTTGTTGAAAGAAAGAACAGAACTCTAGTGGAGATTGCTAGAACTATGTTGATTGACTCAGGACTAGCAATGAATTTTTAGGCTAAAGCAGTTAATACAGCTTGCTATGTGACAAATAGGTGTCTTATCAGATCTTTCATCAAGAAAACACCTTATGAGTTGTTAAATGACAAAAAAACCTTCAATTGCTCATCTCAAGCCATTTGGGTATAAATGTTTTATGTTAAATAATGGAAAGGATGATTTAGGCAAATTTGATGCCAGAAGTGATGAGAGAGTATATGTTGGGTACTCATCTAAAAGCAAGGAGTACAGGGTGTTCAACAAAAGAACTCTTTGTGTTAAAGAAAACATGCACGTTAAGCTTGATGAATCAGAGAAGAAGATTGAGAACAAAGAAAACTACGAGTTTGAGGATTTGATGAACAGAAAATAGGATGATCAGCGTACAAAAGAAAAGGATGCAGAACATTCAAGAGGACTTGGTCCCTCAGGTCCTTCATAAGAAATATTGTCTCAAAATCTTGAAGAAAATGAAGGTGATTCTGATGCTGATAGAGAAGAAGAGATTACCAAAAATTCTAGATGGAAACATCAATCTTCACATCTAACTAGACAATCTCATCTCTCCACTTGACTCAGGAATTCAAACTAGGTCTAAATCAAGAAATCTAGTTGCACATTCAACATTCATATCATCCATTGAACCCAAGAACATCATGGAAGCTTTGAAGGATATAGACTGTGTAACTTTAATGCAAGACGAGCTTCATTAGTTTAAGAAAAGCAAGGTGTGTCACCTGGTCCCCAGACCACTTGACAGAACCATTATTGAGACCAGATGGATCTTCAGAAACAAACTTGATGAGCATGGGATCATTACTAGAAATAAGTCAAGACTTGTGGTAAAGGGTTACAACCAAGAAGAGGGAATTGATTATGATGAGACCTTTGCTTCTGTAGCCAAAATGGAAGCCATTAGAATCTTGATAGCATTGGCCGCTCATATGGAATTCAAATTGTTTCAAATGGATGTTAAGAGTGCTTTCTTGAATGGGAACCTGAAGGAAGAAGTATATGTCAAGCAGCCTCTAGGCTTTGAAGATGCAAACTTGCCCAATCATGTGCTGAAATTGGACAAGGCTTTGTATGGGTTAAAACAGGCTCCCAAAGCTTGGTATGAGCGCCTGTCAAAGTTTCTCCTCACCAATGGGTTCAAGAGAGGTAAAATTAATAATACCTTGTTCTTAAATCCAGAGGTAAGGAATTGTTAATTGTGCAGGTATATGTGGATAATATAATAATTGGAGCCACTTCAGACTCACTATGCAAAGAGTTTGCTGATTTGATAAGTAGTGAGTTTGAAATGAGCATGATAGGGGAACTCACTTTCTTTCTAGGCTTACAGATCAAATAGTCCTCTCAAGGCACTTCAATATGACAAGAGAAGTACATCAAAGAGCTGCTCAAGAAATTCAATCCGCTCAAAGCAAAGGTGCTGGATACTCCCATGAGCACAAATGTGAAACTTAATATAGATGAAAATGGTGTGGAGGTAAATAAAACCATGTACAGGGGAATCATAGGATCACTTCTATACCTCACTGCAAGCAGGCCAGACATAGTGTTTAGCGTAGGGATGTGTGTAAGGTTTCAAGAAGCACCAAATGAGTATTATCTGAAGGCTGCCAAACGTATCCTAAGATACTTGAAGAGAACTCAAGACCTGGTCCTCTTCTACCCTACTGGTGACTCTTTTGATCTTATAGGTTATGCTGATGTTGATTATGCAGGTTTTCTGGTTTATCAAAAAAGCACATCAGGCATGACACACTTCCTGGGATCTTCTTTAATTTCATGGGGAACCAACAAGTAGAATTCCGTGGCATTGTCTACTGCAGAGGCAGAGTATGTGGTTGTTGCATCATGTTGTGCACAACTACTGTGGATTAAGCAGCAGCTGGAAGATTTTGGTGTACTCACAGACACCATTCCTCTCATTTGTGATAACACTAGTGCCATGAACATGGCCAAAAATCCTGTCCAGCACAAGAGGACAAAGCACATAGATGTGAGGCATCACTTTCTAAGGGACATTATGGAAAAGAAAAATGTGGTGATTAAGTTTTGCAAGATTGAAGATCAATTGGTTGATATCTTTATGAAGCCATTAAGTAAATAATCCTTCATCAAAAACAGGATGAGGCTAGGGATGCATAAAATTACCTGACTCCTTGACAAAATTTGCACAAAGATCCTTTTTATTGATTATGTGGAGGAGGGTAGGTATCTATACTTGTTTTAATGTTGGTCATAAAAAATTCACTTCTGGTACCTTAAAGCAGGTATACACTCATAGTGTGTCTAGTTCAAGGGAAGATTTAATCACATAAGCAGAGTTTCAGACTGAGAAGAGGACCTGGTCCTCTTAAGGTTGGTATCACATACGCTACACTGTCTAACTGTCAACATTACTGCCACACGTCCCTCGCTCATTCATCGCATCAGTTTCAAACGTCTTTTAGCTTTAAAATTAATAGTCACTACTGTTGGGGACCCGATGCCCTTTTAATTTGTTTTATATATACTACTTCAATTAGTGAATCAAACACAAAGTTCTTTAAACATATTTCCTTGAAGATTCTCTAATTCTCTCACAATAGTAATTTTCCTTTTCTTTCAAAATGTCTAACTCAGTTTCCTCTTCAAAGGTTCCCCTCTCCCAAGAAGTTGAAAACCCTATTTCATTCGACTTCTCTATTCCTACTCCTGAGGAATCTCCCTCAACTCCAGTCTGTGGGGTTAGTGAAATGGCTGAGTCTTTCATTCCTCAGACTAAAGTCGTAGCCTCTCATGTTCTTTCCTCTATTGATGTGTTAGTTTGTTCCCCCACCCTAGTGCTATCTAGTGAAAAACCTCAGAACTCAGAGGTGCAATCTGTGGCAAAACCTGATGCTTAACTTATCTCTGAGGAAACGAAAGTTGGGTCTTTAGCTGTGTTATCTACCATGTTTGAGAGACTTTTTGAAGGGGATCTACCTGAAGGGAAGGGTCCAAAATCATGTATTCTAGTTGCATGAGCGAAATTGTTAGTTGTTCAAAGCCTAGCCTCACTCAAAGGAGATGTTCAACCTACTCTTCTAGAGCATGAACTAGAATCACTGGATCAGGTTCCTCACAGAAGTGAGCCTATCTTTGACCAAACACCAAAATCCTTTGATGCTGGGAGCAATACAGAAGAAGATGAAGAGGTCCCATTAAGATGGAGCTCAAGGGGAATGCGAGGAGGAAACCAATCTCAAGTAAATGTTCCTGAGTTGGAAACAGTTAAAAGCACGTCTGAGAGTGACATTGTTGGTAAATTTGATGAACGAGAAAAGGAGCGACAAAGAAAGAGAAAGGGAAAGTTGGTTCTGTCTCACTCTAAAGAAGACAAAAGGAAGTATGTTACAAAGAGCGAAACACAAAAGGTTATGGGGAGTGCTATTGCAGCAAGCAAAGCCCAGACTAAGAGAACTAAAAAGAGGAGAAGAGAAGGACTAGAACCTGAATAGCCTGCCTCTACTCCCCTGTCTATTGGGTCTAGTAAAACTGAGTCAGATGACGCTGCTGCATATGTTGCTAAAAGGATAAAAGACGCGGAGGAAGAAAGGGTAAAATCGAAGAAAGTGACAAAAGTTTCAAAGAAATCCCTTGTAAAAAGGGAAAAATTTTAAAAACAGGTGGCTGCAAAACCTAAACCCATAAAAGGACCTAGTCCCAGGGTTAAAAAACAGAGTGAAGAAAAGGAGATGATGAGGGTGGAGTGGATAGAGAAAATGGAGCACCAAAAGGTTTTGAATGGAAGAGTTTTTTACTCTGACATTTTAACCAAGCCTGGCATGGCAAACCTTTTTTATGCCATCTCTATTCAAGGTTGGAACCATCTTTTTGAGACCCCAGCTCCGTACTTACACGAGCCAAAGGTACGTGAGTTCTACTATAAAATGGAACTTCTGGAAGGAGGTAGAATCACGACCACTATAAAGGATGTGGAGATTAGGTTGGATGAAGAAACCTTGGGAATCATTTTAGGGGTGCCCACAGAAGGAATAAGGACGATTGAAGGGTGTAAGCCATCCAGCAACTTCATCAAAAGTGCCACTAAACGTGGAAATGTCAAGACGGCAGGGATGCTTAAGAAATTTCTCAAAGGGTCATATCAGTTGTTGTTTGAATTCATAAAGAAGGTGTTGGTACCCAGATCTGAAAAGAGAACAGTGGCATCTGCTGCCGATCTCTTTCTCATGGAGAAACTTGATGAACTTAATGAAATAAATCTCCTTGCCATCATGCTGGAACACATGCACCGGGTCATGACTTGGAAAGAGGCCAAGCACGAAATTCCAAATGGGTATCTGCTAAATCTTGTGTTCAATTATTTCGAAGTTCCTTTGGGAAAAGGGGTACCTGGTACCACCAAACAGATGTCCACTATGTCTACTCTACTGGAATGTGAATGTATTGAGGGATTAGCTAGGGGAAGATCTCAGGTAGAAGATATTTTGGAACAGCAGGCCACTCTTCAAAGGGAGGTGACTGATCTCACCAAGATTTTGAGCGACAAGGAGGTTGAGATCACTAGGCTTAAGTCCAAATTGTAGAAGGCTATCTCAAAGGGACCTGGTACTAGTGAAAGTCATGAGCAGGTGCTCCAAACATTGAGGGATGTTTGCTAAAGACAAATGCCTCTATTAGTGAGGAAATTAGATCCCTAAACAAGCAACACATTCAGTCTCATGAGAGTGCAAATGAGAGGATGTTGCTGCTAATGCGCGCCTTAAATCCTCATCCCCCTCCGTCCTAAATAAGTCCTATTTCACTTTTGTTATGTCTATCCAGACTTCTATTAATACTCTTGTGGCTTTGTGTTTGCTTTGACTGACTTCAGTGGTCAGTATTTGTGATCAAATCTTATCTTTGTCTTTGCCCTGTTCATGTGTGTTTTTATATTCTCATTTTGCTTACATACGCATGTTATGTGAGGCCCGTGGCCCTGAATTCTTAATTGCCCTATGTTTTAACTTGGATATGTTTACTACTTCACCTTTGTAATGATGTCAAAAGGGGAAAGTTTTGTTGCAATTCGTTCGGGGATTAAGGGGGAACTGATTAAGGGGGATCACTAGTCCCTGTGTACTGTCTATTTGAATGAATGTTTATTGCACTCACGAGAGAAGATATGCAGGTTGTTTGTCATCATTAAAAAAGGGGAAATTGATAAGTGCTTATGCTCCCAGATGTTTTGATGATCTCCTCACAAGTGCAGGGACCTAGTCCTCTGTAGAGTATGAATACTCGTCCAGTAGCAAAATGTTATAAAGTTGTAAAAGTTGTCCGGGTCAAAAAGTTAGTAAAGCTACAGAGTACTTCACTAATCAGGAGCGACGAAGTTTTTTGTATGTTGGGTAATAACTCTTCACAGTATATATCAAACAACAAACAACAATATTCATCATTCATTAAAAGAGAGATACCTTCAAGCTTGAAAACAGCAAGGGACCTGATAGAAGTGTTTCTATTGCTTTCTGTTTCTGCTGTAATTTTGATTGCTTATAATAGTGCGTACATTGAAGGAATCGTTTCACTTTTGATAGAAACATTTCAAACTTATGTGAATCATTGTAAGAACTAGGTTAAGGGTAACTTAGTATCTTACTCTAAAGTCTATATTAATCGGTTAGGATTAGTATAGTGGGTTGTGTGGTATCTGTTTTGGCTCAACTAAGTGATAAGAGGTATTGCTTAGTGTGGAGATTAGCAGGCTAATCTCTTTTTGTAAATTGGCTTTTGCTTTTGCTTAAGAAGATTAGTGGAAGCAGTTTAAAAAGTCCTGTTGAGATAGGTCGTGGTTTTACTCCCTTGAGCAAGGAGGTTTCCACGTAAAATTGCTTGTCAATCTTTACTTTCAGCATTTGTTCTTTATTGTCTATTAATGTAACTGTGTTGAGGACATGGTCCTATCGACTTAAGTGGACGCATACATTCCAACAAGCCTTTATAATTCTTTCCCCTCCTTGGATCCAATTGCCTTGATGGTTTTTGATTCTATGGATACTCAACTTATTCCTTCTGATCCTTAAGATACTGTGAAAGAACTTGCTATTGCAGTCACCCTCTTTAAACCATTTGATGTGAGCTTTCTATTTGTAGATTGAATATTGCATGTTGATCCATTTGATGTACTCAACGTGTCCTTTGTTGAGATCTTCCCTGCTTTGTCCAGTATTGTGTGGAAGGTCTAGTTCATCCAACTCTTAGATTTTATGCTCCCAGATCCTTACCTGATCATGAACATCACCAATGGACTCTCTAGACCACTAACTTAGTTTTTTACTGAGAGTTTTAAGCTTACATTGTAGCTTCCACAAAGCATTTCCAATTATATCCATGTTCCATGATTCCTGGACAATATCTAAGAACTCCTTATGATCTGTCCAAAAATTAAGGAACCTGAAGTATCTAATGTAATCTTTCTAATCAGAATGACACTTCATATGAAGATGTATATGGTCAGATCCAGTTCTAATCAAATGTTTGATAGTATTAGTAGGGAATCTTTGATTCCATTGGTCATTGATCAGCACTCTATCAAGTCTCTTCCATATTCTTTTGTTAGGACTTCTCTTGTTACACCAAGTAAACTTGGGCCCTGTGAACCCAATATCAGTCATCCCACAAGTTTCCATAGTGCTAATGAAGTTAAAACATCTATGAACCGTATGTATTCTACCACCTTGTTTCTCCTCTGAATCCATTATGTCATTGAAGTCACCTCCAATACACTATGGTCCATTTATGGTATTGCTAATACTCTCAAGGCTATCCCATATATGTCTCCTATCCTTAAGAGTGCATTTAGCATAAACAACTGTAATGACAATATCAGATATGCCCTTATTTGTGTATTGTATGGTCAAGTGTTGTTCTTCATTGACTAATACCTTGATGTCAGCTAAGTGGCTGCCATAGGTATTAGCCAAACAATGTTGAAATCCCAAAAAAAATTGTATCCTTCAATCTTGTTCATGTTGACAAAAAGGCTCCATAATTGCTACAAAAGCCACCTGGTTAATTTTGACAAGTAGTTTGAGTCTGTTAATGGACTTCTTAGACATTACCGCTCTAATATTCCATAATACAGCACTAATCATGGATTACAAATGAGGGGTTGGTTTGTTTTGATCTTTTCCTCTAATAGAAGATTTAGATCTTTCATTGATTTTCCTTTCCTTGCTTCTATGTCATTTTCTTCCTCTTTTTTGGTCATTGTCTTCCTTGTTGTTTATGCTCTCTCATTTTCATCGTTTTGCTGAGTAGTTTGTGAGTCTCTGCTATCATTATACTTTTCTTCTGTGCTAGAGAAATTATCAGTAGCTATTTCATTTTGTGCATGATCATTACCACCATCGGGATCAGGGGTTCAGTAGATTTGTTGACAATTTTGTTCATTTCAATATCCGCAACTAATTGGATGCCCTTCATATTTTTTTAATTTTGGTGGCCAAACTGGTAGAAGTGTCAACATTGTTCACCTCATATATGTTACCTTTACTTTGATGTTGTTCTGTAGTATCTTCCTGTTCTTTGTTTGAAGATTGGAGTGTATTTGTTACCTTATCTTCAAGATTGCATCCTGTCATTTGTGCATTATCCCTTCCCTTAGCATTGATGTCCTTCTTTCCAACAATTTTCACTATATCATTAGTATCATCATGTTGATTTTTGTCACCATTAATAGTGTTCCTTTGTAGTTCACTATTTTTTCTTTTCTTCTGTTCATGTATGACATATTTGAAGGTTACCTTATCCTTTTTTCTTGGCATCTTCTTCTTAGTCCTATTCTTTTTTTTTTTTTTTACTTGTTACTGTTAGCATTTATTCTCTCCACGACAGAAGGGACATTCTCCGAGTTGTTATTGCCTTTCATAGTAGCCTTACTCTGACTAGAATCAACATGTTCGTTTTTGTGTTTTTGGTTGTCATGTTGATCATCACTTTTTTCATGTTTTTGGCTGTTATGTTAATAATCACTTTTTTCGTGCTTTTGGCTGTCAGGTTGATCATCATTTTTTTTCAATAATCTTGTTGTTATCCTCAGCTTGCTCGTCGCCATTTTGATTGTCCTATTCAGCCTTGTCTTTTTCAGTCGCTCTTATTCTTTCCAAAACCTTGCAGTTCAACTTATTATGCCCCAATTTCTTACACTGTAGGCAATATTTTGGTATATTCTCATACTCAATTTTCTGGGCATATCCTTTAAGCGGAGAGTTTTCATCTTCAATTCCAACCCAAATGCTATCGGGGAGTTTCTTTAATAGATTAACTTCCACTCTAACTTTTGCCAAACTTGGTCTAGTTCGACTATTAGTAGTTGTGTCTAGAATTAAGGGGTACCTATTTGGCTCAAAATTTGTTTGACGAAATGACACAATAGTAGTATGTCGCCTTGATGATAACTGTCGGCATCCCATTATGGATCGATTGTTTTGCTATCACTGTTTATCTAATTTGTCGAACTCCAAAGCTCTGTGTTTTGGATGAGGCCGCAATTATGTTAGCATAAGATGGTGGATTTGGATTATTGGGATTTTTAGAGTTGATCGGAGGGAATTGTTCTAGGTTTTGAAGGAGGTTGGGTTCTCCATCCGACGGTGCCATACGGAGGAGATGTTACAGTTGTGGTTACCGTTGTATTCTTAAGAGCTAAATGTACGGAGAGAGAATTTTGTTTAGGTGAAACTTTGAATTTTAATTTGATGTTTTTCGTTTCTCATGGAGTTTTAATTGATTGCACATTATATATTTTCATTAGTAAAGCAAAACAACATATTCTTAAAATGACTTGGCAATGTATCACACAATGCATTAGATCATATACAATGTACAAAACCGGTAGAGAATTCTCCAGTTTTTCAAACTATGTATGTATCTGTCAAGATCTATAGGCAAGAATGCAGCAACCCTAGGCAATGAAGAATCAGTGTGAAGTTATGTACAGATTATGAAAGACAATAAAATAACTGAGCATGAATCATAATCTGAAAGTAATCAGGTAAAGGAGTGAAGAATAAACTGAGTGTAATGACTACTCTTGAATCTAGCAAGTAAACACTAATCAAACAACAACCTACCCGGGCCTTATAAGCTCGGAAGATATAAACAATAAACAATACTACCTACCTGATCCCTCATAAGCTCGACATGTGCAATTCAATATATATACCCCTATTGTTAATACTATATCCTCATAGACAATCGGTACGTCTCAATAACTCCTTAGGCACTGCGTGCATGTATCACCCCGAAGGCAAAGCATTGATATCCCCTTAGGCATAACATAAAGCCATTTCTTCTGTCAACACATGAATAACTGAACATGAAAATTACTATGACATTCATATCATACAAAAAAAAAATCGATATCATTTAATATATAACTTGCATGAAACATAAAAAATGCATGCATACATTTACATTAAAAACATCTTGTCACCTTACCTTTTACATTAACCTATTTTAAAAAACTATTATTGCTCGAACACAAGCTAACATACTCAATCTACGTAACACAATTTATTTTTTATATGTTAGTATTTATTCAATTTCAACAAACCGAACTTAGTAAAACATTGATTGCAAGTCATATAAGTTGCATAGTCTCATTTGTATCATAAATCATATTCATTGATTCAATATATTATTGTACTTAAAGTTATTGGAGTGATGAGTGATAATATCGAACTCATTCTTAATACATTTCCCTATTTATCATCGTTTTGCATGATCGTTCAACCCATTGATTAATTTATATCTCGAACTCATAAATTGATTACAAACTCTCATGTCACCATCATAACTTAAGGTGGAGTTGATAATTTATGTCATTGAAAGAACCCTAGAATATCTCTTCTTTGAGTTCTTGGGTGGTTATTATGGCCAGTTTACCACTTAAATACACTTCTAACTAACAAAATCTTTATGTTATAGTTTCAGTCACCTCTACATCATCTTGTTTGTTGATTCAGTTATTAAGGATTTTTAAATAATATAGTTAATTTATATTAACTCCTAAAAGTTATGCTTTATAAAAAAAATCCCAAAAAAAACTTTTCTACAATAATATTTTCCTTTTATTAAATTGTTTTATCATAATGGATCAAACTACTATGCACCTGAAACGGTTTATCTAAACACTAAATGGTAATTGAAAAAAAAAATCTTGTCTTAAATTTTATAGGTTCGATATCGACTCATTGTTTAGTTCATCTTGACGAATTTAAACTTAATCAAAGTATAGCCTAAAAAGGTTACAAGCCCCCTTCATTTACTGATATGTTAAACACATTATAGTATTCTCATGTTTATTCAACTCAACCCTCATTTGAATCTTCTACCTAAAACATAGTAAATTAGAATATGAATATATGATATAAAGAGTAGCACAAAAATATCAATTTCTAGATCAATGAATACCCACCATGGCACCATTCTAGTAATTTTACATGTTAAGTCTCAATTGTGTCATAGTCTAAGTCCTCTTCATTAAATGTAGATATTATTAACTTAAATAATCTTAGACCATTTTTATATAAGCCATTCTATTAAATGTATACATTGTTTAAATTCAACTTAAATTTACAAAATAACATGGTCAAACAATGCATTAATTTTGAGGATATATTTTCATAGCTTCGAGCGTAGCTCATCAAAAAAAGCATTTAATATTTCACACCGATTGTACCCCTTTGTGACTTGTTAATTACAAGGATGTATATGCAGAGGTTAATAAAATAATAAAGATTGTAAGGGTAAATAAGTTATTATTTCCTTTACTTCTACTATATAATCCTTGCTTCATTCTTTGAAACTACACAAGAGATGTACATTTTTCTTAGTTTCTTCCGCCTGGTTCTTCTTTATTTTGTGAGTACAACTAATTTAGACATATGATGTGTTTTATTAGTGCACTAATTCCATGTTTCAAGTTCTTCAATCAATAAACTTAACATGTCTATATAGAACTATTTTCTAGGTTGATATGGTGCATATATATATATAATCAATCTCTATTATCTAATTTTTCCTAAAATTAAACATATAATTTTCAGTAGTTGCATCTTATGTATTTGTTTTTCTTTCTGGTAGTGATCTATGGCTACAACAAAGGGTAGAACTTCTACCTATAGAAGTGATGAACAAGAAATTGATCTCAATCTCACACTTGGTGGCCTTTATAGTACTGAAAATCCTAACGAAATTTCAGTGCCTCAACCTTTTTCACAAATTATAGAATCAGTTGCCAACAATCCTGCATTTCAGCGGGCTATTGAGATTATAAGATCTGAGATGAATAACAACTCAAAAGATATGCCTGAAATTAATGGTATGGTGCATATCCATTTTTCTACATTTTGTTGGTCTTACATGATTTTAGGTTGTTGCATTTTTTTCATCTTGTTTATGCCTTCTTATGCTCTTTCCATTTTTTGAAATTCCTGTCTTCCACTTTTTGGGGGTAGAAGGCAAAAAGAAAAAGTAGGGGAGGGATAGAAGACTGAATTTAGCTTGACCTAGTTAAATTGTATTGAGAAAACGTAGGGGAGGGATAAAAACTTTCTCCTTTCTCTGATTGCTTTCTATTGGTCGTCAACCACCAACTAAATCTATACTTGCATTACTCGTACAGGGTTGACCTAGTTAAATTGTATTGAGAAAATTGTTTTGCTTCAATCAATCAAGAATGCCTTTCCTATATTCCACATATTTATTTACTCTATAGGTCTTAATCCCTTTAAATTTCTTTTTTTATTCTCTTGTAGTAATGGAGTCTACACCATACACCCCTGAGCAAGGTAACTCAATAATTGTTCCTCCGAAAATTACAGTGAAGAGAAAAGCTACTAGTCCAACTTGCGTTCCATAAAGTAATGGAGAAACTGCTATCAAATTCAATGAGGAAAAGGGTAAGTCAATTCTCTTACCAGAAAGCACTGGAGAAAAGCCATCAAAGAAAGTTAAGAATTATGATGAACTATTGGATAAGGGTAAGTCAATTGAATTACCAGAAAGCAATGGAGAAAAGCCATTAAAGAAAGTTAATAATTCTGATGAAGTACTAGGTAAGAGTAAGTCAATTGTATTACCAGAAAGCAATGGAGAAAAGGCGTTAAAGAAAGTTAAGAATTCTGATGAAGTATTGGATAAGGATAAGTCAATTGTATTACCAGAAAGCAATGGAGAAAAGGCGTTAAAGAAAATTAAGAATTCTCATGATGAAGTATTGGATAAGCGCAAGTCAATTGTATTAACAGAAAGCAATGGAGAACAGGCGTTAAAGAAAGTTAAGAATTCTAATGAAGTATAGGATAAGGATAAGTCAATTGTATTACCAGACAACAATGGAGAAAAGGCGTTAAAGAAAATTAAGAATTCTGATGAAGTATTGGATAAGGGTAAGTCAATTGTATTACCAGAAAGCAAAGGCGAAAAGGCATTAAAGAAAGTTAAGAATTCTGATGAAGTATTGGATAAGGGTAAGTCAATTGTATTACCAGAAAGCAATGGATAAAAGGCATTAAAGAAAGTTAAGAATTCTGATGAAGTATTGGATAAGGGTAAGTCAATTGTATTACCAGAAAGCAATGGAGAAAAGTCATTAAAGAAAGTTAAGAATTATGATAATATTGTCACTTTGATGAATGCTAGTGAACTACTAAGGACTATTCCTTGTATGACAACTTCTGGTGGTATCATAAATGGAAAACTGACAGAAGGGATTCGCTATAGTGATGGACAAGAAAAACAAATTTCAATACTTTGCATTTGCCATGGGAGGTTCTTCACGGCAGCTGAATTTGTGAAGCATGGCGGTGGGAAAGAGGCTGATAATCCCATGAAGTTTATTGAAGTAGTTGATGATGCATAAATAGGCAATGTTTAATGTCTCATCTTACAAAATGTTGTTAAATTGTTCAAATGCAACCTTAAACTTTAGTTTGATGTTTTTCGTTTTACATGAAGTCTTAATTAATTGTCCATTATATATTTTTATTCGTGAGGCTAAGGCATCAGTTTGAACTGATGTACTGAGTATGAAAGGAAATAAAATAACTCAGCGGATATCATAATCTGAAAGGAATCAGGTAAGGGAGTCAAGAACAAGTTGAGCGTAGTGACAAACTCCTAAATCTAGAAAACAAACACAAATCAAACAACAACCTACCTAGGTCCTTATAAGCTCGACAAGTTCAACCAACAACAAATACTACCGGTATACTTGATCTCCCATAAGCTCGGTAGATGCAATTCAACATATATACCCATATTGCTAATACTATATCCCCATAAGCAATCATTACGTCTTAATAATCCCTTAGGCACTACATTTATCATCCTGAAGGCAATCATTATGCACTGATAGCCCCTTAGGCATAATAATCATAAAGGCATTTCTTCTATCAACACATGGATAACTTAACATGAAAATCATATAACATTCATATCATATAAAAAGATCGATATTATTTAATATATAACTTGTATGAAACGTGGAAAATGAATACATTTACATTAAAAACATATTGCTATATAATGGAGATTCGTGGTTTTAAGAAAAGATTTGAGAAAGGTACATCTCACCTTACCTTTTCTATTAACTTGTTTTAAACAACTGTTATTGCTCGAGCACAAGCTAACGTACTCAATCTACATAACACAACTATTTTTTCTATGTTAGTATATATTCAATCTCAACAAACCCTAAAAGGCTAAAACATTGATTGCGAGTCATATAAGTTGCATTGCCTCCATTTATACCATAAATCATATCCATTGATCTAATATATATGGTACATATTGAGTTATTGGAGACATTAGGGATAATACCAAACTCATCCTTAATCCATTTTTATATTTATCATCTTTTTGCATGATCTTTCAACCCATTGATTAAATTATATTTTTAACTCATAAATTGACTATAAAAGCTAGTGTCACCATCATAATTGAAGATGGAATTGAGAATTTCTATTATTGATAAAATCGTGAAAATCTCCTCTTTGACTCTTTGAGTTCTTGGATGGTTTCCAAAAAATCTCGATATATCCTAAGGGTTCAATGTTAGGTAAGCATTACACAATTAAAATCTACCCAAAACATCTTTTAATGCATACCTTAGAAGTTACTTTATGTTCATTGTTGATCACCTTTTTGAATGCTCTCAACTAACTTCTAAAATTCTTCTATGTTTTCTCTCCACAATATGAAGTTGAAATCATAGACATGAGATCATGGTATTGCACTTGGAATGTGGGATCCATTACACGTCCTCTTTTCCTTTGTCTGAAAAGACTCACATGATGTGAAGCCATTGGTAGAGGAAGTTAGTTTTCCCAAGAAACCTTCTCAGATCACAATGAAAGAGTTTCCTATAACTATGCTTGGCTTCCTGAAGCACATTCTCTCAATGAGCTTGTTGGGTCTAATAAGAATAAATGAGAAAGGGAGGGAATATGAAGTGTTCCCATTTGCTTTGTTGAAAAGCATTTCTACTTCATTGATGGCGGAAAGAGAAGTTCAAGTATTTTAATAAGGAAAAATACTCTTACTTGTTAAAAGGGTTCAAAAGAGGGACCCCTTCGCGTTGTCTCATCGTCACTCACTCGACTCAGCTTGACTTTGGAAAATGCTTAATCGAGAGATTATTTTTGGATAATTTTTTTTATTTATTAAATTAATTATTTAACTATAATTATCAAAATTATTAATTAAATTAGTGAAATGTACAACAAGAACTGGATCCGTGCGACCCGATTTATATTTTTCCAAGATTTTATTTAAATTTCTCATCGTTTCTCAAATGACTGTTCTGGAAGGTTGCAAACTTTCATACACAGTGCTTCCATGACTATAAATACATCCCATTCCTTATATTTTTCCTTACAGATTTTTCGAACTTCTTCTTCTTCTGCACAAATAAATTCTAGTTTTCTTTACTGTCGTTGAGTGGTTCACTAACACCATAGTTTTAGGTACTGATATACCGGTGAGTATGATCATTCTTTCCCTAAAGAATATATTTCATTATCCTTGGGTACTTAAGGGGAATAATTTCCTTAAGGAAATATTGTGCATTCATTGTGCTCGATTTTCTTCTTTGAGAAAAATATTTTTTTGATTCTTTTCTGTTTACTGGTTTTAAATTTCTGGTTTTGAAAATATTCTTTTAACTTTGTTATTTCATATGAAGTTTTTCAAAGTTGTTCTTCTAAATATTTTCATAATACATATTAGGTAAAGTCACGACTCGAACCCTTGAGTCATGATGGCACCTACCATGACCCGTCAGTAGGTAAGTCAATCCATATCTCGTAATGACAAATAACATGCATATTGGGAAAACAACAATCATAAGATAAAACTGAAACAATTTAACGAAAAGCAGCGGAATGTAAGAGCAACACCAATATATACAACCAAAAGAAAAGATCTAATCTCCAAACCTAGCAGCCACAAGTACAGAGCTACTAAAAGAATAATAATCCCAAGTGGACCAAAAATACAGACTTGTCTTAAGTACAAAGACTAGTAAAAAATATAAAGGGAAAGAGATAGGCGCATCTAAGACGCCATAAGCTCACCCTTGGACTTTGAATTTTTGTGGCAGGCTCAAAATCAATGATGGCGACTAGTGCTCAGACCTGCATCACGACAATAGATGCAGAGTGTAGTGTGAGTACCAAAATAATAGGTACCCAAAAAGTATCATAGGCTGACTGAGCATGGAAAGTAAAGACAATAATGAAAAGCAAGAAATAACGATAACTAGAGGTCAAAAGTGGAATGCTAATGGTAGACTAACTGTAGTGCACATAAGTCTAGGAATGAACGGAAATGGAACGCAAGTAACTAGCTATAACCTAATTGGACGCCCATAAGCCCCGAAGATACACTCATGTGTAAGTTTAAGTAATAACCTGAATGGATCCTTATAAAAAGAGCTACAACTATTTATGAATGAGAACCAGTGAATCTAGAATAAGGGAATGCATTACCCGGACCTCGAACCACGTCTAGAACACCCAAAGTACAAAATAGAACCATGCCACCAAGTCTTACTCAACCGAAAGTAATGTGCCTGGAACTCGGACTATAGTTGAAGCTAATATGTCCAGACCTTGAATATCCAGCTAAGAAAACGGTATGCCCGGACCTTGAATATCCAGCTAAGAGAATGGTATGCCCGGACCTTGAATCCGCAGCTATAATAATAATGCAAGGGAGAATCCCATAACAAGAATCACCATCATAAGGCCACTGTGTATAGAAAACCACCCTAAGGTTGCCAACGAATCACTCCATACTCAAACCAAATCAAATCCTGAGTCATCGAACGAAGCCAAAAATTACAACTGAATATCACCAGGGATATATGATATATGGATGAAAGGTCACAAGAGAAAAGTTACTGCCTAGATAAGGCTCATACTATCAAATCAAGGTCAGTTATATAAGTCTACAGGGAGGTAAGTCATCTAAAGAAACATCGGAGAATTTCTAAGGCCTATCGGTTCCAAACGCATGTCTAAGGCAACCACTATCCTACACCTAGGTTAAGGCCAATAACAAGCTACCAATCATCATATAAATAACATTTCAAAAACCACAAATAATGATAAGATCGACACAACTATACATCAGCATGCTCGATTTCTCAAAAACCCAAAAATAAGGTTAAGACATGAATTCTAACAATTAAACATGATTCAGCTATAAACCCATCCAGATTCTAGCTATTAAATATGAATTTACATTTATAAGCTCAATCTAAAGATCGGTAGGTCATAGCCTAACTCAATGCAGATTTTGTGCACTCCAAAAATCATAATACTGGATCTCTCCACTTCTGAACAATCTTCGATTACTACCACGCCACCAAAAATGATCACAACGTCAATACGGAATGTTTAGACACTAAAATGCAATAATTGGAGATGGCCCCAAAATTGAGTCAAAAAAATTGTGGGACCTATACTGTGAATCCCAAACAGACTCCATCAATAGTCATAATTAGCGTACTCAACTTATGCCCTGAAAATGGCACAATTAAAGTTCAAAAACAATTAGAAACAGGTCATGCAAGAAAATGATCAAAAGAACACCATCAAAGAGACTTGGGTAGTCTATCTGGACAAGAAATTACCTCTGAAATGAGCTTTCCATGCCTCCTTGAAAAATCCCAAATAAAATCCATAAAATACCTGACAAAATGCAACATGAATCAACTAATTTAGAGGCTCCTAGTTCTTAAAATTGTAATTTGAATAAGCTATACTAAGTTGAAATCACGATTGGTCTTTATAAAAAAAATTGTTAAATGACCTCTACGAACGTGGGACCCAGTAGATGGTCGCGGAAGGTCGGGACCTCAAGGCATTGTGAACGTGGTTCCTAGCCCACGATCGTGAAGGGTCATCTCCTTTGCTCACGCAATTAGTGCAAGGCCTGTGAACGTGATGGTCAACCCATCAAGCCTCTACAAATGTGACATTGGGATTGCGAACACGGAGACCAAAACCACTGCTCCCCGTGAACGTGGATCAACGCATGCTAACACAAAGGGTAAATAGAGGCTGCACTAGCTGATGCATCAGCTGATTTCACAAAGCTGAAAATCCCCGACAGGGTGCTCGGGATTCATTAAGAAGCCCGTACATGCAAATGAACTATTGCTAACCAACCAAATTCAGCAATCTAGACTCAATGGAGATGTCTAGACTTCCAACTAGGGTCGTATTGACGTACAGATGGTCCCACACACAAACTTTATTTTAAGCCATAAGCTACAAAGTTACTCGAACTGATCTTGGAATCCTTGGGGTTTACACCAAAGGTCCTTTGAAACCACACTCGATATTTCAGAGCAAACAAAACCATCAGAATTTCATTCTAAGTTGTCTACCTGAAGTTAAGGATAAAGTCAATCATTCAAGTTTCTAAAGCTCCAAAACACAAATACTTGCACAAAAACAAAACGAAAGGCCAAGTAACCAAACTGTCAATCCCAATGGGGTCACCATAAGAACGTTATAAACGCCGAATAGAATGAAATAAAAGGGAAAATGACATGAAGGTTCATTACATATAACAATTTTAAGGAGATTATTATTATTATTATTATTATTATTATTATTATTATTATTATTATTATTATTATTATTATTATTATTATTATTTATTAATCTATATTCTGTTTGGAGACTAAAACTTGTGTGGTTTTTAACCCCGTGTAAAATTTTATGTGTTTAATTTTGGAGACTAAAATCATCTGATTTTCTATTCCTTCGGTTTGAAGAATATACAAACTTTATGGAATATATCATACTGAGCATTTAGTTCAAAAACTATAAACCTCACCAATCTATTAAATATTAAGTGTAAATTAATATTTCAACTTGAAGACTATTAAAACATCGGTGGAATATTACTGTTCATAATAGCTAGCTAGTACAACGATTTGAAGAATATAAAAACTTCATTGTTGTTGTGATAAGTTTGATATTCTATTTATTGTTTACTGAATAGTTTGTCAATTTTTTATAGTGAAAATAAATGGCAAAGCACTACTACTTCTGCGACTGTTGTGGAACCAAGCCAAACTGTTGTGCCATGGACGGAGAAACCAGGAAAATATTTTGGAGTCATCTTCAAAGTATGGATATAAAGAGTATTTATCTGGCTTACCGCTCTTGTTATGCAGAAGTTTACCAGTGAAGACCCTCCAATTCCTGCCGCTATATGCCAAATAAAGACATATTTATGATTGTTGAGACATGAAAACAGACACACTTCTTATGCAAGGCTACATTCTAAGTGCTTTAGAGGATAATTTATACAACATCTATAGTGCTTTGAATACTTTAAAAGACTTGTGGGATGCACTTGAGAAAAAGTATAAGACCAAAGACACATGCTTGAAAAACTTTGTAGTTGCCAAGTTCCTAAACTATAAAATGATAGACATCCCAAGTTTAAAAGATTCAAGTTATTTTCCATGACCTTATTACTGAATGTATGGTGGTTAATGAAGCATTTCAAATAGTTGCGATGATTGAAAAGTTACCTCCTTGGTGGAAAGTCTTCAAAAACTGTCTAAAGTAGAAATTCAAAGAGATGAAGCTAGAAGATCTTGTGATTCATCTCAAGATTGAGGAAGATAACAAATAGCCGAGAAGAAGTTGCGTGGGAAATAAAAAATTATGGGAGCTAATACTGTTGAAGAGGCACGTCTAAAAGGTAAGCAAACAAAGAAGTCCACTAAAAAAATAAAAAAGGAGCAAACTAAGAAAAAGTTCAAGGGCAACTGCTACAATTGTGGAAAAGCTTACCATGGGGCTCCTAACTGTCGTGCCCCAAAAAAGAACAAAAACAAAGGTCAAACAAACATGGTGGAAAATATGGATGATGTGGATGGCCTTTGTGCTATGATAACCAAGTGTAATTTGATTAGAAACTCTTGGATTAAGATGCTGCATGTATCAAAGCTGAGGTCTCAAAACAACCACCAGAATCTTTCTTGTACTCAACAAAGAAAAAGCAAGTGCAATATTAGAACAAAAACCACAATGTACTGGTAAGATCATACGACCAGTTCTAAGGCATGAATCTAGAACAAGTAACCACAATACAGTAACACAAGTCAACACGTCTAACCTTAATTCAACCATAGAAATAGATTCCTAGCCACAAATTTTGACTTAACAAACACATGAAACATATCCCACAGGTGCCTACCTGTGAGCATATGGGGTCCGGGTAGATTGTTGTTTGTTGGTTGAATTGCTTGTTATTTGGGTGATTTGCATTAAACTTAAGGGAAATGGAAACAAACTATGGAAGTAATGTTGTTTTAGTTAGATTTTTTTTGTGCAGATAAACTCTATCATATTAAGGTTTTTAATTTTGAGTTTTTTTTTTTTTTTTTTTTTGGTTATTTTAGTCGCCTTGCATATTAGTTACATTATGTTATACTAATGTCCCTGTTGTCTTTGGGTGCTACATTTATGCATGCAAGTTATTAGGAAAACATGAGTCCTTGTTATATCTGGTCTTTTATTATTGATGGCTTTTACGCTCCATTCATTCCTTAGTTGCTGAGTTTTTGGCCTTCTTTTTCTTTTATAGATAATAGGTATGTCAGGTCTTGACCTGACTAGATGTTAGTGGTTTTTCAATTTAGGGACTTGAAGATTCCTGTTGTTGGTCGAGAATGTCAAGTGTGGCCTTACCGGCTTTGTCATTAGATTGTGCTTATAAGATTCTTGCATGGATATCATTACATTTTTTTACGCTTCAAATTTTTCTGTTGCATGTTATTGATTTGATATGGACCTGATAGCCCACTTGTATTGTTTGATTTGGTTTCACTTGGATTGCTCGGTCAAGTGAGGCACTAGGTGCCAGTCGGGACTCTTTAGCTTTCATAATGATCCTCGTAGTCATCTTCATGTTTTTGTGTGCTTTGATTATTTTTCCCTATCTATAGCTCCTATGTTATGTTTTTTATGTGATAAGATGGGAGACACATCCCAAGGTTGTCGGTAGAGTTTTGAGTGAGTTTTTCCTATTTTGGAGCTTTTGTGTTAAAAGGGTTGAATTTAGCTAACATTCTTGGAAAATGGGCTTGGTTTGGATTTGTCAACTTCATGAGCTCTAGAGCATTTAGTTTGTTCTAGTAGGACCCTTGGTTAGAATCCTATAGTGGTCAGGTTCATTTTGTACTGCATGGTTATTTGTTGGTTTTTAATTGTTTTGGTGGTAGTGTTGACTTCGGTCAACATTTCATCAAGACAGTCTTCATTGGTTGTTTCATCCCGTTCAGTTCAGAATATTGATTTTGATTGGGTAGCATATTTGATTTGCATTTGAAGGATCTTAGATGAATTCTAAGGTCAATTAATGACTTGAGATTTTTTGTCCTACGATGTTGATACAGCTGCTCCCGCGGGAGCTTGGCTCGCTTCAGAGGATATTCTCCTACAATGATGGTGTTGCTTCATTAATATCAATAGCCTTCACTGCTACGGAGCCTTGTCGCTCCAGCGAACTTGTGCTAGCGAGCTTTAATCCTCTCCGATGGAGTTAGAGGAAAGGTTGACCTTTGCTCTTGCGATCCTTTTCCTGCTCCAACAATGTTGAACCTACGACTAATGGTCCACATGTGTGACGAACTATGATACTTTTAAGCGTCATCACCCTTATAATTCCATATCAGTGTGCTCCTATTTTTGTCCATTTTCTTCCCCTTTGCCATCTATTGCATATTCTAACTTTTATTTTTGCGTTTTGTTCTTGATTTGAACCTCAAAATTCCCCTATTTTCAAATTCTTCAAGGTAAACTTTTGAACAATTTGAGGTATGAATTGACTTCTATTTGCACATAACTTTGGGTCATGTAATCCTCACCTTGAGGGTAACATAATAATGGAGTTAAATTTTCATTTTATCATCGAGCTCCAAGGGTCAACTTTTGACCCATTTTATGGTCTAAATTTTTTATATCAATATGGATATCATTATTCCCGTATTGACATATAGTTTCTGTTTTCAATAGTGTGACAATGGTCTGAGGATTTTCAGAAAGAAAAAGTTTTTGAGTAGTAGTTCGAGTGCGATTTCGATTTTGAGGTAGGTTATGACTTCCTTCTTCAGACTTAGCATAGTTAGATCTTATATAAATTGACTTGCATGATTGTTAGAAAGGTGTTAGAATGGATTTAGGCTATATTGATTCTTTATTATGATTTGGCCATTTTTGGGAGTTTAGACTATTAGCTTAGCCTTAAGCCTTAGTTTAGGTTGATTTTTTCCTTAGCTTTGACTACTATAGAATCCTTATAATGCTCTTAGGGGATTTAGGATTTAAACTTACTTCTAGATGTTGTAAGTTTCTTGTTAGAATATTTAGGTGTTTTCTTTTTGTGGTTTTGACTTTATCTATGGTATTGTGATTGTGGGCCTGAGGCCTTGGATTTTGACAGACAAGAAATCCTTGTTAGTACCATTGTACTGTGGTGGGTGTCCACCCTATTTGATTGTGTGATATGAATATGTTAAGGATTGATTTAACTGTGAATGGAATGCATCTATATGCATTTTCTTGTGAATTTTTGGATTTTTAAAATTGCATGCCTCAGTTTTACTTGCTTGGGCCCTGTGGGAGTGTATTTCAAATTTACAAATGAAAATTTTTTTTTACGAAGGATTGTGCCATTGTTATGGGATTTCAACTTTTAAAAAGAGATTTATCCTAAATTCGTTGGTCCTAAGGTTTCTTTGAAAGATGTACTATTTTCTTATTACTCATAGCCCGAGGTGTGATTTCGGGTTTTACTTTATGATGATGTACTATTTTCTTATTACTCATAGCCCGAGGTGTTATCTTTGCTATCGGTACTTATGAGAATGATTCTAGTTAGTTGTTACTTCATAGTATTAATTAGCACTATCGTGCACCTTATATTTATACAGTTTCTTTTTGGGTTCAGTCATCCTATGATTCCTATTGAGTACCCTATGTTTTAGTACTCATACTGAACTTCTGCCTCTTATTCTGATGTAACACCCAAAACGTGACACCCTTGTTGATTTTTTATCATTCGAGGTTGTTGTTGTTTTGATCGTGGTGATCTCTTGATGGCTAGAGACTTGCTACCTTCCTTCTTTATTATGTTGTTTATATTTTGTATTTTGTGAGACAAACCTATTGTATATAGCTCTATTCTTGTACTTTAAACGCTCTTGTACCGGTGCCACTGAGCTTAAAATTCGGTTTTTGTATATATTTGTCTTTCCTGGTCACTTTTAGGCCCTTGTTGTATATTATGTACTCTTTGAAAATATCTATGATATGGGCCCCTTTATTATTTTATTATTGTTTTTGTGTTATTTATATTTTAGCTTTGTGTATCGCGTATTAGTTGGATTTTGGCTTACCTACTAGGGATTTATGATAGGCGCCATCATGATCCGATTTTGAATAGTGGCAGTTTTGTAGCGTGCCAAATTTGGAATTAGTGTAAAGACATGTCATAGGAAGCTTACACATTGTGTCAAGTAGAGTCTTGTTTACGGGTATGTTGTGCACTACACTCAATATTAGGAGGCTACATGACAAGTGTCTCTTACTAAATCTCAGCCATTGATTTGAATTTATGACAAGTATCTCTTATCCAAATAAGAACTTGAGAAAAATGGAGAAAAAAAGAAATGGAGCATAGCCAAATCTCAATTTTTGATCTCCAACTGCAATTGCTGTAAAAATATGGTCAACAACATTGAAATATTGTGTTTGTCGGAGGAAAAATGATACTAAAAGAGATTTATAACCATGCTAGAGCACATAAATTTATTTGAAGAAATACCTTTCGAAGCTCTATGTTTAAGTAAATTTGTAAATTTAACTCCAATTCTATCTTTTTTTCCAATTATCCCAAATAATCATGTGTCTCATTCTTCCTTTACGTTAGAAAAAGACATTTATCCATCACATTTTTATTTGACTGAAACCTAGACAAAAATAAATTTATTTTCTTTTATGTCAAAAATTAAGATTATGAATCCCAATTAAATAGAACATAGCAAAAACTACATAATTAGTCATTAAGACTTTCTATCATAATTATAATTCAAAAAATATAATTTAATATCATGATAAATTACAAATTATCGCACCACATATATGTTCTCATGTTAAGGTTAGAGTGAAGTGTCAATAATACACCTAAATTGTTTGTCTCATGTTTTTGAGTTTCATACCTAAACAAGTGAGAGTGTAAGTTCATACATAAGCTATCATTCATTAGTTTAAGAAACACATCTCAGTAGTGTATGTAATACAATCTCTCTTTTGTCTAAGAAAAACCTTGTTACATGGATAAAACATTTCATCATGACAAAAAATAAATAAACTATTAATACTAGTTAAAAGTTAAAGAATAAAATGTTACTATCTCCCCCCGCCTATCCCCTGACGATTCCCCCTTCTGTTGGGTTATAAAGGGTGATTAGGGCGTCATGCGGAAGCTTACAATTTGCATATCATATAGTTGATAAATCAGATAACAAAAACTTATACTAAAAATTAAAATATTATTATATTGAAACTAATATAAAGAGAAACATAAAAATTGTAGAGAGAATAAATCTCCCCATAAACAAAACTCTCTAAACGACTACATTGTGGATTCTATTGTGATATACTATGAGAATAAGGATCTTCAATTTATAGATCTCCAAACTTTTCCTCTAAGGAAAGAATAAACCAAAACTCTCTCTAAACGACTACATTATGGATTCTATTGTGATATACTATGAGAATAGGGATCTTCAATTTATAGATCTCCAAACTTTTCCTCTAAGGAAAGAATAAACCAAATATGGAAGAAAATTCAGAAAAAGTAAAAACATTTATGGTCATGTTTTGTCTTTTCTTTAAGGAAAAAAAATAAATCTTAAATAGTGATAAGAAAATCAGGGCAAAACCCTAACACCTTCCCCCCCCCCCCCTCCACCCTCCCCAAACCACCCACTCATTCCCGAATTCTTTAATATATTGATTTTCAAAAAAGAAAAACTACTCCACCTCATCTATCCCTCCCTCTCTATTTTTTTATTTTCTTAACATTCTTCTCGTTTGTGTTAGATATATACACATCTTTTTAGGAAAGTGTCTTTTTACTTGTGTACCGAATATAACAAAATTCGGAATTCTATTTTTTTTTAAATCCTGCGGCAAGTAGAAATTACTTTTTAAAAACATATGTATATATCTATAACAACACGAGAAAAAAATTGAGAGCGAACGGTTAAGGGGATGAGGTATGAAATATATTTTTTTTAAAAAATAATATCTAAATTTATTTTTTTGGAGGGGGACGTGGTTTGGGGATGAAGTAAGAATTTTTTTTAAGAAAATTTTTTTAAAAAAAATGGGGGAGGGGGGTGTTGGAGGGTTGCGGTGGGAGGAGGTGTGGGGAGTAGGGTAAGAAAAATATTTTAATTTTATTTTTATAATTTTCTTTTAAGATAAAGATACTTTAATATTTAACTTTTAATTAATACTAATAATTTATTTAATTTTTGTCAAGGTAGAATGTTTTATTCATATGGAATGTCATGTGACAATTCTTTTTAAATAAAAGAGAGAGTGTAGTATACACACCATCAAGAGAATGTAATAAAAGAGAGAAGTGTGCTTCTCAAACTAATGATTGATGATTTAGGTGTGTTTTTTACACTTCTCCCTTCCAATAGTTTCAGTATGAAATTTTTTTTTTTTTAAAAAAAAAGATAATTTAGGTGTATTTTTTATACTTCTCTGTAACACTTCGTAGACTAAAGAGGGAGAACTAGCCAAATTACAGAACCTACAGGTGTCACCCACGAGGGCCAACCACTCCCCGTGGTTAGACCTACGCCCCGTGAAAGGGATGCATAGATGAGCACTGGTTTGGGCAATGAACCATAGCCAGCACCCACGCCACATGGATCAGTCCGTGGTTAGGCAGTCGTGGACCAAATTCCAGAAACCCAAGTCCCAGACCACAAACCATGGTTCACTGGGATGGACCGTAGGTCCATCCATGACATGTCAGCGTGGTCTCGTGGATGGGGTCTAGGGACGGTTAAGTTGAGGACTTATGGGTATTTTCCAATTTTAATTAGAATTAAGTGGTGTCGTTTTGACTAAATCTAGACCACCTATAAAAGAATTTTTAACCCCCAAAATCCCCCAATTAAGTCATTCTCTCAAATCCCAAAAGAATTCCCAAAACTCCTCTCAAATATTCTCTCTCTAGAAAGTAGAAGAAGAATGAAGAAGAAGAAGCTAGGTCAAGTTCAAGTCTCCAAGGATCTCATGGCTTCTCATCCATGAGATCCTTCCTCCCATGGAGTCCCCTAGAATTCCACAATTTGAAGAAGAATTTCCCCAATTCTGGTTAGGGCTTCTTCTATTATTGTGGGTTATGATTAATGCTGATCCAATTGAGTGGATTATGATTGTTTATGATTGAATTGATAAAATTTCATGTATTTAGGATGAAATTACATGTACACATGCCTATCCTATGATTTTAGGGTTGAATTGATATGTTGGGTTTGATGTCATGTGAGGAAAACTCTACGGGTTAGATATTCCCTTATAGGATTGATGATTTATTATTAGAGTTGCTTTATTATATGATAAATATGATGTTAATTGCTTGAAAGTAAATCATAGATGATGATCGTGAGATGTAGTGCTTAGAGAGTAAAGCCTAGACTATGAATTATTGATTGAATGATGTTGTGATTTGGAAGAGATACTTCCAATATTGAATTGCTAAGCATGATTGAATGAATGTGAAAGGTTTACTCATATGAATGATTCTAGGTTGAAAGGATTGCTCACCTAAAATGAATCTAGACTAAAATGATTAATGAATGGGGAGGCTAGAGGTGATTATCCTTTACCTCCACATGTAAGGATATGAAGAGATTTCTCATACTCCTTAGGATTGAATAAGAGGTGAGTCCCCACGTTCTTACTATGATGAATGGACATGGAGGCGAGTACCCATGCTTCTTATGAAATGATGTGGAGACGAGTACTGGCATCATATGAAGGGGTTGTGGAGGCGAGTACCCGCAATCTAAAAGTAAGTAAGGCAAGAGGCGAATTCCCATTAGCCTTTATGAACTAGGCATTGAGAAGAATCCCCATGTCTTCAAAAGTAAGTATGACTAATGATATTACGTTATAAAGTTGATTAACTTGGAGTGTTGCTAGATATGCCTTCCTTAATATAAGATTGACTAGAGGCGGATGACCTAAGTCTTGGATAAGAATAAGTGAGGTTACTTAAGGGAATATTCCTCTTTCATTATGATGTTTATTATGTAATGATTATGATTATGCCTTATGTCTTATGTTTACTAATGCTTATGTTTATGTTGTTTATGCTAGCCATCATATTTAGTACTTGATCGTACTATCACATACTCTTTCCTACATTCTTATCAAATGTAGGGTTCGGTGCACTCCCGATTCACACACTTGTGGCTAGGTTCCTAGAGGGTTGTGAAGTGAAGCTTTGGTGAGTCCTCATTGTATTCGAGGATTGCATCACCCTATCTCTTTTATGTCTTTCTCTTATGCTTGAGACTATTTTATGAGTTGCGTCCCAAGATTTCTATTTTCTTATGTTTAGATGGTTTGAGACGAAGTCATGTTAGCCTTTCGCTTGCTTATATAAAAGACTTCAAGTGTATTGAAAAGTTTTAATTCCCGCTCATTTCTATTACTTTATGTTTTGTTATGTTAAGTGGCTTGTATGAGGTCTCTCAGGGTCTTATACGCCTTATTACATCTAGGGGGTACCTTTGGATCGTGACAAACTTGGTAATCAGCGCACGACGTTTAGAATGGTTCTAGGATGTCCCAAACCACGTCTAGTAGAGTCTTGTTCATAAGTCTGAAGGGCGTCACATTTATGAATGAGAGGCTATTAGATGTTTAGGAAATTCCACTTCTTCACTTCTCTAAGTCGTGCCATGGAATTTAACTTTATAAGTCTTTCTCCTTACCCGTGCCCAATGGTTTTTAGGATATGAATAATAGAAGGGCTAATGCTAGAAGGACTGAGGGAGACAATGTCAATCAGGAGGTTCCTCCCCAAGCTCCTCTACAAGCTCCGATTGATCCATTGGCTCAAAATGTAACAAATGTAGAGTTTAGGTCGGCTTTCCATGTTTTGGCTGAAGCCATGACAGCACAAGCCAATAGAGAGATGGTAACAACCGTGAACCCAAATATGGGTACGGTGGCGGCAATAGTGAGGGATTTTATAAGGATGAACCCATCCAAATTTTATGGCTCCAAAGTTGAGGAAGATCCTCAAGAGTTTATCAATGAAGTCTATAAGATACTTGCTATTATGGGTGTGATTCCAATAGAGAAGGTGGAACTAGCCGCTTACCAACTCAAAGAGGTTGCTCAGATTTGGTTTAATCAGTGGAAAGAGGCAAGGCCAGTAGAAGCGGGTCCCATAGAATAAGAAAGGTTCAAAAATGCATTTCTTAATCGATTCTTCCCTATAAAGATGAGAGAGGCCAAGGTACTTGAGTTCATCAACCTTAGGCCAAGGCTTTGAGGTTCACTCAACTATCCAAGTATTCTCCTTCCATAGTGGTGGATCGTAGGGCCAAGATGAGTAAGTTTGTGCCAGGAGTGTCCGACATGGTAGTCAAAGAGTTCCGCACCGTTATGCTTGTCCATTACATGGACATTTATCGCCTTATAGTGCATGCCCAACAAATTGAGAAAGAAAAGCTCAAGGAGAGATCTAGAGAGGTGAAAAGGGCTAGAATGGATTATGGCAACTATTCTCATGCTAGGTCCGGTGGACAGTGTCGTTCTAGATTCCGGTAAAAGCTATTCGGGCAAGGTTCTACAGGTGCTCCTCCGGGGCCAAGGAATGAGAGGGTGTCTAACCCAAAACCGCAAGTAGATGGTAATAGGCCTTTGATGACTACTTGTGCTAAATGTGGGAGAAATCATGAAGGAAATTGTTTAGCGGGCTCTAATTTTTTTAGGGTGTGGAAAATAGATCATAAAATAAGGGATTGCCCTTCAGTTACTAAAAATGATGGAGACACTCTTCGTAGGGCTCAAACCTACCCTTCAATCGGTCCAAGTGATTCAAGTGGAAATGCTCCTAAGCAAAATCGTTTCTATGCTCTCCAAACTAGAGGTGATCAAGAGAACTCCCCGAATATGGTGACGGGTATGTTAAAAGTTTTTCATATAGATGTGTATGCTTTACTTTATCCAGGGGAAACTTTATCCTTTATGATCCCTTATATAGCTATGAGGTTTGATGTGCTCTATGAGGTGTTGTTAGAACCTTTTTCTGTTTTTACCCCCATTGGTGATTCTGTGGTGGCTAAAAGAGTCTATAGGAGATGTCCCATTTCTTTATGCTATAGAGTCACTCTAATAGATTTGGTGGAACTGGATATGATTAACTACAATGTTATTTTGTGCATGTATTGGTTGTATTCTTGTTATGCCTCTATTGATTGTAGGACTAGAGTGGTCAAATTTCAGTTTCCAAATAAGCCTATCCTTGAGTGGAAGAGGGGAATTCTATGCCTAGAGGTCAATTTGTTTCTTACTTAAAAGCGAGGAAAACGATTTCCAAGGGTTGTATCTATCATATAGTGAGGGTGAGGGATGTGGAGTCTGAAACCCCTACTCTTGAGTCGGTCCCCGTGGTAAAAGAGTTTCTGGAAGTATTCCTCGATACTTATCCGGTATTCCTCCCGAAAGGGAAATAGACTTTTGAATTGACCTTCTCCCGGATACGCAACCTATTTCTATTCCTCCTTATAGAATGGCTCCGACTGAACTTAAGGAGTTAAAGGATCAATTGAGGGATTTGTTGGATAAGGGTTTCATCCGACCTAGTATCTCTCCAGGGGGTGCTTTGGTGTTGTTTGTAAAGAAGAATGATGGTTCTCTTCGTATGTGTATTGACTATCAGCAATTGAATAAAGTGACCATCAAGAATAAGTATCCATTTCTGAGAATAGATGATTTATTTAATCAACTTCAAGGGGCAATTTATTTCTCTAAAATTGATCTATGGTCGGGTTATCACCAATTGAGGGTGAAAGAGGAAGACATTCCAAAGACGGCTTTTGGGACCCGATACGACCATTGTGAATTTTTGGTGATGTAATTTGGTTTGACCAATACTCCGGCGACCTTCATGGACTTGATAAATAGGGCATTTAGGCAATACCTTGATATGTTCATGATTGTGTTTATCGATGATATTTTGATCTATTCAAGAAGTGGGGTTAAGCATATTGACCATTTGAAGATTGTATTGCAAGTTCTCAAGGACCAACAACTTTATGCAAAGTTTAGCAAGTGTGAATTTTGGGTAAGGTCTTTGGCTTTCTTAGGCCATATTGTTTCAAGCAAGGGTATTAAGGTGGATCCGATTAAGACGGATGTGGTCAAGAGTTGGCCTAGACCTCTATCACCGACAGATATTAAAAGCTTCTTAGGTTTGGCCGATTATTATAGAAGGTTTGCTGATGGGTTTTCCTCCATTGCTTCTCCTTTGACGGCTTTGACTCAAAAGAAGGCCAAGTTTATATGGTCAGATGCTTGTAGAAAAGTTTCCAAGAGTTGAAAGATAGACTTACTTCCGCTCCGATATTGACCTTACCGGAAGGTACGGATGGCTTTGTGGTTTATTGTGACACCTCTAGAGTTGGGTTGGGATGTGTGCTTATGCAAAATGGTAAGGTGATTGCCTATGCCTTAAGTCAGCTTAAGGTTTATCAGAAGAACTACCCTACCCATGACCTCAAATTAGTGGCAGTGGTATTTTCCTTAAAGATTTGGAGGAATTATTTGTATGGGGTCCATGTTGATGTTTTCACTGACCATAAAAGTTTGCAATAGGTGTTTACCCAAAAAGATATAAATCTGCGCCAAAGAAGGTGGCTCGAATTATTGAAAGATTATTCTATGAGTGTTCTCTATCACCCTAGTAGAGCTAATAAGGTGGCAGATTCCCTTAGTCGGTTGTCCATGGGTAGTGTTACACATGTTGATGATGATAGAAAAAAGTAGGCTCGGGAAGTCCATAGATTGGCCCGATTGGGTGTTCGACTAGTGGATTCCACCAAGGGTGGTGTCATGGTTCATAATGGTTCTGAATCATCTTTCATGGCTGATGTTAAAGTAAAGCAATGTCTTGATCCGATCTTAGTTGAGTTGAAAGAGACGGTACTCCTAAGGGGGGAGATGGTGTCTTTAGATATCAAGGTCGGTTATGTGTTCCAAATGTTGATGACCTGAGGGAATAGATTTTATCCGAAGCCCATAAATCTCGTTATTTTATTCACCCGAGAGCCACCAAGATGTACCGTGATTTGAGGGAGATCTATTGGTGGAATGGGATGAAGAAGGATATTGCGAGTTTTGTGGCCAAGTGTCCAAATTGCCAACAAGTGAAGGTTGAGCATCAGAAACTGGGAGATATCCCAATAAATTGGTATTCCTACTTGGAAGTAGGAGGATGTGAATATAGACTTCATAATAGGGTTGCCTCAAAATCGGCGATAATATGATTCAATTTGGGTTATAGTTGACCGAATGACGAAGTCGGCCTATTTCATTCCCGTCAAGGTTTCATATTCAACGGAGGACTACGCAAAGTTATATTTGAGTGAAATGGTGAGATAGCATGGAGTGCCCTTGTCCATTATCTCCAATAGAGGTACTCAATTTACCTCTCAGTTTTGGAAGTCTTTCCAAAAGGGTCTTGGCACTAAAGTTAAGCTTAGTACCTTTTTTCACTCCCAAACCGATGGGCAAGCGGAAAGAACAATCCAAACATTGGAAGACATATTGAGAGCTTGTGTGATTTATTTTAATGGTAATTGAGATGACCATTTGCCATTGATTGAGCTTGCCTATAATAATAGTTACCATTCTAGTATTGGTATGGCTCCGTTTGAGGCCCTTTATGGTAGGAGGTGTAGATCTCCTATAGGTTGGTTTGAGGTGGGTTAAGTTGCTTTGATAGGACCCAAGTTAGTTCATGAGGCTATTGAGAAGGTTTGACTCATAAGAGAGAGGTTAAGAACGGCCCAAAGTCGACAAAAGTCTTTATGCGGATATGAGAAGGAGAGACCTTGAATTTGATGTGCTTGATTGGGTTTACTTGAAAATCTCACCCATGAAGGGTGTAATGAGATTTGGGAAGAAAGGTAAGCTTAGTCCCCGTTTTGTAGGCCCATATCAAATTTTGAGGCGTGTTGGTAAGGTTGCATATGAGCTTGATTTGCCAAATGAGTTGGCATCGGTGCATCCGGTTTTCCATGTCTCTATGTTGAAAAAGTGTATTGGAGATCCAAAATCCATAGTTCCCCTTGAAGGGTTGGAACTGAAAGAGAACATTTCTTATGAAGAAGTTCCGGTAGAGATTCTAGACCGACAAGTGAAGAAATTGAGGAACAAAGAGGTTGCCTCCGTAAAAGTGTTATGGAGAAACTATCTAGTTGAGGGTGCTACTTGGGAGGCCGAGGCTGATATGATGTCCCGATATCCTCATCTTTTTCCTCCTATCCTAGCTTGAGGTAATAAGTTCCTCTTGGTTTGCCTATGTTTGAAGTCATGTGTGTTTTATGTGTTTCCATGATTTCCTTATGATTATGCATGTTCATGAGAAAGCTTAAGTTTTGAAAGAAATGGCTTTTATGTGTATTTTCCCCATGATGTTGAGTATTGAATATGAATTTCTTATAGACTTCATGATATAAGTTATTGAACATGTTATAGTTGGAGTGGAGATTTCCCCCTTGAATTTTTTATTTTTGAGATTGAATTGCATATGAGCTCCATGAGGTTGTGTTGAGCATTGTTTTTGAGTTTGGAGAAGGTAGTTCCTCCTTAAGTGTTAGAATCTGAAATTTCATGCATATTGGGTTATTAGATGTAGTTCCTACTCCCATATGGTGCATTAGGTATATGGAGTTTGGAGTTGAGGTTTTCTCCATAGTTGTGTGCATTTAAATATGTTGCATGCTTGATGGGCTGCTAGTCTTAAGTTTTTCGTTTAGAAACGTGCTTAGAATCTTATTCGAGGACGAATGATCCCAAGGGGGAGATATTGTAACACCCCATAGCCTAAAAAGGGAAAACTAGCCAAATTGCAGAACATACAAGTGTCACCTGCGAGGGCCAACCACGCCCCATGGTTGGATCCACGCCCCGTAGATGGGCACCTGAGGCACTGTTTTGGGCAACAAACCACGGTCAGGACCCACGCCCTATGGATGGGTCCACGGTCCGTGGTTAGGTAGTTGTGGACAAAAGTCCAGAAACCCAAGTCCCAGACCACAAACCACGGTTCACCAGGACGGACCTTAGGTCCATCCATGGCCGGTCGGCGTGGTCTCGTGGATGGGGTCTTGGGACGGTTAAGTTGAGGACTTATGGGTCTTTTCCAATTTTAATTAGAATTAACTGGTGTCGTTTTGACTAAACCTAGACCACCTATATAAGTATTTTTAACCTCCACAATCCCCCAATAAAGTCATTCTCTCAAATCCCAAAAGAATTCCCAAAACTCCTCTCAAATATTTTCTCTCTAGAAGGAAGAAGAAGAAGGAAAAAGAGGAACCTAGGTCAAGTTCAAGTCTCCAATCTTCAAGCTTTTGGTAGGCTTTGTGACTAAGGTGTGATGGTTTTTCATCCATGGGATCCTACCTCCCATGGAGTCCCCTAGAATTCCACAATTTGAAGAAGAATTTCCTTAATTCTAGTTAGGGTTTCTTCCATTGTTGTGGGTTATGATGAATGTTGATCCAATTGAGTGGATTATGATTGTTTATGATTGAATTGATAGAATTTCATGTATTTAGGATGAAATTACATGTACCCATGCCTATCCTATGATTTTAGGGTTGACTTGATATGTTGGGTTTGATGCCATGTAAGAGAAACTCTATGGGTTAGATATCTCCTTATAGGATTGATGATTTATGACTAGAATTGCTTTAGATGAAAGCATATATCATGAATATGATGTTAATTGCTTGAAAGTAAAGCATAGATGATGATCGTGAGATGTAGTGCTTAGAGAGTAAAGCCTAGACTATGAATTATTGATTGAATGATGTTATGATTTGGAAGAGATACTTCCCATATTGAATTGCTAAGCATGATTGAATGAATGTGAAAGGTTTACTCATATGAATGATTCTAGGTTGAAAGGATTGCTCACCTAAAATAAATCTAGACTAAAATGCTTATTGAATTAGGAGGCTAGAGGTGATTACCCTTGACCTCCACATATAAGGATATGAGGGGATTTCCCATACTCCTTAGAATTGAACAAGAGATGAGTCCCCGCGTTCTTACTATGATGAATGAACATGGGGGCGAGTACCCATGCTCCTTATGAAATGATGTGGAGGCGAGTACCCACATCATATGAAGAGGTTGTGGAGGCAAGTACCCGCAATCTAAAAGTAAGTAAAGCAAGCGGTGAATACCCATTAGCCTTTATAACCTAGGCATTGAGGTGAATCCCCATGTCTTCAAAAGTAAGTATGACTAATGAGATTATGTTATGAAGTTGATTGACTTGGAGTGTTGCTAGATATGCCTTTCTTGATGTAAGCTTGACTAGAGGCGGATGACCTAAGTCTTGGATAAGAATAAGTTAGGTTACTTAAGGGAGTATTCCTCAATCATTATGATGTTTATATGTAATGATTATGATTATGCCTTATGTCTTATGTTGACTAATGCTTATGTTTATGTTGTTTATGCTAGCCATCATATTTAGTACTTGATTGTACTAACACATACTCTTGCCTACATTCTTATCAAATGTAGGGTCCGGCGCTCCCGATTCACACACTTGTGGCTAGGTTCCTAGAGGGTTGTGAAGTGAAGCTTTGGTGAGTCCTCATTGTATTCGAGGATTGGATCACCCTATCTCTTTTTTGTCTTTCTCTTATGCTTGAGATTACTGTATGGGTTGCGTCCCAAGATTTTTGTTTTCTTATTATTAGATGGTTTGAGACAATGTCATGTTAGATTTCCGCTTGCTTTTATAAAAGACTTCGATTGTATTGAAAAGTTTTAATTTCCGCTCATTTCAATTACTTTATATTATGATATGCTAAGTGGCTTGTATGAGGCCTCTCGAGGTCTTATACGCCTTGTTACATCCAGGGGTACCCCTGGGTCGTGAAATTCTCCCTTATGTTTACTATACCATGACAACTGGGAACAACATAAAAGGTGTGTTTGGTAAGAAGGAAAATGTTTTCCTTGAAAACATGTGGATTTCTGACTTATTTTCTCATGCTTGGTTAGTGAATAGAAAATATTTTTTTACTGTTTGGTTTGTGAATGAAAAACATTTTAAAATATATATCTATTATTTTTTATTAGAGAGTAGAAAATAATATTTCATCCGAAAACCAACCTCGATAATTGATCTAGGATATGACCCTGACACGCGAACTAGGAAACAATTCTAACGACAAATTTGAAATCCGATCCTGAGATCTGACCTAGGACCCGACCCGACATTCGACTCGAGACCCAACATTCGAATTGAGACTGGATATCCGACCCAGGACATGACCCTGACACCGGAACTTGAACACGATCCATCATTCCGAATATTGACTTCGACACTCGAATTGATACCCCACTTCCAAATCAGGATCCGAACCCGACAACAACAATTGATGCAAGACTCAAGATTCGACTTTCAAATTGAAATTTCGACCTCAACTTTTGAACCGGGATCCAATTACACCCGACTCGGAAACTAACTTTCAAATTGAGATTTAAATTACTATTTTAAAAAAATAGAATTTGTTTTGTGGGGGGGAGGGGGGGGCTGGTAGGGGGTAAGAAAATAAAATTTTGAAAATACTTTTCAAAAATAAACTTTTCAAATTATTTTTCGGGGGGGGGGGGGGTAGGATGGGGTAAAAAATAATTTTTTTAAGATTTGAAAATATTTTTCAAAAACAGACTTTTAATTTATTTTTTTTGGGGGGTGGGGGTGGGGGAAGAGGGGCTGGTAGGGGTGGGGTAAAAAAATAAAATTTTTAAAATTTGAAAATATTTTTTCAAAAACAAACTTTTAAATTATTTTTTTTTGGGGGGGGGGGAGGTGCTAGGGGGGTCGGGGTAGGGTGGGTAAAAAAATATTTTTTAAAAAAATTTGAAAATATTTTTCAAAAACAGATTTTTAAATTATTATTTTTGAGGAGGTGGTATGTTAGGGGGAGGGATGGTAGGGGATAGGGGTAAAAGGTGGGGTGGGGTATAAATTGAAAATATTTTTTAAAAACAAACTTTTAATTAAATTTTTTTTGGGTGGGGGCTAGTACTAGTAGTGGGTTAAAGAAAATGAAAATTTTAAAAATTTAAAATCATTTCAAGAATAAACTTTTAAATTTTTTTGTGGGGGCGGGGTAGGTGTAAGGGGGTCAACTCCAACTCAAGTCGATCTAACCCACTTAGGCAGTCTAAGACACTTAGACTTAGCACACTTTACTTTTTCACTCACGTTTCAGATTAACTCTAGACAAGCATACGAAAGTAGAACACACAAGCACATTACAGGAACAAGCCCCAACTTTCTATTTAACTCGCATCACAAAGAAGCACACAAATAGTTTAGCCTTACAAAATTCGACCAAAAGACATGTTGCTTAAGACTGGTCTGCATGTGCCTTTAAATAGGCCATAGCGCCCAGTCACATGTCAGGCACATGCCCACGAATTCAATTGACAAGCCCAACTGATAAGCCAAATTCAAAATTTAAACAACAAGTC
This sequence comes from Solanum pinnatisectum, assembly GCA_035578085.1. Classification (NCBI taxonomy): domain Eukaryota; kingdom Viridiplantae; phylum Streptophyta; class Magnoliopsida; order Solanales; family Solanaceae; genus Solanum; species Solanum pinnatisectum. Next base: position 13,668,208 of record CM069077.1, read on the forward strand.
TTATCTATAATGTTCATAAGTCTCCAACGGCTAGAAACTGTCAATTTCGCCCAATTAGCCACGCATGTGCGAGGCACACACAGGCAACCTTCAGCTTTGGTTCAAAAATCCCCTTCAATTGCCCAATCTTGCGCCTGCCCACGTGTCAGCCATGTGCGTTGGTGCTGCCTCACCCAGCTTGTCATTAGGATCCAATCTCCTCAGACGTTGCCCTTGCCCAGCACTTAGCCTTCAAAACTTGTTTAGCCACGACCTTGTCACGATCACAACTTTACCTTGCCTTGCCTTAGCCTGCACAGCCCTTGTCATGCCTTAACCACGTCTTACCTCACATGCGTTCACTTTTCCAGCCCTTGTCATGTCTTAGTCACACCTTGCCTTGCATGCCTTAGTCACGCCATTGCCAAGGTCTTCTTTTATTAGAACTTAACCTTGACTGAAGTCATTGGGCCTCGACTAGGCTCATCATGTAAATCCCTAGCCAAGCCAAAGTCACTCGAACCATCAAGACGGGGGTCTAACAGTAGGGTAGACACGAGTTGTACGGGGTAAAAAAAAATAGAAAAATATAAATTTGAACTATTTTTCCAAAAATAAATAAATTAAGTTGTTAATTCTTTTTAATTAGGGGGGGGGGCTGGTTTTGGGGTAGGGGGCGGGACAAACAAAATAAATTGATTTTTTTAAAAAATAAATGTTTAAAATTTTAAATTTTTTTAATGTGGAGAGTGGGGGTAGAGGTGGGATAAGAAAAAATATTGTAATTTGAGATTGAAGGAGAGTTTTGAAAAATGTTTTCCTTAATCTTCGAATTGAGATCATATTTTCGTTAAATTTGATGAAAATAATTTGATTTGAAAAATATTTTCCAAAACATTTAAGTCAACCAAATATGAAAAATTTGGAAAACATTACCAAACACACCCAAAAACAAAGTCCACTTCAACATAGAATATTAAACATGATTAGTTTTGACTGTTAAAGTAGCCTTCCCTACTCTTGTGCTCCATTGCTTGTCTTTACTTTGATTCTACTTTGATCAAAGAAGAAAATGTCTCATCAGTTTGTTCATCATGTATTTTTAAGTTTCAGAAGCAAGACCTTTGGAGATCATCTTCATACAGCTTTGTTAAATGCTGGTATCCCTTCATTCAGACCTGATGATGAAGAGCTTGATAAAAAGCTGCAGAATGCGATTCAAGAATCAAGAATTCTAATAGCTATCATTTCAAAAGACTATGCTTCATACAGATGCCTTGATGAACTCACCCGTATGATTCAAGCCAAGAAAGCTTTTGGGAATTTTCTTCTCCCTGTATTTTATGATGTAGATCCATCAGATGTGAGGAAGCAGAAAGGGAGCTTTGAAGAACCTTTCTTTAAGTTTGAAGAGAGATATAAAACAGAGAAGGTGGATCAATGGAGGGCTTCTTTAAGACAAGTTGCTGATTTGGGAGGAATGGTCTTACAGAATCAAGCTGATGGGTAATACTTTTCTGAATAAAATATCTGTTTACGTCATTCAATTCTTGTTCTAAATTGTAAAAATATTTCAGATCTGAGTCGAGGTTCATACAAGAAATTGTCAAGGTGGTTGTAGGAAAACTGAGACGCACTGTATTAAGTGTTGATCCCCATCCGATTGGAATAGATTCTCGAGTCAAAGAAATTGATTTGTGGTTAAAAGAGGGATCCAATTATGTAGATATTCTTGCAATACATGGTATGGGAGGTATTGGCAAGACTACAATAGCTAAAACAGCTTATAACCTGAATTTTGATAGATTTGAAGGCAGTAGCTTCCTTGCTGATGTGAGAAAAGTTTTAGAAAAGTATGATGGTTTAGCTCGTTTACAAAGACAACTTCTTTCGAATATTCTTGGGAAGAATGTCGAGAAGATATATAATGTTAATGAAGGGTCCATCAAGATTCAAGAAGCCATCAGCTGCAAAAGAGCTCTTCTTGTTCTTGATGATATAGACAACATAGATCAGCTAAATGCGGTACTCGGTATGAGGGATTGGTTTTATCCAGGTAGCAAAATTATCATAACTACAAGAAATGGTCACTTATTTAGTTCTACTGAAGCATGTAGATGTAGGATGTATAAGCTAAAGACTTTGGATGCCAAAGAATCACTTCAGCTGTTCAGTTGGCATGCATTTGGTGACGAAAGCCCCCCGTTAGAGTATATGGATCTTACAATAGATGTTGTGCATCATTGTAAAGGAATTCCGTTAGCTCTTAAAGTTTTGGGTTCGTCTCTTGGTGACTTGAGTATAGAGGTTTGGGAAAGTGCATTAAGGAAATTGAAAGCTATTCCAGACAGTAAAATCCTTGAAAAACTAAGGATAAGTTATGAATGTCTACCAGATGATAATGTTCAAAACCTATTCCTTGATATCGTCTGTTTCTTTGCTGGTAAGGACAAAGATTATGCAGTAACGATACTTGATGGATGTGGGTTCTTTTCAGTAGTTGGCGTTCAGATTCTTGTTGACAGATGCCTATTGGCAATTGACCATAACAAACTGATGGTGCATCAATTACTTCAAGATATGGGAAGAGAAATTATTCGGGAAGAATCCCCGTGGGAGCCTGGGAAACAAAGCAGAATTTGGAAACACAAAGATGCCTTTAACATATTGCAGGGGAAAACAGTAAGAAATCTGACTATTTGATTTTTAACCCTGTGTGCCTCAATGTAATGATATTTTGTTTTCCTGCAGGGTACTGAAAGGATCCAAGGTCTAGTTCTTGATATCCGGATGCTGAAGGAAGTAGAATATGTCGGGCAAAAATTGAACGGAAATGATGTTGGGCACCGGCAATTTGAATGTCCTGCAGATGTGAGATCCTTGAGAATGACTGATGCTAACTCACAAGGGAGACAGAATTTAACTGTTCTCGAGCTGTTCAAAAATGTCTTTTCAGAAACTTCAAATGGTATACAGTTTGAAATTGATACATTTTCAAGAATGAAGAAGCTGAGAATTCTACAGCTTACAGAAGCAAAATTCACTGGTAGCTACCAATGGTTTCCTAAGAGTTTAAAATTGCTTCATTGGCGTGGATTCTTGATGAAGTCCATTCCAAAGGATTTTCCTTTGGAGAGCCTGGTTGCTCTTGATATGAGGAGGAGCAGATTGCAACAAGCGTGGGAGGGAACTAGGGTAAATCTTTTAACTTCAGTTTTAGCATAGACGATAGGAAAGTTGATAGTATGTTAATAGACATGATGTACTTGTTATTGGCTATTGCAGATGCTCAAGTTATTAAAAATTCTCAATCTCAGTCATTCCCATTTCCTAAGAAGAACTCCTGATTTTTCCGGGCTTCCTAATCTGGAAAAAGTCATTTTGAAGGATTGCGTAAGATTGTTCCATATTCATGAATCAATTGGAGATCTAGAGGAACTTGTTCTCTTGAACCTGAGAAACTGCAAGAGTCTATCAAATCTTCCGAGGAGCTTTTGTAAGCTCAAGTCCTTGGAAACACTCATCATTTCTGGCTGTTCTGGACTTGCTCTATCAACAATTGATCTAGGAAATCTGGAATCTTTGAAAACCCTTCATGCAGATGAAATTAATTACGATCATGAGAAATCATGGGTTGCACTCTGGCAATCTTGGTCATCCAAATTAAGAAAATCCCCAGATTATGACAACTTGTCACTATCAAGTTCACTGGTTAGCTTAAGTCTGGCAAGATGCAAACTAACAGATGATGCTCTATCACTTGGTGTTAACAACCTCTTCTCATTACGCCATTTGAATCTAAGCGGAAACCTGATTTCTAACCTACCACAGAGTATCACAAATCTAAGTATGCTTCAGGACCTTTGGCTAGACGCGTGCCCAAATCTCCAATCACTCCCCAATCTTCCTTCAAGGCTCATCAAGCTGAAGGCTACAGAATGCACATCACTAGAAAGAGTTACAAATATGCCAAGCCTATTGGAGACTCATACATTATTCTTGGATGTTAGAGGCAGTGAGCAACTAACTGAGATTCCTGGATTGTTCAAGCTGGATCCAGTAAGATATTTTGAAGAGGAAATGGTGAACACTCTGAACCATCTAAACCTGGATGATATACAAAATGCAGAAGTGGAACTATTTAACAGGCTTACCAACACAAAAAAGAAATATTCAGTGCAGGTAAGCATTGTCTGTCAAATGATTTTCATCTGTCTTGTAATCTTCTTTCATACTAAAACCACCCTGACAATTAACAAAACATGTTTCATAAGAAGGAACGAGAAATCTCCTATGTCAAATTTTTCATGCTGAATATTTCTTTTTCCCATAGGGACTCTATGAGTTTGGCATCTTCAGCACTTACTTTCCTGGAAGTGAGATCCCAAATTGGTTCAGCATGAAGGGTGAAGAAAGCTTACTGACTCTGAAAGTGGATTCTCTTACTAATACAAAGATAATAGGACTTAATATCTGCATTGTATATTCACGTTCCAATCATCAAAAATCTCGATGCTGGGAAGAAAACCAACTTGGGAACTGGTATTCCTTTTTCATTAAACTGAATAATTTGTCCAAGGGTGTCAAATGGATTTATGCCCCAACATTCATTGGCATTCCAGGACCAAATGAAAACTTGACATTTTTATGCCACTGGAAATTGGGAAAGTACCTTGAAGCCGGTGACGAGATTAATGTCTCAATAATAGGGTGGAGTCATACTTTTCAGATGAAAGATTTTGGAGTTAGCCTCGAGTGTGACACAGTAGAAACAGATCTATCCGTAACACCAAACGAGCTTGCAATTAAAAGTAGTGATCCTAGTGCTTATCTATCTGGACAGTGTGTCATGGAAAGTTATATGCCTGTGTATCAGCTAGCATGGAATCATTACTGCTTTTCTCACCCAGACTACTTTTTGTTTAATGGCCACCAAAGGAAACAAGCATCAATGAGGTTGATTTTGTACCAAAAGTTATTCGAAGATTTTGTGCAGAGTAAGTAGTACAGGTTTAAGGTTTATAAGCTTTCTGTTTCCCAGAATCTTTCTTGTTACTGATCAGTAACATGCTTTCATGAAGGTTCTATAGATGCTGGAACAGAAGATGATAGTGACATTGATATCTATCATGAGAAATATGCTGAGGAGGCTGCCTTGGCAGAACTAGAAGATGACATGGAATGGCCTTGGTAAAGAGCGAGGACTGGAGCAACAAAGGTGCAGCGATCTTAAATATTGGTTTAGTTGGCTATTACATGATTGACAAACTATTAGTAGAGTACAAAACGGAAAAGGTGAACTACCAACAGGCAATAAAGAATCTTACTGCAAAAAGCTATATTTCATACACTTTCATGTATAAAAATAAACTAAAAAGATTCCTGTCAAAACAAGAACTTACTAATTCTAAACAAAATCTGGCAAACTGCACTAAATATAGCCGACCATAAAATCTTCATGGAAAACTGCACTAAATAAAGTAATAAACCAATACATGAAATGAACATCTAAATTATTGTGGAACCAAAACAAGAGCCAACCATGGAACCAAATGTTGATGAAATGACCACAACTGTACTACCATTCCAGATTTGAGGTTATTCCTTTCTACTACTTGCATCCAGTCGGTCAATAGCTCATAACTTGAACTGTTACTCATGTCCCATTTTGCCAAATGATTTTTTGTTTGTTCAAGTGAAGGCTCAATCAATTTGAACTGAATCTTGTTCTTTTTGTTAGACACAATATCTTTCGTCTCCAATACCATTTTCTGTTGTGGAGTCAAGAAATCCTTATCCTCCACTTGGTTGGCGGGGATTGACAGACGCATATGCTTATAACTGAAATCTGTATCATAAAGAACTTTCTGAATTACGAGTCTGACTTCAGTAATCTGAACCCCCATTCTTGAAATCTTCTCCTTCAACTCATCTGGCGAACCTGGTGAATCATTATTGGTTTAATCTTTCTTGTCTTTTTCGCTCTGTCTTCCCATTTACTCTGTTTTTCATCCAACAGAATTTCAGTCTTCTTTTTCGCCATGGAAAGGTCTTCATCAACTATTTCGTCTGTTTTGCGTTTAAGAGTGATTCGAATCTCGAGACCCTTTTCCTGTGACGGGATAACAGTAGGAGGCTTCTTTCTTGTGAAAATTTTGCTTCTTTTAGCCCTTGGCAAAAGATATTAGTAATGATCAACAGAATGTTCACAGATATATGGATTCTTTCTAAAGGCTTCATCTTTCTCATGCTCTTCATCATCCACACATTCGGAATCAGTAATGCACGACTCCTCGTTCGACCCACCATCATCTTCCTTTACCATTCCCATAGAAAAAGAAAATCTCCAGAAACAGAGATAAATGGAAAGACTATTTGAAAGCAATTTCAACATTGGGAATTCTTGATTTCTTGGACGCGCTAAATTAACACGCTAGTATCCAAATATCATTCACTTTTAACTTATATCTTCCAAAAATAATATGCTTATACTTCACCTGTTTCTTTTCAGGTAACTTTTTTTCATGGAATACAAAAAATTCCTATATATTTTTTTGGAATATTTGCTCGTAAAAATTTATGCTCTTAAAATCGTGCAAGTCTTGACCACTAAAATGCACCATCTTGCCGCCCTACTCTCCCAACATATTCCCTAATCCCATCAGCTTTAGGGTTGTTTGATACCTCGTTACAATTATGTAAGTATTAGTAATATACCGTTAATACATATATAACCATTTACAAACCAATTAAAGTCTCATTTGCTTTCACTTAATGCATATCTGAATTTGAATGGTTCAGACATTAAGTCATTAAATGCGCTTATTTTTTCTATTTAAAAATCTCTTAATATGTCTGAAAAGGTCTAAATGAATCAGACCTGTGTGACAGAGTCTTATTCTCATTCAGACTCTTTTAACACACTTTTAATTTTTTTTTAAAAAAATATCTATGCTCCATATTTAAAAAAAAAATAAAAAATCAAGCATTTCTCATTCTCCAACTTTATTAGTTCTCTAAATTATTTCCATTAAATTTTTAATTTTGTTGTTGCTACTTGTTTATTAAGAATTGATAAAATTTATTGTAAATTTTTTATTTGATTAAAGTGCAAAACAACTTCATAAATATGTGTTGCTGAAATCGGACGATGATGTCCTTATAAATTTGTTTAAAACCATTTGAATGTATCATTTTCATTATTTATTTTAGGAAAAGTACATGGACAGACACATTGTAGAACATGGAGATGTTTCACCTATTATTTAAGATTAATTTGTGTTGAATTTTATAATATTTATTGTGAAAACATATTAATATATATATATATATATATATTATATATATTTAAAAACAAACGGTCTTAATCATTTAGTATTCAGATCTACATACAAAATCTTAATAATTAAGATGTGTATTCAGATTCAGACATCTTAATCTTAATGAAAATAAATGAGTCCTAAGTTTATAAAATCACACTTTAACCCTAATTCTCAACTATAATTACCTCTCTTATTATTATTATTATTATTATTATTATTATTATTATTATTATTACTATTACTATTACTATTACTATTACTATTACTTACTATTATTATTACTATTACTATTACTTACTATTACTATTACTATTACTATTACTATTACTATTACTATTACTATTACTATTACTTACTATTACTATTACTATTACTATTACTATTACTATTACTATTACTATTACTATTACTATTACTATTAGTATTAGTATTAGTATTACTATTACTATTACTATTACTATTACTATTACTATTACTATTATTATTATTATTATTACTATTACTATTACTATTACTATTACTATTGTATTACTATTACTATTACTATTATTATTATTATTATTATTATTATTATTATTATTATTATTATTACTATTACTATTACTATTACTATTACTATTACTATTACTATTACTATTACTATTACTATTAGTATTATTATTATTATTATTATTATTATTATTATTATTATTATTATTATTATTATTATTATTATTATTATTATTATTATTATTATTATTATTATTATTATTATTATTATTATTATTATTATTATTATTAGTATTACTATTACTATTACTATTATTATTATTATTAGTATTACTATTACTATTACTATTACTATTATTATTACTATTACTATTACTATTATTTTTATTATTATTACTATTATTTTTATTACTGTTATTGTTATTACTATTATTGTTATTATTACTATTACTATTACTATTACTATTACTATTACTATTACTATTATTATTATTATTATTATTATTATTATTATTATTATTATTATTATTACTATTACAATTATTATTACTATTACTATTACTATTATTACTATTACTATTACTAATATAATTATTACTATTACAATTATTATTACTATTAATATTACTATTATTACTATTACTATTACTATTATTATTATTATTATTACTATTACTATTACTATTACTATTACTATTACTATTATATTACTACTATTCTTATTATTATTATTATTATTATTATTATTATTATTATTATTATTATTATTATTATTATTATTATTATTATTATTATTATTATTATTATTATTATTATTATTATTATTATTATTATTATTATTACTATTACTATTATTATTATTATTATTATTATTATTATTATTATTATTATTATTACTATTACTATTACTATTACTATTACTATTACTATTACTATTACTATTACTATTATTATTATTATTATTATTATTATTATTATTATTATTATTATTATTATTATTATTATTATTATTATTATTATTATTATTATTATTATTCACACAATTTTTTTAATATCTCTCTCTGTGAAATTGCTCTCGAGTATTAACTATAATTCACCTATTAACTAATATTTGAAAATTAAGAGTGAAATTGATGACTAGTTTGAGGATGGAAACGATAATAAAATAGGGCAAAATTTTGAAAATTTAAAATTTAAAATAGGAGGAAAGGCTTTTCAAAATTTTCAATATATTAATATATACACCCCAAAATTTGTAATTACTCTAATCAAGTCTGCATTTTATTTAATATCATTTAACTAAATCTATATCATCAATTTTAATTTCTAGAGTTGAATGATATATATACCTTCTACTCATTTCACTCCTGAAACATGAGTGTGCTACATTTAAGGTTGCCAAGTTGGGGCGGCCTACTCCTATCGAATCGGTATTTAGACACGATATTGCATTTAAGCTAATAGTACAGCTAAAAGATAACAATCATCCAAACAAAGTGTAAACAAGCAATGGATCCATCGGTGGAAGGTGAAGTTCCAATAAAGGAACATTGAACATTTAGAAATTAATGCACATCAATTGTTTGACAGATTGCGGCCAGTCTTTATTGATTAGCATTAATCTTTGCCGCGAAAATAAATTACTCCCTCCGTCTCATTTTATGTGACACTTTTCAGATTTCGAGGTTCAAACAAATCTATTTTTTACCGTAAATTTTTTATAGATCTTTTAAACATTTTGAATTATAAATTATTGTAAATTATAGTACTTTTTACATAGTTTACAAATATATAAATTTCATTTCAAAAAAATTGAAGATTCCATGCGCAAATTCCTGGTCAAACTTAAACGGTTTGACATTCAAAAAACGAAAAGTGTCACATAAATTGGGACAAAGGGAGTAATACTTTCTACTCGACCTTATTCGTAACCAAAATGCGCTAATGATGAAGTCCTTCATTGAATGGAACTGTTTTGCTAGTATTGGGAGCTGAAATTTCTGAGGTACATCATACACCCTTTGCATTGAATGGAACTGTTTCCCCCATGGTTCAATTCAAAAGAAGTAATGGTGTTATGTGGTATTTTAGTTGCTATAAAAGCTGGAATACTCGTGATATTCAAATAGGCCTATTATCGAATGTCAATAATTGCAAATCATGGAAGGTGTTCGATGAAATTCCGGAGAAGTATATAGATGCAAAATTTCTTTCTTGATAGACAAAACACTAAGATGAGACCTTTGAAGATGTAATGTATCCTAATGAATTTTTCATGAACACTGAGACTACTGTTTTGAGGATATCTTGATAATAATTTTTTTTAATGGAGAATGGGTGTGGAATTCCAATAAAAAGTATATAAAGCATCTTAGGATTTATGGAAGATGCTCCTAACAAAATATGAGCAACAAACTCATAACTCCGTTAATGAGCTCAGAGTAAGAGGAAATTGTATTGATCACAACTTGTGTGTGTTACATCCCAAATGAGAGCATTGTGTGTTGAGTCTTATAGCCTCGATCTACAAAATATCTTCTAACTGACTCTTAACAAACTATGACAGCTCATCACCAATTAACAACTAATCGACCAACTAACTAATCAAATGAACAGTAACTAATAAAGCAGATTCACAATGCATTTCTCAGTAGATTTTGTTCCTTATCGTAACTTTTCAAATCTTCCATTTGATCCTGGTATACCTGATATCCCTATAACCTACAATATCAACTTGACTATGTTTACAAACACAAATATATTGACTTGCCTCTTTTTCTCTTTAATAATATTATATGGCAATTGTTGAATACATTCTGCAGATGATATAATGGATGCAAATCTGCAATTGAAAAGGAAAGAAACAAGATGTGCTGTGGCTTCTGCTTATACCACTTTCAGTAATTGGAACATTTAATAATCTTTGCAGAACGCTTGATGGAAACATTTAACAAAAACCTAAATCTTAGGTCAGAATGCACCATTACTTGTGTATCTGGAAACAGATTTCATTGAAGCTTTGCTACTCGACACTGAAGACATAAATTAGTATGTATACATAACTGATTGTCTGTCTATCTGTTCGTCCACAAGTTCAGGCTGTGCAAAATTGCCTTGGTTGAGCAGTGAAAAGTGCAAACCAATGGAGAAAAGTGATACTATTAATTGCATTCTTTTTATTAACACTTCTGCAGCTTAGTGAAAGCCATTTTCATTGAATACAACGGAAGATGATCTGGTGTTTTTACAGTGTAAGTAAGCTATTTGCTTATCTATTGTTCCTTAGTTCAAGTCATATTATGAAAAGAATTATCAATGATCAGGTCTCCATGATATCATAAGCATGGTTGGTTTTCAATAAAAAAAAAAAAAAAGATCAATGTGAACTGTACTTCTGTAGGGATACTACAGCTATCTCTTATTCGATGTTGATTCTATATGGACGAACCATCTGAAAGGGGAAGGTGGTGAGCTCCCACTTTTTCTTTTATTCATCCTACACCTTGATGAGGAATTTGTATAGAGGTTATGGCTGGTGTAGATAGATCCATTTACATTTTCTTTGAGTTGAAATTGAATCATTATTGCTGTAAAAGGACAGTCACTTAAAAATATTAATCATGCAGTTTTACTTCCATTTAAACCATGTGTTGCAGCACCATCACCAAGTCTTTGGGCCAAAGGAAAGAAAGAGGCCGAGACAGTACTGAATCGAGCAAGTTATGCAACACAATCCTGTAAGGCAACTTAATAACACAATGAAGATACGGAGCACTGTGTTTATTGTTACCACTGCAGTTAATGATAGATAACATAGTTTCGACTTTCGAGTACTGTGTTTATGACTGAGAATCTTCTCTCTAGTTACGAGTACAAAACAGAAAAAGTGAACTACCAACTAAAAGTAAAGACAATAAAGATTCTTAGTTTAAAAAGTTATATTTCATAGAAATAAACTAACAAAAACAAATAATAGAACTTTACTATGACACTAATCCTAAACAAAAAGTTGGCAAACTGTACTAAATAGTCACACATGAAATCAGCGTCTAAATTATTATCGAACCAAAACAAGAGCCAACCATTGAATCAAATGTTGATGAAATGACCACAACTGCACTACCATTCCAGACTTGAGGTTATTCCTTTCTACTACTTGCATCCAGTCATTCAATAACACATAATTTGAGCTGTTACTCATGTCCCATTTTGCCAAATGAATTTTCGTTTCTTCTAGTGAAGGTTCAATCAAGTTGAACTGAATCTTGTTCTTTTCTTAGACACAATATCTCTCGTCTCCAATACCATTTTCTGTTGTGGTGTCAAGAAATCCTTATTCTCCACTTGGTTGACAGGGATTGACAGACGCATATGCTTATTACTCAAGTCTGTATCATAAAGAACTTTCTGAATTACGAGTTTTACATGAGAAATTTGAACACCCATTCTTGAAATCTTCTCCTCCAACTCATCTGGCAAAACTGGAGGATCAATTATTGGTTTAATCTTTCTTCTCTTTCTCTCTCTGTCTTTCCATTTACTCTGTTTTTTATCCAACAGAGGTTCAGTCTTTTTCTCTCTATCTTCCAATTTACTCTGTTTTTCATCGAACAGAGTTTCAGTCTTGTTTCTCTCCATGGAAAGGTCTTCATCAACTGCTTCGATTGTTTTACGTTTAAGAGAGATTCGAATCTTGAGACCCTTTTTCTGTGACATTGATTGAGACGGCATAACAGTAGGAGGGTTCTTTCTTCTGAAAATTCTGCTTCTTTTAGCCCTTGGGAGAAGATAGTAGTAGTGATCAACAGAATGTTCACACATAAACGGATTCTTTCTAAAAGCTTCATCTTTTTCATGCTCTTCAACATCCACACATTCGAAATCAGTAATGCAGGACTCCTCTTTCGACCCACCACCATCATCGTCTTCCATTAGCATTCCCATGGAAAAAACAAGAAAATTTTCACGAAACAGAGAGAGATCAAGTGTTAGAACGCAACAGCTTTGATGAATGTAATTAACGAGAAGAATTGTTGATAAAGAGGGTTTATATTGTTGTCCAATCAAAGGGTTTGAGAAACAGGGGATTCTAAATTTGTTAACGTTGGGGAGTTCTTGATTTCTTGGACGCGCTAAATTTACACGCTGGCTAACAAGTTTCTAAATATCATTCACTTTTAACTTAAAATCTTCCAAAATAATGTGCTTATACTTCACCCGGTTCGTTTTAGGTAACTTTATTTAATAACATTGATTTGTTAGCTAGAGGCTAGAATTATAATTTTAGTTTATCTTTTAATATACTTAGTTATGTACATGAGGGTGTAAGTTACTTAAAATACAAAGAATGTTTAGTGTAATTAACCATTGTAAGAATGAAATACGGCTAATCATGAAAATCTCTACCAAAGCAAAAGGAGTTAATTAATTAGAGAATCAAATTATTTATTCTCGGATGAGTCGCCAAAATGTGTGATGAGGTGTCCAACGGGTCCAATTCTTTCAATCCCGTTCTGCCTTTACTTGATTTCGATTCATAACTTATACATGTATTAGTTGTGTGGATTTTTAAATTGTTATACTTAATTTTCTTAACTTAGAATTATAAATTATTGTTATTTGCATAAATTATAATGTCAAAAATTTTGTATGGACTTGAATAATCATAAAGTTACTTGGACAAGGGTAAAGAACAAGCTGTCCAACCTAGCAATCATTATGTAGATGATCTAATGCACATAGATGAATCAAATTATTTTAAGGGATAGCGTATAAGTACCCGAAAGTATGACGAAATTTTAGCAACACACCTTAACTTAACTACTGTGAATTGGATCATAGTTAAGTCATGTCACTGGAATTTCAATCATAGTTTATGGGTATTTATGCATATCCCAAAATATTTATGTTATGTATTGTATCAGTCAGATGGTAAAGTTTGTGTCTAACTTGAGTCCGGGTATTATCAATTATAATAATATTTACTTCATGATTTTGTGTTATTGGATAAATAGAATTTGGACAATGCAAAAGTATATTATAGCATATAGGCAAATTGATGAAAGCCATTGTTTTATAAAATATTTATAAGATTAGCAATTTGTATGCAATTAGTAACAATGATCTTACTGTTTATTTAGATAATGCTATCAACCTTTTAAGAACTAAGTAAAGTTCATCTTTTCTTGAAATTTTCTTATTAGATGTGCTCATCATATTTATAAATTATAGCGTAGTTATAAAGGATGACCAAGAAATATTAATCTCTATTCTTGGTAAAATACATTTTGTTATTCTAACACCAAATTCTTGCCTCTAGAAAATTATAGACAAGAAAGATAGTACAAATAATAAATATTTACGTGAATTACAATCTTTAGACTATCTGAAATACAAAGACTTAGTCCTCCAATTCTTCTTCTCACGATCGTCAACTCAAAGGCTTCGTTTGTTCTTGAATTGATGGACTAACTTATTTATTGAATATGACCACGAATGTGGAGCTAAACACCGAGGTATGAAAATGTGTGGATTACTACATCTACCATAGATGAAGACTTATTGATTTTCGAAAAACTTATGGATCACCACTGGAGAGGACAGTTTCTTGATATGTAGAGGATTTGTACATCACCACCGGAGAAGAAAACAAAGGCATCAAGATTTCAAATTGGATCAAATTTTGAAAAAACAAAAACCATATTACGTATTTGAACCAACATCAAAATAAAATGGACTTGGAACAATAGTAAAGTTGTCTCAGTATGATTTATAAGTTATCTACATCACACCTCTTGAGATGCGGACCTTCGCCAAACCTGCTTATAACATGGGACCAAACTGCCTTTTTACCACTTCATCAGCATAATAACCTTATTAGAGGCTAAAGCTTCTGAAAAATTAAAGTTGATTTTTTAGAGGTACAAAAAATATCTTAGATATTTAGTAGAACTTTCTAAAATTTTCTAGAGTAATATCTTTGATATTTGTACTTAAGAAAAATCTAGATAATCTAGAATATTAGATACTTGAAGAAGATATTTGTAGAAGAGGTTAGAACAATTTAGATTCTTAGCATCTAGAATCATCCCTACACAACTATAAATAGGGATGGCATTAGGCATTAGGCATTTGTATGTAACTCAAGAACAACCCAAATCAAATAGTCTTCTTCTATATCAAAATTTTCTTATTCAAAATATGTCTTCTCCTTTCTAGCTTCCTCTTCCTTAGTTGAATCTTCCAATCTTAGTTAACGATCTTGGGCTAGCAGAAGGTTTTCTGAATTATAATTTTTTTCTGCTATTCTCAACATGGTATCAGAGCCTTCAACTTCCCATATATCTTTCTCAATACTTTCTCCATAAAGGTCACCATCAGCATATATAGCTCCAGGCACTGCATGTTCAGAATTTACTTCCTTGATTTCTTCGATAGAAGCTACCATATCACCAATATGAACATCTTCAAGAGTTTCTTGCTTCATATCAATGACATCAGTGTCTTGCTTCTCCACGTGGTCGACTGCATTATATTTTGAATCCTCGATTCAATCTCTTTCAAGGTTGATGGAAACCATAACATCTATTGCTCGAGCCTCGGCTACTAAATACTTTCTCCACTCTTCTTCTTCTTCAGCAACCTTTTGAGCCTTATTACTCTCCTTGGCTCGGCAATATCTTTTTATATGTCCTACATTACCACATTGATAGAATTTGGGAGGCTTCTTAGTATAATAGTTAGAAGGCTCTTCCTTCTTTCCAGGCGAGCTTGAATTACCTGAGGATCGAGAGTGCGACATATCTCTTGATTTTTCTTTAAAGTTTCTCTTGTCGGCTACAAGAGCATCTACTTCTCCATTTTTGACAAACACACTAGTCAACTGTTTGACTAGTAATTCCTGTGACGACAACAAGTTTTCAAATTCCTCCAAGGATGGCTGTTGAGCCCATCCTTGAATCGACATCACAAATAGAATATATTCAGATTTTAACCCATGAATGACTATTATTCTTATTTGTTCTTCAAAAATAGCCTCCTCCGGATTCAATAAACATATCTCAGAACATAAGTTCTTAATCTTTAAAAAATACTCGAAGATAGAAAGATTACCTTGAGTGGTGTTAGCCAATTCGTTCTCCAATATCTGCAGTCGAGCTTCATTCTTCTTGTTTAACAAGCTATCGAGGGTCCTCCATATTTCATGAGCTGATTTACACTTTATAATATGATCAAATAAACTGGAGGAGATTGTCCTCTTCAAAATGAACTCCGCCTTCGCATTAATCTGCTTCCACTTCTTGTAAGCACTATTATTTTCCTATCCGTCAGCAGGAGGACTTGTGTCATTCCTATTAACAACATCCCATAAATCCTCTCCCACAAGGTATGATTCCATACATGTCTTTCATACCTTGTAATTGGACTGATTCAACAATTCCATCCCCAATCCATTAACACGACCGCTAAATCAATATAGACAAACTAGATGAATCTACTACTAATCCGATCTTGAAATAAAATCCAGAAGTCAACAAATGACTATGGCTCTAATACCATGTAGAGAATAGTAGAAGAAAAGTATAATTCGGGAAACCTTCTGTTAGCCCAAGATCGTTAACTAAGATTGGAAGATTCAACTAAGGAAAAGGAAGCTAGAAAGAAGAAGGAATATTTTGAATAAGAAAACTTTGATATAGAAGAAGAATATTTGATTTGGGTTGTTCTTGAGTTACATACAAATGCCTAATGCCACCTCTATTTATAGTTATGTAGGGATGATTCTAGATACTAAGAATCTAGATTGTTCTAACCTCTTCTACAAATATCTTTCTCAAGTATCTAATATTCTAGACTATTTAAATTTTTCTTAAATTGATGGTGTATCCTACTATGGTGCCGAGGCTTCACAAGAAATAGATGACAATATCATCACCGACTCAAATGAAGAGGCTAATACTAATGAAGTCTCTCAATATTATGGAGTTGCATCGGAAGAAGCGTGTTCTAAAACTTTAAGCATCGGAGTTCCAAACTTGTCCATCATAGATGTATCTCCAGATAGTACAACTGCAGGGAAGCTAAGAGAAAGGGGGGGTCTAGGAACTCAGGAACGAGATAATTCACATGGCTCATTCAATAACGGAAAATCTTTATCATTTGATAAAGCAAGAGGAGTCCAGAAGAAATTGCTGAGATATTTACCAAGGTGTGGCTCAAAGCTTCGTTTGAGCTCTTCCACAAAAATATGGAGTAGTTTTCAAAAAATCACTTTAAGGGGGGGGGGGGTGTGAAAAATTAAAGTTGATTTTTTGGAGGTACAAAAAATATCTTAGATATTTAGTAGAACTTTCTAGAATTTTGTAGAGTAATATCTTTGATATTTGTACTTAAGAAAAATCTAGATAGTGTAGAATATTAGATACTTGAGGAAGATATTTGTAGAAGAGGTTACAACAATCTAGATTCTTAGTATCTAGAATCATCCCTACACAACTATAAATAGGGGTGGCATTAAGCATTTGTATGTAACTCAAGAACAACCCAAATCAAATAGTCTTCTTGTATATCAAAGTTTTCTTATTCAAAATATTCCTTCTCCTTTGTAGCCTCCTCTTCCTTAGTTGAATCTTCCAATCTTAGTTAACGATCTTGGGCTAGCAGAAGGTTTCCCGAATTATACTTTTCTTCTGCTATTATCTACAAAGCTAACACTGAAGAGGAAATGATAGAAACCTAGCTAAGTTGGATCTGGAATATTGATCATAACATGCTTAAACAATTTACATGTGGCTAGTTTGTCACAATAGACAACAAATACATAAAACAGAGTTATTAATTACCACTCCAACACAGGCTAAGAATTGCAGTTGAAATGAAATTAGTAAGTCAAAATAGACTCCAAAGAAGTACTATAGAAATGATCAGTCTGGAAATAACTAATACTCATACTGAATTACACGCGCTACTGCAAGGGCTTACATTAGCTTTTCCTCATGGATTATATCCTCTTAAATTAGAAACGGACTTGATTCGGGCACTAGAAATGCAAATTTATGAATAGGACATCAGTTTGACATTGAACCACCTGGGAATGGAACCAGTCTGCATTGATACCCATCCACTACTCCTTTTTGAAGAAACCACCTGCAAATGTAGTGGATTACCTATGATACTGATAAAATAGGAACCTACTTCCTAATGAAAATAAAATATAATGAATGGTCAATCATAATAATTTGGAAAACCTTAGCTCCACACCAGCATCAAGGTAATGACCAAGTTTTATCATCCTCCACTCCAGATATATAGAAGACCATAGACATTCTGGCTAGTCGTAGGGAGACATTTCGTCAGGAAAATCTTCAGAATTATCACCAAACAAGAATTCATACTTGCCCGTTGAATTCCATCCATAAATGGAACAATTTTGTTGAACATCAAAGTCATGATGACAGAGGAAGTAGGAGCCTTGAACCTGATATGCAGAGATATCCACCTCATTGATGAGATGGTGTGTAGGAGGAGATGATGTATTACATCGTCATTTTGCTTATAAACAACGTGGACGCCAAATTTCTTCAACTGAGCACCAGCAAATAGAGTCACTGAAATGCTCATAGAGTCTCTAGTATCCAAGTGATCTCCTATTTCCCAATGGCATAACCATGTGATATCTTCACCATTATCTGGAAGACCCTTAAATGTTGGACTGTATGTCCATCTCAGATCCTTGGTCTTATTTGCCACTCTAACATGAAACTCATTCCAAAATTTATTTCTTCTTGTACAATAGGATGTTCTGGCATTCTCATAGATAACATATAGGTTCAAACCCTGAATGTCATGATTAGGCAGATCAAAACTGATTGAGGAAGACCCCGTAGAATTGTAGCTTAACCAGTTTGGAAGCTCACTTCCATGAAAAGAAGTGCTGAATATACCAAATTCAGAGAGGCCCTGCATATTAAACAAAAATATATATACATCATGTGGAGACGAAAGGAGATTATGTTTTATCCAACCAAATCTTGGTATCTTACTTCCTCTATAAGTTTGACGGAAGCAAGAATCTCATATTTCTTAACCAAATATGAAATATAAATGGGACTTGTAGGAGATGGAGCAAACCTGTATAGGACCTTTCCATCTTGTAAGAGTCAGACTATTGTAGAGATCCACTTTCATGTCACTCAAGTTGGGTAATCCCAGAACACTGATTAAATCAGCATCAAATGAAGAAATACATTTTAGCCGGAACATTTCCTGAACCTCAATAATTTTATTGCAAGATAATCCAAGAAAATTCAATGTTGTCAATAAATTTGGTAAATTGTGTATCCGTTGGAGTGACCTGCATTGCCAAGTACTCAAGATTTTCACACTAGCTGGGATCTCTGGAAGATATTCAAGTTGTTCACAATTTTCTAACTCAAGTTTCCTGAGATTGGTAAGCCTTTTGATGCTTTCAGGTAGACTCTGAATTGGATTCTCACTTAAAAACAAGTTCCGCAGCATGGAAAAATCACCAAGCTCCTCTGGAATCAAATCACTTGATAGACCACATCCAATAAGACTTAAGGTTACTAATGTATGAGATACTGTAGTTAACAGGATTCCAGGAGATTTTCTTGGGCTTGAGACTGAAGAGCACATCAACAAATGCTTCTTTCTTACGGAAGTAGAAACTTGATCGTTAGCAGTTCCACCGGCATCAAGCTCTAGCAATGACTGCATCTTATTTAGCTCTAATGAAGACCATACAAGTTTTGAGCAACCATACAGTATTATCTTCTCGAGGGAATGAAGATTACTAATACATCTGGGAAGCTTCCTTAGACTTTGGCAACCTCTTAGGTTCAAAATGAGGAGTCTCTTTAGTCCCCCAATCGATTTATCAAACTCAGTCAACCTAGTGCAGTACTTGAGAATTATCCTCTCAAGATTTGGGAGCTTTGAAAAGTTAGGGGTGCAGGACAGACCTTTTGAATGACTGAGATTCAGAATCTTCAACGCATTGAGAACCTGTAAGAGAAACAAATAAAAATCAGTATCTGACTCATCTATCAATCTTTAAACAATCAACCACTCAAAGGAGTTAGAGAAAAAGGGAAAACAATTCATAAGAATGTTGAATCTTAGACATGGTAGTGACTAAATAATTACAATAGTTTTTTTCTCAAAGAAACAACAAACTCTCTATAAATAGGACTTGTGCAAGGAACAAGTTTTCAAGGCAGAGAGAATACATGCAGACTTAATATCATGCAGACTTCACTTCAGAAACTAGATGTTCAGTCAGGTAGGCGGGATTATTAATACAATATAACAACTTCTGCTTGTTAAATATAATAAGTTTTGCTATACGGAGTTTGTGCCATATTTACCTTGTTTCCTTGGAAAAGATGATGCAATCTACTGTGGCGCATTTCCAGGGCCACCACTTCCTCCAAAGGTAAGCCATCAGGTAAACATTTATATGGGAATTTGTCCCAGCACAACCACCTCAACAACCTCGGGAATTCCTTGTAATTTCCTTTAACTGCTAAATTGTCAAGTTGCAGCAGTTTTAATTTGCGCATACCAGAAAAGGCATCAGTATTGATGTTGTCCACCTTCTTTGATTCAGAGTTTTTATTATTAGAACCATAAAGGAGAACTTTACGAGGCTGTGGTTGCCTTGGTGGATCATTTTGGCGTGACAGTCTTATTTTCCTCATTATATTGGCACATTCCTGCAAGTACTCCTGTGTTGTTGGATGATGGAAGCTCCTTGGTGGCTTATCTTTCTCTGCACAAGACCTAAGGTTCAGGCCTTGAATTATATCTGAACCCTGATGAAAACATAAAATGATCAATTGATTTGTGAAACAACATGATTTACAAAAGTAAATGAAGATGAATTATCTTACATTTTTTTCTTTCAAAACTTTAAATGAGTCCTTGTAATGCCACAATCTACTCCATCTTTCAGGATGCTTAGGTGATTCTTGACGTATAATTTCTCGTCCCATATCTCTAACTAATGGATGCATCATCAGTCTTCCATATTCATCAATTTTTAACAAGAATATATCTTGGAGATTCTGAATCCCAACCATTGAATAATATCCACATGCATCAAGTATAGTGACAACATGGTCTACATTCTTTCCAAAAAGAAGCAGGCAATGTCAAGGAATAGGCTTCTATCATGATCATCTTGTATAAAGGCGAAACTAATATGCAGTTTCTTGGATACTTAACTATTAAGAATTACCTCTAGTTTCTTCAGTGTGCTTTCCCATACATCTAAACTTTTACCAGAGAGAGAAGAACCCAAAACTTGTAAAGCTAGAGGACATCCAATACAGTATTCTATAATCCCTCTCAAGAACTTGGTGTAATGCTCAACTGGATGGCCTTGTCTGAAAGCATGCCAACTAAATAGTTCAACGGATTCGTCTTTGTTCAGTTTATGAACATTATCGATCAATTCAATTTCACAAGCCCTCAGTAACTCTATTTGCCTAGTTGTCACTATAATTTTACTACCTGAATAAAAGCAATCTAGCATTCCCACAATAGCAGCTAACTGGTCCACTTCATCAATATCATCCAGCACAACGAGAACCCTCTTACCATAAACAACACTTTTGATCTGATTGAGTCCATCTTCAACACTCTGAATGTCAATCTTCCTCCCATCAAGTATATCAGAAAGAATTGTTTCTGCAGATAAATTAGTCCATCGGTAGACTCGGAAAAATCTCTAACATTGTAGAGGAAGCTGCTTCTTTCAAAACTTTCAAAGTTAGAGTTAAATGCATATTTGGCGATTGTTGTCTTCCCTATACCACCCATACCACAAATGCCCCAAATACCAACATCATCCGTTTTATGTTGCAACCACAAGCAAATATCGTTAACCCCAAAATGTATACCAATTAGGCAAGGAGCAACACTGAGGATTGAATGGTTTACTTTATTTTCAGTAACTTTCACAAGTTTCTCTATAAATCTTAACTCATCAGTCCTACAATAAAGATCAAAATGGAACAAACAAAAACAGAAATGTTGGTTAGTCATATGTGTTGCAGTTGACAAACAGAGTAACTATGCCTGATATTTATGAACTTCTATGCCTGATATTAATTTGGCTACTCTGACAATGAGTATTTACTCAAGCTTAGGTTTTGTATGTCTGTTTTCACTTAAGTGAGTAATGTTTTCGGTTATTGCACTATTTTGTTGAAGCAAGCATTGTGTATCCATTGTTTGATGGTAGGCATGGCAAGCCTAATAATGGAAGTTCAATTGACAGCCATCTACAAGGAAAATTCAGCCATCTACAGTTTTAACAAGAGATCACAGTTTTGTTCAAAAGCAAAAGTCAAAGTCTCACTCCCGGTAAGCTTCTACTTTTTATTTGTTTCGTCCAGGAGACGTATCCATTGTTTCCATATGCTCGGATCTTATACGTTGTTCATCATCGGGTACCAACATCGGTAGGAGAGATGAGAAAAATAGAAAAGAGAAAGAGAAGATGAATGAAATTACTCTTGAACTGAATTCTATAAAACCATGCCATTCCCACGTTGATCAGCCACTTCCCTGAGTGCTACCTTCCACCGTTTGATCTTCTCGATCCACTCCTCTTTACCTTCATCAGATTGTTCCATTATTCGTTGTTCATAACTAGAAAATGCAGTAGCAAAACTCCCCATTTGCTTTCCAACATCGAGCAGATCCACATAGTAGAAAACTGGCAATATAGCATGTCCTCTTTTCCTCTTGTTTTCAAGAATCATGACAAGCTCATCAAGGCACCAACTAGACGTTGCATAATTTTTTGACAAGACGATAATTAAACTCTTTGAGATATGAATTGCTTTATCCAATTCAGATTTAATATCTTCCCCTCTTTCAATTTCATTATCATCTCTGAATGTTCGATAACCCTCATCCACCAAAGCTTTGTAAAGATGATCAGTGAAAGTCTTACGAGTATCCTCACCTCTAAAACTCATGAACACATCGTACACACAACGGGACCTGAAATTTGAGGCTTCCTCAACTCTCAAAGCTTCCATTTCAGTCTTGCTGAAAAAAGATTCTCTTCTACAAAGTTCAGCTACTCTGAAAATATGAAAGTTAATTTCATTGAGCACTAGTCCAAAAAGTTCATTTGGCCTACTCAAGTTATTGGAATGAAACATATTAAAATCTAAAAGTTACGAATAAAATATTGATAGGGGTCCCCAGAAGTCCAACAAAATAAGTTGCAAATTGACTTCAAGTCTACAATAAAGGATTAAACTAATGAGAATTATGCAATACATCATAGAAAGTAAATGGTTTTAGAAAGAAAAAAGATTAAGTAGGCATGTACAACAACTGTCTTCAAAACAGCACGATCATGACTTTCTTCTTTGAGGCATACAGATTCCAGTCAAAACTAAATAAAAATGATTGTTGTATAGTGTGTTAAATGAATCTTACAAGAGAATAAAACCTTCTCTTTTTGTATGTATTCCTCAAACATTGAAGAAAGATGTTGAAAGGTATGCGTCCACTAACTATGATAGGACCAGGTCCTTTAGACAATTATGATGCACAAAAGTAAATACAGAAAGTAAAGAAAACACGCAATACTTTACGTGGAAACCTCCTTGCTCAAGGGAGTAAAACCACGACCTGTCTCACAGGATTTTCAAACTGTTTTCACTAATCTTCTCAAGCAAAAGCGAACGACAGTTTACAACCACACAATGAGATTAATCGCCTAATCTCAACACTAAGTAATACAACCTATTACTTAACGAGCCTAAGCAATGTCTTCATTGCCCACTATACTAACCCTCACTGATTAATGTAGACTTTTGACCGTAAGACACAAAGTTATCCTTAACGATGTTCTTACAATGACTCACACAAAGTTTTGAAACGTTTCTAACAAGAGTGAAACGAATCCTACACGTTAAGCACAAATACAAGCAATCAAAATAACAACCGGTTCAGGAAGCGATTATTCTGTCGATGAGGTCCCTTGTTGTTTTGTTGAAGCTTGGATTTTCTTGTTTTGAATGAATGAATTTGATATGTTGTTTGTCATGTTGATTATATCAACCATAAAGA
This sequence comes from Solanum pinnatisectum, assembly GCA_035578085.1. Classification (NCBI taxonomy): domain Eukaryota; kingdom Viridiplantae; phylum Streptophyta; class Magnoliopsida; order Solanales; family Solanaceae; genus Solanum; species Solanum pinnatisectum. Next base: position 13,692,114 of record CM069077.1, read on the forward strand.
ATTATTGACCATTGGACAAACAACCTCGTCCATTCTGATTGGTTCAGTACGCTGACGACCTCACCAACCTCTGACAAGACAGCTTTCCAGTTGTATAGCACATTGCCCTGGACGAGAACACTCTGCAGAGGACCGGTCCCTGCATTTATGAGGATCATCAAAACATCTGGAAACCGTAAGATTTATCAATAGATTTATATAGAGAAATTGTTTGTTTCATTAATATATAATCCATGAAATGTGAGTTTTTCATTGCTAGCTACAAGCTCATGTTAACATGTACATGGTATTTTTGTTCTGAAAATGGTGGAGCTAAATGAATTGTTCTTTGGACAAGTACACTCCCAAAGTATTACTCACTCCATCCCAATTTATGTGACACATTTCGGATATTGAGATTCAAACAAGTTTATTTTTTACCGTAAATTTTCCATATATCTTTTAAATATTTTGGTTTGTCAATTATTATGACTTATAGTATTTTTTACGTAGTTTATGGATGTATAAATTTCATTTCAAAAAAGTTGAAGATTTTATGTGCACATTTCTAGTCAAACTTAAACTGATTGACTCTCGAGAAACAAAATGTGTCACGTTGGGACTGAGGGAGTTCAACTTACTTCGCAGCTTTCATCCAAAAAAAATTGGTATTTTTAAACGGGCAATTGAAACATGTCAAAATAGTATATATTTCCACAAGTCATGCCAAGTGTAAATGACTACATTTCATTCTTGAATAATAATAATCAAGTAAAGAGAAATAGCGACAAGTAATAATATTTTGTTTCAATAATCCTCTCATTCTTCTCCACGATCATCAATTCAATAGCGGATTGGGTTATGATTCGCATTTTAGCCCAATCCTTTTCAATTCAATTAGTTTTTGGGTGGATCAATAACATGCTTAACTAAATCTATTTTGACCCATTCAAATTCAGTTCAATCTGTCTGTTTGTTAACTCTAAATGATATCTCTCTTAGAGCTAGGCTAAGGGCGAATGAATTTTTCGGATTCTCGAGGATTCCTCAATTACACCCTTATATGTGTCCAGATCTGCTTAATTAAGGAGTAAAAGAGTTCAATCCACGCTAAATACTTCTCTCTCTTTCATTCTATACCCGTTTTCTTTGATTGAATTTAAAACTTGTATGTCATGAACCCGGTTCACATGGGAAGCACTTGATTACAAGTTGATGTACAAATTTGGACAAGGATTGAAGTTGTTGGGTAAGTTATTTGCAAGTTGCTTATCCATTTACAAGTTTATCCAAGAAATTATGTATTAAATGAAAATTTACAATAGATGTATTTATAGTATAAATGCATTCCTGTTATGAAATAAAATATTTAAAGGAACAGAAAAGGAAGAGAAAAGTAATAGTAGTAGAAAGAAAGAAGTAAGAAAGTAATTCTTTCAATGGTGTGTTTTACATTGAGTGAACATACCCTTTTATAAGAAGAAAGTTACTTGGAGTACTAATATTGCTACAGCAAATGTGGGTCCCATGGACATCCACTTATTTACAACACTCCCCCTTGGATGTTCATGTATAAGAAAAGAAATATACATAGTTATTTGTAATACACATTGGTTGATGCCTCATTAAAAACCTTACCAGGAAAACTGAGTGGGATAAAACCTTGGTTAAGGAAAAAAGAGTGCAGTGCGTATTTTACTCCCCCTGATGAAGACGTTACTTGATATCTCGAAGATAACACATTCCAATCTTGTATCTCAACTTCTCAAAGATTCAAGTTGGTAATGCCTTGGTGAACATGTCTGCTAAATTATCACTGGAACAAACCTGTTGAACATCTATTTCAACTTTCCTTTGAAGATCGTGAGTAAAAAAGAATTTTGGTGAAATATGTTTTGTTCTATCTCCTTTGATGTATCCTTCTCTCAGTTGAGCTATACACGCAACATTAATTGTCTTCATATAGTGTTATTGGGGTATCTCTTTTTAAAGGAAGACCACATATTTCCTGAATGTGTTGAGTTATTGATCTTAACCACACACATTCTCGACTTGCTTCATGGATGGCTATTATCTCTGCATGATTTGAAGAAGTAGCAACCATATAGTTTGTTTTGTTGAATGCCATGATATAGTTGTACCTCCACATGTAAATAAATAATTTGTCTGAGATCGACCTTTATGTGGGTCAGACAAATATCATGTATATGCATAGCCAATTAATTGTGAATCGAATTCCTTTGAATAAAATTATCCCAAATCAATAGTCCCTTGAAGGTATCTAAATATATGTTTAATACCATTCTAGCGTCTTCGTGTTGGGGAAGAACTAAATCTTGCTAATAAATTTACAGAATAAGATATATCTAGTCGATAATTACTAGCAAGGTACATCAATGCACCAATTGCACTAAGATATGGTATTTCAGAACCAACAAGTTCTTCGTCATGTTCATGAGGTCGAAATGGATCTTTATCAATATCAAGTGTTCTCACAATCATTGGGGTACTTAATGAATGTGTTTTATCCATGTAAAATCTCTTTAAAATATTCTTAGTATATGTTGATTGATGAATAAATACTCCATTTGTAAAATGTTCAATTTGTAGACTAAGACAAAATTTTGTCTTTCCAATGTCTTTCATTTCAAATTCCTTTTTCAAACATTCTACTGCCTATGAAAGCTCTTTGCGAGTTCCAATGATATTCAAGTCATCAACATATACAACTATAATGAAAAATTCAGATATAGACCTTTTAATAAATACACAAGGACAAATTAGGCCATTCTTATACCCTTCTTTTAATAGATATTCGCTAAGACGATTATACCACATGTGTCCTGATTTTTTCAATCCGTATAAAGATTTTTGAAGCTTTATTGAACAACTTTCCCGGGAATCTTTATATACTTCAGGCATTTTTAATCCTTCAGGAATTTTCATAAAAATTTCGTTGTCTAGTGAGCCATATAAATAGGCTGCAACGACATCCATCAGATGCATGCCAAGTTTTTCATGAACTGCCAGATTTATAAGAGACCTTAAAGTGATTGCATCCACCATAGGAGAATATGTCTCCATATAATCAATATCAGGTCTTTGCAAAAATCCTTGTGCCACAAGTCATGCTTTATATCTTACAACATCATTTTTATCATTTTGTTTTCGCACAAAGACCCATTTGTACCCCACTGGATTTATACCTTCAGGTGTTCGCACTATTGGTCCTAAGACTTCACTTTTTCAAGCGAAGATAATTCAACTTGAATTGCATCTTTCCATTTTGGCCAATCATTTTTCTGTCTACATTCCTCAACAAATTTTGGTTCAAGATCCTCATTTTGTTACATTATTTCTATAGCAACATTATAAGAAAAAACATTGTCGACAATTATATCATTTCGGTTCCATATTTTTCTTGACGAGACATAGTTTATTGAGATTTCTTCATTATTTTCAGGCACCTGAAACTTTTCCAAGGTTTCATTAATTATTATGTCTCCTTGCTCTTCTTGAGCAGGTTTTTTCATATTATGACCCTCTTGATCGTTAGCTCATTTTCTTTTTTGAGGATTTTTATCTTTGAAACTTATTAGTATTCCATGTTTTAAGTGTGGTTTAGACTCATTTGTATTAATTAATTGTCCTATTGGGACTTCAACTCGAATTGAAGTATTAGCAGCTGGAATATGAGATTTAGTAACTCTTGATAGGTCAGTGAATGCATCTGGCAGTTGATTCGCAATATTTTGCACATAGATTATCTTTTGAACCTCTGGTTCACATTTATTTGTACGAGGATCTAAATGAGATAGTGATAATACATTCCAATCTATTTCCTTTTTCAGCTGCTTATTTTCTCCCCCTAATATTGGGTATATTGATTCATCACAATGGCAATCAACGAATCTTGCCGTGAATAAATCTTCAGTCATAGGTTCCAAATATTTTATAATAGAAGGAGATTCATACCCAACATATATCCCAAACCCTCTTTGGAGACCCATGTTTGTACGTTGTGGTGGAGCAATTGGAATACATACCGCACATCCAAATATCCTTAGATGGAAAATGTTTGGCTCTTGATCAAAAACCAATTGTAATGGGGAGACTTTATGATACCTTTTAGCTCTGATCCGCACAAGACTTGCTGCCTGTAAAATGGCATGACCCCATAATGAAATGGGAAGCTTTGTTCTCATAAGCATTGGTCTAGCAATTAATTGGAGACATTTAATCAATGAATCTACTAGACCATTTTGAGTATGAACGTAAGCAACTGGATGCTCAACTATTATCCCAGTTGATATACAATAATCATTAAAAGACTGGGATGTAAATTCACCAACATTATCAAGATGAATTTTCTTAATTGTATAATTTGGAAATTGTGCTCTTAACTTTATTATCTGCAAGTAATCTTGCAAATGCCACATTGAGAGTTGATAATAAGCACACATGTGACCATTTTGTAGATGTATCTATTAAAATAATATAATATTTAAATAGTCCACATGATGGGTGAATGGGCCCACATATATCACCTTGTATACGTTCCAAAAATGTTGGAGATTCAATTTCCACTTTGATAACTGATGGTCTAGTAATCAATTTGCCTTGAGAACATGTAGCACAAGAGAATTCCTTATATATATTGAAGAATTTTATGGTTCTTTAGAGAGTGTATATGTGAACTCTCAATTATTTTACGTGTCACGCCCTGAGGCTACCCCGATGACGTAAACATGGGACCTACGATCCGAGTGACCCCAAGCTAACGCTAAGCTAGTATATCATAAGCAAAACTGAATATATCTATGAAAGAACAACTAAAGAGGAAGCTAAATTATGAAATAATTAATAGTGGGGAAATACCCAAAATTGGTCTTAATATATAAATACTGAATAAGAGTTAATGATACTTAACTATAACTCAAAACTAAAGCTGAATCTAAAACTATGTCTGAAAAAGCTTCTACTGGCTAGAGTTGCTGGGACATGTCCCCAGCTAGCCCTAGCAAAACTGAAACTGAAATGAAAGATTGGATCTGAAACATGTATATTGTCCTCAAAGTATGAGGACTCACCACTGAAGCTGCCGAATGTGGATCGGGAACCGACCTACACGCAATCTGAATGCTGAGGACCTGAACCTATATCACGAAAAGATGTAGCACAGAGTATACGTCAGTACTTGAAAGGTACTGAGCATGCAGAATGGGACAAAGCTGAGCAAACATATAAACTGAACAAAGCTTACTGAGCAATGATATAATCTGAACATAATGAAGATACTGAACTATATAGAAATAAACTAAACTAAATACATTGACCAAGTACAAGAGACTAAATATAGAAATATACCTGAAAACCTGGTCAAATGCACTAGAGTTTGACTGTAGGAGCTACTATTAACCGATATAAAACCACGTGAGCTAACCGTGGAGTCCGATGTATACGCCTCATTGAGAGGACCCAATATACCTTGCCAGGGGTATAAAGGCATGACTGGTGTGATCACTAAATCTGATGCCCATATAGGGGACTTATAAACCTACGGGGGCACGTAGTTCTGGGACTTTGAGGGTACGCTGAAACCCTAGTTCACTCTATGCTAAGCCTACTCCCAACTGAATATGTATATGATACATTATGACTGAAATACTGAAATACTGAGTAGCTCAAAATACTGACATGCAAATCTGAGAATGCAACAATTATATACTGATAATGTGACATTCAAAACAGGAGCATGTATATTTATTTAACTGACCTAGCATGTGTAATTCATGGACTAAGAGAATCTACACAACTAGGGTTTTGAGTTTCATGCAAGAACTAAGCAACGATTGTACAAAAATATGATAATCTGATTAGGAATACTCTAAGATCTAGATAACAACTAATATCTAAGGTTTTAGAAACCCTAGGTCTAAGCAAGACATATGAATCAAGAATCTGACTGAATAATAGAGACCTAGTGGCTGAAAGAAATCCACCAGTGAAATCCCACATACCTGGTGACGAATTTCACGGAGAAATATTTTGATTTCAGGGATGGAATTGAAGAAAACTTGTTGCGTTCTTGGAGGGTTTGGGTTCTCCTCTTTTTCATCTTAAGCTTGGTGAATTTTGGTGAATGAATTGCTTAGATTAAAGTCTGACTAGAATACTAGGCTAAAACTGACCAAAACGATGTAGTTTAGGTGTTTAATGAATATGGTAAAATACCAAAATGGCCCAAACTTAAAATCTGACGGGGCCATCGACGGGATTGACCGACAGACCATAGGTCAAATGACGGCCCATCCTGTCAGCCGTCAATTGGCTATCAGAGAGGTGGAAACTGGGGTTAGAACCATGGACCTGGACCACAGACCGTGGTCCCACTTACGTCCGTAAGTCGTGGCGTGGTTCTAGACTTTCCTAAATTTTTTGGGTGGCCTACCCACGGACCACACCTACGGTCTGTGGTCCCACCTATGGGATGTGGGTGGCCTCCGTCACTGGCACCTACAGGTTCTGCAAAATCTGTCATTTGGTCCTTTTTTAATCTGGGGTGTTACATTATCTCTCCCTTGGGAACATTCATCCTCGAATGAAGTCTAAACTAGCTGCATGGATGGAAGGAGCTTCAATCCCTACAACTAAGTACTGGAAATTGAAATTTGACTGAACTGAGTTCCAAGAACATGCAAATATGTTGAAAATGCAAGAACAAATGAAGGAACAAGATACTGAGACTGATTTTACTCAAGAGTACACTGAGAGACTGGAGAGTAATTATTACCTGAAGCTAAAATGGAATCAGAAGGAAAGAGATGAAGATACTTGGCCTTCATGGCTTCTTCTGCTTCCCAAGTAGTTCCCTCTAAGGACTGACTCCTCCACAAAACCTTAACTAAAGCAACTTCTTTGTTTCTCAACCTACAAACCTGACGATCAAGAATTTCAACTGGCACCTCCTCATAAGTTAGACTATCCTTCACAGCCACATTTTCTAATGGTATATGGATGTTGGATCACCCACACACTTTTTCAATAATGAATTGTGAAAGACTGGGTGAACCGCTACTAGTTCTACTGGCAACTCTAACTCATAAGCCACTTTACCAACCCTTTTCAAGATTTTGTAAGGACTCACATATCTAGGACTGAGCTTCCCTTTCTTGCCAAATCTATTCACCCTTTTCATAGATGACACCTTCAGGAAAACCCAATCATCGATTTCAAATTCTAAGTCCCTTCTACTCACTTCTACATAGGACTTCTGACGACTCTGGGCTGTCTTTAGTCTATCTCTGATGAGCTAAACTTTTTCCATAGCCTCATGAACCGAATCTGGCCCAATCAATGTTTTTTCACCTAATGTGAACCACCCCACTAGAGATCTACATCTATGCCCATACAATGCCTCATAAGAGGCCATCTGAATACTGGAATGGTAGCTATTATTCTAGGCGAACCCTATGAGATGCAGGTGATCATCCCAACTGCCCATGAAATTGATCACGCAAGCTCTCAACATTTCCTTTAAGTTTTGAATAGTACGCTCCGCCTGACCATCCGTCTGTGGATGAAATGTTGTGCTAAGATTTACCTAAGTACCAAGACCTTTCTGAAACGATTTCCAAAAATGAGAGGTAAACTGAGGACCTCTATCTTAGATGATAGATAAATGAACCCCATGTAACCTGACTATCTCATTTATGAAGAGTTTAGTGTAATACTCCGCTGAATATATAGTCTTGACAGCCAAAAAGTGAGCGGACTTAGTGAATCTGTCTACTATCACCCAAACGGAGTCATGCTGTCTGCGAGTACGAGGTAAACCTGCAATGAAGTCCATGTTTATCACTTCCCACTTCCATATAGGAATGTTAATATCTTGATCCATACCTCCTGGTTTCTGATGTTCTACCTTCACCTGTTGACAATTAGGGCATTTAGCCACAAAATTTGCTATATCCCTCTTCATACGAAAAGACTTCCCGCAGATAACAATACATCTTGGTGGAACATGAATGTATAGAATACCTGGATTTATGGGCTTCTGTAAGGATTTGCCGCCTCAACTCACCCACCTTAGGAACACATAAGTGACCTTAGTAACGAAACACACCATCTCCCCCTTGGGAGAAAACCTCAACTTTCTGTTGATGAACTGCACCCTTTAATTGAAGCAATATAGGATCACTGTCTTGTTTTTCCTTAACCTCCGCTACTAATGAAGATTCTGATCTATTCTATCACACCACCATCTGACGTGTCTGTAAGACCAACTCCTAAGCGAGCAAGCCAGTGAACATCTTTTTTCTAATTCCTTCATTTCTTCCTCAACATGTGCTGCACTACCCATGGATATTATGCTAAGAGTATCAGCTACTACATTGGCCTTACCAGGATGGTAAAGCACATTCACGTTATAGTCCTTGAGGAATTCAAGCCATCTCCTCTGGCGAAGATTCAACTCTTTATGGGTTAATAAATACTGAAGGCTCTTATGATCCGTGAACACATCTACATGAACACCATATAAGTAATGTCTCCAAATCTTTAGGGCAAATACTACTACTGTAAGCTCGAGGTCATGAGTTGGGTAATTCTTCTCATGTACCTTAAGTTGTCTAGAAGCATAAGCTATAAATTACCTCGCTACATCAACACAAAACCTTAGGCCGACTCTGGATGCATCACAATAGATCATATAACCATTTGAACCCTCTGGTAGAGTCAAAATAGGAGTTGTAGTCAACCTAGTTTTCATTTCTAAAAAGCTCTTCTCACACTCATCTGACCACTGAAACTTAAACTTTTTTCTAAGTCAACTTAGTTAATGGGGAAGCTATGGATGAAAATCGTTCAATGAATCTCCTGTAATAACCGGTCAAACCCAAAAAACTTTTGATATCTGTTAGAGAGGTGGGTCTGGGCCATTGCTTCACCGCCTCTATTTTTTGAGAATCCACTCGGATCCCTTCGCTAGATACGATATGACCAAGGAAAGCAAATGAATGTAACCAAAACTCATATTTGCTAAACTTAGCGAATAACTGACGATCTTTGAGAGTCTGCAGAACAACTCTTAGATGAGTCGCATGCTCTTTCTCATTCATAGAGCTAATGAGGATATCATCAATGAAGATGATAACGAACAAGTCCAAATATTGCTTGAACACCATATTCATTAAGTCTATGAAAGTTGTAGGAGCATTGGTTGTCCAAATGACATAACTACAAATTCATAATGATCATATCGTGTTCTTAAGGCTGTTTTCAAAATGTCACTATCTCTGACTCTAAGCTGATGATAACCGGACCTGAGGTCTATTTTTGAAAAATGACTAGCACCCTGAAGTTGGTCCAACAAGTCATCAGCTCTGGGGATAAGGTACTTATTCTTATGGTGACTATATTCAACTGACGATAGTCAATGCACATCCTAGGAGAACTATCTTTCTTTTTCACGAACAACACTGGAACACCCCATTGAGAGATACTAGGTCTGATGAAGCCCTTATCTAGAAGGTCTTTCAACTTTTTCTTCAATTCCTTAAGCTCAGCTAAATCCATTTTGTAAGGAGGAATCAAAATAGGCTCGGTATCTTGAAGGAGATCAATTTCAAAGTCGATTTCCCTTTCGGGAGAAACTACAGAAAGATATTCTGGAAACTCATTTACTACTAGGACTAACTCAAGAGTTGGGGTTTCAGAGCTTAAATCCTTAACTCGAACAAGATGATAGACATACCCTTTAGAGATCAATTTTCTAGCCTTAAGGTAAAAGATAAATTAACTTATAGGCACTAAGCTACTACCCTTCCATTTTAAGACTGGCTCGTTTGGAAACTAAAAACGAACAATCCTAGCTCTACAATCAACCGAGGCATAGCAGGAATGTAACCAATCTATGTCTAGGATGATATCAAAGTCTACCATTTCTAACTCTACCAGATCTGCTGAGGTGACTTTCTGAGAGACTATGACCGGGCAATTTTTGTATACCCGTCTAGCTGTAACCCGGAGTAGAGACTGAGAAGGGTTCTGAAAGAGTTTCTGGACTGACACTGAAGTTTACTGCTATATAGGGAGTTACAAAGGAAAGAGTAGCCCCTGTATCTAACAAAGCATAAACATCTAAATAAAAGACTCGTAACGTACCAGTGACTACATCAAGAGAATCTTCCTGGTCCTGGCGAGCCTGGAGAGTGTACAACCTGTTCTAGCAATGACCGCCACCTGTAACAGATGAAGCACCCTACTGAGTTGGGAGACCTATTGGTGCTGCTGGAGCTGTAGACTGAGCCCTATTATTGTTACCTCATTATCCCTATCTAGAAGAAGGGAAATATCTTAACTTGTGACCAAACTGACCACACCCAAAGCATCCTTCCTTGCATGCAAGACACTCGCCCAGATGATTCTTACCACACTTTGGACAAGTCGGGTAGGTCAAGTTACCTAAAGTACTCTCATGAGACTTAGAGTCTGATGCCCTACCTTTCTAATCCTATCGAAACCTGGGAGTTGGAACACTAGCTGATTAAGGTACTAGAGCTGAAGATTTCTGCTGAAACTGTAGCGATTTCCACCACCCAATTTCTGTTGAGAGTACTCACAGTTTCCTGTTCTAGCCTTTTTGTTGTCCTTAGTCAGTTCCATAAGCTTATCTCCTTCCATCTGATGAGCATGGGTCATAAAACTAGATATATTCATATCCTCTAGCAACATAGCATTCACATACTCTGTCTTCACCAAGTTGGATACCCCAAATAGGAATTTACTCATTTGTGCCCTGGGATCGACAACCATATATGGAGCATACCTAGAGAGCTGGGTGAACTTAAGTCTATACTCCTGGACTGACATGGTACCTTGCCTCAAATTTATGAACTCTTGAACCTTAGCCTCCCTCAACTATCTCGGAAAGAACCTATCTAGAAAAGCTCCAGTAAAACACTCCCAAGTCATAGGAGTTGCATTCTCACCTCTTTTATCTTTCCACTGTGTAAACCAAATGTGAACCACATCCTTAAGCTGGTAGGATGCCAACTGTACTCTATCATTTCCAGTCACTTCCATCACTCCAAAGATTTTCTTAACCTTATCAATGAAGTTCTGGGGGTCTTCATCAACTTGCGACCCTAGAAACTCAGGCGGATTCATCCTAACAAAATCTCGGCCCATAGATGCCACTGATCCACCATTAGCATTTGTAGGAATTAGAACCTGCTGATTGTTCTCATTGGCTACACTCTGAGCTAAAAGTTGGATAGCATTCCAAAATTCTGCATTTGAAACCTCATGGTTTGTGATTAGAGAAACCGTGTTAGCATTGCGGGCATTGGCATTCCTTGTATAAGCTCTACGATGAGGCATGATTTGAAACGCATAACGATGAATTAGAAATGAGAAGTTGGATCGTACCTCACGCACGATAAGAGTAGCAAAGAAAGTGAAGTTTTTCTAAAACACTTCGTATCCTCCCTCTCATTAGATGTGGTGCACTTCACACCCATGAAAGGGACTTTACTTAGTGTGGCGTTCAGACATCCTAGGACTCTTAAACCTAATGCTCTGATACCAAGTTTGTCACGCCCTGAGGCTACCCCTTGATGTAAACATGGGACCTAGGATCACGAGTGACCCCAAGCTAACCCTGAGCTGGCATATCATAAACTAAATTGGAAGCTAAATCATGATACAACTAATAGTGGGGAGATACCCAAAACTAGTCTAAATATATAAATACTAAATAAAAGTTAATGATACTGGACTATAACTCAAAATTAAAGCTGAATTTAAAACTATGTCTGAAAAAGCCTCTATTGACTAGAGTTGTTGGGACATGTCCCCAGCTAACCCTAGAAAAACTGAAACTGAAATGAAAGACTGAATATGACACATGTCTATTGTCCTCGAAGTATGAGGACTCACCACTGAAGCTACTGAATGTGGATCGGGAACCGACCTACGAGCGATCTGAATGTTGAGGACCTGAAACTACATCACGAAAAAATGTAGCACAGAGTATGTGTCAGTACTTGAAAGGTACTGAGCATGCAGGATAGGATAAAGCTGAACAAAGCATACTAAGAAATGATATAATCTGAACATGATGAAGATACTGAAATATATAGAAATGAACTAAACTTAATGCAATGACCAAGTACATATATGTTGAGACTGATTACTTAAATATAACTGAAAACCTGGTCAACTGCACTAGAGTCTGACTGTGGGAGCAACTATTAACTGACATAAAACCACATGAGTTAACCATGGAGACTGATGTATATGCCCCATCGAGAGGACCCAATATACCTTGCCAGGGGTATAAAGGCATGACTGGCGTGATCACTAAATCTGATGCCCATAGAGGGGACTTATAAACCTACGGGGACACGTAGTTTTGGGACTATGACGGTACGCTGAAACCCTAGTCTACTCGATGCTAAGCCTACTCCCAACTGAATATGTATATGATACATTATGACTGAAATACTGAGTAGCTCTAAATAATGACATGTAAATCTGAGAATGTAACAAGTATATACTGATAATGTGACATTCGAAACTAGAGCATGTATATCTTTTTAACTGACTTAGCATGTGTAATTCATGAACTAAGAGAATCTATACAACTAGGGTTCTAAGTTTCATGCAAGAACTAAGCAGCGATTCCATGAAAACATGATAATCTGATTAGGAATACTCTAATAGCTAAATCACAACTAATATCTAAGGTTTTATAAATCCTAGGTCTAAGCAAGACATAGGAATCAAGAATCTTATTGAATTCTAGAGACCTAGTGGATAAAAGGAATCCACCAGTGAAATCCCACATACCTGGTGACGAATTTCACAGAGAAATCTTTCGATTTCAGGGCCGAAACTGAAGAAAACTTTTTGCGTTCTTGGAGGGTTTTGGGTCACCTCTTTTTCATCCTAAGCTTGGTGAATTTTGGTGAATGAATCGCTTTGAATAAAGTCTGACTAAAGTACTAGGCTAAAATTGACCAAAATGACGTAGTTTAGGGAGTAAATGACGTAGTTTAGGTGTATAATGCATAAGGGAAAAGACCAAAATGACCCTAACTTAAAATCTGACGGTGCCATCGACGGGCTAACCGACGGACCGTAGGTCGACTGGTGGCCTATCCTGTCAGCCATCGATTGGTTGTCAGAGAGGTGGAAACTAGGGTCAAAACCACGGACCTGGACCACGGACTCTGGTCCCACCTACGGTCCGTAGGTCCTGGCGTGGTTCTGGATTTTCCTGAAATTTTTAGGTGGCGGCCAACCCACGGACCACACCTACGGTCTATGGTCCCACCCACGGGCCATGGGTGACCTTCATCGATGGCACCTGTAGGTTCTACAAAATCTATCAGTTGATCCTTTTTGAATCTGAGGTGTTACATTGCGCATCATATTAGAACCGGGATGGCCTAACCAATCATGCCAAATAATAAAATCATTTGATTTAGTAAATATTTGGTTTACTATAGCATGTGTTCCAACCATGCTAATATTTGTGTACTATAAACTGGATGAAAACGCAGGTAACTTTTCAAGTAGAAACTTCTTACCCGACATCATTGTAGTAATATAAAGATATTCATTATTTTCATCACTTGTAGTCTCTATATGATAGTTGTTTTGACAAATGTCTTTGAAACTTAATTAATTTCTTTGAGACTTACTACAATATAATGTTTCATTGATTATCAAATTTGTTCCTCCAATAAGTACTAAATTTTCTTTTCCGTAGCCTTCAATCAATTTTGTACTACCAGATATTGTATTAACATTAGCTTCTTTCATAATCAAATAAGAAAAATATTTCTTATCTCTTAAAATAGTATGTGTTGTGGCACTATATATAAGATATATATCATCATGATTGATTTTGGATCCAACTGATGATTGGGGAATTTCCATATTCTTCATAAAAGTAAAAGATATTATAAGAACGTGAAAAACTAACAACATAAGAAACTTTAAGAAATTATACTAAAAATGTAGAAATTAGTAAGACTTATTGCTTTAAGAAAAGCATTTAAGAAGAAGAACATAGTAGTAATCATAATAGAAAATAACAATTATTCTTTTTCATAATTTTATCCCAGTTAGATGATCGGTTCTTCAATCAATATTCTCATAAAAGTCTTCAGCTTCCAAATGAGTAATGTTTGGGAGGCCTTCAAATTCATCATCTTTATAGGCAAGATTTGTCTCAATATCATCATATTTATTTGAGGGAGCTGCTTCATTATCATCATTTCAAAAGGTCAAGTGTGCCTCCACATTATTATCTTTTCTTTTGAGAGAGGCTTGATAAAGTTTCACAAAATGATCAAGCGTACGACATTCTCATGCCCAATGACCTTTCATACCACATCGGCGACAATTATTGATTCTAACTCGAGAAGGGTTATTTCAAGAAACCTTATTATTCTCATGTTTATTTCCACCATAATGACGATAATTATTTCATCCTCTACCACGTCCTCGTCTACATCCACGACCATGATCACGACCACGGTCATGAACATGATAATTATTTTGTCTTGATTCAGACTGATTAAGTGTTGCTACAACATTAGCTTCAGGGAATGGAGCAGAACCAGGAGGACGGGCTTCATTAATTTTCATCAATAAAGTATTATTCTGCTCAGCCACAAGTAGGCATGTAATTAATTCAGAATATTTCTTATACCCTTTTTCACGGTATTGTTGTTGTAACAACACATTTGAAGCGTGAAAAGTGGAAAAAGTTTTCTCAAGTAAGTCATCACCAGTGATAGTATCTCCACATAATTTTAATATGGAACTTACTTTATGAATAGTAGAATTATACTCAGTTACAGTTTTAAAATCTTGAAACCAAAGGTGTATCCACTCATATCGAGCTTTTGGTAACACCGTAAGTTTTAGGTGGTCATACCGATCCTTCAAATTAATCCATAATTCAAGCGGATCTTTCACAATTAAATATTCAATTTTAATCCCTCATGAAGATGATGTCGAAGAAAAATCATGGCCTTTGCTTTATCCTGACTTGATGCTTTATTTTCTTGTTTAATAGTATCACCAAGACCTTTAGCATCAAGGTGAATTTCAGTATCAAGGACCCATGACAAATAATATTTTCCAGTAATGTCAAGTGCCACAAACTCAAGCTTTGAAAAGTTTGACATGATGAACACTAAAAGAGAAAATTGAATTAGAAATAACCAAGATAATTTAAACTAAAATTTTTGAAGCAAATAAATTTAAATAGATTCACAAGATATATTCATATGAGAATAATAATACAAATCTCCCTTTTATTAACTAACAATAATAAAACATCACATTAAAACTTGATGCAAAATTAATTTACCATATGCATCTAGTTAATTTTCCTTTATAACAGTATTTATTTTCAATTTTACTAATAGTTTACAATTATCAATTTTATCGAATAACCCAACCAATCTACACAAATATATATATTATGGGAGTATTATTTGTAGATGAGAAAAGACATAAAGTGACACCTGAAGTTGTCCTAAATTTTCAAAAAGACACCTTAACTATGCAGACGTCCTATTACCCCCCTAAACAATCTTGAGCTGTTATTATTACATCATTTTTCTTCAACTTGGCATAGAGAGAATATGCACTCTCTTTAAAGAGAGTGAGCAACATAAATTATGAATATAACTTTATTTTTATAGGAATATAATTTCTTGTTTTTCTTATTATTTTAACTTTTTTTTCTTTGTTATTTTTCCTCTTTCTTTCTTCTTTCTTCTTCAAAAATTTATTGACATCTCCATTAAAACTCTCCACTTTCAATGTCACAATTTTTACCATAATTTCGTCCTTTCTTTTTTTTTTTCTATTATTAATTTAAGTCTCTTCAATTTTAAACTTTTATCTAATTTTTCTTAAAAATTTCAAACAATTTGATGAACCCATTAGATTTTAAAATGATTAGGAGGTATCATTTAACTTTAATGGAGATGACAATAAGAGGAAAACTAAATTAAAAAGTAATGAAAGCAAGAACTATTCATCAAAGTAAAGTAAATATGAATATAATAAGAAGAGAGAGAACAACCTTCTGCTTTCCTTTTTCTTTTGTTCTTGTTTATCTCTATATTTATATTACTTAATAACCTTTTGCTTTCCTTTTTCTTTTGTTCTTGTTTATCTCTATATTTATATTACTTAATAACTTCCAAAAGTTATTTTTGATCAAGAAATAAAGTTATTTGAACAAACTCATTTACTATAGTGAAATAGATTTCTTGGTTAAAGGATGATTGGATGAAATTAAAGGTAGGTGAATAAGAATTAGCATAAAATAAAAATATATGATTCATGTGTTTATCATACCTAAGAAATGTAATTTATCTGAAAAAAATTAGAGCTTCGTGTTGATAACGTGTTATGAAATAAAATATTAAAAGTAACAGAAAAGGAAGAGAAAAGTAGTAGCAGTATAAAGAAAGAAGTAAGGAAGTAATTTTTTCAGTGGTATGTTTTACATTGAGTGAACATACCATTTTATAGGAAGAAAGTTACTTGGAGTAATAATATTGTTACAGTAAATGTGGGTCCCATGGACATCCACTTATTTACAACAATTCCCTTTTTTAAAAAAAAAAAATAGATGGCAAATTTGAAGGAGAAGGTATATTTTATGCGGCCAATTAAGATTCAATAAAAGGCAACGTAAGGAGGGGGGATTAAAACCATGGTTAATCAAATAAATAATATCCATTAGATAATTGAGAGGCACGTGGAAAAATTATAAGATTTACACTATCATAAGATGGAATTATAAGGATTTTATTGATTAATTGTCTTAGTAACTAGTCAACAGAAGATAATGGATTTTCTCCAACTTTTTAGCTATCTTCAACATTTTAAGTTAGTTGCCGTTTTTTAATAGTTAAGTTGCTATTTTTAAGAGTTTGTTTATCATGAAATCATGTGCAAAGTTATTATTTAGATATAGGCTTTATTTATTGCATTTTTTCTATACTTAAACAACATTTTAATTCAATTAAAAATCATCTTTCCACCAGAAAATACTTCTTCTCTTCTTCTTGCCTTTATTTATGTGTATAGAGTTGAAGTTCAGCCTAAAAACTCCAACAAAAGTTGTATCAGAGCTTTCTTATTGAGGGACCTGTAATTAAGGGAAACTCATTTTCCTTATTTCTTTTTTTCTTATATGGATTCAGAAACTCTTTTCACTGCACTAACTCTACGGGGTCATTTGGTAAAGTATATAAAAATAATGTTAAATAGAGTGTATTAACAATCTTTCATGATTTACAAATTCGTTGATATCAGAACTTTTAAATTAAAAAAAAAAATGAAGCTAGTAAAGCTAGATGAAAATTTAATTGAGAATGGAGAATTATTTTTTTGTCATAGATGGAAAGCTCTTCAACATATATCGATGGAGGTTTTGGAGAAGATGGAAATTAGGTATTTTAATAAAGAAGAAAATTCAAATTGTCAGTGCCACGTGACATTTTTACACTAATTTAGGGTGTATTTTTACTTCTTCACGCGCCTATCAGATGTGAGAACAGACCTGTTGTAAAAATGGGTCAAAAGTATTTAATTATTGCGATTTAAAATAGTTCTATGGGGTAATAGGACGCCCGCAAACTTAGGTGTTTTTTTAAAAATTTAGACAACTTCATGTGTCATTTTATGTCTTTTCTCAAAATTAATATATACCCCAAAGTTTTTAGTACTCCAATCAAGTCCGCACTTTATTTAATCTCATTTGACTAAATCAATATCACTAATTTTAATTTATATAGTCAAATGATATATACCTTCTACTCATTTGACTCTATAAACATGAGTGTCACATCTCAAACTACCCCTAAATGTGATTGGCACCCACTAACACCGCCTATCGGGCGTACCAAATATCTATACACTTACAAAATCATTTAAGCACAAAGATAAAATATGTGCAACTCCAAACTCATCAACACTCGTTAAAACAAAACAATGATCCAACTAAAATTATATATCGATTAATGAACAAAAAAGATTACTTAAATAATATATCTCTAGTCAAATCTCACAATAAGACCATGGAGCATCTATTAGAATTATATGAGTTCAACTTTCGGGCATGCAAACCCCAAGGAAAGAAGTCATAAGCTATAATTGGATAGAGCTGAAGCATTAGCCTCCACGAACAATGTGAAGGCTCAGCTCAGTAACAGAATCCACGCGAATGAACTCGTCAGCCACTAGTCTCACCCTCTGCAATAGTATCTGCATAAACATGCATGTAAGTAGTGAGCTATATATAAATATAACCCCATAAGATTCTCGACCCGCTACTTTAATACCCCTGGAACAAGTGTTATAAAATATATCTTCACAACAAACACATAATGATATGCACAAGAATTGGTTATGTAATATAATGATCAATAAGTCCAAACAAATGTGCAAAATGGATATTAAATGTATCGAACTCAATCTACACTCAAAGCTTGTCATAAACAACAGTGATGAAGATCATCCAAGCACCCCGACAAGTCCATGACAACATATATAATGCCTCAAAGTATACTACAGCAGCAGGTACAAAGCCCCTAACATCTTACAACAACATCGGTATGCCCCTAACATATTACGACAACTAGTATGCTCCTAATAACTATATCACGATAATGAATAAAGATATCTGACATCATACCACATATAACTTATAAGAGAATAGTTAGTATTCTTTAAAGCACATGCTTGTCCCAACACATGGACCTGACAGATAAAACACATTTTCAACGTAGGTTTGAAAAGCAAGCACTAATGCTTAAAGTCTTACTTACCTCATAAATAAAAAGTTCCCCAATCTTGCACGCGTAGAACACTAACAAAAACAGCCCCCCACTAGCCTAAATCTATGCAAAATATTGAATTAACTATATCAATTATGCTAGTCGGGGTCAAGTCTCAATATTTCTAACTTTCAAGCTTAGAGCTAAACTTTAATATCTCCTTTTTAATCACGAATTAACGATAACAAAGAATATCTCTACATCACAAATCAAGTTTAAATTAGTGAAAAATATCTGAGCCATGGTTTTTTACTCTATTCCCCAAATAGTTCGACCATACTTGAATAATCAAATATGAAGAAAAAAAGAATTGCTTGCAGCAACAACATTGCTATCCCAGACCACTGCCTACAATGACTTTGAATTTCATTCTTTTTTTCTCTTTAGTTCTTAGACCCAAGATTGCATAATGATTTCCCCATTCACCAAAATTATCAAATCATTACTTGCATTAATGGTTAGTCATTAATCCCCATCAAAAGCATTACAGCAACCCACATATTAATTTTTTATCCCCAAGAGCCAAGGAAGAATCTCAATACCTGATCACTTCTGGACTATCTGATGCGGTTCGTCTGAGACCTTCTCAAAGAGATCGCTACTCTTTTTTCAAAAAGAAAGAAGCAAAAGTCTGCCCTAATATTCAATTTTTATTTTTTTTTTGTAATTGAGAGTGAGAAACACAAAAAATTAGGTTTAGCCCACTTCTTTTTAATACTCTTAATAACTATAATGATTATAGGTGAAATTACCAATTAACCCTTCATTAAAAAAGGGTTATTGCAACGAGTGTGCTACATTCAAGGTTGCCAAGTTGGGGCGGCCTATTCCTATCGAATCAGTATTTAGACACGATATTTCATTTAAACTAACAGTACAATGCAAATATAACAATCATCCAAACAAAGTGTAAACATGCCACGTTTCAATCAGTGGAAGATGAAGTTCCAATAAAGGAGCATTGAACATCCAGAAATTAAAATAGATAAGTTATTTGACAAATTGTGGTTCACATAGTATCCTTATGTAACTACTACTTAATCTAGTAGCGAAGCTAGAAATTTCGTCAAGAGTAGGAAATTTATTTTTAGCAAAGTGGGTGCACAAAATATTTTTTTTAAACTGATGAGTGGTGCATCCAAATTTAAAGATACGGGGCCGCTATTTCTGTTTCTTTCCATCTTTCTTTTTTCAAGCAAGGACCGAACCAGGGACCTCAGAAACTTAAATGAGCACGCTTGTTGCTGGACCACCAACCTTTTGTAACACCTCACTATTTGAAAAAACTAGAAGGAGCTAGAATTAGAAAGAGTTATTTTTGGAAAGAAGAAAAAAATTGGAAAATTGGTTAAGTTATGTTAAGTTTAAGTTTTTGGTCAACTTCAAACGACCATAACTCCTAGCTCAGGATGAGTTAGGTGTGCTTCCAGATACCAGGAAATATCTTGGAATTATCTTTCCAACGATGCTGAGTTTGCACGATTCTGAGTTTGTACGAGTGAGATAGCCCATTTGAAGTCGAGATGTTCAAATAAGGAAAGTCTAATCCGGATTTTGGAAGGGTAGTTTGGTCTTTTCCTTACCCAATTATTTTATTTCAATTTTAGGAGTTTAATTTGGGTCTAATCAGAATTAGATCAGTTTAGACAATTGGAAATTCACGCTAGGGCTTGGAGAAAAGAGAAAAGAGGACAAAGGAGAGAAAAGTCAAGATTCGTCGATTTCTTGGAGAATTGTGTGTGGATTTCGCCAAGGGTTAACCCCTACGAGGTATGTGAGATCACATAGTGTTGGGTTAGTTCACCCACGTGCCAATCATGATTCAATTCAGCAAAGTTGTATTGTTTTGAAAGCAAATCTTATGAGTTCTTGATGATAATTCGTTTGAAATCTTGTGGGTTGTTGAAGTTTCTTGAGTTTAATTCATAGTTTTAGGTATGTTTTTGAGTATTATCTTACATAAATTGATGGTATAGTTTATTCTAAGTGTTTGGGGAAAGAACCAAGTTGAAATAGGGGGTTTAGAGTTGAAAAATGACGAAGAAAAGTCAGAGGTTTCTGGGCAGGGGCCTGGAGCGCCGCCCCAGCCAGAGTGCCCCAAGTGGGGCTCTGAAATTTGGGCTCTGGGGTGCCGCGCCAGCCAGAGCGCCCCAACCCATTCCCTGATATTCAAAGGATGGCGCCCCGCACCTCTCAGAGCGCCAAGGACGCCAGTTCTTCCACCTTTTCCCCCTTCTTTCCGTACTAGTTCCTTAGCAATGTACATATGTTTCCTAGTTGATTCCTACACTCTAAGGTATGTCTAAACATCATGAAATCATCCATAAACATGAGATCATGAACCTTGAATTCATAATTCAATTCAAGGAAAGTTAAGAGTCAAGTCAAGAGAAGTTCATAGAGTTTTCCAAAAGTCTTTTACAAACGTTTCAACTTTGTTTTAAGACTTAATCTTTGAGTTGAGTAAAGAGTAAGAGTAAAGTTCATTTCTTCAAATATTATACGGGAACTATTCCCAAGAGTTAAAAATGTTTTCACATTTGAACAAGAAAGGGAAACACCGATTTCCAAGAAAGCTTTTAAGCTAAGTTTTGAGCAACTATCTCAAACCAAAGAAAGAGTTTTGTTTTAAAAAAATATATGAGTTGAGTATATTTTGGGAGTAGTATTGAGCACCGATATGGGGACACGAGTTCATAATAACTCAAGTCTCTATAAACCATGTAGTCATCATGGGTAGAAAAGGATCAAATTTTTTAGATGATTCCTTAGTGATTTTTAGCATAGACTAGTGGATCCATTTAGTCAAGGTGTCATATATGATGGCAAAGTATAGGACAGTTATGGCAGCATGGGTGAGACGTTGTATCACCACTTAGGCTCATAGTGGTGGTTGTCGGTTAGAGAAACTCCCACAGTATTATATTACTTTTTTGTATAATTGAGTTGCTATTGTATTTTCTTTAATACATTGAGTTGTCACCTACTGTTTAAATGCTTAGTATAAACTAGACTATTATTTTTGTTTCTACCTTGCATTTGAGTTGAGTTATTCATGAGTTGAGTAAAGCCAAGGTAAGTGTTCCTTTCATATTTATTTCAAGCTTAGGTCATGTTTAGTTTTCCCCTCACATACTCGTACATTTAATGTACTGATGTCATTTGGCCTACATCATTTTATGATGCAAACACAGGTAACCAAGATCAGCATCCAGTGCCTCGTTGATCCAGTTGAGCTCAGAGTCAGTTGGTGAACCTCCTTGCTCTCCGGAGGACTCTTTTTACTTTGTTTTTAGTATTTCAATTTTTAGGATGATCGGGGGTCTTGTCCCAACATCCTTCTTTGTTTTAGAGGCTTCATAGACGAGTAGCTATAGTTCTTTAGTCTTTTTATTTTCAGTTGTATACGTTTAAGACTTGAGTT
Source organism: Solanum pinnatisectum (assembly GCA_035578085.1). Classification (NCBI taxonomy): domain Eukaryota; kingdom Viridiplantae; phylum Streptophyta; class Magnoliopsida; order Solanales; family Solanaceae; genus Solanum; species Solanum pinnatisectum. Next base: position 13,714,398 of record CM069077.1, read on the forward strand.
GCCATTTTGGCTAAGTTTAATATTTATTTAACCCATTGCATGAGTTATCCTTTTGAGACTATTTCTTGTGTTTAAGTCTTCCGCTGAGTAAGTAAGTCAAGCCAAGGGTTCGCTCGGGGCCAGCAATGGTTCTCGAGTTCCAGTCTCGCCCAAGGTGTAGGCTCGAAGAGTGACAAACTAGTATCAGAGCCTAGAGTTCAAGAGTCCTAGGGAGTCTATGAAGTCGTGTCTGTAGAGTCCTAGTTATCAGTGTGAAGCGCGCCACATCTATAATTAGGAGGCCGCAACATTTAGGAAATTCCTTCACTTCTTTCATACTCATTTCGTGCGATAGAGTTTATCTCTATAAAGTTTATTTCTAACTCGTGCTTGCGCGAGTCTTTCAGTTGATCATGCCTCCACGAAGAGCTGTCAGAGGTCATCCTACTAGGCGTAATGTTGAGGAGCAAGGGGTACCTAATGCACCTGAAGTGCAATCTTAAGGGGAAGTCACCAATGCTGAGTTCAGGGAAGCGATTCGACTATCAAAACAAGCTGTGACTAACCAGGTTGGGCAACAAAGAGGAGATCGGCAGGAAGAGGGCAATACTTTAAGGATCTATGAGTTCTTGAGGATGAATCCTCCAAGCTTCACTGGTTCAAGCACTACTGAGGATCCAGAGAGTTTGGTTGAGGAACTGAAAAAGGTATTTGAGCTTATGCACGTTGCCGATGCTGAACGAGTGGAACTAGCTACATATCAACTGAAGAATGTTGCTAGGACTTGGTTTGACCAGTGGAAGAAGGGTAGAACTAAGGGAGCACCATCTGCGGGTTGGGCTTGTTTTAAGGAGGCCTTCTTGGGGCGTTTTTTTCCCCGAGAACTGAGAGAGGCCAAGGTACGAGAGTTTCTCACCCTTAAGCAGGATTCACTAAGTGTTCATGAGTACATCTTGAAGTTCACCCAACTTTCCCGATATGCTTCGAAGATGGTTGCGGATATAAGAAACAGGATGAGTCTTTTTGTTGCTGGGTTGTCCCGCCTGTCAAGAAAAGAGGGCAAGGTAGTCATGCTAATTGGGGACATAGATATAGCGAGGTAAATGGTCTATGTGCAGCAGGTTGAGGAGGAGAAGCTGAGGGATAGGGAGGAATTCAGAAATAAGAAGGCTAAGATGTCAGGGAATGAGTTCGGGAAGCCAAGAAATAATATAAACCGGTCTTCTTTCCAACAAAAGCAAAAGGGACCTACTCCATCATCTGGTAGTGCACCTGTACCCAGAAACAAAGGTGAGTACAATAGTCAGAATTCACAGCACTTCAGAGCTAGACCTGCACAGTCTCAGGGTATTGTGGCACAAGGAGGTAACTGGGCTCCTGCATATGCTAAGTGTGGTAGGACCCACCTAGGTAAATATCGTGATGGCTCTGCAGGTTCTTTCAAGTGTGGACAAGAGGGTCAGTTCATGAAAGAGTGCCATAAGAATCGGCAAGGTAATGGGAATCAGGGCAACAGGGCCCAATCTTCATCATTTTCTCCACTAGACAGGGCTGCACCTAGAGGAGTTACTTCTGGTACTGGCGGAGGAGCAAACCACCTTTATGTGATCACTAGTCTTCAAGAGCAAAAGAATTCTCTAGATGTTGTCACTGGTATGATCAAAGTCTTTACTCTTGATGTTTATGATTTGCTAGACCCAGGAGCAAGTTTATATTTTGTAACTCCTTATGTTGCAAATAATTTTGATGTTCTTCCTAAGAAACTTTGTGAACCCTTTTGTGTTTCTACACCTGTTGGGGAGTCTATTCTAGCTGAGCGAGTCTATCGTGATTGTGTCATTTCCATCAATCACAAGAACACCATGGCTGATTTAGTTGAGTTAGACATGGTAGATTTTGATGTCATTCTAGGTATGGACTGGCTTCATGTCTGTTATGCCTCCATTGATTGTAGAACTCGAGTTGTTAGGTTCCAAATTCCTAATGAGCCAGTTATAGAGTGGAGTAGTAGTTCAGCAGTGCCTAAGGGTCGTTTCATTTCGTATTTAAAGGCGAGAAAGTTAGTTTTCAAGGGTTGTGTCTATCATTTGGTCCGAGTTAAGGATTCTAGTGTTGAGACACCTCCTATTGAGTCAGTTCCAGTTGTGAGTGAGTTTCTCGAAGTCTTTCTTGATGATCTACCAGAGTCCCTCCTGAGAGAGAAATAGACTTCGGTATAGATTGTTCTTCCCGATACTCGTCCTATCTTTATTCCGCCATATAGAATGGCTCCAGCAGAGTTGAAAGAGCTAAAAGAATAGTTGAAAGATATCCTTGATAAGGGTTTTATTCGACCAAGTGTCTCACCTTGGGGTGCTCCGGTCTTGTTTGTGAGGAAGAAAGATAGTTCCCTTAGGATGTGTATAGATTACCGCCAATTGAACAAGGTTACCATCAAGAATAAGTATCCTCTTCCGAGAATTGATGATCTCTTCGATCAACTTCAGGGTGCTACTTGTTTCTCTAAGATAGATCTCAGATCAGGCTACCATCAGTTAAGAGTGAGGGAATGTGATATTCCAAAGAAAGCATTCAAGACCCGTTATGGTCATTATGAGTTCCTAGTTATGTCCTTTGGTTGACTAATGCGCCTGCAGCATTCATGGACCTTATGAATAGAGTATTCAAGCCTTATTTAGATATGTTTGTTATCGTCTTCATTGATGACATACTAATCTATTCGAGGAATGAGGAAGATCATACTAGCCATCTCAGAGTAGTTCTCCAAACTCTAAAGGATAGGGAGCTGTATGCTAAGTTCTTGAAATGTGAGTTTTGGCTTGAGTTTATGGCATTCTTAGGCCACATTCTTTCCAGTGATGGGATTAAAGTGGATATCCAGAAAATAGAGGCAATGCAGAATTGGCATAGACCCACATCTCCAACTGATATTAGGAGCTTCTTGGGGTTGGCTAGATATTATAGAAGGTTCGTAGAGGGGTTCTCATCTATTTCATCCCATTTGACCAAGTTGACTCAGAAAACAGTAAAGTTTCAATGGTCTGAACTTGTGAGAAAAGCTTTCAGGAATTAAAAAAGAGGTTGACTACTGCCCCAGTTTTGACTTTACCAGAAGGTACTCAAGGTTTTATTGTGTATTGTGATGCGTCTATAGTTGGTTTGGGTTGTGTGTTGATGCAGAATGGAAAGGTTATAGATTATGCCTCCAGACAATCGAAAGTTCATAAGATGAATTACCCAACCTATGATCTAGAATTGGCTGCCGTAATATTTTCTTTGAAAATATGACGCCATTATCTTTATGGCGTTCATGTGGATGTGTTCACTGATCACAAGAGTCTTTAGTATGTGTTTAGTCATAAATAGCTTAATCTCAGACAAAGAAGGTGGTTAGAGTTACTCAAAGATTATGACATGAGTATTCTTTATCACCCAGATAAGGCTAATGTTGTTGTGGATGCCTTGAGCAGGTTGTCCATGAGTATTACCACCCATTTTGAGGAAGATAAGAGAGAGTTAGCAAAAGATGTGCACAGACTTGCATGCTTAGGAGTTCGACTAATGGATTCCACAAAAGGAGGAGTAGTGGTGATGAATGGGGTTGAATCTTCATTAGTGTCAGAAGTGAAAGAAAAGCAAGATCAAGATCCTATTTTGCTTGAATTGAAGGCAAAGGTCCATAAGCAGAAAGTAATGGCTTTTGAACAAATGGGAGATGGTATATTGAGGTATCAAGGTAGGTTGTGTGTACCAAGGGTAGATGAACTCCAAGAAAGGATCATGGAGGAAGCTCATAGCTTCAGATATTCTATCCATCCGGGTTCCACAAAGATGTATGGCGATTTGAGAGAAATTTATTGGTGGAGTAGTATAAAGAAGGGCATTGCAGAGTTTGTTGATAAGTGTCCGAACTGCCAACAAGTTAAGGTAGAGCATAATAGGCCCAATGGTCTGGCTTGGAATATAGAACTTCCCAAATGGAAGTGGAAGATGATCAATATGGACTTCATCATAGGTTTACCAAGGTCTCGTAGGCAGCATGATTCTATTTGGGTGATTGTTGATAGAATAACAAAATCAGCCCACTTTTTGCCGGTAAAGACTGCCTACTCAGCAGAGGATTATGCTAAGTTGTATATTCAAGAAGTAGCCAGACTTCATAGGGTTCTAGTATCGATTATTTCGAACAGAGGAGCATAATTTACTACGCAGTTTTGGAAATCCTTTCAGAAAGGCTTGGCTCAAAGGTGAACTTAAGTACTGCTTTTCATCCTCAAACAGATGGTCAAGCAGAACGCACTATTCAAACTTTAAAAGATATGTTGAGGGCCTGTCTGATAGATTTCAAAGGTAATTGGGATGATCACCTACCTCTCATTGAGTTTGCTTATAACAATAGTCTGAGGTTGGTGAAGCTGGGTTAATAGGACCATATTTAGTTCATCAAGATATGGAGAAAGTGAAAGTTATTCAAGAGAGGTTGAAAACAGCGCAGAGTCGTCAGAAATTCTACACTGATGTTAGGAGAAGGGAGTTAGAGTTTGAAGTAGATGATTGGGTATAGTTGAAAGTTTCACCCATGAATGGGGTTATGAGATTTGGTAAGAAGGGGAAGTTTAGTCCCCGATATATTTGCCCTTACCGGACATCCAAAAGGGTTAGAAAGGTAGCTTATGAGTTAGAGCTACCACAAGAGTTAGCAGCGGTTCATCCAGTATTTCATATTTCCATGTTGAAGAAGTGCATGGGAGATCCTTCACTTATCATACCAACTGAAGATATTGGTATCTAGGATAACTTATCTTATGAGGAGATTCTTGTTTAGATTCTATATCGCCAAGTTCGCAAGTTGAGAACAAAAGAGGTAGCATCAGTCAAAGTTCTTTGGAGGAATCAGTTTGTTGAGGAAGCTACTTAGGAAGTTGAGGAAGATATGAAGAAGAGATATCCACATCTCTATGAGCCCGGAGAAATTTCAGATCAAGGTACTAATCCTTTTCTTGGCATTTATTTATAAGTTTGCATGTTGTTTTTGCATTTTGATTGTTGGGTGTTTGAACTGAATGTTAGATGTTACACCTTTAGCCTACTAAGAGTAATCTCATTCGAAGAAGAATATTGAGATATTGTAACACCTCGATATTTGAAAGAACTAAAGGGAGCTAAAATTAGAAAGAGTTGTTTTTGGAAAGAAGGAAAAATCTGGAAAATTGGTTAAGTTATGTTAAGTTTAAGTTTTTGGTCAACTTCAAACGACCATAACTCCTAGATCAGGATGAGTTAGGTGTGCTTCCAGATACTGTAGAAAATATCTTGGAATTATCATGAAATCATCCATAAACATGAGATCATGAACCTTGATTCAATAATTCAATTCAAGGAAAGTTAAGAGTCAAGTCAAGAAGTTGAGAGTCAAGTCAAGAGAAGTTCATAGAGTTTTCCAAAAGTCTTTTACAAACTTTTTAACTTTGTTTTAAGACTTAAGCTTGGAGTTGAGTAAAGAGTAAGAGTAAAGTTTATTTCTTCAAAGATTATACGGGAACTAAGTATTCCCAAGAGTTAAAAATGTTTTCACATTTGAACAAGAAAGGGAAACACCAATTTTCAAGAGAGCTTTTAAGTTAAGTTTTCAATAACTATCTCAAACCAAAGAAAGAGTTTTGTTTTAAAAAAACATATGAGCTGAGTATATTTTGGGAGTAGTATTGAGCACCGATATGGGGACGCGAGTTTATAATAGCTCAAGTCTCCATAAACCATGTAGCCATCATGGGTAGAAAAGGATCATACTTTTTAGATGATTACTTAGTGCTTTTTAGCATAGACTAGTGGATCCACTTAGGTACGGCGTCCTATATGACGGTAAAGTATAAGACAGTTCTGGAAGCGTGGGCGAGACGTTGTATCACCACTTAGGCTCATAGTGGTGGTTGTCGGTTAGAGAAACTCCTGCAGTATTATGTTACTTTTTTGTGTAATTGAGTTGTTATTGTATTTTCTTTAATACATTGAGTTGTCACCTACTGTTTAAATGTTTTGTATAACTACACTATTATTGTTGTTTCTATCTTGCATTTGAGTTGAGTTATTCATGAGTTGAGTAAAACCAAGGTAAGTGTTCCTTTCATATTCATTTCAAGCTTATGTCATGTTTAGTTTTCCCCTCGCATATACTCGTACATTCAATGAACTGACGTCATTTGGCACGCATCATTTTATGATGCAGACACAGGTAACCAGAATCAGCATCCAGCGCCTCGTTAATCCAGTTGAGCTCAGAGTCAGTTGGTGAGCCTCCTTGCTATTCGGAGGACTCCTTTTACTTTGTTTTTAGTATTTCAGTTGTTAGGATGATCGGGGGTCTTGTCCCGACATCCCTCTTTGTTTTAGAGGCTTCATAGATGAGTAGCTATAGTTCTTTAGTCTTTCCATTTTCAGTTGTATACGTTTAAGACTTAAGTTGCCATTTTGGCTAAGTTTAATATTTCTTTAAGATATTGCATGAGTTATCCTTTTGAGACTATTTCTTGTGTTTAAGTCTTCCGCTGAGTAAGTAACGGTATTCATTTATTTATATATCCAGATAATAAAGAATATTTTACCTTATACAGTCTAATTTTTCGGTGAAGGGTCGATTGACCACAAACCATCCTTATTTGGTTGTAGCTCCGCCGATGCTGGTGAGGCTTGTCGAGTCAATAATGGAGAACATGATTTTTAAAAAAAAAAACTATGTTTACTCCCTCCATTCTTTTTATTTTGTGCAATTTATTTTCGGAGCATCAATTTGACTAATTTTTAAAGTTAAATTGAATTAAGAATAATTTAATATTTAAATTTAAATGTTCAAAAATTATATGAAAAATACTATAGGTTGTCATCTTTTTTATATGATAAAATAGATCTTAAAATTGATTATTTGAAAAAGTCAAAGGACTTGTTGAGTCAATTCTAAGACCACATATTGATGAAGGAGTAGTATTCTTCCCTAATCTAAAAAACAGAGAAATTAATATCATCTTGAATGAAACGTTGTCCATTTTAACCACTCAAAAAACATCCAGCTTGTTCATCTTGAGACCTTTGATGGCAGCTTATAGTGCTGTAACTTGTCTTCTTCAAACTCTTGAGCAACGAAATCCACAACTCTTTGATTCTCTCACTGCTAAAGCGCTCGAATCTATTCATGCTACTGCTCAATATTTTTATAATTTTCTTGAAGGATCAGGCAATAAGAATGTTGAAAAAATCAAATCTTTGGAGGAAAAAATTAGAATTGCTGCTAATCATGCAAAATATGCTGTTGAGCTGAAGATTTCGGATATAATGGATGACATATCCTACACAAATGCAACTGTACAACAGGAGGATTTGCCAGTAGTTGATGATGAAATGGATACAATAAAGAAAGAAATGATGGAGATTATTGCTTCTAGTTTTAACACAACTACTCATGATGATGATGATCGAATTCTTGAATTGTCGAGGGATTCCTTAATTGGCACTTCTTCTACATATTTGGAAGAAGATATTGTGCACGGACTTGATGATGACTTGGAGATCATAATTAAAAGATTATTGACAGGACAATCGCGGGATCTTGAAATTGTCACAATAACAGGCATGGGTGGCATTGGCAAGACCACACTCGCTAGAAAAGCATATAATCATCTCGCAATCAGGTATCATCACTTTGACATTCTTGCTTGGGTTACAATATCTCAAGAATTTATCACTTTGACATTCTTGCTTGGGTTACAATATCTCAAGAATTTCGATGTAGAAATGTGTTGTTAGAAGCTTTACGTTGCATTTCAAAGCAAACAGTTAGTTTCAATGCAAAAGATTATGATAACAAGGATGACTCTGACTTAGCAGGCCTAGTGAAGAAAGAGTTAAATGGTAGAAGATACCTTGTTGTTGTTGATGATATTTGGAGTAAGTATGTTTGGGATAGCATAAGAGGAATATTTCCTGATTGCAACAATAGGAGTCGAGTCTTGTTGACTACTAGGGAAACTGAGGTAGCGATTTATGCAACTACTAGTAGCCCTCATAAGATGAACCTCTTGGATTTAGATAACAGTTGGAAGTTACTTCGTGATCAGGTTTTTGGACTAGAACACGATCATCCTCCTGAGTTGGGAGAAATTGGAAAGGAAATAGCAGAAAAATGCCAAGGACTACCCTTTACGATTTCAGTTATTTCTGGACATCTCTCGAAAGTGGACAGGACATTAGAAAGTTGGAAGGATGTTGCCCAAACCTTAAGAGAAGTCCTTGCTATTCATCCAGATAAATGCTTAGGAGTACTCGGTTTGAGTTACCACCACTTGCCTATTCACCTCAAACCTTGTTTTCTTTCTATGGCTTGTTTCCTAGAAGATTTTCAAGTTGATACTCGGAGATTGATCCAATTGTGGATCGCAGAAGGTTTCATAAGGATGTCTGCTAGAAGTCGTAAAAGCTTGGAGGAAGTGGCAGAATATTATTTGGAGGATCTTATTAGCAGGAACTTGATAATGGCAAGAAAAAGGAGATTCAATGGTGAGATAAAAGCATGTGCAATGCATGATCTACTACGTGAATTCTGTTTGATAGAAGCTAAAATGACAAAGTTTATTTATGTTGTGAGAACTGACCAAGAAGTTCTTACTCTTCCAACACAAAAGCATAATGGTGGTCGCTTCAGTTTTCAATCCCCATTTTGTTCAGCTGAAGATTTTTTACCAGATCTATCTACATATTTTGTTCAACACGCTTTGTTCATTTCAGCCATTTCAATCTTCTTAGGGTATTGGTCTTCCCCCATTCTTGTTTTGCATTTCCATTTGACTTTACTAATTTATTTCATTTGAGATATCTTGAAGTTGAAAGGTTTGATTGTCTTCCTGAATCAATCTCAAAGCTTCAGAATTTGTAAACTCTAATTTAGCACGAACAATGTTGGAGCTATATAACCGTACCAGGGACGATTTGGTTGATGAAGAACTTAAGGCATGTGTATCTGGGGTCATCGAGTTATTTACCCAGTCCTAGAATATCAGAACTTGAGATAGGAATATTGCCAAATCTAGAGGAACTTTCTGGTCTATGTTCCTTCAGTTGTACAAATGACATTTTCAAAAGCATTCCCAATCTAAAGAGATTAATGGTTCGTGTATCTTATTCAAAAGAAGATGTTATGACCAAACGCCTTATTGATATGTCCAGCTTGACAAAACTCGAAGCATTGAAGTGTTTCAGAAATGCTTGGGAAGGGATCTCCATCAGGAGGTTCAGTTTCCCAACATCACTTAAAATGTTGACTTTAACCGGTAACTTTCTTTTTTCGTGGGAAGAAATATCAACTCTTGCATTGTTACCGAATCTTGAAAAGCTCAAACTTAAAGAATCGCCAGCTACGGGTGAAGTATGGAGACTGAGTGATGACGACAAGTTCCAAAGTCTCAAGCTTTTGATATTTAGCTATCTACATTTTCAACACTGGGAAGCTAGCAGCGATAGCTTCCCAAATCTAAAACGCCTTGTTCTGAAGAATTGCAGTTTCCTGCGAGAAATTCTAACAGATTTTGGGGAAATTTGTACTTTGGAGTCAATTGAGTTACATTATTGCGGCATTGGTGCTGAGGATTGTGCCAGAAAGATTGAACAAGAACAAGAAGACATGGGAAATAATTCCCTTAAGGTCTACATCCATAGCAGTCGCGGTAAGTTTTAAATCTCTCTAACAAAATTCTTCCATTGTTCACATTATTAGTTACTACTTTTACCCCCTTCAAATTTAGATAATGACATTTTTTTTATATCTTGTATGCAGGGAATTGAAGCTTATTTTGAGGACAATCCTATAAATGCAGAACTTTATAATTTATACTTTGAAAAGTGAAGTCTTTCTTTTATGCTCTAATCATCAGTTGTTAAATATATGTTTTAGGACAAATCAAGTCCTTCCATTCATGATTTAGTATTTTGCAAACGATAACTATTGATGTACTATGATAAGAGAATTTATTTTGTGTTATGTGATGGTTCGAAATGAATAAGGTTTCTATTATGCATTGTCTATGGGTACACTTGAATCTGTTTCCTTTGTTCAACTATAATTTATTTTCATATCATACTATAAATCACTTGTATTTCTTATTTGAGCTCACAATGACTTAATTCCATAATCTACTCTTGAGGTCTATCAAAGATGCAATCAAATACTTCTCCGGAAATTGGATGGTCTAAATATACTTTTTCTATGTTTTTTATGGTTTTCGCCTAAGAGGGGTTCTAAAAAGCACTGGAGTGTCAATTGAGCTGATTTGTAAATCAATTCAGCTAGTTGTTGAGCAAAGCTCAAGGAACAACAACTAGCTGTTGTAACAAGTAGCTGCCAGACCAATATAATATGAGCCTACCAACTCTGGTTGGGTAATATTGGAAGCAATCACTTTTTTCCTTGTGTGTTCCTCTGATTCAACACCGGGATCAAATGGAAGCTGTATGAATATATTCATATGGTTCAATCTGATTCCGTCCAAAATCAAGATGCCACTCCTTTTCCAGAGTGATTCCATCACTTGATGTTCTGCCCAACTCTTTGTAAATAATTATCAGACACCGGCCTCACATAAGGACTTTTGGGTGACATTTGTTACCTCTCACCGGCACATGTAATATTTCATATCTCGGGAGACATTTCATATGTTCAACATCAATGTTAGAAAATAGAATACAATCTTCTCTTTTCAGCATATTTATGTATATATTCTACTTCTCGATATTGTTCAAATTTAGGAGAAAAATTCACATCTTCTAGATTAATTGTTGGAAGAGAGGTTTTTAAATTTACGCATAGATATCAACAATACTTATGTTATGTATTGTATCACTCAGATGGTAAAGTTTGTCTAACATAGGTCATGGTACTATGGTAATGATTACTTAACAATTACGTATCATTGGATAGATAAAATTTGGACAATGCAAAAATCCTATATTTACAAATAACTTTTCAATTTTCACCTGAATTGGCATGTCAACCACTATTAAGGTAAAGCATTATCACAACCTGTATAATCCCCATCCTGAGTATTTATGCCTCAACATTTGAGACTTTGTACAAGTTGGTTTTACCATTTGAGACTTGTTGGGGTGGTTTGACTTGAGCCCCGAGGGGCTCAGGTGAGTTTCGAATAACTTGAACTCAAAATAGCGTTGCACATTTTTGTTGTTAGATGGTGTACATCAATGGCATCACAAACAAACGATCGTGAATGTGTCAACTGATGTACTGTAGCAACGGATTGCCACTTCATCTTCCATTGATTACTGGCTTGAATGCACCGTGCTCTCATTTCTGAAAGAACTAATCTTGTGACATAATATAATGTAAAAGAGTATGTATCAAAATACTCATTAAAACATTCCCTCTATTAATATAATGCATACAAACATGGTAATGTTACCACTGCAGCTGATGATAGATAACATGTCCGGCCCGTGCTATGCCTGAGAATCTTCTAATACAAAACAGAAAAGGTGAACTACCATCTAAAAATAAAGGCAAGCAATAAAGAATCTTATTTCATACACTTGCAAGTATACAAATAAACTCAAAAGTTTCTAAGCAAAAGTTCGCTAACTGTACTAAATAGTTACACATGAAATCAACATCTAAATTATTGTCGAACAGAAACAAGAGCCAACCATGGAACCAAATGTTGATGAAATGACCACAACTGTACTACCATTCCAGATTTGAGGTTATTCCTTTCTACTACTTGCATCCAGTCATTCAATAACACATAACTTGAGCTGTTACTCATATCCCATTTCGCCAAATGAATTTTTGTTTATTCAAGCGAAGGCTCAATTAAGTTGAACTGAATCTTGTTCTTTTTGTTGGACTCAATATCTCTGGTCTCCAACACCATTTTCTGTTGTGATGTCAAGAAATCCTTTCTCTCCACTTGGTTGACGGGGATTGACATATGCATATGCTTATAGCTCAAATCTGTATCATAAAGAACTTTTTGAATTACGAGTTTCACTTGAGAAATCTGAACACCCATTCCTGAAATCTTCTCCTTCAGCTCATCCGGCAAAACTGGAGGATCAATTATTGGCTTAATCTTTCTTCTCTGTATTCCCACTTACTCTGTTTTTCATCGAATAGAGTTTCAGTCTTTGTTCTCTCCATGGAAAGGTCTCCATCAAATGTTTCGATTGTTTTACGTTTAAGAGAGATTCGAAACATCAGACCCTTTTTCTGTGACGTTGATTTAGACTGCATAACAGTAGGAGGGTTCTTTCTTCTGAAAAATCTGCTTCTTTTAGCCTTGGGCAGAAGATAGTAGTAGTGATCAACGGAATGTTCACACATAAATGGATTCTTTCTAAAAGCTTCATCTTTTTCAACATCTACACATTCAAAATCAGTAATGCAGGACTCCTCTTTCGACCCACCACCATCATCGTCTTCCATTAGCATTCCCATGGAAAAAAACAAGAAAATTTTCAAGAAACAGAGAGAGATCAACTGTTAAAAAACAATGGGTTTGATGAATGTAATAAAGAAGAAGAATTGTTGATAAAGAGGGTGAAGTTCCAATCAATTTGTTTAAGAAAGAGGGGATTCTTGATTTATTAACGTTGGGGAGTTCTTGATTTCTTGAACGTGCTAAATTGACACGCTGGTTAACGAGTTTCTAAATTTGTATCATTTGTTCTGCTATGACCAATTTTCTAGTCAAAGGCTTATAACCTAATTTGGGAAGTATTGGAATTTATTCCTATTTGGAGTTGGTTTTGATTTTTGGAAAAAAACATTACTCCATTTGATGGTTTGAGAAAATTATTTAATTGTTCATTAATATTTGTCTTTGAAAGACATTAGTATTTCAACAAGAGAAAAGAAAGAAGAAAACGTTTTTTTTTTTTTTTGTTGTAATCTTTTTCTCCAACCAGCAACTTTCAGATCAGTTTTCCAATTCGTTAATCGTTGGATCGGGCTGAAATTTTTACGGAGTATTCCTATACTTCGTGTTTGATTTGAACAGAGGAGATAAGATTTGGAGGTCAGCAGGATCCAATTTCAGGTTTTGAACAACAACTGAATTTGTGTGTTTCTTTTTATTTATCTTTGTTGGTGTAGCTATTGCTTCTTTGTATTTGACAATTGTTTTGTAGCCATTTATGAGAATATTTATAGCCCTATTATGGTTATAGTGAAGCAATTTGAATATGGGCGATCACGTGATTGTTGCCTTCGGTTTGAAGGGTTTTTCCACGTTCTTTATTTTCGAGTTTATGTCTTTCCATCGCATCATCATTCACTTTTAACTTAAATCTTCCAAAATGATATGCTTATCTTCTGATACGTCATCGGTATCATTTTAGGTAAGGTAACATTATTTGATGGGATACAATTTTTTTTAAAAAAAAATATGTTATTTGTAATCTTAAAATATGTCATGACATTTTATAACTTTTAAAATAGTGGACAAATAAAAGTGAATAAAATGAATATATCACTAAGAATAAATTTAAAGTTTAAAATTAAATTATTTTTAAATATAGAATTTTGTCATTCTTATTTAAGCATAATAAACAAAATATCCCTATCTTCCAACCCCTATCACATCTCTAAAATTACTATTAAGTTATGTTGTCCTTTGGTAGCTGCTGGACTTGTTAGGGTTTTTTCCTGATTTTCTTACCTTATTTAAAATTTATTTTTTTATTGAAGGAAAATCAATGTATTACCATAAATGCTATAACTTTTCCTGTGAGGAAAATATAATTTTCTTCCATATTTGATTTATTCTTTCCTTAGAGGAAAAGTTTGGAGATCTATAAATTGAAGATTCATATTCTCATTACATAACACAATAGAATCCACAATATAGTCGTTTAAAGAGTTTTGTTTATGAGGAGACTTTTCTCTCTCTTTTATAATAGTTTTTTCATATAATAATATTATGTTTTTAGTATAAGTATTGTCATCTATTTATCACTAATATATTTGCAATTGTAAGCTTCGGCATGACACCATAATTACTTTCAAACCCAACAGGACTCAATTTTGTTAATATGACATTGTGGACAAGGGCGTATCTAAGGAAGATTTTTCCAATTTACGTGAACTCATACTCCCTCTCTAGATCAAATATATTAGTGTTATATTTATTTATTTTAGAAAAACTTAAATATAGATGTCTGAACTTACACACAAAGTATAATATAACGCGATGATGAGTCGGTGCACCTCTCTAAGTGAGGTTAGAAATTTAGGAGTCATTTGGTTACTGGTTAGAGTTATGCAGGTATTAGTTATGTAGGGTTTAGTTATGCACGTATTAGTTATGCAGGTATTAGTTATGCAAGTATTAGTTATGCAGGGTTTAGTTATGCAGGTATTAGTTATGCAGGGTTTAGTTATGCGGGTATTAGTTATGTAGGGTTTAGTTATGCATATATTATTTAGTTATGTAGAGATCACAATACATAAATTATTAACTATTAAATATTGAATTTGTTGTAAATTAATATATATCATTTACAAATAAATAAGTAAGCAAATAGTATAGTATAAATTCTCCCTCTTTTTGAATAAAAAGTAAAGAAAAAAATTCTCCCTCTATACTTAACTAGTTAACCAAACCGCGCTTTGCGCGGTCATATTTTTCTATATTAATTGATACAAAAAAAAATTAAGAAATTACAATACTAATATATATATATATATATATATATATATATATATATATATATATATATATATATATATATATATATATATATATATATATATATATATATATATATATATATATATATATATATATATATATATATGAAAAAGTCAAACAGAAAATAACAATAAAAGAAAAAAAACAATAGAATTAAATTAGTTTCAAGAAAAATAAGAAGAGAATTATATTTTTTTTCTTGGAACAATACAAAGACATATTTTTTATGCACCAATTTTATATATGTTGTTATCTCATTTTTGGGTGTTTTAAATTATTTATGTTATTTCACGAATAATTTCCATTATATAATACTATTTACGTTTATATATTTATTTAACTATATAAATTTAGAGTTCATGAAATTTTTCTTGCTTATATATAATTTAAATTTTTCACAATTATTACTTTAAAATATGAGCATATTAATTTGTTTAATTGATAAAATCAATAGTCTCAACTTTTTGTGATATATCTACACAAAACTTTCATATGAAAGTCATAGAAATTAATATTTCGTAAAAAATTTACATTAAAAATTAGAAATAAAAGATACACAAGAGAGCTCAAATATCACTTTTGTATAGAAATTGATTAAATTATGTAATCCAAACCCTACATAAAGATGAAGAAGTTAAAAGTGAATATCAATGATTTCATATATCAATATGATGAGTTTTGATTTTCAATAAAGAATATGAAAAATTTGGACAATAAATGATAATAATTGTGACTTTTATTCTTATAAATTAATAAAATAAAAAAAAAAGGGAAAAAAATTATCTTTTTTGGCTAGTGCAATATTTTTTTACCGTCAACTTTAATCATGGGTTCATCATGAAACGTAATAAATATAAATGGATGTTAGAATCTTTTTTTAGAGAGTTACACCTTTCCATTTTTAAAATTTATTTAGTGAGCAATTATCTTATTCTTTAATTGACTAATTATGTAAATATATTTTAGATTATTGAAAATTAGATAAAAAGAGAAATCTCATAATTAGGAGAGTTAAAGGGATGGTTTAATTTTTTTTCAAGCTATTTGAAATGATATTTCATTAGACTACTCTATTTTAATAAATTTTCATTCGTTAAGGAGAAAATGAAAGATTTGAGTGATAAATATTTTTGCCTTTAAATTTACAATAAATAATAGGAATAAGTGGAGTAGTAAAATTTGAGGTATTTAAATTCTTATAATAAATAATAGAAATTAATGAAGAGAATAGTAATTGACACATTTTTTTAATTAATAGTAATTATAAATAGAAATATAGTAAAAAATTACAACAATAAAAAAAGAAAAAAAAATAAATAAGGATCATTGGCCAAAGAGAAGTGTCAAATCATTTTTTTAATATTTTAGCTTTATATAATGTGTGTGTGTGTGTGCGCGCGCGCGCGCGTATATATATATATATATATTCATTCATCTTGGAGAATGAAAGGTTGGAGTTAAATATTTAGGCCTTTAAATTTACAATAAAGAATAAGAATAAGTAGAATAATAAATTTTGAGACATTTAAGTTTTTACAATATATAATAGAAATAAATGGAGAGAGTAATAATTGACATTTTTTTAATAATAATAATAATAAATTAAAATATAGTGAAATTTATCAAAAAAAAAAATTAAAATAGGATCTTTGTCTTTTTTTTTTTTTTTTTTTTTGAAAATGAAAGTATTGCATATAATGTTTATAGTTTCTTTATTTTTTAATTAGAATTATACAAATACTCAAGTTTGTTGTTAATTTTTTTAATTCATTGCTTGGATAACGTTTTTTTTCTTTTTGTAAGTTATCAAATTTCCGCTCTTTGAAATGCTTCTAATCTTAGTGTCGTATTTAGTAATGCACTTCGGCATACAAATAAACAGTAACATCGAGTACATAATGTTCGTTTTAGAATGTTGCAAAAAATTATCATAATAAAAATTCAGAAGAACTAATCATAATTTAACCTGATGAATTATGTATGTACAATTATAGTCGTATAAAAGAAAAAGAAAAAAAATCTTTATATTTTAAGTTCTTCAATAAAGTACATGAATGAAATATAGAGAATATGAAAGAAAAACTAATAAGATCAAATTACTATAATAATAATGTTACTGTAAGACTCTACATTATCTTCTTCCAAAATTCACAATTTTCTCTACTTTTGTATCTTCCTCAACTTTCTTCTTCACCCTACAAGCACAAATAGTATATTAGTTACTTCATGATTTTATTTGGAGTGAGTTTATTCAATTTAGTTTCAAAGATTAGTTAAACTGACTGAACAAAATAAATAACATCACATAAATTATTAAAGTAAAAAATATAATTTAAAAAATTAAAAGAAGCATTTTTACTCATAGATTCTTTATGACTTTGTTGAAAGCAACCATATGATGTGATGATTAGCATTTCTTCCTCACCCTAATGTATGATATGGTGATGGAGAAGTGAAAGAATAACTTAGAATGAAATTTTTCTTGCTACAAAATATGAATTTATATAGAAAAAGAGGAGGAATTCCATAAGGTGTCATAAACTAATAAATTTAATTTTGGCGGTTATAAAGATTAGAAAAAAAAAAAAGAGTTATGAATATTATTAAGATTATAAGTTGAAGAGGTGTGAGTTATTGGTAGTTATTTCTTATTTTATTAAAGATATATTATAGTGATAGGTGAAAAGTTGAGTAATTGAATGTAAAGACTTTTTGAGATATTAAAAATAAAATAATTAAATAATGAAGGAAAAAATGGTAAAAAAAATAAAAATAAACAAGACAAATATGAATCAAGGTCATAGAAAAGTGTCACATCACTTTCTCTGTTTCTCCTTTATATATATATAGTGTAAAACCTCTATAAATGCATATGTTTGGGACCCAAAAAAATATTCATTTATCGAGATTATTAGTTTATCGATAAATGCATAAAATATTTATTTATCGATAAATAAATATTTATTATTTTAGAGAGTATCTTGCAGTATGTGCCATAAGAAAGAAAAAAAAAATATTTGAATTAAGAATTTCAAAAGTTTAAATCTAGGAAACTAAAAAGTGTAGTCTTTGCATATTTATTATTTAAATCTAGAAAGGATAAACGAATTTAGTGAAGTTTAATGTTTCTAATTGTATTCATGTATATAGAATATGAAGAGATTTCTAATTTCAAACTATTTGATACAACACGAACAAAATACTCCGAAAATTGTGTTCGCTCTTCAAAAAGTTAAGGATGAGATTAATTTTGGTTTTGGTGGGAAGAAAAAACAATCAACTATAGAATCATATTTTAAAAAGAAATAGTTATTGGTCTAGTATTATTGACTGATTAAATATATATAAATTCTTGATGTATTCTAGTAATTATTACTTTATATTTTTTTAGGCCTTTAATACTTTATTTTTAATTATTATCTAATGCATTTAGCGAGAATATTACTTTAATATAACTGGTCCAAGTCGAGACCGGAGAAAAATATTCATTTAGCGAGATTATTACTTTATCGAATATTACTTTATCGAGGTTTTACTGTATATATATATTGTATATATAGAGAGAGAGAGAGAAGATTGGAACTGCTACTTTTTTCATTTTGTTATTTTATTTATGCTTATAACTTATAAAAATAAGATACGACTAATATATTTCAAGTACATTATAATATCCTATTTTATAAAATGTAAATATTCTATCAATATGTTGTATATATTGTTTATACGGCTTTAATATACCAAATATATGAATTATGTATAAATTCACATCCTAAACAAAATAATAATACATGTTAATTAAATAAGTGGAATACATTTAATAATATATAACGTTAATATATACAATTCAATTTGTAATATTAATAAAATATTGCATTTGGATTTCAAATGAAAACAGAAAAAAAAAAAGTTGTTCGTGTATTAAAAAAAGTTAGGAAAATAGTATAGTTAGGTAAAGTTTTCAATAAAAAAAAATTAAAAATAAATCAATAGGGGTATATGTGTAATTTACTATTTTAATACATGTATAGCTAATACATGCATAACTTATTCCACCTTCTACCCTGCATAATTTATACATAGATTCCCTCATAAGTTATGGTGACATTAATTATGTAGGATTACAAAAAACACAACCAAACATTGTATAAAATTATTACATGAATAACTTTTATACAACATTTAGAATTCTACCATCCAAACATGGTATAAGTTATGTTGACTTTTCCACCTAATACAAAACTTCTACCAAACATAGTAAAACTAATGCAACTTTTTATACATAAATAAAATGCAACTTATACAGTAATCAAACTGCCACTTAAATCTTATAACCCTAGAACTCTTAACGACTAAATTTTTAGATGTAGGGCATGAGGACGGACTAGTCCAACACTATGATTAACCTTACATACCTAGAAGAACAATGTTCTTGAAGAAACTTGAAGGAAAATCTTGGAAGATGAACCCTAGCCTTAGGGGCCGTTTGGTTAAAAATTAGAGTTATGCAGATATTAGTTATGTAGGTAGTAATTATGCAAGTATTAGTTATGTAGGTATTAGTTATGCATATATTAGTTATGTAGGTATTAGTTATGCAGATATTGGTTATGTAGGTATTAGTTATACAGGTATTAATTATGTAGGTATTAATTATACAAATATTAATTATGTAGGTATTATTTATGTAGGATTTAGTTATGTAGAAATTATAATACATATATTATTACTATTGATTGTTTACTTTATTGTAAATTAATATACGTTTTTTTTAAAATAGAAAATTATAAAGCTTGTATCTAAGATAAAATGCAACAGGCCCTTGTGGGTGTGGTGGGGGCTAGGGGGGCAGAAATCTATAGTGTGATGCGTAGAAATAATAAAATGGAACAGTTCGGGTCGGCGTCGGGGGAAAACAGTTCTGGGTTTGTTTGTGTGTGCGACGTGGGTGGGCGGGGGGGGGGGGTGGGGGGGGGGGGCGGGCGGCGGCGGCAATGACGAAACTAAAAAAAATTTGAGTTACGCCAGTCCTTTCTTTTTTAAAAAAAATTACTCAGTAATCTTGTGAATTAATATTAATATACATTATTATTTAGAAATAAATAATTAAGTAAACAAATTAAGGGTAAATATGTAATTTTATTATTTTAATCCATGTATAACTAACACCCTCATAACTTATACATTGATTTCCTCATAAGTTGTGTGAGTATTAGCTATGTAGAATTACAAAAATGCAACCCAACACCACATAAATCAATAGATGAATAGTATTTATACAACATTTGGAGACACACCAACCAAACATTGTATAAAATTTATACATGAATAATTTTGATTCTATTTACAAACCAAACATGGTATAAAATTAATACTTGAATAACCAAATTATTCATGTATTAACTTTGCCCTTATTCAGTAAACAAAAGGCCCCTTAGTGTTTCTTGAAGTTTTTGAACGTAGGAATTTAGGAGTGAACGAGAGCATTTGGATTATAAAAACTGATTTTCTACACGTTTAGGCTAATTTAGGTGACCTTCTAAAGGTTTTTAGGACAAAAATACCCTTAAAAATAAATAAATAGAGCTGAAAGTCAGAATTTTATTTCAGCGGACAATGAGGTTTGTAGTCACTCTGTAATGCGGAGCCATCGCGTAGCTTCTTCCAGGTTAGAGCGTCTCTAGTAAATTGGTCATAACGTTTTACTCATAAGTCGGATTGAGGCAAGCTTGGTGGCAGTGGAAAGAGGACTCGTAGACCTTGATTTAATAGTTCATGAGTCATCTAATTCATTATGAGCTGAGATATATGATCATTTGAAGTTGACCTAAGTATAATCTTATATTGAAACTCAATCAGTAAGAAAGCTTCTTTCAACTCAGGAGATTCTAGTGACCTTAATTGATATCCAAAATCATTCCACATTAAAGAATTGACCTTAGCACCTAAGAAAAATTAAGAATCACTCGACACGACCTTATGGATAAATAAAGAACAGTTCGGATCTGAACTTAGAATTTTTTGGGGTGTAACAGTGAACCTCTTTGTATTCCGAGTGAATTGGGTGAGGTTATTTCTCTCTATATTTTGTACTTTCATATTTATATAGTGGATTACTCATTTCTTTTGTGGATGTCGGTTGATTGACCGAACCACATTAAATATTTGTGTCTTTTGGTATATTTTTCGTTTGTCTTCTTACTTGTGGTATTTTGAGGTTTGCTTTGTTAGCTTCTGCATGATACCTAATTTATTTCGGTCCTAACAAGTCTCCCCCTAATCAAAACTCTCAAACCCCTAGGGCTACATTGTGAATGTTGATTAAGTTAGAAGGAACGAACCTCTATTTATAGAGTCATAAACTTTTTCCTACAAGAAAAGGACTAGCCAAATAGGGAGACTTTATGTTTTCTTTTTAGGAAAAGGAAAACGTATTTATGGTAAGAAACTCAAAGCAAATACCCAACATTGGCTTTTCCTTCCGAACAATGTCCAAAGCCACACAATCTAATTTAATCAAGTAATCACAATAAGATTTCGGAAATAACAATACTCAATTCATACTATTTGAAAAATGGGTCAATCAACTCCAAAACCGAATTCCAAAAATGAGTTTTAATGTTAAAATTTATAAATAATCAAAGG
The DNA here is from genome assembly GCA_035578085.1 of Solanum pinnatisectum. Taxonomy (NCBI): domain Eukaryota; kingdom Viridiplantae; phylum Streptophyta; class Magnoliopsida; order Solanales; family Solanaceae; genus Solanum; species Solanum pinnatisectum. The sequence continues at coordinate 13,735,763 of CM069077.1, forward strand.
AAAATGAAGTTTTAGAATTACAAAAGTTTGCCCAAAAGATTTAGCACAAGAATCTGTTCAAAATCGCCTCCAAGATTTTACCAAGCTTAAAAATGGAAAAAGGAGCTAAATCCCAAAAGTTTGCAGGTCGAAAACCCCCTCTGATATCGCTTTTGCGACCATGGTTTCGCTTAAAGCGAACCCCGCAAAAGTTGGGCTCTTCACTTTCGCGAACTAGGGTTCGCTCTCACAAACATTGCGATCGAGACCCATGGTTCGCTTAAGCGAACCCCGCCTGACAGAGACCCTTCGCTTTCGCGACCACGGTCTCGCTTTCGCGAACATCGTGATCGCGAGGCACCCTATGCGAAAGCAAAGCACACCAGCTTCAAAAAAGCTAGTCAACTCTCCAAAACATCGAAAGGACCCTCAAAATTCGTTCGAAACACCGTACACACAAACTATATATGCAAAATGATTATACTCGACGTTCCAAACTCAATGGAATCGTCAAAACATGAATTTGAGGTCTCCTTGATCCGAAACTCGTGAAGGTCACAAGAAACTAACATAGCGCCTAAAAAGGTCAAAACAAGCTCGGGACCTCTGAAAATTCAACCAAAACCCCACCTAGGCCTAAAATCATTCCACAAATCCAATGGAACTCTCGAAATTCCGATCCAAGCATCCAGACCCCAAATGTTGACAAAAGTCAATCCTAAGGCTAAATTTCCACAATTTTCCAATTTGGGACCTCGAATCCTCAAAGAGACTTTGAATTTGAAACCATCAACTATCTTAGACTAGCTCTACATTCATGACTGATGGAATTGACAGAAACTCATTCCAACACTCGAAACTACAAAAAATATCGAAAACCACTTTTTAACAACTTCAGTCTTTCAAACTCAAAACTTACAAAATCCTTAACTTTTAACTCAAAGTTTGAAACCAACTTTTAAAATTCAAACATGAAAGACTCGGGATCAAGATCGGAAAGGACAAAACGATAATTTTACGACACTTTCTAAAAATGACCAACTGGGTCATTACAATGGTTAATTACACTAACTCAAATTTGAATACAGTCTTCGTACATAACTAAGTACATTAAAAGACAAATTAAAATTATTAATCTAGCCTCTAGGTAACAAATCAATGTTATTAAATAAAATATAGTTTACACTGACAAGCACTCATTATTCCCGATTTTCCTCTGCTTCATGCACTCTTTCCTTCTTACTACATTTCCAAAAATTATTTTTTCAATTTTATAACCCAATCAAATAATGTTACCTTACCTAAAACGGAAAACGGTCAAGTATAAGATGATAAGCATATAATTTTGGAAGATTTAAGTTAAAAAGTGAATCATATTTAGAAACTTATTTAGCAGCGTGTTAATTTAGCGCGTCCAAGAAAATCAAGAACTCCCCAACGTTAACAAATTAGGAATCCCCTCTTTCTTAAACCAATTTGATTGGACAACAATATAAACCCTCTTTATCAACAATAAAAACACTCTCTCAATTACATTCATCAAAGCTGTTGCATTCTAACAGTTGATCTCTCTCTGTTTCTTGAAAATTTTCTTCTTTTTTCCATGGGAATACTAATGGAAGACAATGTTGGTAGTGGGTCGAAAGAGGATTCCTGCATTACTGATTTCGAATGTGTAGATGTTGAAGAGTATGAAAAAGATGAAGCTTTTAGAAAGAATCCGTTTATGTGTGAACATTCTGTTGATCACTACTACTATCTTCTCCCAAGGACTCAAAGAAGCAAACTTTTCAGAAGAAAGAAACCTCCTACTGTTATTCCGTCTCAATCAATGTCACAGAAAAAGGGTTTGAAGATTCGAATCTCTCTTAAACGCAAAACAATCGAAGCAGTTGATGAAGACCTTTCCATGGAGAAAAAGAAGACTGAAACTCTGTTGGATGAAAAACAGAGTAAATTGGAAGATAGAGAGAAAAAGAGAAGAAAGATTAAGCCAATAATTGATCCTCCAGTTTTGCCAGATGAGTTGAAGGAGAAGATTTCAGGAATGGGTGTTGAGATTTCTCAAGTGAAATTCGTAATTCAGAAAGCTCTTTATGATACAGATTTGAGTTATCAGCAAATGCGTCTGTCAATCCCCCTCAACCAAGTGGTGAGTAAGGATTTCTTGACACCACAACAGAAAATGGTGTTGGAGACAAGAGACATTGAATCCAACAAAAAGAACAAGATTCAGTTCAACTTGATTGAGCCTTCCCTTGAACAAACAAAAATTCATTTGGCAAAATGGGACATGAACAAAAGCTCAAATTATGTGTTATTGAATGACTGGATGCAAATAGCAGAAAGGAACAAGCTCAAGTCTGGATTGGTAGTGCAGTTGTGGTCATTTCATCAAGATTTGATTCCATGGTTGACTCTTGTTTTGGTTCCACAATAATTTACATGTTAATTTCACTTTGTAACTATTTAGGTGCAGTTGGTCAAATTTGGTTTAGAATTAGTAATTTTTTTGTTTTGACAGGAATCTTTTTAGTTTATTTTGTATACTTGGAAGTGTATGAAATATAGCTTTTTTGAAATAAGATTCTTTATTGCCTGTACTTTTAGTTGGTAGCTCACCTTTTCTATTTTGTACTCTAAACCAGAAAGATGATGCTTGGGCATAGCACGGTCCGACATGTTATCTATCGTTAGTTAGTAAAATTACCACCATTACTTGTTTTGAACTGGGCCATCCATATCATTTGTCAATACTGATTACCTTAAAACTGCTCTCCTGGTTACCGGTTCCTTCTTCCAAGGTTGTCCTTGTTGCACCTGATGTTGTTTTCATCCCAAGGAAACCAAGAAATGCAAAAGCACCAAACGACAATGACATATCCTTTTGAGTTTTGAAGTGATGTAGTCTCATAACATCACCTTGCTCAACAAAATGAAATGACATACAAGCTCCAATTTGCGCCAACATAAGAAACAAATTCTGGTTTTTCACAGTTGACTTAGCTTGTTGACTGGATACTTTTTATCTACTATACTAACTTATTTTTCATCAGTTCCTCCAATAGTTTCATTGTGACATCTATACCACCCACATAAGATGATGATGGTCTCAACATCAACGAAAGTCTGGCGTGGCTTAAAATCATGCCCAAAAGGAGTAGTTAATTGAAATAACAACCGTAGCTTTTGAAGTTGGTTCTCTGAGAGAAGAACGTTGTTCTTCTCGGCCCAAGAAAAACTCTTTTGAGCTTCCACACTACCAAGATCAATGTAAAAAATAACATCTATAACTTCACTAAATCCTATATATATGGGTACTTCTATGCGTCCTCTAGTAGCGTACATGTTTTCACCCTCAGCATTGTGTAGGGCACTCTCAAAAGTAAAAATGTAACTGTCCACACCAATATTATCGGGCAATGCATCTAAGAAATACACATCATTTTCAGGATCAAATTTGAGATCCTGAACACTGATAGAAACATCCTTTGTACTAGAACTGAAGATCTGCTTGCTATGCCCCATTGCTTTCAAAATCTTATGTTCACTGAATCAATAAACATTGGTCAGAGACTTGAGAATAGCATTGAAGGTAGCACCCATCAAGGAATTTCCACTTGTAAAAACATTCAAAACTTTCAAGAACAAGTCCAAATTAAGCTCAATGCTTCTCGATGTATTGAACTGTTTCCTAGTGTTCCATCCTTGACTCGCATACATACAGAAATCTGGCAACTTAGTGTAATAGCCAAGACGAACTGATCCAAAAACATTACACAGTAGACCCTCAAAATACATCATCCCCTTCTTTCTACCATCCTCAAAAGATGATATGGTCTGCAACATAACATAATAGCTACAAAAACAGAGATCATAACTATTTGTTATATCCCATATTACAGTTATATCCTCTCACAATAACAATATTCAAGCAAATTATCCATGTTCACCATCCTTGTAGTAAACATTCACAAGTGTCAAGGTTACTTTCCCTGTATCAAGTAAATTATCCAGTTTCACAAGTAGTATTCCCCTGTCCACCAGCAAATTAACCAAATGTATGAACTAGCACCATACATTTCATTAAAGATTTCTCCCAAACTTTGATCCTTAGCTACAACTTCTTTTTGACTTGCCATAAATCACGAACTAACATGTGGCGGACCGACTTACTTGTCACATTGCTATTGAAGCTCATGCAAGTATTACATTAAATCTTTTGTCATGGATTCATCAATAGCACTAGATTTATCCTCTCTCGTTCTGGTTGACCAAAATTCAGTTGGCCTCGAAGTTTTGTTCTTTTTAGGAAATTCAAAGAGCAGTCAATACTGCCAAAACAGTCCGGAGGACTTTTATCAAACGCCTGGACTTCATTTTCTTCATATTTTTGTTATAAATGGACAATGAAGAAAATAATGATTCTGCTATCAAACATCACTATATGCAATTAATATTTAGTTAATTAAACATACAGAGTTTATTAATAATTCTCGAAAATTATACTATTATTAACCATGTATATGTTTATGTTGTTAAAAATATACATCTAAATCTTGGAATTGTTTAGACCATATTTGAGTTGGTTGCAATCCAAAAGAAATTGGTCTGCAATGTATAAATAATGTATACAATATCGATACATTATATATATATATATATATATATATATATATAGTTTTTTTTTTTTTTTTTTTTTTTATTATTATTATTATTATTATTATTATTATTATTATTATTATTATTTTAAATTTTAAAAATCATTTCCGAAAATCCAAAATCTACTACTAAAAACTTGTTTTGTCGATCAAAATATAGCTAATGATAATTTTTGTTACATGATTATACATTATTTATACAATATCAGTATTGACATATTACATATATAAATGACCACTTTGATGAACTCTTTTTTTATGGTACCAATTAACCTTATCTACTTTTGTGAAATTTTAAAATCGAATTCCAAAAATTCAAAATCTACTGAAAACTTGTTTTTGGATCAAAATATAATTATTGATTTCTTTTTAAATTATTAAACTTAGGGATGATGCATAAATACCCATGAACTATGACCGAAATCTCAACAATACACCTTAACTTAATTAGGATTCTATTACCCCTAAACTTTAAAATGAAATAACTACACCCTAAAAGCTAACGTGACACATAGGATTGAAGACAAGTTGGTTACTTTATAATTAGTTAGTACACATAATTATTGATGTTAAAACTCATATATATTTTAATTATTTTTATTTCTTTCTATGTAAAATGTTTATTTTAATTTCTTCCTCACTTTAAACTTTTTGTTTTTTTTTTCTTTCATTAATTTTTATCTTTTCACTTTTAATTATTTTTAAAAAAAGTATGTGTATTTTAAAAATATATATATATAATTAAAAAGTATCCTTTAATTTTAACGTTTTAATTTTTTTATGTTTTATTTGATTTTCTTCACTTATTTTGATATCCATTCTAAATTAACTTATTTTAAATACGAGGCATTTGGAATTAAATTTGAAATCAAATAAAAAGAAAAGACAAATAAATAACAAAGTAAATAAAATCAATAAAAAATAAAAGAGAAAAAACAATGAATGAAGGAAAAAAAATTAAAAATTTAAATAAAAGGTAAAAAAAATTCATAAAAATATGCTTAATTTAAATACAAAATAAAGAAAATAAGAAGATTTAAAAAAATAAAAAAATATTTACTGATGAGACAGACACGTGTGTACAAACACAACGAACTTATCTGGTTGAAGGTGTCACGTCAGCACAAAAGGTGCATAAAAATATGGGAAAATGAGTTCAGAAGGGGGGGGGGGGGGAGGGTAATATGACCCTAATTAAGATAAGATCTTAGATGAGATCTCGATCATAATTTTAAGGGTACTTATACATAGAGCAGTCAAAATGGGCTTAGCCCATTGGGCTGGGCCAATCCAAACCATTATTGGGGTAGGGTTGAGGTAGAATTTTTCAAGTCATTTAAAACTAGGACTCATAAGTCCTTGCCCCTTGAGGTATGACCGGGGCTGGGTTGAGGTCGATCCATGGGCCAAAACTATTTATTTAAGGATAGCTTACAGAAATCTCACTAGTGTATGAGCTAATTACTTAGATGTGCGTTATGTAATATTTCGAATCTTATTAAATTTTGGTGCATTTAGATACATGTATCTTGGGATACGTGGATTCAAAATTATGTGTAATTTGTATTAGATACAATCTATCCAAATGGATTCGCATGTATCTAGGATACATAGATAAATCTCGTGCCCTCACCTCCCTCATATCTGCCACTCTCTTATCTCGCTGTCCAAATGGATTCACCACTCTCTTATCTCTCTATCCAAATGGATTCACCATTCTCTTATCTCGGTTGCGCATCTGGGATATATCACACCAGATACACGTATCTAGCAGCTTAGATACATGCTAATTACACTAGATTTTTTGCTAGTTTATTGAAACAATGCCATTGTTTGTCATATTTAGTTTGAAATCTTTTCATTTTCTTGATGTTATAGAATTTTAAGTTTGAAAAGAAAAAAAAGGAAAAAAATAAAGGGCTAGCCCGCCCCAGCCCACAACCCTTTCTAGGATTGGGTCGGGTTGAGCATTTTCAAGCCCTTCCAAATGAAGGGTTGGCCCACCCTAGCCCATCAAATTTCCTAGCTCGCGAGACTTGGGTCGGATGGGGTTGGGTTTCCCTTTTTGACAACTCTACTTATACATTATCCCTAAAACTTACTCCAAACTTTTATATTTCATAAAAAAAATGATTTATCTGTTTATATTCCCAAGTAATTCTTAGTTATCCTTTTGGTCATCTAACATGAAAATATCATGTAAAGATTGTCCGTGAAATGTAAAAAAATTATATTAAAGAATAGTTAGTTACTATCGTTGCTATTATTTACTTTTTCACTGGTGAATCTTCGTAACTAATTATAATTTGACAAATTTTAGTAACTAGTAATTGTGATATTAGTATTTTTTTTTTTAATTAAAATATCATGTTGTGATTTTAGATAATGTATTATTTAGTTCACTACAAAAATGATAATTTTATTTCAAACTTATGAATATTTTTGCTAGTTTTTAGAACTTGATATAAGCCATGTTTTTATGTTTTTTTTTTTAAAAAAAAGAAGTGAAATTTACTGTGGGAATTAGTTAGTGCTGAAATTATGTATTCTATTATTTATACTTCAAAGATGACATAAAATTAATTCATATACATGGTGGAATAACTAATCTCATAAAACACCTCACAATCTACGAGATAACATTATTTATTCCATCCCTTAAACCACACAACTCATTATATCATAACTATGATTGATGTTTTTTCACATACTTTTATATACATTGTTAGATGTAGGATTAGGGTGCGCATCGATGGGTTATGTTCAATATTATATATTACCGATTTTCAATGTGTGAACACATTAAATTGATAATCAAACCAATTAGATATTTATTATTAGTTTTGACCTCTTAATGGTCTGATTTTCAATTTAATCGATAAGAAAAATACTCATAGAATTGTATATACACAATTTTAATAAAATAAAAATAATAGCACGAATGGAAGTGCAACACAAATTTCTATAGTAATCAATTTTGTTTAAGACAAAATTGTTAAAATTTGTTCTAAAGACTCATACAATAAATTGTGGAAACAACATTAATTGTTCGTCTTTATCACAATCAAATATAAAATTGAGAATATAGAAGGTAACACTAATTTGTGGAGAGAAGAAAAAAGGTATCGCAATAGAAAAGCTAGTTTGTTTTGCTTACGACTGAAGTAATATTAATTCAGAAAATAGAATTGATAAAATGTTAAACTCACTATTATATAATTAGAAGTAAAATAATAATTTAATATAATCTTATTGAGTTATCGAAAATCAAATTGGTAATCTAATAAAAACATTTACAAAACTGTTTAAAATCCGTTAACCTAATAATCCAATTTACATAAATCAATTGTGTTTCTAAAAAGGAAAAATTATATAAATACACAACTTATTTTATTATAATTTCTAAAATTCCTTATAGTTTTAAAAAATTACAAAAATCTTCCTCGGATACATCTTTATCCTCTCTCGGATATATCCTATTAAGGAGTAATGTATTATTCGAAATTTGTGAGCTATGTATTCACAGATTTATGATGTATCCGAAATTTTATAAATAATTTTTATAATTTGAAAAAATATAGGGATCAGATGTAATTAATTGTAATTTTTACTTATAAAAATGCAAAAGCCAACAAAATATACGGAGTATTGGTCCAGGTCTGCGTCTCAACTTGTCGGGTTAAGCGACATCTCATTCCAATCAAAAGCCCCTATAAAAGCCCTAACCGGCCGGAGGGAACCGATCTCCTTTCTTCTCCGGCGATTACCCGTTCAAAATATCTACGTCGTCGATCACCATCCCTGAACGTAACACCTCTTCTCCTGTGCTAAATTTCGACCGATAGGTTTTCAGCAAGTCCGCCTTGGGAACAGGTAAATTCGACCGTTGTATTCGAATTGAAATGGTGACTAGGTAGTCAAAGTCGACTCGTTGGAATTCTGAAATGACCTGACAGTTTATTTCTTAACTGTGTTCTATTTTGTACTAATTTCGAGTTCATTTGTTTGTGGTAATGCAGAGCCGAAGCTGGCAAAAAGAGAAAACAAAAACAAGCTTTCATTATTTGTCTGGATAATGAGTTGACGTGATAATGAGTAGACTCTCATTTAGGCCACGTCCACTTGACATTCACAAGAAGTTACCTATTGTTAAGTCTGTAAAGGATTTTGAAGATGATGATTCACAGTCCAATACCCGCAATCAAATCATTCGTCTCGCTGCCGAAGCGGCAGATATTGAGGTTTGCTGAAATCAAGTTTGATAATCTACTGCATTCTTGTTCCTATTTGATTGTTAATGTTGCATGGTTTGATATGTGTATGTTAGCGTTAGTAGAACACGAAGCTCTAGAGAAATATATTTGAGTATGCAGATGAAATGACTGTTTATGTCTTCATTTTCTTCCTCAATATTGAGAAAGATCATGCAGACATTTAGCTATTAACAAGATGCAAAAAATGAGCGTTGGGTTCTGCATACGTTCTGTGCAATTTTTAGCCTAGTGGTAAGTGATCTCTATTTGCTGATAATTTACTGTCAATAACCATAATAATTCAATGTTTTTGGATTTGGCACCATGAATAACTTCTTAACTAAAGTGTATGTACGGATGTAATTTACATGTTTTGGTTAAACAAAGGGGAATTAATTTTCTTGAGAATCGCCTATGCAGAGTGTTGGGCAATGTCTTTTTGGTATTTTGTTTTCCCTATTATTGGAAGTATAATGCATACCCTGCAACTCAGTTTCTTTGTCTTGAACTAAAGTCAGATTTTTTACGACATTTATAAAAGAATGCTCAAAACAATTTTTCTTGCACAAATTTACGATAAAATAAGTCATGATGCTCAAGAAAGGTACTCTGAAGCTTGTATGACTGTGTGTTTCAGGGCTTCTATTGGTGTGGTGTACTTATCTTGTTAGCTCAAGTTGACAACAACATACTGTTAATGGTTAAACATAGAGGAGGGTTCTGGTTTTCTTAAGCAAATTAGTGAACATATCCCGAAAAAAGGAGGTAATCCATTTCATTGTAGTACCATACTAGAGACGTTTTCCAAGTTTCTTAAGAGATGCATACTATGGACTTGGTGGTTTTTAGATTAGCTTCAGATATGGTGTTTGAATTGTTTCTATTTCTAATTCTTACTTGAAACACTGTTTTCATGGGAAAATCATTTTATGTATTGTTTCCCTTTAGCTGCTGCTGGTCTCTAATTAAAATAGGAGATCATAAGTCATCAGAAGACTCCTCATTCTACAATCGGCAGTAGTTATTGTAGGTTTAGTTTTTACTTTGGTCAGTGTTACTGATGGTGTAGTGTTATTGAATGATAAAAGTATGAGCCACCTGCCAAGCATTTATGTCACGACCCAAAACTAGCCGGCACCCACACTTAACCTCCTAAGTGAGCGAACCAACAAATTCAACCCCAAGTCATATCAATTGTTCAACTACGAATAACAACAATAATGCGGAAGCTCAAAACTTATTAGAGTAACCAATCAAATAAACACCTAAAGTCTATTACATATTATCCCCAAAACATGAAAGTCATCACATCAAGGACATTTGTTCTCAAAGTACCAAGTCTAAGAGTATTAAATACACCAAAATAAGTAAATAAGATGGTCTATGTCCGAAATTTAAGGACATCATGCCATGACTGGGAGAATCCAGCTCGAGCTAGAAAGATAGCTCACCCTGAAATCTGATGTGCCGGAGATTGGCTAGAGCTGAGGTCGAGTCGAAGTCGATGGTACACTTGTTGCACTCCACAAAAGAAAACGAAGAAAACACAAGTAGGGGTCAGTACATGGAACATGTACTGAGTAGGTATCATCGGCCATAGATGGTTAACAACAAAAGTACATGTATGTACCGTTGTAGTTAACCAATAGTTTTGACAAGAGAGCAATCTTATTATGATTTTCAAGATAATTTTCCTAACTTCTTAAAATAATCTCACTGGAAATTTAACAGATTAATGGGAGCCAATCTTGTCTCCAACCCAACGCCACTATCTACCCTCAGTTCCAACCAACCTTAATTATATAATAATAATAATCATGATTCTTGCACTACCGATTTCCAATCCAACATATGTAATAGTAGTAATTCTCACCCTACTATTAATTAAGGGAATGAAAATTACCTGGATGTCGTTCTTCCCAGGTAGATGTGCCGCAGGTATTATTTCCTTGCCTGATTTTCTTTCTTTTCTCCAGATTACTTATTACCCTAACTATTATATGACTAATTTTAAAAGTGGTAAAAGTAGCCCACTACAAATTTTAATGCTATTTTCTTTAACCACCAACTAAATTAATTATTAAAATTACCCCATTAGTTATATAACTATAGTTACGAATAGTCGAACATACCCATTTAGAATCTATTGGAAGAGTCTTTTATGAAATAAAAAGCTTTAGTACTCAAAACGACCAAATGGGTCGGTACAATTTACTTTTTGAATGTGGTCTTCCTTCTTTTGTTTTGAATGATGAAGTGTGGATTGCTGCTTCTTTTATTTGGTGGTGTTCTTGAAGAGATGCAGATCTTTGGAATTGTAAAGTACTTGTTGTCAGAATTTTAAGGCCTTGATGGTTTTAAGAAATACGGAAAGAAAGACTCCGTATTTCTTAAAACCATCAAGTGTTCAGGCATCTTTGGTGTGAAGGTGTTTTTGGGGACAAGTTCGTTGTGAGACACTAAGGTGCAATGTCTGATTACAACGGGTTATAATTTTCTTAATATGTTTAAACCTATTCTACTTTTGAAGCACCAGAAAACAAAGTGAAGCCAGTTTTAGTTCATTCGCTGATGAATATTCCGAGAAAGTGATCTGTGATAATTAAAGAGTTCTCCAATTGTTTCTTCCCCGGAAGTGACTAAGGCATAGCCATAAAACTGGTATATCCTAAATACTAGAAGGATAGTTTGAGATGTTAAAGTTTGTTGCTGTGCAGTACACTCAACTTCTTTGGGAAATGGGCATCTTTTTTTAATCGAGAGATGAAAAATTAGATGTTCAATAATCTATTTTGATTTCCTTGTATCGTAGATGCCATCAACTTACTTTCAGAAGTCTACTTATCTTTCTTTTTATCGTTTTTAAAATTTGTATCAAGAGATCTTAACATTTTTGGTTTTTGCATTATGAGGAAACTGTTCTTGTTTTAAACTCCACTGGAAGCTGTCTACTAGAATCATAGAATATTTTCGAAACTGTGAAGTTTATGGTGCAGAATAAGATGTGGAATTTAGGTTATCTGGATAGGTTGTATTTGTTGCTAAATTGATTGTGCTGGAAAAATTTATTCCTTAGGTACAACAGACTTCTAGCAAGAAGTTTATTCCTGAAATACCTATACCCGAGTATGTGGTGGTGGATACATATGAAAGAGATTATTCACGCACTTTTGCTCAGCCAACTTCTTATATACATGCTAGAGGAGGTATGCGAAGAACATGACGAATATTTGATTTTCTTCAAAGTTGATAGTAACTTCTGAACCTTACTATATGCTGTTTATTCTTTATCTTAAAAAAAAATTTACTGAAATTTTGTTGAATTAACTATAGCCCGAGCCGAGATTGGAGAATTTGTTGAGTACGATCTTGACAATGAGGATGAAGATTGGCTTCAAGACCTAAACAGAGAGAGAAAGGCTCTTGCAGCTGAAAAGTAAAAATCTTACTGTACTCCTACATGTATATTGTGTTGTGTTCATTGTCTGTTTACTTGGTTGGTGGCAGTCTTGTTTTCATTTTTACCTTATTAATGTACTTTTGAATGATTATTGATTACTATCTGTTTCTCCTGGTAGTTGGTCTTTCCATCTTTCTTGTTTGCACTGTTTAATTATTTTCTAACTAGTAGTATTTACTGGATTTATTGTTGCACTTCTGTGGATATGGTGAATTCTAGTACTTGCAACTATTCATTCTGTCAAAAGAAGTAAGACGTGCTAATCTCACAAAAAAAGAGAAGAATTAAGACCTGCTAAAACCCATCCAAAGTTAATGGTTTATGGTCCTTATCTTATCTAAAACCAAAAAAAGAAAAAATTATGGATATTTCCGGTGCAGGTTTCATTATAAGCTGTATAACTCATCGGCACTACATGTGACCACGACTCCAGAGCTTAGGCAACCTAGAAATCAAAATTTAAGAAAAATAAGGAGATAGAATGATTCTGCACCCAAGGATGTGGCCTATGGTCAATAAAGTGGGAAGAACAGGTTCAAATATCAACGAAGACAAAAACAATAGGTGATATCTTCTCATATGCCAAGCCTTGATTGGTAGAACTACCTGTGTCTGTGCTGGTGGGAGGTAGCAGATCCCCGGTAAAGTTAGTCGAGGTGCAAGCAGTTTGCCAGGACTCCACCACCCCGTTATAAAAAAAGAGGAGATAGAATGATTCCATTATATACTCATATTACAACTTCTTAAGCTATATATAGAATGATTCCATTATATACTCATATTACAACTTCCTAAGCTATATATTAGCCAATCAAAGTGCTACATAGATTGTTGCTAATAAATCATGAAAGCCCAATTTTAGGGAAAGAGCCTCTCTCTGATCTTGCCAGTGTTGTCTGAAGTGCTCCGGTGTGCTTCAATAATGGAAACCTGACTTCACTTTTGATGCTTTGAACCACATTGACGCTCAAGCCATTCTTCTGGAATCCTTACATGGCTCTGGAGGTCAAAGTTTGCTCAGGCGAAGGTGATCATAATACAGGGACATGTTATATGACATGGATGTTTAGAGAAAAAGCTCATTAATTTTTGGGATCTTCTTAGATTACCTACCTTGACCTTACCTTGATCAAGAGTCTTCTGCGTATTGTCTGACAGTCCATATTAACTAGCCCATCCATTTTCTAACCTGATTTTAACCGCATGTCGTACAGTTTCTTATATGCCAAAAACTTGTTTGTCACTATCTCGTTTTATTTTACTTAGTTTCATTAGCTCTAGCAGCATAGAATGCTTTCTTAGTTTATCCTTACAAGTTCTCCTACAGTTGACTAACTAGCAGACCAGCATTTTTTTTGAGCATTTCTGTTTTCCTTGTTGCTTTCCAACTCAGTCAGACTGCTATGCCCTATTCCCTCACACTGCTATCCGTCTTCATTATCTCATTGTTATTCTGTATTTTGCTTCAAATATTTTTCTTTCATCCACAGGATTTTCTCTAATTATACATTATCTTCATCTTGTTCCTATCCAATTATCTAAACCTTATTCATGATTTGAATTTTGGATTTGCTTATTCAGACATTACTTTTTGCCTGATATAGGTTGGAGACCATTCTGCACAAATTAGAGGTTTTAGATCACAAGGCGCGAGAAAGAGCAGGAGTGATTACTCCTACTCTTAACTCACCTATCCCTGTGCTTCTAAGTTTCGATGCTTCTGTTGAGGTGAAAATGTCTCTGCTTAATATGTTTCGTTTGCTGGTTTTACTTTTGACTTTTTGTTGCTTTGTTATGTAAAAGGATCCTTTCGAGTAGTTGATACTGTTGGTTTGGTAATAAGTTTCATCTTCTTGTTGTTAATGTGGACTTTGTAGAGAACCTATATTCATTATTTAGTTACCTCTTAAGTTAGTCTGCAAAATTACAACAGAATTCTTAGAGGCAATGTGTTGAATGATCAGATGAAGAACCAAAACAATTGCTTTCTTTTTGTAGTCCTTCTGCTTTTGTTTCTTGACTAATTGATCCGATGAACTAAATGATCTCAAGGGATGCATGGGAGGAATATTCAAAGGAGTCATCATGCGCTATAAGTTTTCTAGTGCCAGCTAGTGTCTCTTTTGGTTGTTTGGTCCATTGTTTTCCTGCTTATTTATGTAACCGTGAAAAAAAACCTTCACATAAAGCTGTTGAATAGTGGATGCAATTATATTGCACAGTTGCAGAAAGTCACTGATGTTGTGGTATCCCAAATGGTTAATTGTCTTCTTCTACGGAGAACTACCAAAATCCAATGATAATTATGTGTAGCTTCTGGTCTTTGATTGAAGAAGGGTTACTTTGAGACCAAAGAGTTCGATTCTTATACATGATGGACTTCTCATACTTCCAAATATTTGGTAAGTAAAGAGATAGGTTCTAATTTCAATTAACATGAAGATTACTGTTAACTTCTAAAATTCTCAAGTAAGGACCTAAAGAGGTGATATCAGTTTTAAGGCAGAAATCGTGTTAAACTCAAAGTTGACAGTATTATGTAAAGAAAGTTTGAGAAAATTGGCCTTCTTTGGCATTTTTTACTGTCAAGTTGAAAATTTCCGTGTTCTGGTATGCGTTGTATCAGTTCAATGGAAACGGACAACATCTTTTATAGGAGATGTCTGAAATTACTGTTTCACTGAGATGCATCAGTCTGCAACTTATGTCTATGTATTAAATATATGCATTTTTTAGGTATGGAGGCAACATTATTTGGGGGGGGGGGGGGTATATTTTAATTTGTTCAGTTATAAACGCATAACATGTACAAGAGCTTTCTGCTTCTTGCGTGATCTTAATTTCAGATGTCACGACTGGTTTTCTTTTGTGAGATTGATTTGCTTCTGAGTGTTGTAATTCAGTGGTTTTACTTATTTTCTAAAGAGAGTTGGCTTGCATTGAGTCTAATGGTTGACCTTTCTTTCTTTTCCTGAAATCTAGGCATTGCAATCTCTAACAATCAAATATGGAGTTTTCCAGTCAATTTATACGTACTGGAAAGACAAGGTACCTCTTCCTCACCAATTTATGTTGTGTGATACTGTGATTTAACATCATTTTATGTTGTGTAATTTGATGAAGAAAAAGTAAATGGGATTCCAGTTGGAGGGATTATTATAGTTGGTAGTGAAACTGATATCTGTATGCATACATGATACAACAGACATCTACGAAGTTCCTCTCCACTTATTCTTATACTAGCATGATCAATAGTGGCCATTGTAATCAGTAAGTCTACAGATGAACCTATCCTGTCAAATTTCAGATCATGTTTGTATCAGCAGCTATACACAATAGGTGCTAATGCAATCCTTTTTGGACAAAAAATTTCAGTTTGGATCGTTTGGGATGGCGGAAACTATGTATCTTAAATGGTTGTGAACGGATATGTGGCTTCTATTAGGTAATTCGTTCTGATAGAAAGAAGACCTCATTTACTGGATATATATAGTCCTACGGATTATTGTTCAAAACATCTATTAAACAAATTGTATGGTGTTTAAGTGTAAAAAATTAAAAATAAAATAGAAGTATCAAAAAAATTGTATCTGGTTATATGACTTGATGCAAGACTTCCTATTTTTTGTTTTTTGATAGCTGTGGTGTCTGCGTAGCTTGTGCCTCCTTATTTCCTTCTTTTTTTTTTTTTGAAAAAAGAACTTCGTATTCAATTTTAAATATACTGGACTTTATATGCACGGTGATAAGTTTCTTGATATCTCAATCATTGTTCAGTTATGTACCAAAATGCAATGGACTTCAAGTGCTTGACTAATTAATTGGTGTTATGATGTTTTCTTTTTTATTATCAGCATTGCTAGATTCTTAGTAATTTGGTATGTTAAAGATGAATCTCACACATCTCTTTTTCTTGGAATTCACATTTCTTGTCTACCAGCGGGAACGGTGGCAGAAGCCTATTCTTCGGCGTTTGCAGGTCAAGTTTTAATTTCTGTATTGTAATCCAGTTATAAATGATTGCGTTGGTGTTACACATGGTACATATATGGTTTATCAAGAAATCTTCTATGTTCCATAACCTCATTAGTTTGTTCTGTAGAAGACATATGGATAAGGTTCCCTTCCCCGAATTTTCTTTGATGGTTTTATCATTTGAATTTTATTCTTCGGACAGACTCGTCCAGAAGAAAAAAGTAAAGAGATATCTAGAGTTAGTTAGCCTCTTAAAGTCAGAGATTTCCCTTTTTGAATTTATTATGTTAGTAAATAATCTAACACTCTTTTCACTGGTGATTTTTAAATCTCTTTTTGGCCTTAATAGTTTTTGAATTCGTTGTGATTTGGTTGTCATGTTAGATAATATATATAATCTTAAGACAGACTCATCCAGAAGAAAAAGTAAAGAGATATCTAGAGTTAGTTAGCCTCTTAAAGTCAGAGATTTCCCTTTTTGAATTTATTATGTTAGTAAATAATCTAACACTCTTTTCACTGGTGATTTTTAAATCTCTTTTTGGCCTTAATAGTTTTTGAACTCGTGGTGATTTGGTTGTCATGTTAGATAATATATATAATCTCTATCTGCTAGTTCAGTTACACTTCTTCTCTTGAAAATGTTTACTCGGGAGCTGGATTAATAGGAATGAAGAAGGAAATAAATAGGGAATGTAGCTCCTTGAATTTACATTATTAGTAATTTCAATAAGTACCAAGAAAATTTGCATAAACCAATTTATTCCCTCTTTCTGTTTTGGCCTTCTCTTCTCTTCTCTTCTACGTCTATCTGAGTTTTTCCAGTATTTAGTCTTCTTGTATGTCAAATTAATTTCCTCTTATGACAGGTAATTACCTCAGTGCTTGTCATTGTATTCTCAGTTTGCCTGGCTATATCAAACAACTTTACTGGTTCTCTTTGATTGTTTTGGGCCTTCAATAAGCATCAACTGAAGCCATGACCATATTCTTCTATTGATGTTGTTTTCTTTCATTGCTTCATATTAATTTCAACATATCTTTCAAGCACTATGCAAGAGATTTTTCTGCAAGTTATTTTGGGAAGTTTCTCTTTTCCATTAGAAGAGAAAGCTGGACTCAGATCATGCAATAATATTAATGCTGTCTAATTTTTTGCCATACTTGTAGAAGAAAATGCTAAAATGTATCAGTGAAGCTCCCTAGAAATTAGAATTTGGTATTTTTGCTTCTTCAGCACTTAATGCTATACATTCCCTTTCTTTAATCTCCTGTCCTCATTCTTGACGATGAGTGAGATTTCAAATAGAATGTTTTTGGTTGTTTCATATCCCTCAAAGCTAAAAGTTCCAATGTTGCATTCAGGATCTAAACTATGTGTTCACATGACTAAGTCATCCGGTATACTGTTCCATGTTGATGCCTCCTGATCATCCTTATTCAGTATTTCCGTCTCTTTTATTTGCTTAATCTTCTTCTGTGGGTTTCTTCCCTTTTCATATCTCTTTATATTATTTTTTGTCACTTAGTAAGAATGGTGGGGAAAGTGTGGGGTGTTCTTGAAACATTGGTAACCTTAGTTATTTTCCGTGCTCCTTTATTATCATACTTAAGTCACTTCTGACAGTGTAGTGACCGTTTCAAAAAATAAACTCACATTCCAGCAATGATATTTGGACTTCTTCAGGCGTGTCCTCGGGTAGTACATATGGTGATATAAAATTATTGAGGTTTTATATTTGTAGAAATACCTGCAAACTGCTAACTGTGCTCACTGTTCATTTTTTCTGTCTTGCTTTTTCCTGTTTGATCAATTTTTTCGTTCAAGAATTCTCACATGAAATATTGTTGCATCATCGCTCCTATTTGCACAAATTTTTTCTAACATATAACTGGGATATCTTTCCTACTGAAAAGTTTAACCTTCCTTTTCTTTTCATTTTGGTGAATTTTTGATATATGCACCCTCGTAAGAGATAATCGTATTTAGATTTGGTGTTCTGTGACTCCACCAGTTACAAGTGATTACATTCTGAGTTTCTGACTGCTTTTTCTACCTTCATTCTTGCAGCCTCCTCCACCTGTTAGTGATACCAATCCATATAATGTATTTAGGCCAAGAGAGAAGGCTCACAGACTTCACACAAGGAGGGTATGCGACTTTGGTTACTTTGACCTTAAATATTCTTGCTAAATCATCGGCCTTGATGATTAGTTGTCATGAGGTATTTATTTTACTTCCCTTTTTCTGTCATAGATGCAAAGGAGGGAAAACAATGTGCAGTCATTTGAAAAGCTTCGCCAGGTGAGTGGGGAATTACAGTTAGAGTTCTCAATTCGTTTCTTCTGCACGTGCTGAAACTAGAAAAAAAAACAAATTACCAATAGGGCGTTCATTTGTGGTTGTGTTATTGTGTCCTTGCCCTGCTTATTGGCCCAGGTCACTCTTTCATCACAGCTCTTGCTCAGCGTCTTTCTTAGTCTGCTCGTGACCCTTACTATCAACTTTTTGCATAACCGAGTGATCTTTCTTTATCACCCTCATTTCCTTCAGTTTATGTACTTTTAGTAGTAACTATAATCCAATCCATCTTCAACTTCTGCATGAACATGCCCAGGCCACTCTTTCATCACAGATCTTGCTCAGCATCTTTCTTAGTCTGCTCGTGACCCTTACTATAAAATTTTGGCACAACCAAGTGGCCATTCTTTATCACCCTCATTTCCTTCAGTTTATGTATTTTTAGTTGTAACTATTGTCCAATCCATCTTCAACTTCTGCATTTGTGTTTTAACCTCCCTGCTTTCAGAAATGAATTTGAACGTCTTTTTAAGATGGTGGGATTTAAGTTGCAAATTGTAGGTCACTCATGCCAATGTTTTTGGCGCCTACACCTGACATCATTTGCTTATCTGAGATAATTCTCTCAAATATAGGATGATTGTCTTGGTGATATAACAATGATGAACTAAGAAACAAAAGCTGTTGCCTGACTTGATTTCCTCTAACATGCCTCCCATATAATAGGTTAGAGGGATACTTTGCATCTCGTACCGAGGCTCTGCTCAATATTGTGTTGACTTCCTTTTTTAAATAGAATTGTATTGTATAAAATCGTATGTCTCATATTCTACAGGTTAGGCGCAGCCTTGACCAATCAAAGACCATTCTTGAGGCTCTCATTAAGGTTTGTCTTTCTGAATAACTAGTAAAACAGCCCATGTTTCATGTGGTCGTGAAAAAATATATACATTTTCCATATTAAAGAATATACTTCAATTTTTTTCTCGTCTTAAACTTACTAATTCTCACAAATAAAAATACTTAAATTATTATTATTATTATCCATAATGAAGAATCTAAGTTTTTACTATGATATGAATTAATTTTAAATTTTAAATATTAGCAACAAAAAGTCATTAGGAAGACAAGCTCCTCATTTGCCTTGTAAGATGAGTTTTAAATTTTTATGTTGCAACTTCTTTGTTTGGGTTAAATTGTGTTGAAATCTTAGTCTTGAAAGGATGTATACCTTGTATTTGAAATAAACAAAATCAAAATACAAAAATAAAATAAAAAATGAAAATTGATTAAATTATACTTAGTATTTTTTTTCAAATTTAAAATTAATCGAATGTTAAGAGTTATGCTCGTCTCTCACAATGACTTGTCCAATTAATCTTCTTTTCTCGATCGAATTATACATGTTTTGCTAAATATGAAAAAGCTTCTTTTTCTTTTGGGGGAGTTTTTGCTCATAAATAATGATGTGATTGTGCAATAATGATTGTAGTTGATCTGCATCATCACAAGAGCACTCTCACCATTTTAACCATAGATACTTAGCTTATTAAGTAATAACTTTATTTTCTTATTTAGCAACATTAAAAAATCTTCTTGAATAACAAAAGTACCACAAGTTAGAAAGAACAAATTTTGAAATTATTAAATACTAAGTTGCTCGGACTCGGGTGCGGGTGTCTGATATGGGTGCGGATCTACATGTCAGATCCTTTATGATATAAATTTTAATATACGAGGATATGGGTCCATATATGGATACGGGTGCGGGGATTCAGCTAAAAATAATTCAAATATCTAAAAATAGAGCTATAAAACCTAAATTATTAGATATTATAGAAAACTTGAGGGAGAAAATATTGATCAAGAAGAGAATCCTGGAAGGAGATAAAAGGAAAGGGAGTAAAAATAGAAATTTATAAATACAAGGTATTTCATTTTCTTCAGTTTTACCTTAGTTTTTGTTGTGATTATAGAAATAATTGAATTTGTCTAGAATTTCTCCCTCGAATTTGGTCAAAGTACCCCAAACCAGTTGCCCAGATCTGGTACGGATCCCACATCAACACCCACCCCCACATTGTGTCGACATGGGTGCGGCACCAAAAGTGAAAAATCCGAGCAACTTAGCTTAAATACGATGAAGAAAAAAAATAGGAAACAACTAATTTGTGAGAGAAAAGGTAAATGTGTTGTAAAATAAAGATAAGCAACAATCGTTAAGAACATATTGCATGATATGTTAAAAAGTGCAGTTTTTAATGAATCTAATAAGTTAACAATTTGAGGAATTACAATTTTGCATAAGTTCACATGCAAATTTTTCTGCTACTTGTCTACTTTCCTGAGTTGGTTTTATATAATTTTCTATATATTGCAAATTGCAAACAATCAAACAATGTCAAAACTGCATAAGCTACTTATAAGTTTTGCAATGTACTTATTTTGGGTGGAATCGATTTCATATGATTTCTCCTCTTTAAAATCTGTCTGTCTACACTACTACAACCGGTTGCTTGTGGCCTATTGCTGTATCTGATACTCAAGAAGGGTGACACTCTTGACTAATATGATCATTTCTTTTTGCAACAAAGTCTGTTAGTGTCTCCATTTATAGGACTACCATATGGAATGTCAAATGATGCCATTAAGACGACTATTAATTAATTAGGGGTTATGGTAATAAAAAGTTGTGGGGTAGTGAAAATACAGACCATTAAGTTAACTATAAAATATGAATAAGTGGAGTAGTAATTGACACATTAAATTTTTGTACAACAAGAAATGGAAGAAATTGTCCAAAAAAAAAGAGAAAAAAAAAGATAAATAGGATTCTTGGCCAAAGAGAGATGCCACATCACTCTTCTTTTGCCATCTCTCTTTGGCCTAGCTTTAAATATATATGGACTGCAATGTGGAACACTTACCAAAAAAATTTCAATGTGAAGATATGGATAGCATGTACTTTTATTGTTCTAAGCTTGTTACCACAAAATAAAGAAATTATAGACCTCTACAAAGTCTATCTCTCTGATCACCTTATCAGCAGTTTTCAACTCCTTTGATGTGATTATGCAGAGAGAGGAGAAGAAACGAGAGGTTGTGGAGAGTGAGGTTAGTCTTCAGAGACTTCAAATGAAACACAAGGTATGTAGAATGTGGTGTTTTCTTCTTTCTCCATTGCAACTTTTATGCTTGTAGTACCTACTTGCTGAAGTGATATTGCTGTTTGACAATCCACAATGAAATAACCTTTTTTGCATCACAAGTCACAACAGGAGACAGCATTTTATGAGTATGCCTACTCTCTTTTTGATGACGATTGCTTTCTGAGTTATATGAAATTGAGTCAATTATATACATGCTGCTATGAATCAACTCCATTTGCAGTACTGGAAAAGAACTTTTTTTTTTGAAACAGTACCGGAAAAGAACATTTTGTAATCCATTAAAAGTTGGTTGTGGCGAATGGACTGGTGATAAATCATTTTGGATAGGTTAAAAGTGGAGGTAACTCTTTATGGCAAGTACTATCTTTGATTGTGGGACAGATCTTTTTTTGCCAACTGCCTTTTTATGAACTGCCATATTGCCATGACCTCTTCAGTTCAATATCTTTTAGCACCATAACTGGTTCTCAGCTCTTCAGTATACGCTTTAAGGTCATTTATGTGCAATGCGCTTTGATTCTGAATTAATAGCAAGTTTCTTGGTTTCCAGAATGAAATTGAGCTTTTCGAGGACACGTTGGCTCTTCCTGGATTTCCTTCCTTCCCAAGTATGTTTGGTTCAAGTGAGGAGGAATATGTTGACTCGGATGATGCTGCTATTAGCCGTCCACATGCTCAGTTTGATGTCTCGCCAAATCTTACCTTCGTTGACTCAAAGCCAGTGATGATGTCTGCTGGAAGCATGAGGCAAGAGCGAGAGTTGAAACGACGATATGTCCCACCTGGATGGCTCCACAAATTGGTGCTTACCTACTCGTTTGATAATTCTTTTGAATCTCCTCTTTAATCATTCATAGATTCACATATGAGTTACTTGTCCTTTGTATCTAAGCATGTGCTATACATCGAACTTAATGCACTCATAGTACTAAACTAATTACCAGACTTTGCTCTTATTGATTTGCTGTAGGATCCAAATGAGCCACTTCTCCTGTTTACAAAACCTCTTGATCCAGAAAAATTGGCAGCTGCAAGTATCACACTTCCAGGTTCTTCAATGGAAAATGGCGTAGCTGGACGCACATTCAACTCTCGTGGAAGGATTGGCCGAGGTGGCAGAATAGTGTTCGATAGATGGAACCCACTTACGCATACCCCAATTGAGTGTGGTGATGCTTTACATGTACCATTAAATTCTGCTCATCCCTGATATAATCAACCCTTCCCATGGTTCATTTGTCCATCCACATTTAAGAGGGAGAATTCGTGTTGATGATTTTCCAAGGTTTTGAGCCCTTGATGAATTTTGACGACACTAGAAAACTATCTTTTGTCGAAAGTGGTGAGGACAGCGTGTCCTTTGTTTCTTTTACTGCTGCAGGATGTATCACTCTAGTTATTTCTTATGTAGGTTAAGGAGTGAAATCATCTCTCTGTCCAGTGTTAGATTTTATTTCCAAGATGATAGGAAAATAGAGCTCCTCTTTCTCCTCCTTCCTCCTACCATACAGAATGTCAGGTCAATTATCAAAGTATATGCCTAACTAGAAAACGTAAGCTTCTACATTGTGAATTTAACCAACCAGTTTTGGTTGTTCAATGTGAAGAACTTTCACTTTATAATTGGATCTTCTAGTAAGGTTCGGCCGGGCCTGTGTTGAAAATTGAAATCTGTATGGATGCAGCTGAGAGCCTGATTCTAATCAAATTATCATGTCATCATTTATTTCTGAGAGCCTGATTCTAATCAAATTATCATGTTATCATTTATTTCTGAGAGCCTGATTCTAATCAAATTATCATGTTATCATTTATTTCTACTTTTGACACAATTTATCTACAGAAGTTGTTAAAGAGTATTGTACGTCGTAGTATTAGAAATTTTGTTTCCTATTAGATGTGTTGTGTTGTACACTGTATAAAATGGGCTATCATGTGCTGCTTCAGCTGAAAAAAATAGTAGAAAGGAAACT
This sequence comes from Solanum pinnatisectum, assembly GCA_035578085.1. NCBI lineage: Eukaryota > Viridiplantae > Streptophyta > Magnoliopsida > Solanales > Solanaceae > Solanum > Solanum pinnatisectum. Next base: position 13,759,536 of record CM069077.1, read on the forward strand.
GGTTGTTAGCATCCAGTAAGTGTAAAGCTCCGTTGTAACAATTAGAAAATTTCCAGCCGGTTGTTTCAGTATATCTATGAACTTTTTTGTTCATAAACTGCACACAACAGAACGTAGTTGTATTTTCCTTCTACATAGGATGGGTCCCTTTAATCTTTTATACTCTATAGTAAAATATACCCGAATTGTTTTTTCTTTTGGTAGGATATGCGATAATAAGATGCATCTTTTTTGATATATAAAAGGGAAGACGACTTAAAACACACTTTAATTTTTATCTAAAATCATTGTTATACATTTTGATTTTGTTGGATTTTATTACCCGAAAAAAGCAATAAGGGTGATAAGAAAATTTCAAAACTAAGAAAAAGTGAGAAGTCACTTGTTGGGTAGAGGTGATAATTTTAAGATTAGTGTTGAACGGTTAATGATTCTAATTTTAAAATCATTAAATATTTTATTATTTACATAAAGACCCTACCTTCCCCATCCCATTCCATCCCACCTCTCCCTCTCCCCACCCTTCTGCCGCCGCCATTCCCTCCCCTTCTGTTGCCGCCGCCATCACCACCACTTCCTCTTCTTCCTCCACCACCAACACTACCATCGCCGCTTCTTACTCCATCATTACAATTTCCTCCTCCTCCTCCTCCACCTACACCACTACTCTTCCTCTTCTTACTCCATCATTACCATTTCCTCCTTTCCTTCCTCCTCCACTACCACTTCTTTCACTTTGTCTTCTTCTTCCTCCTGGTCCACCACCACGATCGTTACCACCTCCTCCTTCTAATCCACCACAGTCGTCACAACAACCACCACCTCCTCCTTTTGTCACCACCAATACCAACACCTCCCCTGCTACCATAACCACCCTCTCCTTCACTGGCTCCTTCTTTATCTTACTTTCCGTCAGAAAATTAAATAATTGTTGAAGTTGTCGCAACAACACTGCTAAAGTTGCTAGTATAATAATTTCAACAATTGCTGCAACAACTCAAATAATTGTTAAAATTGTTGCGACAATTCAAATAACCGTTAAAATTGTTGTAGCAACTATCATAGTTGTTGCAATAACGAGAAAATGACATAAATAGTCCCTTAACTATAGGAGTATGTTTAAAATGGTCCCTTAACTATACACTTAATTGATTTAGTCCTTTAACTATTTAAAAACTTATTAGTTTTGGTCCTTTAACTATACACTTACCAGTTTTAGTCCCTTTACTATAAACTTACTGATTTTAGTCCTTTATGTATCCAAAAACTTATTAGGTTTTGTCTTTGTTCATTTTTAAATACAAATAGCTTAGGTTTATATTAATTGAAATCTTCGTGAAATAAAATTTTTAACCTATTTTTAAAGTTGTTTCTCTATCCCAACCCATTTTTCTTCAAACTACTCTTATGAAAAGAATAACAACGTCAACGATTCAAAATAAAATTAATGAGAAAAGAAGATATAAGTCCTAATTTTATTCAATGGAGGGTAACATTAAGCATATAATTGTTGTTAATGACTTAAATCCGCACTTGAATATGCTAATCAATGTGGATTTTATTTAATTTACTCAAATTTCTTTACGTAAAATAAAATGAATAAAATAATAAAATTGATCTATTTAAAAAAATAAAAAAAATTGCAAATCTACCATTTTATAAATTTCAATTTCTAAAAAATTAAACAAATTTCATTCAATGAAGTCGTTGGAGTACAAACTTTGGATTTAACGGGTAATAATTTTTTTTCCTTTTATAATAAAGTTTAGCATATTCAAGTCCTTAGTAGCAATAACATGCTTCATTTTATCCTCTGTTGAATAAAATTATGACTTATATTTTCTTTCCTCGTGAATTTTATTTTAAATCGTTGAGGTTAAGGTTCTTCGCATAAGGTTAATTTGAAGAAAAGGTAGCGGAGAGAGAGAAACAACAAAAAGAATCGCTAAAGGATTTAATTTCTCGAGACATGGATTCCGTTAATGTAAACCTAAGTTATTTGTATTAAAAATGGACAAAGACCAAACATGATAAGTTTTTGAATACTTAAAGGACTAGTAAGTTTATAGTTAAGGGACTAAAATCGTTAAGTGTATAGTTAAGGGACCAAAACTGATAAGTTTTTGGATAGTTAAATGACTAAATTCGTTAAGTATATAGTTAAAGAACCATTTTAGACTTACTCCTATAGTTAAATGACTATTTATGTCATTTTCTCTTGCAATAACTATAGTAGTTGTTGCAATAACTTCAACAATTGTTGCAACAAGTATCATAGTTGTTGCAACAACTATTATATTTTTTTTAAAATTAAATATGGGCGAGACCCATTTATTGAAAAAAAAAAGGTTCAACATTAAAGACATGGTTCCAAAAGTGATCCAATCCCAAAACAAAACACCATCAACAACAAGCTGACAAAAAAAGCAAAAAAAAAAATAAAGAATTGAAATGTCGATCTTTGTAGAGTTCCTTACAACACATCACTGGTCGTCGATGGAGCTCTAGTTGTCCTTATCTCTTCGAAGTAAACATGACAGAACTGCGTCGAACTTGAGTGGTATCCATTTGGGTGTTCAAAGATCTCACGAGAACCATGAATCTGACTTGATGATGACTTCTTCAGCTCAACACTTTTGTCATCTTCATTCTTCAAGGTAAATGTCCAAATCCGCTTGTTCATCTCAAGAATCAACCTTAATCAAAAGAAATTAACTAATTCATCCCTAACTCATGCAGATTGAGCTCAAGAGATCTAATTCCACTATATCTTTGTTCTGGATATCATAGGTATTTCCTCCAATCTTAATCTATATACACTTGAACTATAACAGAAGACAATCTATCGAAAGAAATATGATTAATATATGATATATTGATTGTTCCCTTTTCTTGCCGTATAACCATTCCTAAGAATATTTGTTTTACCTGTTAGTTCTGAGCTTTGGTTGTCCTTGTTTATCTTCTTGAATTATTGTTCTTGCTTGTATTGACACCTCTTCATTAGAAAACAATTGCATTACTGTACCAAAAAAATTATACACTAGGTTAGTTAAAAATCAGGTTGTGTGCAACAACTACCATAGTTGCTTGATTTTTTTTTTTTTTTTTTTCAGATTTTGGGTTTGATTTTAGAGAGGAGTTTTCTACATAAAAACAAGAAAACTATAACGACCGCAATAATTTTTTCTCTTAGTCATGCTGTTCTTTGTCTTTTAATTTGAACGAACTTTTTTCTATCTGAAAAGTATAATACTATTTAATTTATTTGCAGGCGCATTAACTGTTTGGGGATTTTGAAGATCGATGGAACCATATGACAACTTTTGAAGGAGGATGACTTTTAAATGCATTAAATTTGAATTTCTTCAAAAGCATATGGAGGTATATTTTTTTTTCCAATTATTAATAATAGCAATATTGTAAAATATAAGCAATATACTACAAGAAATATAGACAAAATACGAAGAGTAGAATGTGGAGATCATTTTAGTCGAACGTCTTCGTGTGTCCCTTACAATGGTGAATAATAACTCTATTTATAGGTTGAATACATCCCTAACCAAAATGGTTTATAGAACCTGAGAAATATATACTTATAAATAAATGGAAGTAGTTCATGTATTGAGAATATGAATAATCTACTAATTCAATGAATTTATATCGAGAAACTCCATACTTGTATTAATTAAGTGTGATAAAAAAGTTTCAAAACTAAGAAAAGGTGAGACAAATCTTTTGTTGGGTAGATATGATAATTTTAAGATTAGTGTTGATGATATTAATTTTAAAATCACTAAATTTTATTATTTACACAAAGATCCTATCTTCCCCATCCCATTCCATCCCACCTCTCCCTCTCCCCACCCTTTTGCCGCCGCCATCCCCTCCCTTTCTGTCATTGACGTTCACCACCACTATCATCACCACTACTTCCTCTTCTTTCTCCATCATTACCATTTCCTCCTCTTCTTCCACCACCATCACTATCATCACCACTACTTCCTCTTCTTTCTCCATCATTACCATTTCCTCCTCTTCTTCCACCGCCACCACTACCACTTCTTTTTCTTCTTCCTCTATCATGACCATGTCCTCCTCTTCTTCCTCCACCTCTTCTTCCTGGTCCACCACCACGATCGTTACCAACCCCTCCTTCTCCTCCACCGCAGTCGCCAAAACAATCACCACCTTCTCCTTCTGTCACCACCAACACCAATACCTTCCCTGCTGCCATAAACACCCTCTCCTTTATCGATTTTTTCATTACCTCACTTTTTGTCAGCAAATTAAATAACCGTTAAAACTGTCGTAACAACTCTGCTAAAGTTGCTATAATGATTTCAACAATTCATGCAACGACTCAAATAATTGCTAAAATTATTGCAACAATTCAAACAACTAGAAATTGCTGCAATAACTACGATAGTTGTTGCAATAACTAAAGTACTTGTTGCAACAACTTCAACTATTGTTGCAACAAGTATCATAATTGATGCAACAACTTCAACAATAATTGCAACAAGTATCATAGTTGCTGCAAAAACTATCATATTTTTTAAAATTAAATATGGACGAGGCCCATTTATTTAAAAAAGGGTTCAACATAAAAGACATGGGTCCAAAAGTGACCCAATCCCAAACCAAAACACCATCAACAACAAGTTGACAAGAAAGGCAAAAAAAAAAAGGAAATGAAATGTCAAACATGTGTTGATGAACTCCTTACAACACATCACTGGTCGTCGATCGAGCTCCGATGGTCCTTATTTCTTCAAATTAAACATGGCAAAATTGCGTCTAACTTGAGTGATATCCATTTGGGTATTCAAAGATGTCACGAGCATCATAAATTCGACTCGGTAAAGACTTCTTCAACTCAAGACTTTTGTCATCTTCATCCTTCAAGGTAAAGGTCTAAATCCGCTTGTTCATCTCAAGAATCAACCTTAATGGAAAGAAATTAATTAATTCATCCTTAACTCATGCAAATTGAGCTCAATAGAGCTGATACCACTACATCTTAGTTCTGGATATCATAGGTATTTCCCTTAATCTTGATCTATATACGGTTGAACTACATCAGAAGACAATCTATCGAAAGGAATATGATTATATTGATTGTTCCCCTTTTCCAGACGTGTAACCATTCCTAAGAATATTTGTTTTTCCTGTTATTAGATTTCCTCTACTTGATCCATGATTTCTGTTCTGGCAATTTTTTGTTCTGAGCTTTGATTGTCCTTGTTTGTGTTCTTGAATTATTGTTCTAGCTTGTATTGACACCTCTTCATTAGATTTTTTTTTTTTTTGCGTTACTATAACTGTAAAATCTTACACAAGGTTACTTAAAAAATCTTACACAAGGTTAGTTAAAAAATCAGCCAACTTGTTTGCAACAGCTATTATAGTTGCTTGATTTTTTTGCAGATTTTCTTCAATGACTTTAAAAAAAATAAAATATTTATTTTCCTTCAAATTTTTTAAAAATCAAAGCAAAACAATTCGTAAAAATGAAGACAAAAAAGAGAAATACAAGAAGAGCGCGATAAAAAATGATTAACGTCGACATCGATGATTGTAGCAACTAGGATGGGCATAAATACCAACAAATCGAAACACTGAACTGAATTGATTCGATTTTTTATTTCAGTATTTCAGTTCTCAATTTGGTATCAGTTCAATTTTTCGGTAACTTCAATATTCCGGTTCGATTTTCGGTTATATGATTTATGTAGTTCGGTATTTCAGTTTAACCGAAATTTATATATTAGTATTATACATTAGGATTCGTTTACGTTTTGTAAAGCTTTTTAGTCCACTGCTTATTGTTGGTTGTTAGTATAGTATAGGTCTATTCTTACTTTTAGCCCATTAAGCTGAAAAATCGAATAAAAAAGTCATAAAACATAGAATTAGAAAAAGTCCATTAAGAATGCCCACAACAGAAAAAATTGAATTTAATACATCGACATCAAACTAAACCGAATTATAAAAAACCGGTCTGAACCGTATTAATTCGATTCGATGTTCAGGTACACCAAATCCTGTAATCAAATTCGAAATATCGAATGCCTACCCTGAGCAGCTACAAAGACGATGAAGGAGGGGGAGGGGGAAGGGGGAGGAGGAGGAGGGGAAAAGGAATATTAAAAAGATAATGAAAGATGGACAATTTTTAAAATTTGAAATTTAAAATGGTAGGGAAGACTTCTCAAAAATTTTGAAATATTAATATACACCTAAAATTCGTAATTACTCTAATCAAGTCCACTTTGTTAGGATCGAAATAAGCAGGTGTAATGCGGAAGCTAGTGAAGCAAACCTCGAAAGACCACGAGTAAGAAGACAAACGAGAAACACACCAAAAGAGACAGATTTAACGTGGTTCGGTCAATCGACCTACGTCTACAAAGGAGATGAGCAATCCACTATAAATATGAGAGTACAAAATATGGGGAGAAACAACCTCAACCAATTCACTCGGAATACAAGGAGGTACACAAAATTTTCCTCCATAACCGCATCTCTCAAAACCCTAGGACTACATTGTGAATGCTGATTAAGTTAGAAGGAACAAGCCTATATTTATAAAGTCCTAAAACCTTTCCTACAAGAAAAGGACTACTCAAAATATTAAAACATTTTCCTAAAAGGAAAACCTATTTATGGTAAGAAATCAGGGCAAATAAACCCTAACAAATCTCCCCCTTGGCCTGAATTTCTGACAATATAAATTTGTCTACCTTCTTCACATAATCTTTAGGATCTTGCATCTCTTCTCCATAATGTCCTCCATCAAATTTACGTCTTGACACAGAGAACCTCTCTGAAACAATTTCTCCAACAAAAATCTTCATTACAGTAAAAAAGGTTGCAGCTAGAACTACACCTGCCAAGATGAACACCCATCTGTAACCTAGTTCCATCATTGAACCATGCTCTGATACCACTTGTTAGGATCGAAATAAGCAGGTGTAATGCGGAAGCTAGCAAAGCAAACCTCGAAAGACCACGAGTAAGAAGACAAACGAGAAACACACCGAAAGAGACAGATTTAACGTGGTTTGGTCAATCAATCTACGTCCACAAAGGAGATGAGCAATCCACTATAAATATGAGAGTACAAAATATAGGGAGAAACAACCTCAACCAATTCACTCGGAATACAAGGAGGTACACAAAATTTTCCTCCATAACCGCAACTCTCAAAACCCTAGGACTACATTGTGAATGCTGATTAAGTCAGAAGGAACAATCCTATATTTATAAAGTCCTAAAACCTTTCTTACAAGAAAAGGACTACTCAAAATATTAAAACATTTTCCTAAAAGGAAAACCTATTTATGGTAAGAAATCAGGGCAAATAAACCCTAACACACTTCTCAATTAATCTCATTTGACTAGGTCAATACCACCAATTTTAATTTAAAGACCTGAATGACATATTTTATTCATTTCTCTCTTATTAACCTGGAATAATTTAAACAAAATATATACTCCTTTAAATTTTTACACCCAAACTTGTGTTAGAGGTGATATGCACGTATTATCACGTGTAAATTTCATATTTTTAATCTTTTTTGCTTTTCACTCTCTCTTTTATTTTTTAATTTTTTTTAAATTCAATTCTTATACTTTTTTTGGGTTTCACAAATAGCAGTACTCAGTCGGATAGTGATTATTTTTTCTGATTACTGAAAATTTTTCGATAATGAAATTTCAATTTTATTTATAGATCTGGATAAGTTTTGACATATGTATTATGTATAAAAAAAGTCAGAGAGTGATCTGTGAAAGAAAGAAGATTAGAAGAAAGTTTTTACTATAACTTCCTTCCAATTGGGTTCACCCTACTTTTTCCATATAATTTCGATATCTTTATCCGCAAAGTTGAAGTATGTAACAATAAGTTCAAACACAATTAAAGTATGTTCTAAGCCATTTTTTCAATATATATAACATCAGCACGAATTTTTCGAAAGATAAAACAATGAAAGAATTTTAATATAATACTAAAAGGTCTAGTTCTTACTATGAAATCAAGAAAGACAGTAAGTTGTATATTAATATAAGATTATTTAATTTAAATACTACATTTTTGAAACATACTTAATTTAAGTACTTTTGTGGCTTCGTGCATATCATTATCTCAAAAGATCATTCAACTTTGAGAATTTATCTAACAATGTGTTCCTAAGAAAAGGAATTTGTCCATTTTTCGGGGTCTCAAAGGGGCATGGAAACGCATAAGAAAGTCATTAAACTTTATTTTATATCAATAAAATCACTCAACTTATGCATTTGTATCAATAAAATCATCAAACTTATGCATTTGTATCAATAAAATCAATCAACTAAGTTTGACAAAATTATAAATTATTTTTATACCATGAAACATAAATCTCATAAGTAATTAAAATCAAATGTAAAATTCATTAAGAAATTTTATGGACAAATTTAATTAGTGAAATAAATACTCTGATGGCATTACAATAAATAAATATACAATAATATCATATGAAATTTCGTGCTCTACAATTATCATTTCTAGCGAAAAAAGTTACGTACCTATCATTTTTCAGGAATTAAAGTGTTCCACAAATATTTTTATAGAAAAAACATTAAAAACGAAACAAAATAGAAGTTCAATACTCTGTTTTTTTTTTTTTTTGGAAAATACTCACCAATGCGATGCATTTTGAAATTCGCCGTAAACAGAGCATAATTTTTTTTTTTTAAACAAATCCTCACAACTTTCCGAAAATAGAAAATGAAAAACTCGTAGACAAAAGTTTTTCCTTAAATTATGTTTGAGTTTTTAAAATTTTATTTATTGCGGAGTTTATGTTTACATGTTATAAAAATAATTTAATGATAAATTTAGTTGAGTGATTTTATTGATACAAAACAAAGTTCAATGACTTTACAAGATAAATTCTCTAAGTTGAGTGACCTTTTAAGATATTAACTCTTAGAATATTGTCTATGTATATCAATAATATTGTAAAAGTATAAATTAAAATTTAAGATACCAAATGTTAATCAACTAAAATATTTTTAATATTGACCAATTTTTATATCCTTGACGCTAAAATATTTCTTCAATGAGACAATTTCGTTATGATAAACTTGTCATATTAATTTTGCCTAAAATTACTTGGGTTTGATTTTAGATATTAGTCTTCTACATAAAAACAAGAAAACTATAAGGACCGCAATAATTTTTTCTCTTAGCCATGCTGTTCTTTGTTTTTTCTATTTGAACAACTTTTTTCTATCTGAAAAGTATAATAATATTTAATTTATTTGCATGTGCATTAATTGTTTGGGAATTTTGAAGATCGATGGAAACATATGACAAATTTTGAAGGAGGATTGACTTTTAAATGCATTAAATTTGAATTTCTTCAAAAGCATATGGAGGTATTATTTCTTTTCCGATTATTAATAATAGAAATATAGTAAAATATAAGTAATATACTACGAGAAATATAGACAAAATATGGAGAGTAGAATGTGGAGATCATTTTATTCGAATGTCTTCATGTGTCCCTTACAATGATGAATAGCAACCCTATTTGGCTATTTATAGGTTGAATACATTCTTATCCAAAATAGTTTATAGAACCTGAGAAATATATGCTTATAAATAAATGTTAATAGTTCATGTATTAAGAATATGAATAATCCACTAATTCATGAATGAATTTATAACGAGAAACTCCATACTTATATTATTTTGTAATTTGTAATAAAGAAACAATTAGTTAGTGTTATATTACCCTAATTCATGGCCTTGATTTAACTGAAACATGTTTATCCCGAAAATATTGATTTTTATAGATGCTGATCGCTAAAATATTCCATTAAATAGATATATTTATGTTGGTTAAAATCGTAACTAAGTACATCTAAATTTTTAAAAAGTTTAATTGCACTTGAACTCTAAATTCTTAAAAAACAACAATATTCAACACTAATATTTAGGATGTGGAAGTTTATCGAAGTTTATCCTAGGATTATCTCCTTTGTCCATCATACCAAACATGTTCTTAAGAGTTTTATTATTGAATCGATCATATTAAAAAATAGCAATAAATTATGGATTCAAAGTTACTATATGTTGTAATTTTAGTGAACTTCAATTTATGTAGTATACATAGCTATAACACGTCTGGAAAATTATGTAATTATAATCTTTTGTATAAATAAATTAAAGACTTTCATACATGAGAAAAATTGGCAATACAATCGTACTAACAGGGCAGAGCCAAGTGGGATGAATTCCTTGAGCGAATAATTACACTATATATTCAAAAATTAAAATTATATTTAGATAAATAAATTCTCTAAGTTCATTTTGTAGTTACTTCTTTATATTTTAAACCTGTTGATGATTTTTTTTTCTCGACCACAGACCACTGCTTACTAGCACTACGTATTACGTACAAGGAGAACTTATTAATTTTATAGGTAAAATGAAATTTCCTTTTTTTAATGAAACTGTCTAGACTTTTTCAATAAAACTAATTATAATTTAACTTCACCACCTAAGAATAGAGATGATAATAAATAAATAAAGTAATATTTCTGGCATGATTGATCATCGAAGGTCATATGGATATCAACTATGATGACTAGACTTTTTGTATACTTTAGTATCTATTTTGTACTTGATAAAAATATTTTCAAAATTTCACATGAAATTAAAAGGCTATTATGTTAAGACCTTAAAGAGCTTGTTTTTACACTGCTGTTAAAAATGACTTATTTCTAGAAGTACTTTTTTAAATGGTTTTTTAAGAAAAGTGTTTTTGAAAAAAAAGCAATCTATGTTTGGCTAAATCATTTGAGAAGTATTTTTCGTAAGAAAATTGTATTTGACTAATCTTTTTAAAAAAAAATGATTTTGAGAGTCAAATTACAAAAAAGGTCAATTGTTAATGTACTTTCAATATCAAGATTATTTTATAGAGAGAAACTATTATAAAAAATTAATTTAATATTTATTTTTATTAAATTTAAATGTACAAATTCAATTTTTCAATCAATATTATACCTTTTTTGGGAGGGCTGGTATTTTTAGTTACTTTTTTTCTTCTTTTTTCCTAATATTGCAAAAATATTGGTGTTACTTTTTTTTTTGAATTTTGTAAAATAAAACGTAAATAATATATTAAATATATAAAAAATACTATGTAAAATAATATAAAATTTTTATCATATAAAAATAAATAATAAAATTCTTAAACAAAATTTAACTAAATGTATATTATAAGATATATTGGTAAATATGTATATATGGAAGGGATATTTTAGTCTTGAAAAAATAAATTGTTTTTGCTTCTGCTTTTTTTTAAGAAGCATAAATATTTTGTTTCTACCCAACAACGGAAAAACTGTTTCTGCTTCCATTTAAAAACACTTTTACTGATTTGTCAAACGCTTAATTTTTCAACAAAAATATTTTTTTCTCAAAGTAAGTGTTTTTGGCCTCCGCCAACAGTAATACCAAGCATGCTCTAAATTCACTTAAAATTTTTTTTAGCAACTTCTTTGTAATGGAGGTTGTTTTACTGTTCTACTATGCAAACTATAATGAGAAAATTTAATAAATGATGTATTGAAGAGTGAATATTATTAGTCCTATCAGGAGTTTTTAGATTTCAATAGATAACATTAGATTTCTAACAATACCTAACAAATAATAAATTAATTAAAAAAAACAAAAAACAGAAAATAAATTAAAATAATTCTTAATCAATTAATTAACAATATCATTTCCTTTAATATAGCGTTTTATAATTGTCATAATATATTTATCTGTTGGTTTTCTCCCAAATAGTTGGTCACTATTTTGGTTGTTATCAATCTTCTAATTAACATTATCCATCTCCTATTTTGGTTCTTCCTTCATCCTTTAGGAATTTGTTTTACTGCTTTGAAAACTGATATCATTTTTTATTTTTATTTGAAAGGCATTTTTTTTTTTAAAAAAAATAAGTATTCTTATTTCTTAATTTTTTTTTTTTGTTTTTGGAATACGTATCTTTTTGTAATATATTTTTTTGACGAATAATTTTTTTGTAGGAATCTAAATAAACTTGACAATGAATTTCTGTTTGAAAGACTGCATAATTTACAATTAGCATCTTATATATATATTTCATAAATTGATGGTTTTTTATTTAAAAGATATTTTCTTTTTAAAAAATCAAGTATTTTTATTTCTTAAATCTGAATAATTTACAATTAACATCTTATATATATAAATTCCATAAGTCAAAAATGTAACATTCCGGAAACTAGTAGGCTAAACTAGAGCTTGACGTTAGGGTTAGAGCCTTGAACGTACCTCCCCGTACCTTAAAATTCATGTTTTCGTGTTAGAACGTCAAGGCCTAAACCCCAAGGACCAACCATGAGTCCTTGAGGAAAAGCCTCAAAAAGTGACCTGGGCAGTGACCCACGAGGGCAACCCACGCCCCGTGGGTAGGGGTCATGGGTCAAGCCCCTCAGAAACTAGCCACAGACCACAGATTACCAGCACGGGCCGTGGTCCCACCCACGGTCCGTGGGTCGTGTGTCGTAGGTCATGCCTGTAACTGCTAAAAGGCAGTTTCACTTAGGGGCATTAGGGGAATTTCCTATTTTAAGTGGGGTTAAGTAACGTCGTTTTATACATTATTAGGATACCTATATAAGGTTTTTAAGTCACTAAACTAACTCATCTAAATCATAATTCCTAAATCCCCAAATCATAACCAAACCCTCTCCAAAATATTCTCTCTAGAACTCCAAGGAAGAGGAAGAAGAAAGGTGAAGCTAGGGTTGAAGGATCCATCTTTTCTACTCAATTTCGTGGGAATTCTTCGATAAGGTATGGTAGTCCTTCATCCATGGATAACTTCCATCCATGGAGCCCTTAAATTCTCATTTTTTTAGTAGAAATTCCCTTAAAAGCTAGGGTTTTCACTCCAAGTCATGGATTCTTTCTAAAAATGTTTTTAATGATTTAATTACCTTATATTATGATTGAATTGTTGTTTATTGTAGTTGTTATGATAAAATCTCCCATGAATTCATGATAACCCCCATAATCTCAATTTATGACTTTGTGATGTAGGTGAATTGTAGTGAGATGAATCTTATGAGATTATGTTGTACTAATTTAGTGATTTGAATCATTTTATTATCCATGTTTAATGTAGTAGCCCTAGATGTGGTTGGTTGAATGTGATCCTTGATCCAAGAGGGGTAAAACATGAGAATTCTGCCAATTTGTGGGGTTCTCGTGTATACTTTATGAACTTGATTATAATCTAATTATCGTGTTAATTGAAAGGTTATTCTCATAAACACATAATGAACATGATGTGAAAGGTTTTCTCACAATATGATGATTCTAAGGTTGAAAGGTCGCTCTCACCTATTGAATCTATGAGTTATTTTTATGAATTGTGTTGGATTGAGTGTCAAGACACTCTTCCATGCATATGGACTTAATACAAGACTAAACATGTAATTGTGGGAAGTAATTCTTAGCACCGAGTGGATATTGAATATGAGATAGAGACTCTCCCGTTAAGTAAGGCCGGGTTTCTAAAGGTAATCTCATGAGATAGAAGCTCCCCCATTAAGTAAGGTTGGAGTTTCTAGTAGCAATCTCCTTATCCCATAACTATGTGCCCCCATAGGTTATTTAGCTAGTGGATCCACCTAAAAGCTAATACATGTTAGTTCTACCTTAGGCATGTAGGACACCTCTTTTCGGTGTAGGGTATGACACCGGATTCCATTTTAAGCTCACATGGTCTATGTCGGTTAAGGCTTATTCCCACTATGACATGGATATGAACAAGAACATGAATTATGAATGATGATTAATCAATAGGCTTACTTAACTTGGGTAGGATTATGGGATCTTATTCATGCATTGCACAAGTATGTTTTGAGGGTACAAATGGTATGGTTCTCTTATGATGTAGGAATTTATGTAACGAACATGCTTATGACTTATGCTCTTACATTATCTTCTAAATGATGTTTTAACTTACAAATTGCATGCATTCAACTAAATTGTCCCTTTTTGCCTGTTTTGATAGTTTTATGCATGACTATCATACTTAGTGCATTTTTATACCAACCCATATTTCTTCTACATTTTTCACAAAGTTTAGGGTCTGGTTCTTAAGGCGGTGATCATTTGGTTCAAGCTTGGATTCGACTATTCTCCTTGCTTATTGTGAGTCCTCATGATTCGAGGACGGGAGAGTCACTTTGAGTTTCATTCTTGTATTTTCATTTTCGAACTAAGTTGTATGGGCTATGCCCCTTTTATTTGGACTATTGTAATAGATGGATAATTGAGACAAGTCTAGACTTCCCCTTTGCTTATATGAAACTTTCGGACTTAGATGCGTCTTTACTCTTATCATTCTAATGCTTTAGGTTATGATATGCTAAGTGGCTTACATGGTGCCTTTAGGGGTACTATGTGCCTTGTTACGTTTAGGGGGTACCCTTGGGTCGTGACAAAAAATCTAAAAAAAATTATTAAAGTTAATCGAGTTTATCAATTTGTATAGAATTTTCATAATAAAGGAAATGAGTATGCCTTAGTACATATTAATTCACACGATAAATTTAAAAGAAGTATCATTTCAGGTATGTAATAAGTATATAATCTGATTCTCCTAATTAACTTTAACTAATACTATTGAAATTAGTTTATATACCAATTTCATACATTAAACAATAATATTTTTTTGAAAACTCACTATCCTTTAAGCATATATTTTCTTTATATATGTTGTAATGACCCGATCGGTCATTTTTGAAAAATTTTGTGAATTTATCATTTCGCCGTCTCGATATCGAGCTTGAGTCTTTTATGATTGAATTTGAAAAGTTGGTTTTGATCTTGGAGTTAAAAGTTGATAATTTTGTAAGTTTTGAGTTGGAAATGCTTATATTGTTAAGAAAGTGGTTTTTGAAGTCTTTTAGAGTTTTGAGTGTTGGAATGGAGTTCCGTCAATTTCATGACTCTCGAAATATGGAATCTGAGCTGTGAAATTGTCGGTTTCAGATTTTTAATCTTTTTGAGGAAATTTAGCCTTTGGATTGACTTTGGTCAACATTCGGATGTTCAGGTCGGGATTCCGAGAGTTGCGTTGAATTTAGGAGATGATTTTAGGACTAGGTGAGGTCTTGATTGATTTTTGAGAGGTCCTGAGCTTGTTTTAGCCTTTTAGACGTTGAGTTAGTTTCTTGTTGGTTTTACGGATGTCGGGTCAAGGATATTTCAGACTCATATTTTGATGGTTTCATTGAGTTCGAAATGTCGAGTATAATTGATTTGCTTATGTGGTTTGTGCGCAGGGAGTTCCGAACAAATTTCGATGGTTCTTTCAATATTTTTATGTTGGTTGGTGTTACTGGAGCTGCAGTCTCTGCTTAAGCGGAACCTGGTTCACAAAAGCGAGACTGGCCTTTTGGGCGGGGTTCACTTTAGCGATGGTCACTTAAGCGGAGCTAGTCCGCAAATGCGATACTTGAGAGGATTTTTGCATGGCATTTTCAGGGTTTAAGCATTATTTTTTCAATTTTTGAGCTTGGGGAACCCTTGGTGGCGATTTTTGAAAGGATGTTCTGTGCTAAGTCAATTGGGTAACTTTTATGATCCTAAACCTTCATTTTCCTTTGGTTATTTGTGAATTTTAACATCAAATTTGGGATTTTGATTGATAAATGAAAGGTTTTTCAAGAACTTAAGTTCTTAACTAAAATGGAGATTTTGAACTGTTTTTGAGTCATTTTTCGAAATGATTTTTCCTAATGTGTTCCTAAGGCCTTGAGTAATGTTTTCATGTATTAAATTTCGGATTCAAACCTTATTTTCACAATTGGATTTTGAGTTGATTGACCCATTTTCAAAGTAGTTGATGTGAGCATTGTTGTTTTCGGAGATTTGTTATGAATACTTGATTGTTATAGATTATGTGGCTTTGAAAGTGATTTGGAAGGGGAAGACTCAACTATTGGAGTGATTATTGATTGATTTAAGGCAAGTGATCTCCTAAACATTGTAAATAGTAGTATTCGTGTACATTCTTCGTTGGTGGTTATTGGGAGTAATGGTGATGAGTGAAGGGTTTACTTGTCCACTTGATACATATAAATGAATAAAAAGGGGTTAAAGTGAAAAAGGTTATGTGATGAACATGATGATGTGAATTATCTTATTGTGACCCTTGTTGATTGATTGATGATATGCTTGAAAGCATGAATGTGGAGTTGAATTGTATGATTTGATGTCTCTTCCATGTGGTGTGATCTTGCTTGTGTGCATTGGTTGTTGAACACCATGTTGAGACTTGTGATGATTTATGATGTCGGGGTCTTTGCGAAAGCGAGTGTTGTAATGCTGAGGTCATTTTTGACAAGTGATTATAAAGCCAATGGGAAATGGTTCCGACGAGAGATTGATTATTGTGACTGAACTACTTGACATTCAGATTGGCTTATTTGATTCGTTTGATGGTGGAATTGCGACTATTGAACTGTGGATATTGGGCCTTTTAAGCCGTGAATTGTACAACTGTTAGGTTGGGCTGAATTTTTTTTGCAAGTTGTAGTTTAAGGAGATTTGATTGAAGTGTAAGGGATATTCAATTTCTAGCTAGATGTCTCATTAATTAGGTTGCTAGCTTGTCTTGGTGGGAATAGACAAGTGTCATCATGTCCATTTTTGAGTCATGACATATATTCGCTACTTGAAGAAGAACTAAACTATTTTTTATTTAACTATATTTTACCTAACTAATTAGTTGGGTTGAATGAGACATATTAGTTTTTTTAACCACGAGCTCGTGTATATAGTTGTTATATTAGTAAAGTAGATATCTTATAATAGAAAAACAATATTACCAAAGTTGATACCAAATTCATTCAAAAGATTAACCACGCGCTTGTGTATATAGTTGTTAAGAAATTGAATTCCAATGCCACACTTAACAAAAGTTAAACGAATTTATATTGTGTATGCGGTTGGTATAAAAGTAGAATCCCAACGTATAACTAATGTTGATATAAAAATGCAAATTGCTTACCATAATCATACATATATATTTTGTGTATATAATTTGTATCCAATTAGTATATAAATAAAAATTCAATGAATAACTAATATGGATAGAAAAATGTAAATTTCATACGAAATTCATACCAATTACTTTTGTGTATACATTTGGTATATAATTGATTTCAATGGTATAAACTGATTTACTCCGATCATATGCAAAGATTATACTAAAAAATATCATAATTTTGAATTTCATAAATCATGAACAAAAGTACGAAAACATGTTTAATAGTGTATAATATCATTAATAAAACAATGTATATGTGGGTTAATGTGAAAAGCTAAATTAAAAATATTCAACATCTTAAAAAAAGGTATAACATGTTGATATCTTCGTGTAACGAACTTCTGGTAGTTTTATGTACTTGTTTTCTTCATTTTAACCCTTTCAGTAGCTTTTATATGTGCTTTATGATTTGCGAGGATGGATGACGTAATTTCCAAAGTAATCATATGAGTTTCGGAGAAGATAATTTATTTTAAAAATATGAATAGGACATACATAGTGAATGTTATTAGCGTGACACTTTCGATAAATTTTTTAAATATATTTGTAATTGAATATTATCTTAAGTGGAAAAAATATAATAATTCATATATTTTTAAGAGTTATTTGGTAATTTAACCAAAAGGGAAAAAATATTTAAGAGATTTTTATTTATTTATTTTTGAAAAAAGGAAAAAAAAGGGCAAAGTCCAAAAGAATAAGGAGATAAAATAAATAAACGAAAGGTTTTAAGTATGGCAGCAGGTGTTCACAGTAGTTCAGTAGAATAAACAAATACGCAGTGCAAAAAAGAAAAGAAAGGAAGATAAAAGAAGGGGAAGAGAAAAACAAGAACTTCATCCCCAAGCATTTAGGTAATTACTCGTTCTTCTTTTTTATGAGATTTTTATGTGATTATGAGTAGATTTTTAGGATAGAAATGTAGAGAAATTGTGCTGAATTAAGAATTATAGCCCTAGGGTTCTTATAGCAAAACTTTGATTTGGGGGTCGAATAACGATTTGGTTTAGCTAAAATTTGACGTGCAAGCTTATTTTATTATGGGTGAACATAATCTGAAAGAAAAATCCAGATTTGACTTTGAGGGATCAGAGTGACATTTTGACCCGATTTTAAGACAAAAATAAATATAGCAACGTGGGTATCGTTAAATTCATATTCTTATGAGGATTGTGTATTTGAATAGACTATAATCATTCAAAAGAGTTGTGGAAGGACAAGTTCATAACTTGAAGTTAGCTTTGATTTGAGGTGAGTAGAGATTTCTTACTTCTTTACAGTGTTAGCTTTGATGTAATAAATGAATTTGGGGGTAATGAATAGTTTTTAGAAGTACTAGATTCTAAAAACACATTTTTATTTTCTATGTTATTTCAATCTAGACAGTTGTTTACTTTTTTAGACTTAGTCCGTATTCATAGATGCTCATATACTAGTATTATTAGGTCTTGAGGTAGTTTGATTATAACTTATTTATTTTGCACTTGTATGAGCTAGTTGCTTAATTCAATATAATTTTTGCAGAGTATCTAAATGGTTAAATGGTATATAGAGAAATGAGGTTCACCCAAGGGACTGGTAGGCGCCCTCATGGCCTAATGAGATTTTGAATCGTGATAACATGGTATCAGAGCATCAAGAGCAGAGTCTAGTAAAGTCTTGTGACTTGGTGTCGGACATCCGTTACTTATCTTCGAGAGGCTATGCAACTTTAGGGAACTTCAATTCTTTTATTTGTTATCTTGCGTATGTGGTTCAATTTAAGGTTTAAACTTCATTGTTTCATTCTCTCACCAATAGTAATGAGACATTCTCAAATTCGTATCCCAACAACAATAATGATGTTATGGGGTATAATGTGAGATATTATGATGTGGCTAGTAAGATAACTGTGTAATAAGCAATGTGACTTTCAATAATTCAGTAATGAGATAATAATAATGTCTCGAAGACAAGTCTAAGCTTAGAATGATCAATCAATTAAATAGGAGTGTAGTGGCAATGATAAGGCTTCGAGGAGAAGTTAAGGAATGACAAAAAGAATAAAGTTGATTCATTGTGATGAAGTTTGAGGTAGTAGGAATTGTTATAAGATTTGTAATAAATATTTCCTTTCTATTCTTTGGAATAGAGGTGTATTAAAAAGAATTCAAATAATTTAAGTTGGGTGACATAATGTCATGTTGGCATGATGTTCGTTTAATGGAAGCCACGAGGTGATCTATACCAATTAGCAAGGACATTCAAAGTGGTGATTAATGGTAGATATTGGCATATTGAACTTGTGAGTTATCCTTCAAATATTAAGTCGAGAATCAATAATATTAGTTAAAACTAAGAGAGTAAGACGATTTGTTATTCAATGAATTTTGAACAAGAATACTTGTATGAAACTATGTGAGGAACATTAATAGATAGATGAGTACAGTGGTAAAGAATCACCCTACAAATCCTGGATCAACGTTGTGATGGTTGAAAATATTATATCGACAGATAACTAGCTCTATTGGAGTAACCAAGGTTGTCCTAAGTGTTATTCAGTATGCTCTCGATCTTTTGCAATTTTATTTTGATCATGAATCTACTTCCTTTCAGATATCCTGCATGACCATTTTTTTTTATGTTTGTATGTATTTTTACATCATTAGATGGTTCTTAGTGGTGGATCGATCACATCGATCTTAAGTTATTAATTTGGTAGCACAAGATATATGGATAGACTTAATTATTCTGAGTATGATAGACATTGAATTTAGATTAACTTTCTCCATATTGTAGACTGTTATGCAAAGAAAATGATCTTAGATATTTTGGGTACTCTTAAACTAAAGTGGTAGGTCACTCCAGTATCTATCTGAGGAAGGTAATATCATTTTTTCAGAGGCTCGGGATATGATTGAGAAGGAATCTATCACCTTTCTAGCTTATGTTTGGGATACTAGTGTCTATACTTCTCCAATAAAGTCAGTGCCATCGTAAACGAGCTTTTAAAGGTTTCTAATTGACCTTCTAGGAATTCCACCTAATCACACTATATTGATTTTTTCTTATAGTGAAAACTCAGGCCATTCAATCCTACCATATCGAATAAACCCAATGTAATTGAAGGAGTTATGATATTTGTAGAGTAAAGTATTTATTAGGCCCAATGTTTTCCACTAGAATACTCCGATACTATTTGTGAAGAAGAATGATGGCACCACAAGGATGTGCATCCACAAGAAACAATTGAACAAAGTGATTAATAAAAACAAATATCATATTCCACGTATAATGACTTACTTATTCATTCGGTAATCTCTAAGATTGATTTGAGTGTTGGTTACCATCGATTGAGGGTTAGGACGGAGTATATCTTTAAAATAGCCTACATGATCCGCTATGACCACTATGAGTTATTGGTTATGTCTTTTGGGCTGAATAACTCCCCAACAATATTTATGGAGTTGATGAATAAGACAATGAGGTTCTATTTCAATTTTCTTTGTCACAGTTTTCATCGACGATGTTTTGATATACTCTTAACGTAAAGAGAAACATGAGCAGTGTTTAAAAATTGTGCTTCAGACCTTTAAAAGGAGCAATTTGTGTAACTTTTTTTTTGTAAGTGTGAGATCTATCTCTTTGTAATGTTCTTGGGGTGTTGTGACCAACGATGGTATTATGATAGATTCAAGAAAAATTAAAGATGTCAGAGTTTCTGTTAGGTCTATTTCACCTATTGATCAAGGATTTTATGGGTTTGATTGGTTATTAGGGATGACTTATATTTTATCGTGTCTCCATTGAGAAAACTTACTCAGAAGAATTTGACTTTTTAGTGATCTAATAAATGTGAGGTGAATTTTCATAAACTTAAGGCATCGTTGGCTTCAGCTTCGATTGTAATCTTGTTAGTGAATGATGAAGGATTCACTGTGTAGTATGATGTTTCACAGATTGATCTTGAGAATTTTTTGATGTATAAAGATAATATATTAATGTACGCTTTGAGGAGGTTGAAGGTATAGATGAATAACTACACTACTCATTATTTATAGTTGGCAGTGAAGAGTTCTGCTTTGAAAATTTGAAGACATTATTTACTTGGAAGCATTGTGAGGTATTTACGAATCATCATCGTATTCAATATATTTCTAATCAGAGGGATCTTAATTGAGATATTTAAAGCTACTTAAGAAATATGATATTACTATCCAATATCACTCGAGCAAGACAAATGTAGTAGCAAATTCAATAAGTGGAATGTCAATTG
Organism: Solanum pinnatisectum; assembly: GCA_035578085.1. Classification (NCBI taxonomy): domain Eukaryota; kingdom Viridiplantae; phylum Streptophyta; class Magnoliopsida; order Solanales; family Solanaceae; genus Solanum; species Solanum pinnatisectum. The sequence continues at coordinate 13,780,944 of CM069077.1, forward strand.
TTATGGACAACTTAATTATGTTGTGAATGGAATAAATGTTCAATTTTTGGCTAATAGATTTGCGAGACTTGATATTTCAGAGTCTTATAGATTTCTTGCTTATGTTGAGGTACACTTTCTTCTAGTGAATCAGATCAATGTTATATCACACAAATATGAGAAGTTGAATATAATTCAAGACAAGACGTTAAATGGTGAACATGAAGAAGGAATCTTTTATTCAAAGGGTGTTTAGAGAATTAAGGGTCATATTTGTATTTTAAGAGTTGATGATTTGACTAAGTTAATTATGGAAGAGACTCGTGGTTCTAGATATTCTCTTCATCGAGGAGTAGCAAAAATATATTATGATCGGAAGCATTATTGGTGATGTCGAATAAATACAGACATGTAGAGTATTCCTCTCGATGTTTGAACTGCTAGCATGTAAAGTATATGCACCAGAGGAGGTGGAGAGACTCGGAGGATGTCTACACATGAGTAAAAGTGGGGGTAAATGCCATGAATTTTGTGGTAGGATTGGAAAAGACTTTGATAAAGATAGATGATATTTGACTTATTATAGATAGATTGACCGTTACTTTATGTTGGTTCAGACTTCATACATGTGAAACGATTGACTAGAAATTACATCCAAGAGATAGTATGTTTTCATGGTGTGTCCATTTTCATCATTTCAAATTGGAGTACTAAGTTCGCAATCAATTATAGAAGTCTATGAAAAAAGAGTTGCGTTCTCAAGTGGAGATTATATAACTTTTCATCCACGTACAAATGATCAGTCCGAGCGGACTATTTAGATGTTGAAGGATATGCCATGAATGTGTGTGATGTATTTTTGTGGTTGTTGAGACTAGTTCTTGTTGTTAGCGGAGCTTGGTTTAACACTCATTAGCATTTTAGTATTCAGGTGGTCTTATTTAAGGCCTTGTATGATAGAAGATGTCATTCTCTAGTTAGTTGGTTCAATGCATTCGAGGTCAAGTTTCGAATTTGTTGAGAGATTTTTTAGATAAGGTCAAGTTGATTCAAGATAGAGTTCTTATAGCTTAGAGTAGACAAAAGAAATATGTTGATAAAACGATTTGTGATTTAAAGTTCATGATTGGAGAGAAGGTTTTGGTAAAAGTATCACTCATGAAAGATGTTATGAGGTTTGACAATGATGGCAAACTCAGTCCAAGGTTCATTGGCCTAGTGTTTTATGGAGGTGGCATATGAGCTTGCTATGCCACTGGAATTATCAGATATTCATTCGAGATTTCATGTTTTGGTGTTGAGGAAGTACTATATCGATGACTTTTATCTGATTTAATGGACTCGATACATTTACACGTACAAAAATTTAGCATTTGTGGAAAAATCTATAGTTATTATGGATAAACAGGTTGGATATCCACTTGGAAGGTTGAGTCCAACATAGATAGTAGATATTCTACACTATTTGACATTTCATGAACTTTCTTTCTCTTTACATTCAAGGACGAACGTTATATGAAATTAACAACAATTTTCTGGTTACCAGTATTCATATATATGACGCCCTAATATCGTTGTAACCTTTACCTAGCTCTTTATTTTCCATGATCTCACTCTCACTTTTAGAGTATCATGTGTGAGGCATGGACTCAAAAGTCTTTTACTTTCTTAGACTCCGTATCAACTCAAAATAGGCTAAACAAATAATTGAGGGAGTATATATATCATAAAAACACGAATAATTCTTTTTAAATGTTGATCGATTAAAATATCCCTCAAATATTGATCATCTTTTATGCCCTTAACAATTTAAGTTTAGGATAAAATTGTAAAAAGAAGGGTAAAGGAGTATTCTAGTTCATTTTGAAAAATAGTTTCTTCAATTTATATTGAGAAAAAAGAATAAGCTAAAAATTATTTGACAAGGCAAATGAGTATCTCAATTTATTTTGGACAATGATTCTTCATTTGTATGGAAAAAGAATACTTTAAACACCTCTATCAAAGAATTCATTTGTACTATATCACTCATTTAAGGAGTTTCTAACTCGTTTGTCTTTTCGCCTCAGAGACTCCACCATGCTGGTGAGCTTAGGTTCTTACCTTCAAGGTTTTGTAATATTGATTTTGGTCAATCAACGGACCTCAACGACATTGATGCTCTTGCGAGAGAGACAGTGTTTAGCGTCAATGAGATCGAAGCTCTTTACGAGCTCCTTAAGAAGATTAGTAGTGCAGCTATTGGTGATGGCCTAATCATGAACAAGAAAGAGTTTCAATTGGCTATATACAACACAAATGCGAAAGAAAACTTCTTTGCTGACATAATATTTGACTTGTTTGACACAAAGCGTAAGGGAATTTTGGGCTTTAAAGAATTTGCTTGTGCACTTTCTATTTTCCATCCAAATGCAGCAATTGATGATAAGATTGAGTTTTCTTTTCAACTACATGATATCAAGCAACAGGGTTTCATTGAGAGACAAGAGGTAAAACAGATGATGCTTGTTTCTCTTGCTGAGACTAATCTAAAACTTTCAGACAATGTGATAGAGAGCATAATTGACAATACTTTTGAAGAAGCAGATACCAATCGTGATGGAAAGATTGATAAGGAGGAGTGGAGAAGTTTAGTGTTGCCAAATCCTTCACTTTTGCAGAAGATGACTCTCCCATTTCTCACGGACATTACTACAATGTTTCCGAGCTTTGCCTTTCACTCAAGAGTTGAGGACGACCTGATTTGGGATTGAAAAAAGGGATTTGCTTTTTGTTTTTGGTTGGTTCAACGGATATATAGTAACATTATGTTTGCTTTTTCTATTTCTCCATGTTCATTTTCGACATTAGGATTTCAAAAAACGGTTCTGGTTGTTCTTTTGTTTGATGAAGATGAATCCCATTCAACTTCGTTATTGAATTCTTATATGCAATGACAATGTTAGAACACTTGTTTCTAAGTGCACAATATGCCTATGATGGCTGTGTTTATTTATTTTACCTTTTGTTCACGACATTATGGGTGTGTTTGGTATGGAGGAAAATGTTTTCAATTTTTCCATGTTTGGTTCGCCTAAATGTTTGGAAAATGTTTTTCAAATCAACTCATTTTCCTCACATTTAAGGAAAATGACTTTCCTTCCAAAATTAAGAAAAACATTTTCCAAAATTGTACTTTATCCTTTAGTTTTTTTTCTTACCCTACTCATACCCCGTACTCGACCCTCCCCATTCAAAAAAAAGTTAAAAATTTTTAACTTCCAAATATATTTTTATCCCTACCACCAAACCAGTCCTCCCTGCCTCAAATAAAAAAAATAAAAATTTTAAAATTATTTTCAAAAAATGTTTCAAATTTTAAGATTTTTTTACCTTACACAACCCCAACTCCCTACCCCGCCCCCTCAAATTTTAAAGAAAAGTCAATTTCAAGAATGCACTTATCCTTACGTGATATTCCCCGATGAATCTAGTTAGGAATGATTCATGGAATAACTGAGTATATAGATGGTTTCTCTGAGAGGGTAGCTTTCTGCATGCGAATAGCGGAGGAAAAAGCACCAACCTTATGCCAACGACTCCAAGAGTTTGGTTGGGATCCACTTGTTGAATTTCCCGGTCTTCCCTCTCAGGCAAGGTGAGGGAGATCTATGTGCTTCTCCTGACAATTCTTTTGAATTCCCCTCAGGCTTCCCTTCACAATTGAGGGGTGGATGTCCCTATGGACATTTATATGGTGAATGAGGTTCTAGGAGTGTCGAACGTTCCTAATGATGAGTTTGATGCCAAGCTAAAGACAATGGATATTAGGTGGATGCGAGATTCACTGGTCGACTGGTCGACTAGGAGTATCAAGGTAAGGTATAAGGTAAGGTATACTGGATCCACCTTAGCTTAGATTTCATGGTCCTTACCATGACAAGTAGGACACTCTTTTTTTGGTATGGAAACAGTACACTAAACTTCATATTATAGCTCATATGGTTTATGCCTGATGAGATACATCAGAACCTATATTATGAAACAACTCAACCAAAAACTAAGGCATTTAAAGATACAAAAGAAGGTTTAAATACAAAAATTATGTAGAGTTCCCATAAACTCCAAAGGTTTAAATAAACTAGCCAAACTAATGCGAAAGAACAACCCCTAGAACCTGAAAGACAATGTACCAAAACTCTACTAACGACAAGTCTAAGAGCAAGGGGTACAACCCCGAAACTAAACAACACCTTAAACAAATAGTTTGAGTCTGAAAAAAATAGACTTAAACAAGAGAGATCTATGGCAGACTGAAAGAATTGACTCACCCTTGAATTTGATCACGCTCAATAGTCACTTAGTTGAGGTCTATCAATAGTCACCTGAAGATGTTATATACTCAACAAAGAAAGAGCAAGTACAGTATCAGTACACAACCATAATGTACTGGTAGGATCACGCGGGTATCTCAATAAGTGAAACACATGCAAGTAACCACAATATTATAAAACAGGCATATACCGAACATAACAATATTAGTCATCTTTTCAAGATCAATGTAGCATCTCACCTTCTCAATAATACACATTGGTTATCAATTTAGAGCATCATACACTCTTCCAATATCAATCATCATTAGATATTAATGTAATCATCACAAGTAGATACACAACACAATTCAATGGTGCTCTCACGGAACTCAATTCAATGGTCCTCTCATGGAACCCACACCCAAACTGTTAGCATATCGGAACGTGGTATCCGATCCAATGTTTATGCCGGAACATGGCAATCGATCCCACATTTATACCGAAACGTGGTAACTGATCCCTGTTAATGTGTCGGATCATGACACCCACCCATTCAACAAACCACAATCATAATCACAATGTATATTCTCACAATCGTACAACAAGAGGTGATTCAAGACATACAATTATTCAATTATCCTCATTTACGATTAGGGTGATCAATAATGCAACATTTGCATACATATATGCATTATAATGAAGCAATTACAAACATATATCACACCAACATGAAATCACAACCATCACCTACCTCGAATCCAAGTTTGAATCCCCTAAGGCACTTGAATCTTCCCTTTCCGGATTCTTTCTGCTTGTTCTAGGTCTACAAACAACAATTTATACGCAAGGATCAACAATCAAAGCTCTAATTATCCGGATTATAACGAACTCAAAAACCCTAGACCAAATCCATGATCCCCACACCCAGATTAGGGCTTTTTCCACCATAATTCCCATATCAAAACCCTCCCCCATCAATAATTACCCAAGAAACTTTCTACGGATCGAAACACGGATTCGGGGAGTAAAAACCTTACCTTTAGCCTCAAAAATGGTGGAAAACGCTCAAGAACTAGTCTGGGGTCATCTCCTAGCTCTCAAAGTCAAAAAGTGCAGAATAAAACATTTTTGGGGTTTATTTTCGACTTTAAGTCGCGTCTGCCCTACCATGGCGGCACTCACCCCGCTCAGCGGCCCCGCCCTGGAGGCAGAAATCCCGCCCCAGCGGCTTGCACGGAACCAGTGAGAAAAATTAATAATTCCAAGACCCCATTTCATAACACACCTTCAACTAATGACACTCAGAACATACCCGTTCACGCAAAGATTAGTTTTGAAAGTTCTACTCGCCCTAATTCAATTCTGTAAAGTCGTACAGGTTCCTTAAAATCTTAGTTATCTACCCATGTGATCAAAATCATAATTAGATCACCCAATTGTTACCAGATTTCTCTAGACTCGCCTGACTCCGATTTCGTCCAAATTTGGACTAGGCTAGGAAATTCCAAGTTACTACTCAAAAGTTTTCTTGCCCCAATTCTTTCTCCATTGGCTTTTTCCTAACGACGAAATCAGGTCGTTACAATAGCTACCAATTTACCCATCACTCATCCCCGAGTGATCAACTAGGAAATACTGGCTAAAGTAAGGGTAGAGTAATATCTGAATCGTCGAATTATTGGGGATACTTGTCTCGCATGCCCTTCTTATCGAATCTCATTACCCCCTAAGGGTTTCACATCTCCAACCTCAAACCAACCAATTGAATACCTACACATCCTCCCTTACAATGCCTTAATGAAGTCATCTCAATACTCGAGCGATAAATATTGTTGTATGCAAACTTAACTAACAACAAAAACGATTCCCAACAACCACCAAAGTTGATCGTACACACGTCTACAACATGTTATCAAGGACCTTAACACAATCATCCAGACAAATCCTTTAGCACTTAAGCATGATAAAATTCTAAGTCAATACTCACTACAAATAGAAGTGAACCTGAACCAACCAACACACACTCATAATACCCAAACAATCATAGTTCTTATCAACATCTCCTTCTCACAACATAAATTTACATAAGCTTAAGTTACAAAATTTTGATCTTTAGTCATCAAATACTTATTGAGGGATATGTCCAAGCATACAAACCCTCTAGCAACACTATCGAAATACTAGATTTAGTAATTATAGATTACCTCTTAAGAACCCTAGAATTGGATTCAATGATCCCCACATTCAACCACACATAATCAATACATGACCTTGACGACTAGATGAATATTAAGATTGTCGGACAACCATCATTACACATGGTAGCTCTTCTAAGAACTATCATAAGCAAGGTGGTACATGTAGAACCACTAAAATACTTTTACAACTCCAAGACAACACCAATTATGTCATTCGAAATAACCAAATCTTCCCAATCTTCCCACTCAACCAAGAGAACATCGCAGTATTTGTTACCCCTGATCCACCACTAGGGATCCACCCACAAAAGTGAAAACGCACTAGAGCATAGCTAGTGAATCATACTCACAACACTAACAACCATCATAAACACTCCGACCATTTACCTTATTATAAACCAACACTTTTTGAATGAATACTTTCTTAGGTACTTAAAAATCAATAGTAATAGACTTTACAACTCAACCCAGGTGTAAGTCCTTTCAGATGCTCAATATCGAGTACAATTAATCATTTCTTACCTTGCCAATTCATACATATCTTACCACGAATGTAGACTTACAATGAAAAACATGAATTGTAAATTCAACCGTATAACACAATCCCCTTGTCTATCAACATTAGCTCGCACCTTGAAGATTTTTATGAATTCATGGATCTTCGCTTATCATTGATCGCATCTCCATCGATCTTACAATATCCTTTGCTAAAATTCCATCGTACTCATTACTAAACTCAAAAATAAAACCAAAACACTTATCATCACACTCGGGCTAATGTCTGTACACTCCTTTCTCAAGTCCTTTCCAATAGTTTTTAACCAAATTTGACGAAACACTATTACCATAGCCACAGCAAAATGAATAAAATCACACGTCTCTGAACCCAATTATCTACCCCTCTGAAGATATCTCTTTAACCTTTGCAATCAAATAAAATATTCTTGCTCTCGCCTCTCTCTAAAGGTTGTACTACATCCCACTATTTTTCTTCATTATGACTCTAGCTCTTTAATTTCTATTCGAATGGTGTCCCACCATCTCTTAAAACTTTCCATACAACCACGTTACTCACCAAATATTAGGAAACCACAACCTTAGATACTCGCAAGTCGTGATTACTATACAAAACTTTGCTTAACCAACAATTTAATTACATAGTTTCATCTAGTCACAATCCATCATGAACTTTTATTACCATTACGCTCAATCAACCTTGACTACCACTACGAAGCCAACCTTTCATCAATATGACACCTCAAACTCAGGTATACTCATCAAATTTAGAGGACTAACCCAATTTATACGCACTTTCTTACTAAAATACTTTAATTTCCTTCACCCAAGTATACTCATTGGGACTTTTGTTATCCATAAGCTTGTCATTCCAGTATCAATCCACTTATTTTATGGCTTAAGATAAAATCACCAGTCCTCATACTACCCTCCTTCTTCTTAACAAACAAGACAGGAGCACCCCACGGGGAAGCACTAGGACGGATGAAACGTTTATCAAGAAGCCCTTGGATTTGAGCTTTAAGCTCTCTCAATTCTGACATCATAAGAATAGACTCAATAGAGGTAGACTCAACCTCAACATCTCAAACATGAGCCAAATAAGCCAAACAACCCTACCTTACCAGTTTCTTCGCCCGAATGAAAGATATGATCTTAGCTAGATTAGGCTTGTACACCCCTTCCCACTCTAATCTTTCCCTACCGGGGATCTCTAGAGCTACCGACCTAGTATTACAATTAAGCTCAGTATAATAGAGGGACAACCAAGTCATGCCTAAGATTGTATCAAGTCAGTCATATCTAGCATAACCAAATCAACCCAACTCTGAAAATCCATAAACACAACAGGACAACACGATATACATGAGTGACTATGACTGACTCTTCAACTGGTGTAGAAACATGGATAGGGGCATCAAATATATCACAAACCACATCAAATCCCAAGGCAATTGAACTGACACATATGAATAAGTAGAACCCGGATCAAACAAAATAATAGCCATCCGGGCACATACAAGAGTAGCTCTTGTGACCACTGCATCACACCCTCAAACTCGGTCTTACCCGGAAAAACATAAAACTGAGCCCTGTCCTCTTGACGGGCAACCTCATTGCCTAGCTGCACTACTCCTCTACCTGCATTACCATTTCCCCGGCCTCGCTGATTTCCTCCTCATATGCCCAGGTTCTCCATAATTTTAACACACCTTATAACTTATATTCGGGTTTAGTTCGGGTACGATTCGGGGTCCATAATTGTGACTAGAAAAATAGGGGAGACATGGCTGAGATTCTGTATCGCCTTGTCCTACTCTGGCGGGAGTAATCCCGCACTAGCGGCCTAGCCTTGGCAGGAAAAGTCCCGCCCCAGCGGCCAAAATGGAAATAGAACCCCTGCCAATAATTTTTCTAGGGTTCTTTTCTTTTCTAAATCCATAAAGGTTCCCAGCTTTACTTAGCAATTTTAGAATAATCCTCATAACTAGGATACTCATTGTCTACCCCCTAGTAAATCCCATGATACACGACCCAATTCATTCTTGTTAATTCAGCAACACAACCCACACATCCCCAGGATACACCCAGACACTCACACGATCCTTAGTCAAGATCTTCCTTTCACAACGAGTTTCACGATACTCAAGTATTTACAACTTGCATAACTTCAACAACCAGGCCAACATATTGTATATATCAAAGTTCAGACACACATTTATTGTGCACATAATCACCTCATCACATTCAAGAAATTGCAACTTCACATTCGTAGTTAATTTAGACAACCAGAAGCACACATTCAAAGTTTTCAAGATATAATTCACAGATAAGTCCAAATTCTTAATTAATTATTTCGCTCCATGGATGACCATTCCTGATCATCCATGCATTCACACCGCCCCTAGGGCTAGATACCAATTGAAATCTTCTCAGTTTCCAATTTACTTTGCTTATGGCCCCTCAGTCGTGACCACGACGTCTAGTTCACTTCGCTGAGATGCTAATTGGAATCGCGAGATACCAATTGGACTCAACTCATACCACAAGCGACTATAGTAGCTAGCGAGCCCCACAAAACTGCTAATTTCAATCATAAAACTTGGTCGAACCCAATTCTTAACCGCCTCAATCTTTAAGTGATGGTAACCAGACCTTAAATCAATCTTAGAGAAAATTGATGCACCTTGCAATTGTTCAAAAAGGTCATCTATCCGAGGCAATGGATACTTGTTCTGAATGGTGACCCTATTCAACTGTCGGTAGTCTATACACATCCTCTCTTGCTAGTGATGGTGTTACCATATTTGTTGCTCTAGTTCGGACCATAGAGTGAAGGAGGAAAGATACCAATTTATATCACCCAGATACCAATTGGATTTAAGTCATAGCACGAAGGATTAGAAAGAAGTGAATTTTTCCTAAAGTCCTATAGCCTTTCGAAGAAAAGTACGGACGTCATCATACCGTTCCGCAAGAATCTACTAGACTCGTTTTCATACAATGAGATCAACGAACCTAGGGCTCTGATGCCAACTTTGTCACGACCCAGACCGTCGTGATTGGCACCCACACTAACCCTCCAGTGGGAGAACCATTACTAAAACTCAAACTAAACAACTCAACCAAAAATTAAGGCATTTAAAGATACAGAAGCAAGTTTAAATGCAGAAATTATATAGAGTTCCCATAAACTCCAAAGGTTTAAATAAACTAGCCAAACTAATGCGAAAGAACAACCAGAACCTGAAAGTTAATGTACCGAAACTCTACTAACGACAAGTCTAAGAGCAAGGAGTACAACCCCGAAACTAAACAACACCTTAAACAAATAGTCTGAGTTCGAAAAGAATGGACTTAAACAAGAGAGATTCATGGCTGCCTGAAAGAACTGGCTCACCCTTGAATTCAGTCACGCTCAATAGTCACTTAGTTGAGGTCTATCAATAGCCACCTGAAGATGCCCTGTACTCAACAAAAAAAGAGCAAGTGCAGTATCAGTACATAACCACAATGTACTGGTAGGATCACACGGCTATCCCAATAAGTGAAACACATGCAAGTAACCACAATATTATAAAACAAGCATATACCAAATATATATAATAGTAGTCATCTTTTCAGGATCAATGTAGCATCCCACCTTCTCAATAATACACATTGGTTATCAATTTAGAGCATCACACAGTCTTCCAATATCAATCAACGCTGTATACAGCCCCTGTTTTGGCCCTTTGAATTAATTTCCAACAACATGGGTGAGCCTTGGAACCTGTAACAGCTTCCGAACCCCTGTTTATCTTCCTTAACCTGTACATCGTTTTTGCAATTTGCCATGGTGGCTGACTCAAGGAAAAGGATAATTTGGGGGCCTTTACGGCCCTATTCGGAATGCAAAGGAGATGGGTTTGAGTCCAACTTGGACTCTAACGAGAGAGTGATCATGTAAAAGAGAGAAAGAAAAGGATAAGTGATCATCTTAGACAAGTAATCATGTCTAAATAACAATATGTTTTGCTATCAAACAAGGTAGACATCCAGAATTCCCAACATATTAACAAACAAGTAAATGAGAACTTTTTGATTTGAAATGGACACATAACTTAATCAATCTCCATTTAAGCTAAAGAAAAGATTAATGGAGAACTCTAAGGTATCATTTTATGATATATAAATAGAGGTAACAATAGCATAGAATGAAAGCAACTCAGGGTTAAATTCAAATGGATATGAAAGCAAAACTTGGACAGCCCACAAGCTTAAGAAAATAACAAACCACTAGAGTCACTAGTGATAGATAGTAAACGAAAGCAACTCTAGTCTAAATCAAGGCATCACAACCATTTCAACAGAATCTATAAAGAATCAAATCATAGAGGTCCCAACAAAGTGCTTGAGTCTATGTAACTTTTGCATTTTAACGGGAACCTACGATTTACTACAGAAAAGAAAACCAAACAAATGCTCATTAATGAAAGCTAAGAGAGGAATAGTGAAAGAAAATCTCAATCCAAAAGTTGCCAGGCAAAGAGGAAATTGAATCATGATGCATATCAAGGACGAAAACAAATAGACAGGAATTGTTTCAAAAGCCTAAAAATTGCAACTATTTTGATTACTAAGAGATTCGAATTTATTCAGATATTTCATACCCAATCGATACCAAATAGTTTAGCAGCCAAACATTCAAAGCAAGCAGAATTTTAAAGAGGTAAGACATGATAGTGGTTTCACAGCTTATCAGACTAATGGATGAAATCAGAGAATGAAGACGGCAAGACTATTGCATTCGGGAAGCAATAATGCTTGAATGAGGTATAACGGACAAAACGAATTCGATAATATTCAAGTAGACATATGAGAATGAAAGTAACAAAGAAAGTTCAAATCAACTTAGAAACCGCAACACTAGATACAAAACGACAAACTTGAATCAAGATTAAAGTTGAATCGGGAAGTCGATTAAGGACACATATATAACATATTTAAGTCACTTTCAGGATTAAATACAACAGAGAACAAATAGCTCCAGCTCTTATTAACAGCCGGAAGCAAACAATCACACTGAATGGAACTAAACGAGTTGACACGAGAGGGGAAGGAGCCGAAAAATAACTTGAATAAACACAAAATATACACTAGGCCACTGATTTGGAACCAACAACAAGCTGAAACGTGATCCCAAATAATAACATATAGACAGCCTCACGTAATCAAAATTCAAACAACGACATATCAAAGTAAAATGCTTGAATTGAAAGATGAGTATTACCGTTCACGGGGCAGCGAAACAGGGATGAGACGAGTTAAGAGTAAGGATCCTTCTACCACGAAATCTTAATACAAACAACAACACCAAGAGTTCCCAGGCAGAATCAAAGCGGCAAACTTCTCGAGACTTCGGATTAGAGAGTTTGTTTGAAATTTCTTAACTATTCTCTTGATTGTTCAATCAGAATTCACACAAAAAAAATTCCCCCCCACAGTGACTTAACCAAGAATCATTTATAGAAGGGGAATTGGGGTTCGGAATTTGGAAAAAGGGTAGAATAGGAACTTGATTCCTTCAATTTGAAAATCTTACCCAAGGGATGGGAAAGGCTGTTCTGCTCAAAATTTTCAATCGAGATCCTTCAAAATCCGGATGAAATATCAAAGTGGGTGGCTGTTGCAGGCCTGCTGGTTTGAACGTGATTTCCGCTGTGATTTCGTCTGGTGTAGGGTCATCCAATTTGTGAAGGAAGAAGAAGCCGCAGGGGATGGGTCGTCTGGTTCCTGCTTCTCTGTGCTGAAGTTGTAATTGTCAACGATTGTGGGCGTTTGGTTGATGCTGGACTGCTCGGTCTGCAGCGTATCTGAGCCTCGATTTCTGGGGTTCTTCACGTGTTGGTGAAGAAGAAAAGAGGACGCAGGGGTGGGGGGGTCGTTTGGAATCGTAGGTATCGCTGGTTGTTGATGGTCTTCTTTTGTGAAGAAGAAAGGGCTGGGTCGGGTATAAGTTTGCTGTTGATTTGGTCTATTTTGGTATTGTTGGATTGTATGTAATGTTGGGCTGGCTGGAATTATGTGTTGCTGGTTGGAATTGCTGTTGTTATTATGGGAATAGGCTGGAACGGGTTTGAGGGAATTTGATGTGGGCCATTTGGAAAAATGGCCCAAATAGGAAAGGGGTTGAATCCTTTTAAAATATTGGACTTAATTTAGATGAATTAACATTAATTAATTACCGAGCTTCTTAATCTTAACAAAATAAAATAATTAATTTAATTATAAATTAATTAATATAAACTATTACTTAGACCAAACTAATTGACAAAATATTTAACTAAAGCTAAAGTTATTTTAGACGAATTTCGAATATATACAAATTATATACATAGTTATTTAAATCACATACATTATTTAGAAATGACAAAACTATAACTTTCACTATTTTTTTTTCTTGAAATTTTATAAAGCTAATTATTTTATATTGTTAGAAATCGATGAAGCTTGATGATTAATTTATATTGTGGAGGGTCAAAATTGGGTGTCAACAGATGTTCTGTGCTAAGTCAATTGGATAAACTTTTATGATCCTAATCCTTCATTTTCCTTTGGTTATTTGTGAATTTTAACATCAAAATTTGGGATTTTGATTGATAAATGATAAGGTTTTTCAAGAACTTAAGTTCTTAACTAAAATGGAGATTTTGAACTATTTTTGAGTCATTTTTTGAAATGATTTTTCCCAATGTGTTCCTAGGGCCTTGAATAATGTTTTCAAGTTTTAAATTTCGGATTCAAACCTTATTTTCACAATTGGATTTTGAGTTGATTGACCCATTTTCAAAGTAGTTGATGTGAGCATTGTTGTTTTCGGATATTTATTATGAGTACTTGATTATTATAGATTACGTGGCTTTGAAAGTGATTCGGAAGGGGAAGACTCAACTATTGGAGTGATTATTGATTGATTTAAGGCAAGTGATCTACTAAACATTGTAACTAGTAGTATTCGTGTACATTCTTGGTTGGTGGTTATTGGGAGTAATGGTGAAGAGGTGAAGGGTTTACTTGTCCACTTGATACATATAAATGAATAAAAAGGGGTTAAAATGAAAAAGGTTATGTGATGAACATGATGATGTGAATTATCTTATTGTGACCCTTGTTGATTGATTGATGATATGCTTGAAAGCATGAATGTGGAGTTGAATTGTATGATTTGATGTCTCTTCCATGTGGTGTGATCTTGCTTGTGTGCATTGGTTGTTGAACACCGTGTTGAGACTTGTGATGATTTATGTCACGACCCAAGGGTACCCCCTAGATGTACCAAGGCACAAAGAACCCCGAAAGGCTCCTTGTAAGCCACTTAGCATATCATAACATAAAGCATTAGAACAATAAGAGTAAAAATGCATTTAAGTCCAAAAATATTTATAAAGGATAGCGGAAGTCTAGACTTGTCTCAATTAGCCATCTATTACAATACTTGAGTCAAAATAAGGTCACAGCCCAAAACAACATAATTCGAAAGTGAAAGTACAAGAATGAAACTACAATGATAGCATCCTGTCCTCGAATCATGAGGACTCACCACGAGCAATGAGAAATGAGCAAATCCAAGCTCTTGCCACAATGGGGACCACCTTGAGAATCGGACCCTAATCTTGGGGAAAATGTAGGAAAATATGGGTTAATACAAAAATGCACTAAGTATGATAGTCATGCACAAAATCATGAAAACATGCTAAAAGGGACATTTTAGTTGAATGCATGTCATTTATTAGTTGAAAGCATCATTTTGAAGATAATGGAAAAGCATAAGTCCTAAGCATAATCAACTCATATATCATCATATCATAATAGGAACATACCATAAATACCCTCAAAGCATACTTGTGCAATGAATGAATAAGATCCCATAATCCCACCCACACTAAATAAAGCTTCTTGAGTAGCTATAGTTCATAATTTATCTTCTTATTCATGCTTATCATAAAAGGGAGATTAGCCTTAACTGACATAGACCATATGAGCATACCATGGAATCCAGTGTCTACCCCACACCAAAAAGGGGTTGTCCCAGTTGCCTAAGGTAGAACCATACTCTTAGCTTAGGTGGATCCACTAGCTAAAGACCTATGTGGGCACATAGTTATGTGATAGGGAGATTTCTACTAGAAATATGGACTCAACTAAGGTATAAGGTTTCCATCTCATGAGATACATACTTTGGAAACCCGGACTCAACTAAGGTAGAAGGAACCCATTCAGAAAGCCAGACTCAACTAGTGTAAAAGCTTCCATCTCATATTCATATCCACTCGGTGCTAAGCATCAATTCTCATAGATTACATATTAAGTCTTGACTTAAGTGAATAATCATGGAAAAATGTCTTGACACTCAATCCAACATAATACATACTATAGCTCATAGATTCAATAGGTGAGAATAGTCTTTCAAACCTAAAATCATCATATTGTGAGAAACCTTTCACATCATATCATATTGATACATAATTGTGTACATGAGGATAATCATCCAACAACACAACAACTAGATCATAATCATATTCACTTTACTCTCATAGTGTTCTAAAAGCATATACATAAACCTCATAATCATACATAATTCTCATACTTTGCCCTTCAAGGACCATAAATCACATTCAATCAACACATCTAGAATTACTACATTAGCCATGGATAATAACATGATTCAATTAATTAATTCACTACATTCACAATTCTATAATATTCTACTTGCATCAATCAATACCCACTCTTTGAGATCCAATTTGGGAAAATAGGAAAATTCATGGATTCTTGGTAAATTCAACATAAAACCATATAAAATCATCAATTTATCCATAATAAAACATACTTCAATCATTAAAAATGAATTTGAAAGGAATCCATGAGATTGAAGTCAAACCCTAACTTTTGGGATTTCTAGCTTTAAAATTGGGGGTTTTGGAGGGGCTCCATGAATGAAAACTATCCATGGATGAAGGACTAACATACCTTAGCTTTGAATTCCAATGAAATTGAGTGGAAAATGTGCTACTGCAAACCCTAGCTTCATCTTTCTTCTTCTTCTTTGGAATTCTAGAGAGAGTTTTAGGGGAAAAGTTCATTTTGATTTGGGATTTTGGAATTATGAGGAAGATGACTTGATTTGGGGATCTTAAAACATTATATAGTTAGTCTAATTTAGTGTAAAACGATGTCACTTAGTATTAAAATAAAAATGGAAAACCCCAAAGTATCCCTCAACTAACTCCCAAAACCGTTTCCAGTCATCAGCCACGGTCCCCTCACAGACGGACTGTGATTGGACCCACGGCCCGTGCGGGTGAAGCGTGGGTCAGGGTCTGAGACCAAATCCTGCAGGTTCCATCTACGGCCCCTCACCCACAAGGCGTGGGGGGCCTACGAGGCGTGAGTGGCCCCTCGTGGGTCACTACCCAGGTACATTCTTGGTTCATTCCTCAAGGACCCATGGTTGGTCCTTGGGGTTTGAACCTTGACGTTCTAACATGAAAACATTTATTTTAAGGTACGGAGAGGTACATTTCAAGGCTCTAACCCTAACGTCAAGCTCTAGTTTATTCTACTAGTTTTCGAAGTGTTACAATTTATGATGCCGAGGTCTTTGCCGACAAGTGTCATTATACAGAGGTCTTTGCCAGCAAGTGTTGTAATGCCAAGGTCATTTTCGACAAGTGATTATAAAGCCGATGGGAAATGGTTCCGACGAGAGATTGATTATTGTGACTTGATGCATTCTATGTGACCGAACTACTTGACATTCAGATTGGCTTATTTGATTCATTTGATGGTGGAATTGTGACTATTGAACTGTGGATATTGGGCCTTGTAAGCCGTGAATTGTAGAACTGTTAGGTTGGGCTGATTTTTGTTTTGCAAGTTGTAGTTTAAGGAGGTTTGATTGGAGTGTAAGGGATATTCGATTTCTAGCTAGATATCTCGTTAATTAGGTTGCTGGCTAGGTACCGTATTGTTGGTATTCACTCCTTGCTTTTACACTTGTGTAGGTACCGAGCCGATTTAGTATGATTGTTCATCTTCTCACTGTTCGAGGCTCGTTGGAGGACTTGAGAGGTAGGTGTTTGTCATCCCGGCGGGCCCTCTTTTTCTTTTTCTTAAAGCTTTGTTCTATTTGAGAAACAAAGATTGAGACTTGTACTTATTTCTTAAATTTCGTACTTTATACATTTAGTGGCTTGTACACGTGACAACCAGATTTTGGGGGTTTTGATAGAAAGAATAAATTTTCCGCTTTATCTTGTTCTTACTTTATATTTTCGCATTTTCTTTCATTTTTGTTGTGTTGATACTGACTTGTCCTGGTGAGAATAAACAAGTGTCATCACATCCATTTTTGAGTCATGACATATATTCGCTACTTGAAGAAGAACTAAACTATTTTTTATCTAACTATATTTTACCTTAACTAATTTGTTGGGTTGAGTGAGACATATTAGTCGTTTAAGCATGAGCTCGAGTATATAGTTGTTATATTATTAAGGCAAAATGGTCTGGTGGACCCTTATACTTATATGAGTTTGTATTGTGGACTTTTCTACTTAACATTTTGTCAACTGAACCCTTATACTCAATAAAACACAACATATTAAACCCCTCTTACCATTGACCATGCTTATGTGGCATTAATATAGATGAGTTGGCAAGAGAGTGTAACTACACGTCTGCTAAGGCAAGTGAAGATGATATTTTAAATTTTAAATTTTAACTTTTAAATTTTAAATTATTAAAATTATAAAAAAGATAAAATAATAAATTTTAAAAAGAAAAAAATCCATCTTCTTCCCCACACCACCTTCTTTTTCAGCCACCCCCACCCCATCGCTGCCCCAACCCCATTTTTTTTTCTTCTCCACACCCTATCGTTATCTTCTTTAGCCGATCTTGGCATTGACACTTTCATGACGTCAAATTTCATAGTGATTATCAATGGAGGGAGAGAGCGGCGTTGGTTTTATGGTGGTGCTCGCTGGTTCGCAGTGGTGTGAGAAGGAGAGAGGCGGCGCTGGTCCCTTTTCACTGGAATTGGAGGCGATGTTGGTCCCTTTTTCGCCAGAATAAGAGGCGGCGAGGCAGTTTGCTGGTACGCCGAGAGGATGGAGAAGAGCCGCCATTTTTGGTGGTTCACAGGGGTCGTCGGTGGTGTGGAGAAAGGAAAATAGTAAAAGGGAGAACGAGGCAGGAGATGACACGAGGAACTGGTCATGGCGGCGAAAAGATTTGCCTGCTGGAGCTGGTGGAGTGGCCGCTTACGATTGCTGGTTCTGTGAAGGTCGGAGAATAGGAAAGGAAAATGGTATTGCGGCAGAGGAGCCTGATTTACTTTAAGAAATAAATTAAATTCTTATTATTTTATCTTTTATTTAATAAATTTAGTGAATAATTTTTTTAAATAACAATTAGCAAAGAAAATGATAATCATTACTCCCTCCGTCCATTTTATGTGGCACCATTTCCTTTTTGGTTAGTCCCAAAAAGAATGTCACATTTTCTTATATGGTAAGTATTTAAAGGTACAATTCCTTTTTTACCCTTGTTGGTCCCACTTAATCTTAAAGATAGTACTCCAATACATTTATGAGGAGAGACAAAAGTGAGTCTACTTTTTAATATGACTATTTTTTGAAGGGGCAATTTGGTAAACATTTCAAAGTCTTCATTTATTTCTTAAACTCCGTGTCCGGTCAAATGTTGCCACATAAAATGGGACGGAGGGAGTATTAATTTTAATGACATGGATTTGACATGTCATCTATTCAAAGGAGAGTGAGCTACACACATGGTAGGAGGGGTTTAAAAATCTTTTTTTGATTGAGTTTAAGGGTTTAGTCGGTAAAGGGTTAAGTAGAAGGATTCACAATACAAACACATACTAGTACATGGGTGTACCAAACCCTTTTGCCTATTATTAAAGTTGATACCTTATAATAGAAAAACATTATTACCAAAATTGATACCAAATTCATTCAAAAGATTAACCACGCGCTTGTGTATATAGTTGTAAAGAAATTGAATTCCAATGGTACACTTAACAAAAGTTAAACGAATTTATATTGTGTATTCAGATGGTATACAAGTAGAATCCCAATGTATAACTAATGTGAATATAAAAATGCAAATTGATTGACATGATCATACAGATATATTTTGTGTATATCATTTGTATCCAATTAGTATATAAATAAAATTTCAATGAATAACTAATATGGATAGAAAATGCAAATTTCATACGAAATTCATACCGATTACGTTTCTGTATACATTTGGTATATAATGATTTCAATGGTATAAATTGATTTACCCCGATTATATGCAAAGATTATACTTAAAAAATCATAATTTTGAATTTCACAAATCATGAATACGAAAACATGTTTAATAATGTATAATATCATTAATAAAACAAAGTATATGTGGGTTAATGTGAAAAACTAAATTAAAAATATTCAACATCTTAAAAAAAGGTATAACATGTTGATATCTTCTTCTTCAATGATGTTTGATTCTTCGTGTAACGAACTTCTAGTCGTTTTATGTACTTGTTTTCTTCATTTTAATCCTTTTAGTAGCTTTTATATGTGCTTTATGATTTGCGAGGACGGATGACACAATTTCCAAAGTTATTATATGAGTTTCGGAGAAGATAATTTATTTTAAAAATATGAATGGGACATACATAGTGAATGTTATTAGCGTGACACTTTCGATAAATTTTTTAAATATATTTGTAATTGAATATTATCTTAAGTGGAAAAAATATAAGAATTCATATATTTTTAAGAGTTATTTGGTAATTTAACCAAAAGGGAAAAAATATTTAAGAGATTTTTATTTATTTATTTATTTTTGAAGAAAGGAAAAAAAGGGCAAAGCCCAAAAGAATAAGGAGATAAAATAAATAAGCGAAAGGTTTTAAGTCTGGCCGCAGGTGTTCGCAGTAGTTCAGTAGAATAAAAAAAATACGCAATGCAAAAAAGAAAAGAGAGGAAGATAAAAGAAGGAGAAGAAGAAAAAAAGGGGAACTTCATCCCCAGGCATTAAGGTAATTACTCTCTTCTTCTTTTTTTATGAGATTTTTTTGTGATTATGAGTAGATTTTTAGGGCAGAAATGTAGAGAAGTTGTGCTGAATTAAGAAATATAGCCCTAGGGTTCTTATATCAAAACTTTGATTTGGGGGTCGAATAACGATCTGGTTTAGTTAAAATTTGACGTGCAAGCTTATTTTATTATGGGTGAACATAATCTAGAAAAAAAATCCAGATTTGACTTCGAGGGATCAGAGTGACATTTTGACCCTATTTTAAGACAAAAATAAATATAGCAATGTGGGTGTCGTTAGATTCGTATTCTTATGAGGATTGTATATTTGAATAGACTATAACCATTCAAACGAGTTACAGAAGGACAAGTTCATAATTTGACGTTGAGCTTCGATTTGAGGTGAGTAGAGATTTCTTACTTCTTTACAGTGTTAGCTTTGATGTAATAAATGAATTTGGAGGTAATGAATAGTTTTCAGAAGTACTAGATTCTAAAAACACCTTTTTATTTTCTATGTTATTTCCTTCTAGACAGTTGTTTAAGTTTTTTTGACTTAGTTCGTATTCATAGATGCTCTTATACTAGTGTTATCAGGTCTTGAAATAGTTTGATTATAATTTATTTATTTTGCACTTATATGAGTTAGTTGCTTAATTCAATATAATTTATGTGGAGTATCTAAATGGTTAAATGGTATATAGAGAAATGAGGTTCACCCAAGGGACTGGTAGGTGCCCTCATGGCCTAATGAGATTTTGAATCATGACAACATGGTATCAGAGCATGGTTCATAGGTCCCATTAAGTATAAGAGCAACTTCTAGTAAAGTCTCGTGACTTGGTGCCGAGACATCCGTTACTTATCTTCGAGAGGCTATGCGACTTTAGGAAACTTCTATTCTTTTATTTCTTATCTTGCGTATGTGGTTCAGTTTAAGGTCTAAACTTCATTGTTTCATTCTCTCACCAATAGTAATGAGACATTCTCAAATTCGTATCCCAACGACAATAATGATGTTATGGGGTATAATGTGAGATATTATAATGTGGATAGTAAGATAATTGGGTAATCAGCATTGTGACTTTCAATAATTCAATAATGAGATAATAGTAATGTCCGAAGACAAGTCTGAGCTTAGAAGGATCAATCAATTAAATAGGAGTGTAGTAGCAATGATAAGGCTTCGATGAGAGGTTAAGGAATGACAAAAAGATTAAAGTTAATTCTTTGTGATGAAGTTTGAGGTAGTAGGAATTGTTATAAGATTTGCAACAAATATTTCCTTTCTATCCTTTGGAATAGAGGTGTATTAAAAAGAATTAAAGTAATTTAAGTTGGGTGACATAATGTCATGTTGGCATGATGTTCGTTTGATGGAAGCCACGAGGTGATCTTAGTATAATATGTGAAGATATAACCAATTAGCAAGGACATTCAAAGTGGTGATTAATGGTAGGCATTGGCATATTGAACTTGTGAGTTATCCTTCAATTATTAAATCGAGAATCAATAATATTAGTTAAAACTAAGAGGGTAAGACGATTCGTTATTTAATAAATTTTGGACAAGAATACTTGTATGAAACTATGTGAGGAACATTAATAGATAGATGAGTATAGTGGTAAAGAATCACCCTACAAATCACGGACCAACATTGTGATGGTTGAAAATATTATATCGACAGATAAGTAGCTATATTGAAGTAACCAAGGTTGTCCTAAGAGTTATTCACTATGCTCTCGATCTTTTGCAATTTTATTTTGATCATGAATCTACATCCTTTTGGATGGATATGCTTCATGACCATTTTTTATTTTTATATGTATTTTTACATACTTAGATGATTTTTAGCGGTGGATCGATTACATCGATCTTAAGTTATTAATTTGGTAGCACAATATATGTGGATAGACTTAATTATTCTGAGTAAGATAGACATTGATGTCAGATTGAATTTAGATTAACTTTCTCCATATTATGAAATTGTAGACTGTTACGCAAAGAAAATGATCTTAGATATTTTGGGTACTCTTAAACTAAAGTGGTAGGTCACTCCAGTATCTATCTGAGGAAGGTAATATAATTTTCAAAGGCTCAGAATATGATTGAGAAGGAATGTATCACCTTTCTAGCTTATGTTTGGGATACTAGTGTCGATACTTCTCCAATAAAGTCAGTGCCATGGTAAACGAGCTTCTAAAGGTTTTTAATTGACCTTCTAGGAATTCCACCTGATCACACTATATTGATTTTTTCTTGTAGTCGAAAACTCAGGCAATTCAATCCTACCATATCGAATAAACCCAATGTAATTGAAGGAGTTATGATATTTGTAGAGTAAAGTCTTTATTAGGCCCAACGTTTCCCACTAGGATACTTCGATACTATTTGTGAAGAAGAATGATGGCACCACAAGGATGTGCATCAACTAGAAACAATTGAACAAAGTGATTAATAAGAACAAATATCATAATCCATGTATGATGACTTACTTCTTCATTCGGTAATCTCTATGATTGATTTGAGGGTTGGTTACCATCAATTGAGGGTTAGGACAAAGTATATCTTTAAAATAGCCTTCATGATGCGCTATGACCACTATGAGTTATTGGTTATGTCTTTTGGGCTGACTAACTCTCCAACAATATTTATGGAGTTGATGAATAAGACAATGAGGTTCTATTTTAATATTCTTTGTCACAGTCTTCATCGATGATGTTTTGATATACTCTTAAAGTAAAAAGGAACATGAGCAGTATTTAAAAATTGTGCTTCAGACTTTTAAAAGGAGCAACTTTGTGTAACTTTTTTTTTGTAAGTGTGAGATCTATCTCTTTGTAATATTCTTGGGGCATGTTTTGACCAATGATGGTATTATGATAGATTCAAGAAAAATTAAAGATGTTAGAGTTTCGGTTAGGTCTATTTCACCTATTTATCAAGGATTTTATGGGTTTGATTGGTTATTAGGGATGACTTATATTTTATCGTGTCTCCATTGAGAAAACTTACTCAGAAGAATTTGACTTTTCAGTGATCTAATAAATGTGAGGTGAATTTTCATAAATTTAAGACACCATTGGCTTCAGCCTCGATTGTAATCTTGTTAGTGAATGATGAAGGCTTCACTGTGTAGTATGATGTTTCAAAGATTGATCTTGAGAATTTTTTGATGTATAAAGATAATATATTAATGTATGCTTTGAGGAGGTTGAAGGTATAGATGAATAACTACACTACTCATTATTTAGAGTTGGCAGTGATGAGTTCTGCTTTGAAAATTGAAGACATTATGTACTTGGAAGCATTGTGAGGTATTCACAAATCATCATAGTATTCAATATATTTCTAGTCAGAGGGATCTTAATTGAGATAGTTAAAGCTACTTAAGAAATATGATATTACTATCTTATATCACTCAAGCAAGACAAATGTAGTAGCAAATTCATTAAGTGGAAAGCCAATTATTATGGACAATTTCATTATGTTGTGAATGGAATAAATGTTCAATTTTTGGCTAATAGATTTGCGAGACTTGATATTTCAGAGTCTTATAGATTTCTTACTCGTGTTGAGGTACACTTTCTTCTAGTGAATCAGATCAATGCTATATCATACAAATATGACAAGTTGAATATAATTCAAGACAAGACGTTAAATGGAAGAGATATTCTCTTCATCGAGAAGTAGCAAAAATATATTATGATCGGAAGCATTATTGGTGATGTCAATTAAATACAAACATGTAGAGTATTCCTCTCGATGTTTGAACTGCTAGCATGTAAAGTATATGCACCAGAGGAGGTGGCGAGACTCGGAGGATGCCTACACATGAGTAAAAGTGGGGGTGAATGCCATGAATTTTGTGGTAGGATTGGAAAAGACTTTGATAAAGATAGATGATATTTAACTTATTGTAGATAGATTGACCGTAACAACTTACTTTATGTCGGTTCAGACTTCATCATGCGAAACGATTGACTAGAAATTACATCCAAGAGATAGTATGTTTTCATGGTGTGTCCATTTTCATCATTTCAAATTGGAGTACTAAGTTCGCAATCAATTATAGAAGTCTATGAAAAAAGAGTTGTGTTCTTAAGTGGAGATTATATAACTTTTCATCCACATACAAATGATCAGTCTGAGCGGACTATTTAGATGTTGAAGGATATGCTATGAATGTGTGTGATGTATTTTTGTGGTCGTTGAGACTAGTTCTTGTTATTAGCGAAGTTTGGTTATAACACTCATTAGCATTTTAGTATTCAAGTCTTATTTAAGGCCTTGTATGATAGAAGATGTCATTCTCTAGTTGGTTGGTTCAATGCATTCGAGGTCAAGTTTCGAGTAAAGATTTGTTGAGAGATTTCTTAGATAAGGTCAAGTTGATTCAAGATAGAGTTCTTATAGCTTAGAGTAGACAAAAGAAATATGTTGATCAAATGATTTGTGATTTAAAGTTCATGATTGGAGAGAAGGTTTTGGTAAAAGTATCACTCATGAAAGATGTTATGAGGTTTGACAATGATGGCAAACTCAGTCCAAGGTTCATTGGCCTAGTGTTTTAGGGAGGTGACGTATGAGCTTGCTATGCCACTAGACTTATCAGATATTCATTCAAAATGTCATGTTTTGGTGTTGAGGAAGTACTATATCGATGACTTTTATCTAATTCAATGGACTCGATACATTTAGACGTACAAAAATTTAGCATTTGTGGAAAAACCTATATTTATTATGGATAAACAGGTTGGATATCCACTTGGAAGGTTGAGTCCAACATGCATAGTAGATATTCTACACTATTTGACATTTCATGAACTTTCTTTCTCTTTACATTCAAGGACGAACGTTATATGAAATTAACAACAATTTTCTGGTTACAAGTATTCATATATATGACGCCCTAATATCGTTGTAACCTTTACCTAGCTCTTTATTTTCCATCTTTCTCTCTCACTATTAGAGTATCACGTGTGAGGCATGGACTCAAAAGTCTTTTACTTTTTTAGACTCCGTATCAACTCAAAATAGGCTAAACAAATAATGGAGGGAGTATATATATATCATAAAAACACAAATAATTCTTTTTAAATGTTGATCGATTAAAATATCCCTCAAATATTGATCATCTTTTATGCCCTTAACAATTTAAGTTAAGGATAAAATTGTAAAAAAAGAGGGTAAAGGAGTATTCTAATTCATTTTGAAAAATAGTTTCTTCAATTTGTATTGAGAAAAAAGAATAAGCAAAAAATATTTGACAAGGCAAATGAGTATCTCAATTTATTTTGGACAATGGTTCTTCAATTTGTATGGAAAATTAATACTTTAAACACCTTTATCAAAGAATCCATTTGTACTATATTATTCATTTAAGGAGTTTCTAACTCATTTGTCTTTTTGCCTCAGAGACTCCACCATGTTGTCGTGCTTAGGTTCTTACCTTTCAAGGTTTTGTAATATTGATTTTGGTCAATTAGCGGACCTCAACGACATTGATGCCCTTGCAAGAGAGACAATGTTTAGGGTCAATGAGATTGAAGCTCTTTACGAGCTCTTTAAGAAGATTAGTAGTGCAGGGATTGGTGATGGCCTAATCATGAACAAGAAAGAGTTTCAATTGGCTATATACAACACAAATGCGAAAGAAAACTTCTTTGCTGACAGAGTATTTGACTTATTTGACACAAAGCGTAAGGGAATTTTGGGCTTTAAAGAATTTGCTTGTGCACTTTCTATTTTCCATCCAAATGCAGCTATTGATGATAAGATTGAGTTTTCTTTTCAACTATATGATATCAAGCAACAGGGTTTCATTGAGAGACAAGAGGTAAAACAGATGATGCTTGTTGCTCTTGCTGAGACTAATATGAAACTTTCAGACAATGTGATAGAGAGCATAATTGACCATACTTTTGAAGAAGCAGATATCAATCGCGATGGAAAGATTGATAAGGAGGAATGGAGAAGTTTAGTCTTGTGTAATCCTTCACTTTTGCAGAAGATGACTCTCCCATTTCTCACGAACATTACTACAATGTTTCCGAGCTTTGCCTTTCACTCAAGAGTTGAGGACGACCTGATTTGGGATTGAAAAAAGGAATTTGCTTTTTGTTTTTGGATGTTCAATGGATATATGATAACATTATGTTTGCTTTTTCTATTTCTCCATGTTCATTTTCGACATTAGGATCTAAAAAAAATGGTTCTGTTTGTTCTTTTCACTCATATTTTTGAAAAATGTTTCAAATTTTAAGAATTTTTTACCTCACCCAACCCCTACCACCCCTACTCCCTACCCCACCCCCTCAAAAAAATTGCTTTTGAAAAGTATTTCAATCTTTTTTAAAATTTTACGCCACTCGCCTGCCACCCTGTCAATTTTTACAAAAAAATATATTTTTGGGAAATATTTCAAATTTAAATTTTTTTATTTTTTACGCAACCCCACCCCTACCCCCCTGTGCCACCCCATCAAAAAAAAAAAATTTTGAAAAATATTTCAAATTATTTTAAAAAGTCAATTTTATGCCACTCCGTCCCTACCCTCCCCCCGATCCCGTCAAATTTTTTTTTTAAAAATTGTTTTTGAAAATAAAAATTCATGGGGTTAGGTCATGGGTCTCTCAGGGTCGGATTTTGGAACGGTTATCGGAGTCTTGTCCTAGTATAGGTGTGGGGGTCGGGTCCTAGATCAATTATCGGAGTTGACTTTCGAATCATTCTAAAGAGTATTTTTTAGTCCAAAAATAAATGTTATATTCTGAAACCCACCAAACATTGAAAAGAGTTTTTCAAAAAAATATTTTCTACTCATCAACCAAACATGAGAAAATAAGTTAGAAATCCACTTGTTTTCCAAGAAAACATTTTCTAGGAAAATATTTTCCATGGAAAAACATTTTTCTTCGTACCAAACACACCCTATAACTCATCAAATCATCATATTTTCGAGTAATTGTTATCTTATATATGATTTATAGATTAATTACACATTTAGATTATTTTTTTTTTACGTCTTTTCTTATATATTAAAGGTGTTTGTGAATGATAATGGATTCAGCTTTGAAAAATTAACGTTTTTCTATAAATATGGATAGGTAATTAAAGTATTAAGAAATCCCAGTTAAAAGTCTAATTATATATAAACTTAAGAGACCTATTATCATATTATAAGTCTTCTAGTTCTCCAAATTCATGAGTTAGGAGGCAATGAAAATTATATACTAGAGTAATGGAGAATTACTACATGACTTGTGTTTGAATCAGCGCTAGATTAATTTAGTATGTTGGTCTTATAAATTACATTCAGTGTGGTTTCTTATCATTACAGAATTGAGAATATTGTAAATCGATCAACTATTATCTTTTCTTTTATGGTTTTATATTTATGTTAAATTCTTGTATTTCTTTTCTTAATCAGAATCGTGATATTGTCTCTATTATAGTCCTGTAAATATTCGAAATATTAATCTGTTTGAAGTGAAGTTCATAAATTGCCTTTGCAGAAAAATATATATGTAAGTTTACATTGTGCTCTTTAATTTGTTGTCTTTCGTAATGTCATCTTTCTACATGATTAAGTTGATTTTAATTAGAAGAATACATAAGTCTCAAAAACACACCTATAATATATTTTTTTTAGTTTCATACTCAAACTATTGGAGTGTGAGTTTAATACCTTAACTATCACTTATTAGTTTGAAAAAACACATCTCAGTGGTGTGTATAATACACTCTCTTTTATTAATTGGAGAAACACACCTTGCTATAGAGGCCTTGCTTTTCGCTATACTAGTGGAGGCCGCTATAGCGGTGAAATCCCCTCCCAGCCAAAAATTGGATTTTTCTTTTGGAAGCTATTCTTATGAGATTTTATGATTTCTAACTCGACTCACTAATATGCAGGTTCATAACTCAAATGGTTGTCAATCAAGAATGCACTTATCCTTACGTGATATTCCCCAATGAAGCTAGATAGGAATGATTCATGGACTAACGGAGTATAGATGTTTTCTTTGAGAGGGCTTTCTGCATGCGAACAGTGGAGGAAAAGGCACCAACCTTTTACCACCTACTCCAAGAATTTGGCTGGAACCCACTGGTTGAAGTTCCCTGGTCTGTCCTCTCAGGCTGGGTGAGGGAGTTATATGCACTTATTCCGACAATTCTTTTGAATTCCCCTCAGGCTTCCCTTCACAATTGAGGGGTGGATGTCCCTGTGGATATTTATATGGTGAATGAAGTTCTATGAGTGTCGAACGTTCCCAATGATGAGTTGAGGCCAAGCTAAAGACAATGGATATGAGGTGGCTGCAGGATTCACTGGTTAACTAGGAGTATCAAGGTAAGGTATACTAGAACCTCCTTAGCTTAGATTTCATGGTCCTTACCTTGACAAGTAGGACACTCTCTTTTTGGTATGGAAGTAGTACACTAAATTTCATATCATAGCTCACATGGTTTATGTCGGTTAACGATATTTCCCACACTATGATATGATTTTCAGATATTGTTTGACCTTGTACTATATTTTCAGAGCATGTTTTACGGACTTATCATGTTATCATGTTATATTTATGTATTTTCTCTATACTCAATATATTCTGAATATTGATCACATACTTTTCTACCTATATCGTTTCATAATATAGGTTATGACGTATCTCATCAAGCTCGCAGTTAGTCTTGCTCCGATCATCCAGTTAGTAGTGTTGGTGAGACCTTACCTCCTTGAAAACACCACTTATGATTTCCTTCGTGTCTTTACCTTCAGTTTTTTGACAATTTAGAGTTAGCTAGGGACTTGTCCTAACAACTCACTATGATTAGAGGTTTTTCAGATAGTTAGTTATTTCCGCGTATGTTGTCTTTATATAAGATTTCTCTTTTATGATATGATAGCTAATTGAGACTTATTCCGCTTTTCAATTTATTTCAATTATGTATGATATTTTAGTGTCATGCTATGTCACGTGGTTAGCTTGGGATCAATCGTGACTCTGGGCACCATATCATATCTAGGGAGTAGTATTGCTTCGTGATATTATTGGATTGTAATGCGTTGTGCAGAAAGAATTTGATTCATTCTTGTATATGCATGTTGTCTAGAACTTGCCCAAAAATAAATTTCAAGGTTAAATTCTAGATTTAACTTGACTTGAAATATGAACCTAGGCCCTTTTTGGATAACCGCTCTATCCCAAATTTTCCCTCCATTGATGTAATCTTAGCCCATCCAATTGATCCTAAACCGATTTTTTTGTCCACGATGTTGCTTATCTTAATCCTTTGTGACCTTTTGTTTTTGACACCCTCAAAGTCTACCTAGTTGCTAATGATTTGTGATATAGGCTAAAAGCTTAAGTTTGAGAGAGAAGAAGTGAATCATACCCATGTACTAACAATCAACAATGATAAAATTTATTGAAATATAACCAAAGCAAAAAATATATACATCCAATAGCGTCCGTAAATGGTACATACGTATTAGAAGTCTATTTTTACTACATATATCCAACAGATACAATATATCCAACAAATTTACAAAGTGTTGGTACAATATTATTGAATGAATAGATACAACATATTCTAACTAAATTGAGAAAACAAATACATCAATATTGAACGAATAAATACAATGAATTATTGTGTCACTGATGAAGAGTGAATCCTATATCGTTGATACATGAATTTTCGAAAACTTTATCATAATACAACTCAAATTTCAGAAAGTTGTATCAATGATTCAATATGAATTTGAAATAGCTATATCATCGATACCACAAATTTTCAGAGTTATTTTTACGTTTGACAATTATCTAAACTATCGCTATGTCTGATAACTAGACATCAGAGTACCACTATTTATAAAAGTTATCCTAATTAATTACCAGGAAATGTATTCTAATATTTATTATTACCCTAGTCAAAAAAATAACTTATGATATAAAAATTGTTTAAATTCATAAGACAATAAAAATTCATGTCAAATAACAAGATTGAAAAAAGAAAAAACCATTCATGTAGGCGACTTGAAGTCTGTACTATTTACATGTGTTTGCTCCATAATCGCTCTGGTTCACTCCATCTTTCATTTCGAATAGAATATTCTATCAATATAGCAAGATTTGTGAAAAATTTAATTAAATATGAAATTGTAAATAATACTAAAATTATGATCCATCATGATAGGGTATTCACGGTTTGGATAAAAACCGATCCAAATCAAAAAGTCAAACCAAACCAATCAATAAATTGATTTTATTTGGATTTGGTTTGGTTTGGTTTTTAGATTATAATTGTCACTGTCTCTTTCTTCTAGGCCAAAATGATGAATGTTGAAGCTTTACTCACAGTAAATTTAGTAATTGAAAGTTCTATAAGATCAGTCGTTCTAACTATTTTTAGTTTTGAATGGATTATTATCATGACTTTTTTCTTGTTTTGAATGAATCGTTTCTCTTATTTTTGTTTATGGTCAATAGCCAAATAACCAAATCGATGACAACCAACCCGATAAATGTATATTATATTTGATTTGGTTTGGTTTTGAGAATTTAAAAACCGATTATGTTGGTTTGATTTTGATTTTGACCAATAACTGATCCAAACTGACCCACGAACACCCCTACGACATCATCTTAACTTGTAAACAATTAAACACATGCAATTTTTCCGTATACAACACTTGTGAGCAATTTAATAAGATACTTAGAGGGTGTTTGTATTAGCTTAAAAGTTGGTCAAACCTACTTTTGAAGTCAGTTCTGACTTCTGGAAGTGATTGACAAATATAAAATAACTTAAAATTCGTCAAAAATGACTTGAAATAAGTTAGGAAGTGTTTGACAATGTTAAAAATAACTTAAAATAAGTTAAAAATCAAAAGTAGGCCTCCGCCTACTTTTTATTTTTTTACTTAAAAGTCATTTAAGTTAAACTTTTTATTTTTTACTTAAAACTATTTTTAAGCCAATCCAAATGTGCTCTTAGAAGTATCACTTGTGAAAGTGTTTTTTCGTGGGGGCCTTGCTATTTGTGATTTTTTATAATGATTTAATAGATTATTTTGTATATATATTTTTTTTTAAAAGGCAATAAAATTTAAACGGAAAAGGGTCAAAATTGCCCCTGAATTATGTGAAATAAATCACTTATACCCTTTGTTATATTTTGAGTTCAAAATATCCCCGCCGTCATTCCAAGAGATCATAAATACCCTTAAGAGTTAACACCCCAAATTTTTATTGACATGATAAGCCACGTGGGGCTGACCCCTCCACCTAAGCTGCTAACTAGGATTCCCACTAACTCATTCTTGCTAACCCATCCATTCATCTTCCCAAATCAAATTAAATTCCCCTTCATTATTCGACTTCAAAAATCAAATTAAACTTCAGACTTGATGCATAAACATGAGCGTATCCATCATTAAATTGCAATAGAGTATCAATATTTTCTTGGTCCCTCAGCCGTATCAATTCAGACCTATCAAACTACACTGTAAAATGCAACATCCTAAAGGATCAATGCCTAATAGGTCAAAAATTGCATTCACAAAATCATTGTACTTTATGCCCGTCTTTACAATAACATGATCAGTAATACCTCCTCAATACGAAATGGATCCATCGGGTAAACTCATTCATCTTTCCCCCGTGACAAAAACAAAGTACTGTTTTATCTTCAATTCCCATCATAAAGGGTAACAATTTGAAAACTAAAATCTGATCAATAAATAAAATTTTATGGAAACCCATTGCTTGAAAACTAAACTAAAAGCCCCATTGCTTGTAACTTCAATGGAAAAGATTTAATTTTTCTCTCAAAACTAGGGTTTGATTTTGAGGATGAATGGATGGATTAACAAGAATGTGTTAGTCTGGGAATCCTAGTTGGCAACTTAGATGGAGGGATCAATCCCACGTGGCTTGTCAGATCATTAAAAATTTGATACGTCGCTTGTCAAATCATTAAAAATTTGATATGTTAACTCTTGAGGTATTTGTGGTCTTTTGGGATAAACGGGGTAGTTTTGATCCCAAAATGTAACAGAGGGTATAAGTGATTCATTTCACATAATTCAGGGGCAATTTTGATCCTTTTCCAAAATTTAAATATTAAATGATCATTTTTGTGCAAATCTCCCAAAATTTAGTAGACGTTTGGACATGCGATATGAAATCATGAGATGCAATTAGTGTTTGGACATGCAATTTCATGCTGATTTCATCTAATGATTTCAAAGATTAGTACACCACAACTTATGTTTAATTTAATTTTGTTATTGAATTAAAGTTTGATTAATAAATATTGTTTTTTTAAAAGAATATCTCTATGATAGTGTATTATGCGATTTTATAAACTTGTGCTTATTTGGTAAGATTATATAAAGAATTCAGACAATTTTTATAGTTTTACAATTTATGCATTTTTTATGTTTATGAAAAAAAACATACTCCAATATAAAATGTTCAAATAGCACATTCAAACAAAATTTTAACTTCATTCCGTGATTTCATATGGAAGGCCAAACGGGTCCTTATTCGTTGATCATCATCACAAATCACATATTAGAATATTTCTTTATTCCTCTCACATCTCTTCATCTTCAAGCCCCAAAATTGTGGTAGAAACCCTAGAAATTTCTGATTTTAGCGCAGATTATGATATTGAAGTCAGTCAGAGTGCTCCCTCTTTGTCTGTAGCTGCTACAATTTGAAGTACGAAGACAGAGAAGGTATGTATGTGGCTGCATTGCCTCCTACTTATATTGAGATATTCCAAGCTGCATGAGTCTTTTATGGTTACATAATTTATTGATCGACTTAATTTTGTTTATTGGAGTAGTAGGAATGGCTGATGTGCAAGAGAGATGGTGTGTGGTGACTGGAGGAAGAGGCTTCGCTGCTAGGCATTTGGTGGAAATGCTGATCCGATACGAGATGTTTCAAGTTCGAATTGCAGATTTAGGCCCAGCCATTAAGCTGGAGCCTGATGAGGAGGAAGGCACAGTTGGAAAAGCTATGCGATCAGGCCGTGCTAAGTATGTATCCATGGATCTTCGTGACAAGTCCCAAGTACTCAAAGGTCTTTCCGCCTCTTAATATTTTACTCCATTTTTTGTTTTGATAACTGTGTTTCCTGGTCAACTTTTGTGAACCTCCACTAATTCCACGGGTACATGCTACCCTCAACAACAAAGAGATAGATGAGAAGAAATCATCTTAGTATTTTTGACTCCGCTAAAATTTGAACCTAAGATCTCATAACTTTCAATCCACTTCATTGATTACTAGTCACACCCTTAGGTGCATCCAGTTTTATTTGCTTATAGTAACTCTTTAACTTGCTCCCGACTGCCAAAAAACAGATTTTTAATTCTGCAAATGAGATTAATTCCCTCCTCTCCCCTTCAACCTAAGACATTGGTGATATTTAGAACCTCTAGTTCTAAAAACTCCTATTTGTCGTAAAAGACAAATTATTGAGTATTGTAATGAGATATAGCTAAAATAGAGCTAAGTACAACATAGAGGATATATATGACCTACCCATTTAGTTTGGGATTGAAGTGTAGTGGTAGTTATTATTGTTTGTTTTTAATTTTTCTTAAAAAAGTTCTTTAGTTAGCTTATCTGTGATGTTCTTTTAGTTTATCCATTGTATAAAATGTAAGAGCTATAGACATCAAAGCTTTGCCATAGCAGATCCTAGTGTTAGCAGGTCTATCTGCTGCCAGTAATGCATGATTTTGGTGTAAGAGAAAACTGAAACAAATCTTCTGTTCATAGAACATGAGCGTTTGTCCATATTGATTATAAACAGATGTAAGTTAAGGTAGTGAGAAAACTATTTGTTGTGTACCAGGTTCCTGAGAAAATGAGCAGCTTGTTTATTATCGACTGTCATTTGGTCCTGTTTTCAGCTTTTTGGCCAGAAGAGTAAAACATGTGGAACTTCTATGTACATCGAATATATACTATTCCTTCATTCCCATATTGATTCAATTAGAATAACATATGCCAATTAATGTTCCCCTGCAAATTTAATTTAGTATCTAAATTAGCAAATTTTTTGATGGGTAAAGTGTAACATCTATTTATAGAACCAACATAAACGTTATACATCTGTTTTTTTGATGGGTGAAGTGTAGCTTTTATTCATAGAACCAGCATAAATGTTAGCAATATATTTGTAGATTCCATGTAGTGCTAACATTTTTTTTTTTTTTTAAATGTCTATGCTTAGCAATAGATTACCAATTTATTCGGGAGCCATTGAAGTTGCTGATCTCGATAACTTGGTCTCTAGCTGAAAATTGAAAGATGTAGCTTATCAAGGGTATAAGCTTTGAAGGACCAAGCAGTTTAAATAAAAAATGTTTTGAAGGAGGTTGACAGTGCTTCCAATTATGGCTTGTGATCCCTTATACACCTTTAAATGACATTCCATGTACTTTTAACCATAGTATGAAAGCAAAAATGTGAGTTTCCTCATTTGAGACTGTTACAAATAAAATTAGCCTGGCATCAAAGCACATGGCCAAATTATGACTTGTTCAAGACCATCTTATTTGGGTTAAAATATTCAAAATAGCTTTTCTTTAGTTATGTAGTGTCATAAATCTTCAAATGATAACTTGCAGCGTGTGAAGGAGCTGAGGTTGTCTTCCACATGGCTGCTCCAGATTCATCCGTCAACAACCACCAGCTTCATCATTCTGTTAATGTGCTAGGTATTGTTCACAATTAGGGAAAGCTTTCGTTGTCAAAAATTTGACTTGTTAATGTATTTTCTTGTTTGGCTTCCTGTTTCCTGTATGAGAGTTTTACTCTCCTTCTGTTGAACAAATATAAAGGAACCAAGAATATCATTGATGCTTGTGTTGAGCTCAAAGTGAAGAGACTTATTTATACCAGCTCCCCCAGTGTGGTGTTTGATGGAGTTCATGGTATTATCAATGGGGATGAATCATTACCATATCCTTCGAAGGTATAGACATTGTTTCCTGTTTAGCATCCAAATGAATCTTTGTCAGATTTGTCTATAACATACTTTGTTACTGATAATGTTTTCAGCATAATGATTCCTATTCTGCAACTAAAGCTGAAGGAGAGGCACTAGTTATCAAGTCAAATGATACTAAAGGGCTCCTGACCTGCTGCATTAGACCTAGCAGTATTTTTGGCCCTGGCGACAGGTTGTTGGTTCCATCACTAATTGCAGCTGCAAGGGCTGGAAAATCTAAGGTGACTATATAGTAGGTCAAATTTAATGTTTAGTAGTTTGATTAGAAAATGTGTTATGAGGAACTTTCTACTAGTTCACTATTAATTTTTTTGTTTGTCCAATTTTTCTGTAATGGTGAAAGAGTGATGGATTTTAAATGTCTTCTATTCTCTATCTACTATTTGAATGATTTTGACAACTTGTTTGATTCTTAATTGTTCCAGTTCATTATTGGTGATGGTAACAACATGTATGATTTCACATACGTAGAGAATGTGGCACATGCTCATGTATGTGCCGAACGAGCTCTTGCATCAGGGGGTGCAGTTGCAGAAAAAGCGTCTGGTCAGGTAACATTTCGAATTTTATTAATTTCCATGTTCTGTATAAGCTTCTGCTATGATCACATGCTTTGCCTTATGCTTTCAATCTAATGTATCCTATGAGGTTCTGACTCTTCAAAAATGTTAATGGGTGCATGTCAGATCCTCCAAAAGTGGTGCATTTTTGGAGTCCATAGCTATTATATGTTTTGACCTGTGAAGTTGTAGCCAACATATGGAAGTACCCTGGATTAAGCAATGTAATAGAAATTCTTGGGTTGCACCAATAGAAAAAGAAGAAGACAGTCTCTCTATTTCAAAAAAAAAAGAAAGAAAGAAGAAGACAGTCTTTGAATTACTATTGAAGTACCATTAATTTTTGTACTTTGTGATATGTGTTTAATGGCACAATAATATTAAGATGAATATTATATCTTGCAGCAACAAAAGTTGAGCCATCAATCTTTGGTTTTAATTGAAAGATCTCAAATCAAGGTCTTGCAAATGTTTAAACTGCATCATACAGCTCCATAGGTTTGGTGAAGCTCATTACTTTCCTTTAGGTCCATGTAGTTTCTGGGTTCCTTTTTTGCTTAATATCTATCTTTTTTATTGGCGTTTTCCACTAAGGACTAAATGCCTAAGTCGTTAAACTATTTAAGGGTCATTGGCTATTGTGTGGTAATATATAAGTTATACTTCTTTGGTAGGCAGAGCCCGCAGGGGTTCCCTCATCATCTCACTTATCTTAATATTGTTCTTTGCTTCTCTGACGATGCATTTAAAGAGTACAGACTTATCAAATTGCTGGTTATGTGGAACTATTATAAAACTTTATTGGGTAACACAGATTATGCCGGTCGTTGTAGTTGACAACACTTGTGCATCCATTATTATCTAGCTTACAGTTTCTGTGATCAAATAAGAAACCTTTCTTGTAGTTAGTTTCCTTATCTGCTTAGGGAGCTTCTATACTTGGTTAAATTCATAATATTTGCCTTTCCCCTCCTCCTTGTCACAATCATACATTAAACGATCAAATAAGAGCACCTTTGTCGTCTTCCTTTTCTCTAGCAAGTGTGGGAAGTTCCACCTTAGAGTTCGTCATAATTTTCTTACCTCCTTCCCTGCGTTATTATGGTTAACACCTCTTTGTGAGGTAAGGCTAGATATGAAAATGGTCATATTGTCCCTGTAGACTTACAAGTAAATAATGTTTTCTTATGTTATCAAATTTTCTCTGAGAGGAACATATTAGGAGTTCTTTTGCTATTTTTTCAATGTTAGCTCTGTCGAATAATAAAGCCTTGATAAAAAAAATGCTGTTTGCAGGCTTATTTTGTCACAAATATGGAGCCAATAAAGTTTTGGGAGTTTGTTGCACTTATTCTTGAAGGTCTTGGCTACGAAAGGTATTCTTATTTTATGGCTCTGGCTTTGCCAGAAAATTTTCCCTACACAATTCTTGTTCTATCTATTTTCTCTGGATCACTTTGTGGTCTTACTATGAAAAGCACTCTAAAGCTTGTCTAGTATAATTCCTACTTTGCAGATGTCTGGAATTTTATCCTATGTTGCATGGATCCTTCATTTGTCTTGACATACCGGTGTCTAAACTCTAATGGGTCTAATAAGGATGTGGGTACTTCCTATGATGTCTTCAAAATATACTGAAAATTAGCAAAATAAGTTGATGTACCCGTATAAGATATTTCCATGCAACGTACCAAGTACTTACCTGTAAACAAGTCCGAGAAACATAGCATTAACCTGCTTTATATTTTTTGTGATTTGGAGATCAGTTTTACCATAAAAGTTCAAGTACATTACATAAACAGTGAAGAAGGCATCCTCTGTCATGTAGAACTAGGGAGAAACATTATTTCTGAAAAGCTTTTAAGTTCTTTCTGTTCATGAGCTGTAGCTTTCACGAAATTAAGTAATTACAGAGACCACTTGCTGGAACCTATTGAAGCCTCATTTTGATTGTTTAACTTATAGAGCAGAACCTCTGTTATGCTTAAAGTTCTGTCTTACTGGGCGTCTGGGCCATAGTAGAGGGGTTCCACAAATTATGATGGTATATTTAGTTTTGATTATGACCACCAAGTATGAGGCATCTTAAGTTTGTACATCGGAAGAAAATAGAATGTCAGTTTAATATATGGTTTGCTATGCTTGGTTATACTGCTGATTACAAAAAGTAGATACTAAATTGTTAAATGGCCAATTAAAGTGATAAAAATGTGCCACCTAGTAAACCCACACATCCATCGCAACATCTTCATCTCCACCACCTTCATCTTCTGAATAAGAGAGTTCTTCATTGGCCAACACTTTGCCCCATACAATATAGCTGGTCTAACAACCACTCCGTAGAACTTGCATTTAAGTTTAGGTGGCACATTTTTATCACTCAAGACTCCGGATGCAAGCCTCCATTTCATCCACTCGGCACCAATATGGTGAGTGACATCCTTGTCTATCTCTCTATCTCCCTGGATAGTAGACCCAATATACGTGAAACTACCTCTCTTTTGGATGGCCTATGTATCAAGCCTTACTTCCACCGAGTTCCACATCAGTTCATGCGTCACCCCACTAAACTTGCTTTCCAAGTATTCAGTCTTGAGCCTGTTGGACCTAAACCCTTTAGACTCCAGGGTGTACTCCATACTTCCAACTTAGCATTAACTCCTTCGTGAGTGTCTTCAATCTAAACTACGTTATTGACAAATAACATACACCACGACACCTCACCTTGAATTAGCCGCGTCAATACATCCATCACCAAGCAAATAAAAAGGGGCTAAGGATTGATCCCTGGGAAACCTCATCAATACGGGAAAGTGCTTCCGGTCTCCTTACTCGGGATTATTGAAAGAAATCACCTAACATTTTTCGTCTTTGCTAGGATTTGAACTCTGATCTCCCATAGTCTTTCCCCACTTTATTGTCGGCTAGGCCAGGCCTTGAATGTTGGCTAAGGGCTTAAGGGTCTGAAAAGTAGCGTGTGAGCTGGTGACATACAATATTGAATATAAATCAGGGAAGGTGAAATGGTGTTGGCAAAATCAAATATAGGATGTCCTAAGAGGGCATTGTTAAATGAATCAACTTATGTTTGATGTCTTGTAACACAAGCAAATTGGATCAATAGAACTAATAATAGATTAAATTGAGACCACATTCGTGAGGTAGTTTTGAACTCATCTATTTTTGCTAACCGTGGTGTTCGAGCTAGCGTGCACACACCTCGACTAATTCCATGGTTGCTACCTCTCACCAACACAAGTACCGGGTAACTCTATCTACCAAAGCTTGGACATATAGGAAAAAACCACGTAGTGTTTTTTGTGTCCGCTGGGATTTGACTTGAGCCTCATGGTTCTCAACCCACTTCATTAACCATTAGGCCACACCCTTGATTTAAATTTTGAGCTCATTTTAAATTCTTTCGGAGAGCCAGTTATGGGTGAAACCCATGTTCAACCCTTTTTGTAATACGAATCACACAAATTGCTGAACTATGGGGTATCTTTACACAAATTGCCGGCCAGATTCAATGTTTATTTTTCCTAGCTGATATACATAGATTATACACTGATTATACATGGATGGTTATACACATATTATATATGGATTATACATATATTATACATCAACTATTTTTCGTTTATGCGTTGGGGGAGAAGTTATTTTGATTAATTCTTCAAGTGTGGTTTTTGTGACTTTCAAAAATTTGGGTTGAGATTGCCAACTCTAAATGATTGTTAATTGCTGTGGTTGTAAGCTATGTGAATGAGATGATCTAAAAGCCTGCGTTTCCATGGACTATATTAAGGTTAAGTAGCGAATAATTTTTTCCATTTATGTTCCAGAAGTAGAACTACCCACGCAAACAATCAACAAGCAAAACTATCCACGTATAGGGTAAAATCTGATTTTGGCTATAAGATTATGTATATGTGCATAAGCATGTATCTTAGTGCAAGGGGTGGCTCGCTATGGTGGATGTTGTACATTATCCTTAGCCAATTTGGGAGGGATTGATATCTTAGGTGCTGTTTGGTTAGTGTTTTAAGAGAGTTGTGTGAATTCTCAAAAAAAGAGAGTTAATCTATATAAAAAAATCAACACAATGTCGTACATTGTTTGATTGCTGATTTTAGTAGAGTTGATCTTTGTGATTTTAGCATAGCATATGTAGTGTTTGGTCAGATTTTTTAAATACTTTTTTATACATAATACCCACATAAGTTAATGAAGGAACTTATCTATTATTTTAAGCTGGTAGAATATTAATAAGAATACGTGTACTACATACTACATGAATTAGAACATTAAATGACAAAATAAACTATACACTGTTTATTATTTTGTAATATATCAAACTAAACATCCTACAAGAGATAATCCCTACATCACAGTCCTTGCATTGCTAATACATGCGTTACTAATCCTTGCATATGTAAAAAAATCAACACAATGTCATACATTGTTTGTTTGGTGATTTTAGTAGAGTTGATCTTTGTGATTTTAGCATAGCATATGTAGTGTTTGGTCAGATTTTAAAAATAGTTTTTTATACATAATACCCACATAAGTTAATGAGGGAACTTATCTATTATTTTAAGCTGGTAGAATATTAATAAGAATATGTGTACTAAATACTACATGAATTAGAACATTAAATGACAAAATAAACTATACTCTGTTTATTATTTTATAATATATCAAACTAAACATCCAACAAGAGATAATCCCTACATCACAGTCCTTGCATTGCTAATACATGCGTTACTAATCCTTGCATTTTTAAACCAAACGACCCCTTAGTATTTCCTTTTTTTGCTTCTTGCACCTGACAAAGACGTACCTTTTGGTGTGAATTGAGGAATAGTGTGTTTAACTTGGTCTGTTAATGTCTAATGTAGTTTTACTCTTTTGATAAGATAACGGATTTCATAGAACGCATCAAGAAGATGCATCGTTTACAAAGCATAGAAAAGTACAAGACATTGTTAGCTCTGTTACAAAAGGCTAATCTAAAGTTAGGAGCAATCAAAGTCCAAGAAAGTTTCAGGAGAATTGACTGGGGGGAAAATTGCTCCAGCTGCAGAGGGTTGTCAAAAGTCTATACTTCAGAATGTAGCTTGGGGAAGAGGTGCCTTCAAAGCATCTATTGTTAATTTCTGTCCATACATACCAAAAAAATGCAAGCTGGGATCATCTTTCATACTTCCCTGATGGGCTTTCCGTCCTTCCACGAGCTCCAGCTAACCAGTGCATCTTTAATGCTACTTGCATAAACCATTTTAGTCCAAAAACTGAGATGGACATGTTCCATATGCCTGCGGTTGCTGTACAATGAAGAAGAATCTGCCTGTTGGTCTCTAGGGCCTGGTGACACATGAAGCATCTGTTGACAATGTGGATTTTTCTCCTGATGAGGTTGTCTTGGGTGAAGGAGGCTTCATGAAGGGCTAGCCTGCTAAAACAAATCACCTTTGGGTGTAACTTGGTTTCCCAGATTAACTTCCATGGCCAATTAACTAGGATTTCATTTTAAGCACGTAGTGAATAGTATGCTGCCTTCACAGAATATTTACCAACTGCTTTATCCCCCCCAAATGAGTCTGTCAGGTGATTGATCATTGATCTGGACAACTCCTAGTCTCTCCAGTAAGCTGAGAATGTCTTGTAGTTCCCAGTCTTGGAAGTTCCTCCTGAGTTCAGTATTATTCTTTCACTTATGCTGTTTGGATGGTTGAGCTGGTTATCAATCAGTATCATCTCTATTTTGTGTTAGGACCAAGTGGCACTGTGTGATTTGGCTCTACATGCAGAGTTGGTTATGAAAATGATGAAGATATATGTAACATATTAAGTAAAAGGTTTTGACAGGTTCAGATTTGCTTTTTTTTTTTTTTTTTTTGGTTTCTTTTTTCTATTTGGTGAGATTACTCAACATATGTCAGCATGTTGGTATATGAGAGAGTGTGTGTGTGTGTTTTCGTGGTTATCTGTTACCTGTAAAACCAACTCACTGTAATTCCTAGCCAACTGAAGCTGTCTATGATGCCTGTGACTTTGCAGATGCAATTGAATAACAGACCTGATTTTATCTTGTGCATTCATGAAAAGGAACTATGGCTTCACTGTTATTTCTAGGCAGTTTTTGCTTGCTTCACATTCTAGTAGATACCATTGGTCTTTTCTGCTTTTCGTTTACCTCATTTCTTGTGATGTATATTTTTATTTCTGATTGTTCATAGTATGCAGGCCAAGAATTAAAATTCCTGCTTCTGTTATGATGCCAATTGCACAGTTGGTGGAGTTAACTTATAAGCTGTTGGCGGCATATGGAATGAAGGTCCCACAGTTGACCCCGTCAAGAATCAGACTCCTATCTCGTAGCAGAACATTTTGTTGTTTGAAAGCAAATGATCGCCTTGGCTACACACCAATTGTCCCACTTCAGGTTCCCGTACTTTCCCTTGAAATTGATCTATTGTGTTTGGTCATTCCACATATACACCATAGTTCCCGCACTTACC
The DNA here is from genome assembly GCA_035578085.1 of Solanum pinnatisectum. Taxonomy (NCBI): domain Eukaryota; kingdom Viridiplantae; phylum Streptophyta; class Magnoliopsida; order Solanales; family Solanaceae; genus Solanum; species Solanum pinnatisectum. The sequence goes on from CM069077.1 coordinate 13,823,152, forward strand.
TTGAAATTGATCTATTGGGTCTGGTAATTCCACATATAAACCATAAACGCCATGCTGTATCTGTCTCTCACTCTCTGAAGTGTTAGGGGTTGTTTGGTATGGGGGATGGGATAAACAAAGTTATCCCTCCAAACAACCCCTTAAGGTGTTCTACTCATAATCTTCTGCATTGAATAGTCCTTATTAACTTCTTAATGGATGCTTTCATTTCATATGTGGTCAGTGTTTTCAGCTAAACCATATTCTTGGACTTTTGGTGCTCTGAGTTTGAATTTTCTATAGATACTTATTGCTTCGCAGATGCATCAGTCTGAGCTTCCACTATGAAAGGAATTATGGAATTAGATTATATTTATACCTAGATTTTAAGTGTTGCGAATTTTGTTGTAGGCCCTTGTTTCATAACATCACTACAAATGATTATCATTTTCACACAGTTCCTTTGGCTTTTGTTCTAATTATGTACCCTGTGCTGATGCGATTCTAATTCTTTAGGAGGGCCTAAGGAGGACAATTGAATCATATCCGCATTTGAGAGCTGAACAGCGGCTAAAAAAGGAAGGCCCTTCTAAAGCTTCTCTATTTCTCGGAAGTGGGAGAGGTATGCATTTGACCTCTTTCTCATAACTTGAGCCTCTCGTCTCCCCCATCTGAAATTTAACAATTATCTTACTTCTCTGATGGATTAGTTTATTCTATAGCGAATGTATTGCATCTATCTATGGGATCCCACTTAGGATAGGCCTTCCAAAATTTATTACATAGTATTTTTATTGTAGAACATCTCATTCAGGTCAAGAAATTGAATGTGACTTGTCTGAGTAAATGCACAGATCAAATTTCTTGTCTGAGTCAATGCACTGATTAAATTTGTCAGAGTGATTCAATTGTCAGGGTAAATCGCAACCTTGAACTGGTCCTCTATTGTACATTGTTATATGTCAAATTAAATATACGAGGAGTATGCGTCTTGCATTATTACATTATCGAACTTATTTACCATGTTTGAAGAATGAACAGAAAGACATCCAGAACCAGTAGTTGGTGGATGGTGGAGAGAGAAATGTTTGTATCATCACCATCTCTCTTTTTGCCTTCTTGTGGAATGATTTTAAAAAAGCTTTTCAGTTCTGATGCTGACCATAGCAGTGCACACAATTTTGTAAAATTTTAAGCCCATGAAGTGGTTTCCCCTCTGTCAGCATCAAATTGATTTCTGTTTCTGTGGTGAATGATCAGTTGGGAGTTGAATTTGAATTAGTCATCAATCTGAAACTGGAGTAGGGATGGCAATGGCGCGGTGCGGGCCGGGGGCGGGAAGGGTTGTGCTTAACCCGCAAAATTTTTAATCCGCCCCGCTCTGCTTAACAACTTTTTTCATTTTCAACCCGCCCCACTCCACCTCGCATAATTTTTTAATATTTTTCTTTTTTCTAGTTAAGTTTGATACTAAAAATAAAATTCATAAAAATAAATTCATTTTTTCATTAAGTTGTATTAATTAATAGATAATGACTTAAAATTTATTTTTTAGAGGTCAATTGGGAAACATGTAAGAAATTGTATTATTTTTTATTGAAACATTTTCATTTACTATCTTGAATATTTTAGTAGCTTCAAAGAAATTATCTGAATAAATTATGCTCTATCACTCTTATAATATGTAAAAAGTTAAAATTAAGTTTGAACCCACATAAAATCACATATACCCGCGACCCGCCCCGCCCCGCCCTGCATTAGTTTTAAAAAAACCCACTTCAACCCGCCCCGCAACCCTCTCGCCCCGCACAACCCTAAACCCGCCCCATTGTAGCCTTATACCCACCCCGCCCCATTGCCATTCCTAAACGGGAGGCTTACAAACTAAGCGTCTGAAGGCAATTGCTTGGTTCTCTACAATGAAGAAAGTATTAAAGTACAAACTTTACATGTGGGAGGTATTAGGGCCCGTTTGGACATGCAATATGGAATCATGATTTGAAGTTGAAGTTTTGTTTTGACATGCAATTTGGATTTTTCAAGTTGTATTTTTTCTCATAAACATGAAAACCCCATAAGTTGTGAAAACTATCAAAATTTTCCTTATTTTTATACAATCTTACCAAATAAGCAAACCATAGTTCATAAACAAGATATCAAAATATCCTAAGGCACCACATTGATAAATCATATATCTTCATGTTCCTTTTATAAATAAATGTTTGTGATTACAAACTTCCAAATGCACATACTTTTATAAAGATCCACTAGTCAACAATAGTAGTAACTAGTTACTCTTTAATACAATCCTTTCACGTGGTACGGACAATCTCCTCACATCGAGCATGAGTAATAATGATTTGGAATCTCAAATCATGCTTTTTGGAGAATTTGGAATATGAAATCATGATTTCAGATCACATATCCAAATGCAGATTTGAAATCATAGTTTCAAATCAAATCATGATGTGGGATTGCATGTCCAAATGCAAGCTTACTGTGCAATCTCAAACTGATTTTCCCCTTGTTTAGGCTGTTTGTCCAGTATTATCTTGGAGAAATGGATCAATCCTCGTATTATCTTGGAGAAATGGATCAATCCTCTTCACTTATTCATCTGCATACTGAGCACAGTTTCAACATTTTGACACTTCTTAGTTATATTACATGTTTGTAGAAGATTGTGTGTTTAATGTGATAAACTGTGAATGGCTAAGACTTGTATTCTATTTTAAGAGAAAAAGGAAGTTCTGACTCAACCTGTGTGACTATATTTTGCAGTTGCCGACACACTTCTTTGGAGGAATAAGAAACAGACACTAACGGCAGCATTAGTTCTAGCTGCAATTTATTTCAATTTCATAGCTTCTGGCTTCACCATAATAACCTCTATATCAACAATTCTGTTGGTGGCATCGGTTTTCTTGTTCATCCATGGGAGACTGCCTCAGAGAATGTATTCATCTGTACTCTCTCTCTCTCTCTCTCTGTCCGTCCTTGTGTTTGTCTGTGCAGCAGGCATCTATATATATTGGTATCATGTTATTGTTGAAATTTGTTTCAGTTACTGCTGTAATTTTTTAGCATAATAAGTTGCTTAGGGTTAGGACTTGGGATGAATCTACTTTTTTGAATTTAAATTTCTAGTAGATTTTGTGTAGTTTGTTGAGATATTCTAGTTTTTTTTTGAAATTTTTGTTGAGCATAATTTCTGCAGTTACGTTTTTAAGTTGGCTATTTAAAATCCTCAATACTTGATAAAATTATTGAGAGACATTTTTAATCACACTTTAAACCATTTTCGCTGCACCATCTTTTAACAAACCAACAGTGGTATATCAGAGCTTTATTGGTTTCATCTAAGGAACCATTTTTTTTTAAAGGAAAGCCCTTTGAACTTTTCAAACCCTTTTTAACCAATACCAAATTTTAACCTATTTTTCAAACATGGCAAGCAACAGTCTCTCTTTGCCTGCCCCATAAATTTTCTCTTTCTCTGGTGAAAACTATCAACAATTTTGCAAATCCTACAATTGTCCATATTAAAGAACTTATGAAAGAGCTTTTAAACAGGACAAGGTTATTGAGGGTTCCTCTTTTTGCACAAAACCAAATGAAGAAAAAGAAAAAAGAAGAAGAAAGAGCAATGTTATGAAAGTCTGTAGGTTCAAAGACTCTCAAAACGATCCTCAAGACAAACAGTAGAAGCAGAATTTGAGGATCAACATTTTATAAATTGCAGCAACTAAAGCAAAGGAAGAGTGTTGAAGTTTGTTTTAGTTACTGTAGTAATTGTTTAGCATAATAAGTTGATTAGATTTAGGATGAATCCACTTTTTTGGATTTTAAATTTCTAGTAAATTTTGTTTAGTTTATTGAGATATTTTAGTTTTCTTGAGTTTTTGTTGTGCATAATTCTTTTTTCTTGAAATCAGTAACTTTGTATCATATCAGGATCAAAACAGTACTTGGATAGTACTGAAACCATATTTACAATAGAGCTCTAGTGTCTTCCCTCTTTAGCTATAAAGAATCTAGAACATCTATGATAGGCACAGTATCATTAGAGTAAATCTGATTACACCAAAAACATAGAAGTAAGATGAAGTTCAACTTGATCTTCTGCACATCATTCTCTAAGCTCTCAAAACATTTGGAATTCCTCTCCTTCCAAATTGTCCACCAGATACAAGCTGGGACAATTCTCCATCAACTCCCATCCTTAGCATGTGAACATGTTCCCTCCCAGCTGCTAAGAGCATCTGTTATCTTGCCTGGAATTGTCCATGCTATACCCTTAAGGTTTAGGATGATTCTCCACGAATGAGCCGTGTATGGACAATGCAAAAATAGATGGTTGACTGTCTCAACTTTTTCTTTACACATGAAGCATCTTGAGCACAGTGTCATACCTCTGCTCATCAAGTTGTCCACCACTAAAGTGGCCTCCTTTGTTAGTAACCATACAAAAATTGATACCTTGTGGGGGGACTTTTATCCTCCAAATCTGCTTCCATGGCCAGTTTGCTATCTGGTGGTTGGACTGGTTCATAATTTTATAGGCAGCATTGACCTTAAAAATGCCATTGGAGTTGCCCTGCCATCATAAATGATCTTCACCAGCTTGAACCCTAGGAAATTGATCAAGTTTGCTAAGGAAATGAGCCACTTGTCACGGGCCTATTTTCAATGGCTTGTGGCAGTGGCAGAGGCAGAGCTAAGATTTTTAATAAGGGGGTTCAAAATCTAAAGAAGTAAACCACAAACTAACCGAAGGGGGTTCAACATCTACTATATATACATAAAAAATAATATTAACCATGTATAAATAGTAATATTTTCAGCCGAAGGGGGTTCAGATGAACCCCCTAACTCTATGCTAGCTCCGCCCCTGGCTTGTGGGACCTTAATGGCTTGCACAACAACTAAAAGGCCCCGTCCTAACCAACAAAAAACACTAAGGTGCTAGAACAAAATGTCCACAACAATACACACAAGGCAACAAACAATGAAAGTAAATGTAAGAGCTTGTGGGAGGGACGTTGCGATTGTGTATTGATTATCGGGTGCTTGTGGGAAGGGACATTGCAATTGTGTATTGATTATCGGGTGCTCAACAAGGTCACGGTAAAGAACAAATATCCATCAATCTACTCCTTCTTTTGGAACAAAACAGGTGCCACATAATGGAGTGCATCTGTCGTCGTGTATAGAAACGACATTCTTGGATCAATTTGTGGTCATTTATTTGGATGACATTGTTGTGTATAGCAACAACATGGCGGAACTTGTAGAACACTTGCGCAAGGTGTTCAAAGTGTTAAGAGACAATGACTTGTGCATGAAGCGGGAGAAGTGTAGCTTTGCACAACCTATTGTCCAGTTCCTTGGACATACCATTAGCCATGGTGAGATAAGGATGGACAGCGACAAGGTGGAGGCGATTCGTGATTGGGAGGCTCCAACGAAAGTACCCGAGCTACAGTCCTTTCTTGGCCTCGCTAACTATTATCGACGCTTCATTTTTGGGTATTCCGTTATAGTTGCATCCCTCACCGACTTGCTGAAAAAGAGTCGTGAGTGGGAGTGGATTGATGTGTGCAACGATGCTTTTGAGAAGCTTAAGGCAGCAATCCCTAAAGAACCTATTTTGGCGCTGCCCGACTTTACGAAGGTGTTTGAAATTTAGACTGAGCGTCTGATTTTGCTATTGGTGGCGTCCTTATGCAAGAGGGCCATTCGATAACCTTTGAAAATAGAAAATTGAATAATGCCGAGAGGCGTTATTTTGCGCATGAAAGGGAGATGACGACTGTAGTCCACTGCCTAAGGACTTGGCGTCTCCCACTTTGTTGGTAAGACGGACAATGTCGTGACAACTTATTTCCAAACTCAAAAGAAGTTGTCTGCCAAGCAAGCATGTTGGCAAGACTTCTTGGCTGAGTTTGATTATTCACTCGAGTACAAACCGGGGAAGGCTAATGTTGTAGCCGATGCATTGAGTCACAAGGCTGTTTTGGAAGCTATTATGAGCTCGACGAGCAACAATATTGTCGAGTCTATTAAAGAAGGCATGTAGCGTGATCCCATGGCAAAGCAACTTCTTGTCTTGGCCCAATAAGGCAAGACGAAGAAGTCTTGGGAGGAGAAAGGCCTGTTGTATACCTCAATGTCATCTTGCATCTGTGGCCAATAATTAGAGGACTCCTATAACGCCATAGTCCGCTTCTGCCCCGAATGACCAGCCCACGCAGTATCGTGACCCTCTTTGATCAATGCGCACTTGCCTCGTTTGTCAACAAGATAAAGTTGAAATGAAGGCACCTGACGGACTGCTTGAGCTGCTGCCAATTGCCAGAAAACCATGGGACAACATCACCATGGATTTCATCCCATGTTTGCCGAATTCAGAGGGGTTCCGGACTATTATGGTTGTTGTTGATCGATTCTCCAAGTATGCGACGTTCACTGCAACGATGGTCAGTTGCAAAGCTAAGGAGGCAGCCCATCTATTTTTGTGAGACGTTGTGAAGCATTGGGTACAGTGATCGTGATCCGCAATTCACCGGAGATTTTTGGAGAGAATTATTTTGTTTGGTTGGGTCTGAATTGTATTTTTCGACCAGCTTCCATCCTCAAATGGATGGGCAAATGGAGAGGATCAACACGCTCTTGGAGTGCTATTTGAGGTATTATGTTAATTCCAGTCAAAAAGATTGGGCGAAATTGCTAGACACTGCTTAATTTTTGTATAATCTGCAGCGAAGCGAGGCGATGGGACGAAGTCCTTTTGAGTTGGCAACTGGGCAGCAACCCAACACGCCTCAATCCTTGCCCGTCGATGCTGGTTTGAAAAGTCCGGGTGCTTATCATATGGCGAAAGCTTGGGAGGAGCAAGTCGACCTTGCAAGGTCATATCTTGACAAAGCAGCCCGGAAAATGAAGAAGTTTGCTGATCGTAAAAGTATGCGACGTTCACTGCAACGCTTGCCAGTTTCAAAGCTAAGGAGGCAGCTCGTCTATTTTTGCGAGACGTTGTGAAGCATTGGGGTGTACCCACAAGCCCTTGCATTTACTTTCATTGTTTGCTGCCTTGTGTGTATTGTTGGGGACGTTTTGTTCTAGCACCTTACTGCTTTTTGTTGGTTAGGACTGAGCCTTTTAGTTGCTGTGCAAGCCATTAAGGTTGTCCCACGAGCCATTGAAAATAGGCCCGTGATAATTTCCGCCGATTATGTTTTCAAGTTGTCTATTTAAAGCCCTCTATGCTTAATGAAATTTTTGAGAGACAATTTTAATCATTCATCAAACTATTTTTGCTGCATCCATCTTTTAGAAAACCAACAACTACCATGGTACCACTGGAGGTGTTAACTATCAACTAAGATTGCAGGTTTGTGAGAAATATTCTTTTGTACTTTTGCTTGGCAAACTGAACTTTTTCCCCTTTCTCTTCCTGTCTCTACTCTTGACTAATGACGATTGTCAACTCAATGCCTTTTTCCTATAGCCACAATTCTTTTAATACTTATACATTTTCTTAGTGCGAGTTATTGATCATTTAGTTCTAGATGTAGGAAAGTTTATCTGTTCAGTTGATTTCTAGCTGGCGTTTAGAAATTATTCAGCATTATGTTAATGGTCAATTCTGATATATACATGTTGATAAAGGTGCAGTCTATTGCATATGTACTTTAAGTGGAATAGCCAGGGAGCTGGCATTGAGTCAGTTTAAGGTGTGATGGTATGTGCTTTTTTTTTCCTGGTACAGAATGGGTTATAAGTTTGACAAAGTCCCTGTATCATGCTTCCATGTATCGGAAGAGACATCACACCAAGTTGCTCTGTCAGTGGTCTCAGGGTGGAATTCTGCAGTGAAGGGTTTAAAATCTCTTTGTAAAGGGGCTGATTGCATGTTCTTCATTAAGGTAATTGCCAACATATGCAATCTATTTTTTTTAATTAGTGCACCAAGTCAGTGCTATATTGGTTTTATAAAGTAATTCATCCTCACACCATTAACATCTTTCTAGTTACATAAAAACACAAAATGTATAGGCGCTTCAATCTGTTTCTTTTAAGCAATACACTTTGATCAAAACATCTACTCCATCCGTTTCAATTTGTTTGGCCTATTTTGACTTGACACGGAGTTTAAGAAAGTAAAGAAGACTTTTGAATCTTGTGATCTTAGATATGCCATGTGAAAAGTTGAAATTAAAGAGTTGCTAAAAAAAGGAAAGGGTCAATTCTTTTTTAAACGGATTAAAAAGGAAAGTAGGTCAAAAGAGGGAGTATTATTTAGTACCAAAAGTGATGCAATGTTTCACTAATATTTGGCTTGCTATAAATTGGTTATGCAATCTTTGTTTTCTTTTTGATACGTATGGATATTATGCATTCTTTTTCTGGAATACATTAGAGTCTTAGTAGCTGGACACATAGGGGGAAATCAGTAATTATTACAGCAAGAAGCTCAATTGAAGGTAGAAAAAGAGTGCACAGGATCGTGGACACCTGTGCAGTTTGGTTCATCTGGAATCATAAAATCACCTAAAAACTTTACATCACAATTTGTTAAAACTTGAAAAGTGTTCAGCAACATTGATAAGATGAATGAAGCCCCATTCTATGGACTAGAAACATCTTTTGGCACTAGAAAACAAAGCAATAGTTACTCATGAGTTGTTTCTCCCATGGAATAAGTAAGACAGCAGGAAGCTGGAGGAGCATTAGTCCCATGGAGGTATCCAATTGGTTCAAAAAAATGTATCTTGATGAGGAATCACCACCTTAGAGTTCGTCTTGAAGGTTCTGAAAATTAAGAAAGAATTGAGGACAAATGGTGAAGGGTTGGAAGATTGACTGTCGCGGTAACATCTTCATCATAATGTAGAGTTAAGAGGGATGTAAATTCTAAGTTCCTTCTTGAATTATGACTCTATGAGGCCGAAAGCAAAAGAAAAGAGCAGGTTCTAAAAAATGTTGACTTTCAACTACAATGTATGCAAGGTTATGGAACTTTGACATTCATAGAAAACGAAAAGGTTAAGATGCCATTAAGGCGTTAGAAAAGGGGGATTGTGTGCTTAGGGAAGTAATATCTCACAATAATTGGTGAGAGAATTGTGGAGAGTGGATGGGAAGTTTAGCTTGATGCTGCATATGTGAGATGAGGGAGGCATCCTGTTAAGTTGGAGGAGTGTACTGTTTTCTGTTCAAATAGATGAGGTTTCTTCTTCAAGTTGCATATTAGGAGACAGGGAATCTTTTTTTTTTTTTTTTTTTTGGGATCATTTAGGTTTCTTTTTCTCATTTTCGAAAGTGACAAGGAGCACTGGTTTGTAATGAATTCGGAGCTGTATTTTAGTTGGTTTTCTGAATTCCTCTCGAGTGCCACTGTAACAATAATTTACATTTACCTAATTAGGAAACCCCAACAACGTGAAAGCATGTACAATGAGCATTTTTTGTTTCACTGAATTTGAAAATCCTGACAAGACATTGAATGCAAAAGGGATAGGACTTTCTAGGCCATCTTGCTTCTGTTTGCCAAAATGAGTAATTATATATGCACCTTACTGTTACTGGAACCTCCATCTATTAGTTTGTGAAATCTTTCATTTGGATGATGAAACAGGTGGCTCTCTCTCTATTGATTCTAAGTATCCTTGGAACAATTTCTCTGCAGAGTTTGTTTGCCATAGGTAAGTGCTCTCTTACCTACTAACGCTGAAATAGCACATTTATCCTTGAGTCTACATGGTAGCAACTCATCTGCATCCAGAATTTGTTTTGCTTTCTCCTAAATTATGCAAATAGCAGCTCGAGCTATGCAAGTTCAATCCCATATTTGGGTGATCTGACCGTCTTTTTTCAATTGCAGGAGTCCCAGGTGCCTTTACTTTGTTTTTCATATATGAAAAAAAAGAGGAAGAAATAGATCATATACTTCAAGATATTGTCTCATTTACATGGAAATTGAAGTCTGATATTTCTGGGAAAATTTTCAGCTCTGCAAAAGACCGATAATAGACAGCAAATTACCTGATCAAACTTCTTCCTTATCTTGAGAAGTTTTCTTAAGCAGGTTGTTGAAGTTGAAGGACTTCACCTTATCCTTGTGTGTAACAACTTCACCTTAGCCTTGTGTGTAACATATTCATGGGAACCTTGCCGAAAGCCATTTTTCTGTCTGATCTGATATCAGGCTGCTGTGTGTCAACGCATTGTCTTTTGTTTGCTCTTCTCATTTCTCTCCGCTTCCCCTCTTTTGCCAATATTACTAGAGTATATTTGGCTCTCGCTGCATTGGTGTTAATGGTTTCGTTCTGGTCCTATATTTGTTGGAGGCAGTGGTGGAGGTAGAAACAAATTTTTGTGTCTATTGTGAATGTGTAATTTTGCTGCTCCTGAAGAATGTGGTTGTTTTTGTGTTGGGACAGCTTTCCTCTAATTTTACTTCAAAGTTAAAAGCCAGCATCTTTAATGTTATCTTTTTGTTTCATGGTCTGCGTGCATAGTAGCATGCAGAACTATTTTTTTTTAACCTATAACAATTGTAGAAAGGTCGATCATGATTGAATGTTTAGTATTTTGGCGACCTTGAAATGTTTACGGCTTAAAGAGGATAATTGTGTATTTATTTTTATTGGAAAATGCTTTGTTCTTTAAACGTCTTGTTTAGTAATTGTGTTTCTCACAAGATTAGCAAGCTAAGTGAGTATTTATGATTGGAAGAATACCTAAAAATCGCTCAACTTGATACTATTTATTCGTTATTCCAATTAACCCCCACGGCCCACACTTGTCTATTTGTACGTGTATCTCTTGGACGATCTCATCCACTGTAACGTAGCATTTTTTATTTTTTAAAATGCATTAATTTATTAGAATCAATTTTGGGTCAAATTTGTAAAACAACTCCGGTATTTAGGCTAAAAAAATTTCTTTAGCTAAAAAATGACAGTTCTCTTTTACAAACTTGGTCTGAAAAATGAAGCAGCACAGTTGAAAGAAACAAGTACTACGTCTAGAGTGGAAATAAAAGAATATACAATTGAAATAAAGAGGTATTGCATTTATTTAAAGAATAAATACATAGTGTTGGTACCATATTATTTTGGCTAAAGATAATGCAGTTGTACACAGTTTGAACACATAACCATTGCATCTAAATAGAGAGTTTTTTTAAAATGTAAAATTGTGGTAAAATATGTATTGGATATTAACAAGCAAAAAGAAATATAGACAATTTAACCAAAAAATAACAACACTGTAGATGATTATGTTAATAGTTGGAAAATATCCACTTAAAATTTCAGTTGTGTAATTTTCTTCTGCTTCCACTTGCCTAAAAGAAAAGGGGAAAAACTCATTTACACTATTCATTAAAAGTTTAGCTTGTCTATATCATTTCCGTTTGAGAAAAGGCTCATTCATTCCATTATTCAATAGATTGAGATATCTCATGTGATTAGTTATTCCATACATACACACATAGGTTGACGGGATAAATAATTCTAAAACTAACTAATACTCCTAACAAAAATAGGATAAAATAATCTTACATTTTAATTCAAGATTATTATTCCTACTCATATCAAACAGTCCCTTATAATGATAGTTTAAAGTGTAATGCCAAAAAATAAATAAATTGACAAGCCTCTACTAAAGTTCATGTACAAATAAAATAAATCAATTATCCTAGACTAGCTCGTAGGATGTAAGAACACACAACCAGTATATAAAACGAACAAACAGAATCATAAACTATAGCTAATACAAAATCAAAATCTAAAAAAAAACTAATCTCAATCTAACATCAAGTATTAAAATATAACAACAATAGTATATTAGTAGTTCTCATGCGCTATTACACCCCTCTCAAGTTAGGTGTGAAGAGAAAGTTTCATGATTCAATTATTAGTTGATATATAGAAGGAAGAATGTTGCTGACGAAACCAAATCAAACTACATACCTATAATATGTACAAAAATGAACTTAAAATGTTTGTATGGTAAAATTCGAATAAAGGCAAACCTTTTAATTCTTACTGCAAAAGAACAATTTTACCTAAGCAGTTTTTCAAATATGGGTGTTAAAAGCAAAGGAGGACAATATTATCTTGTAAAATTGGATTTCTTTAGTTTACTAGTAACTGAAATCAATGCCAAAAAAAAAAAAAATGTAGAAAATTTTAAAGTTCAATATATACCTTCATTGATACGTCCAAACTAATAGTAAAACTAATTAAGATCAAAATTAGGAATGACAATGAAGCGGAACAAGATAGGGCGCTGGTTCATATTAAATTTTTCAAAAATTGATGCGGGATGGATTGCATGAATTTATGCGAATTTAAATAAATGTTTTTTTAAAAGATGTGAATTTGCCTTATAAAATTCTGTAGCTATAGTTTTGCTGACTCAAAATTAGAATAATTGTTTATAAATTCATTAATACCAGTAAATTTCTTCATACACTAGTCTAATGAACATTTTCTCTTATTTCCTTGTTCATATTTTAGGAATTTGGAATTTTGAATTTTGAAGTTCATATCATATTCTAATGGACACCACTCACTAAATTTTAACGTTTTTCATGAATTTTTTATTTATAAAAAAACTGTAATTTATGTGGGGAGGATTTACAGCAAATCACGCTATGTGGGGTGGGGGCAGACGGGTGTATTGAAGTCTTTACGGTTTTACATGAATTTGTCCTGCAACTGTCCTGCCCCACCCCACCCCACCTCATTCGCCATCTTAATCAAAACTACAAATGAAGGGTACTTAAGTAAGAACAATAATTGAATTTCACTTAGAAAAAACAAAAAAAAAATGTTAGCCTTTCGCTAGCTACCACTCCCAGTGATGAAGCAATTTAGCAGTTGTCGGAAAGCAAGGCTATAAGCCTAAATTAAGGAACCCTTCACCCACAATAAGCCCAACGATTCTACAGGAGTCAAGTTAAAGTAAGAAGGGAAATAGGGATGGAAAATTTTCGACAAAAAGGGATAAAACGAAAAATAGTAAAACAAAAAATAAAAATAGAGTAGAAAATGAAAATTGGATCTTGGATGATCTTGTGATGGGGCTGGGAAAATGGAACATGGAGGACGACAACGAAGGAATAGTAGGTGAATTGGAATGATATGTTTCATTCTGGGAACTAATTCTAAATCTTAGGCTTAAACGAGAGCGCCTTCTTCATTTTGTGCAACATCATTAACAATTTTTTTCTTTCTTTTCTTCATAGAAAGATGAGAAGTAAAGAAAGAAAGAGTGTAAGCAAATGAGTTTTTTTGTGAAATCGAATGTTGATGGCTTATGATATATAGTGAAAAGTGGAGTTTGAGTGATAAATAGAGATGAGATTGAGAATTTTAGAGATAGTTTAACTTTAATATATTAGTAGTGCATATATTTTAAAATTTTATCAGATGAGGCCCCTTAAGTGGGAACCATGGTTTAATCCAGAGGCAGAAACAACCACGACACTGGCTTAGCTTGGATCTCGTTTCCTGGTTTGTCCCCTAATTTCTTTGTTCAAGAGTCCTTATTTACTATGGCTAAGGCAGTTGGAAAGCCTCTACATGTGGATATGGCTACTAAAAACAAATCCAGATCAAGTTGTGCCAAGATCAAGGTGGAAGTTGATCTTTTGAGAGATTTTCCCAAACGAATTAATGTTGGAGTGAAGAAGGCTAGTTCAGGGGAAATCATATCAAAATGGATTAACATAAAATATGATTATATGCCAAAGTCTGGCAAAACTTGCAAGCTTCAAGGGCATACAGAGATGGAGTATTTTGTCCTTCATCAAGAGTTGAAAGTATTGAATGATGAAGGATAAAACAATGGTGATAGTCAACATCAGAATAAGGGATCAAAAATTCTAGCAAGTAGTAAGGGTGTAGGGACCCAAACTCAAAAGCAGGAAGTTAGGATTAATGAAGAAACAAAGATGATGGACTTTCAAAATAGAGGGACAGGAAGACAACAGAGAAATCCTAATCTACAAGTCTGGAACGAAACAAAGGATATGCAAGTTTTTATCCCAAACAAAGGAAAAAGACCTCAGCCAGAGAAGATAGCAGAGATCCCAATGGTGAATTCTTTTGCTGCACTGGATAACAAGGAGGAGGAACAAGTGGAGAAGGATCCTAAGAAAGCACATGATAGTTCTTGTAAATCTTGGGTTGAATCATCCTTTGGAAAACAAAAATCCCCAGCTCCAAAGGACATAATAACATATGATGGTGAAGATGCTGAAAATTCTGGGCAGCATGTTTTGCAAGTGGAAAACGAGAATCAAACAAAGAACTGGACACTGGTTGCACACAAAAAATCAACTAGTAGATGGAGTCTTTCCCCTACTAGTCAAAATAATTCTCCATGTAGTGAAAAGAGTTCGACTAGAAATTTTCATGACAATGAGAAGAGGCAAGATACTAGTAATGCCTCAAGAGACCTATTATGTTCGAATAGCTTTGATGCTTTATTGAAGACTACTGGAAAGCAACTAAGGTTAACAGAGAATGACCATGATTTTATCCAAGAAAAACAAGTCTCACCACCTGCTTTAAATAGCAAATTAAGTCCAGAAGCTCCTGTGTTTGTGCCTAAATGTGTGCTTGCAAGGAAGAATGAGTCAAGTGCCTTAGTGTCAAATACAATTGATTTGGGTGAGGATTCTCTTGATGAAGATGAGGAAGACAATATGCTGGACATTTACTTCGATAGAGTAGCTAGGGAAGGGGATATATCACCTAGGCAACAAAGAATTGGAAGCAACAAAAGCAAAAAGAAGACATATGGAAGGCAACATAGTTGGGACGGTAAAATGACTGAGGAATTTGTTCCAAGGCACCTACCGATGCGACAGGCAAATCAAAACCATTTGACAGTATCAATAGGTTCAACTAGATCCAATAAATTAGTAAAGAAGGTATGAATCATCAAGTGTTGTTGGACAGGTTTGAAGAAGAAAACAAGAAAAAAAAAATACTTCAAGTTACGTTTGATGGGCAATCAATCTGTTTTAATCATGCTTTTGTAATAGAAAGTTTGAGGCTGATAACTCAACTTTCTTCTTCATTGACATATTTTTACATTATTTAAGCATTCTCATTTGTAATATCATCATGGAGTGTATTACAAACTCTGTAATGATAAAAAAATACTTAGTTCTCTCTAACTCTTATTTTCTTCATGCTTGTTAGGTAGCAAAAGTTAGGTACTTCATTAGAATTAGTAAGGTAAGGCCTAGATATATAAACTTGACACGTGTATGTCAATCGACAATCTAGTTTCGATTAAGAAAAATAATAATTTATATGCACTTTTATTTATAAAAAAATAATATATTCATCATCTAGCTCTTAGATATGTAATATGTAATATTATACTAGGAAATATATTTATTTCAATAAAATATTAAAACGAGAATCTAGACGAATTTTATATGTAAGTGTTGCAGTAGAAAGACGTTATGGGAAAGAAAATGAAAAACGGATCTTGGATAATCATATGGTGAGGGTAGGAAATGAGTCAAGGAAGACGATGACGAAGGAATAGCGGGTGAATTGGAATGGTATGTTTCAATCTAGGAATTGTTAACCTTAAGCTTAAATGAAAGCGCCTTCTTCAGTTTGTGCCACACTAGTAATATTCTTTTTCTTTTATTTTCTTCAGAGAAATATGAGAAGCAAAGAGAGAAAGAATGTAAATGAATGAGTTTTTTTTGAAATCAAATGTTGATGGCTTCTGTATATATAGTGAGAAGTGGAGTTTGAGTGATAAATAGAAAGAGGATTGACTAATTTTAGAGATAGTTTAACTTTAATAATCATAGTGCACATCTTTAAATTTTTTATTAAGGTTTCATTGGGTTCAATAATTTAAAGAAGAGCTTTCGATAAATAAATATGTTTTTTTTTCTTTGTAAAAAATTAAGTGTATATATACATATATATATACTAGTTCTAAAAATGTGCGTTGCATGTTTATACCAAAAACTAAACATCCATGTGTACCTCAATATTCAATAAATGGTGCAATACTGAAGATATTTAAGAGAACTTTTTTTTTTTTTTTTAAAATAGTCACTATAACATTACCAATAAATTAATGCAACGAGAGAACGTTTTTTTAAAAAGAGGTAATAACATATTAAATAAGTGTTTCATTATTGTCTGTAAGTATGTGGTTATTCAGATAGAGTAGAATTTATATAGTAACCTTGATATTATACCTAACAAAAAGAGAATTACGTCCTTCGGAATGACTCTGTTGGTTTGGAGGGTGGTTATTCACATGAATGACTCGGGATTGATCCCCCCTCAATGCCTTTTGAGTCGAGGCATAGTTCAGAGCGCCTTCTTCATTTTGTGCAACACCATTAACATTTTTTTTTTTCGTCAGAGAAAGATGAAAAGCAAAGAAAAATAATGTAAATAATGTAAATAATGAGTTTTTTTTTTTTTTTTTTAAAATCGAATGTTGATGGCTTTTGATATATAGTGAGAAGTGAAATTTGAGTGATAAATAGAGATGAGCTTGAGAATTTTAGATATAGTTTAACTTTAATATTAATAGTGCACAGATTTTAAAATTTTATGAAGGTCTCATTAGGTTAAATATATTTAATTTAAGGAAGAACTTTCAATAATATATATATATATATATATATACACACACTTTGACACGTGCATTGCACGTGTATGCCAATCTAGCTCCGATTAAGAAAAAAAAGAAGTCATATGCTTTTATTCATAAAAAAAATTATATTCATCATCTAGCTATATTTAGTTCATTAAATATTAAAAAGAGAATCTGGACGGTCATTTTTATGTATTTACATTAATTTATATTAATTTCATTTTTTGAGTTTATGCACATGAATACTGGTCAAGTTAGTTAGATTTGTCATACCAATAGTTAGTTATGAGTAGTTGAATTAGTTAGAAGTAATTAGCAAATTAGATTCTTTCTTATTTCTAGAAAAAAGGCATTGTATCATTACAGATCAAATTGTCAATTGAGTATGCTACAAATTATTACTACTGAAATTCTCTTCTTCATCATGTATCTCTTCTTCGACCATAACCAAATAACTCAAGCTTCTCTGCTAAGCTCTTGTCCAACTGCTAGAAACTCGTATTCTACCTCGAATCCCTATCTTTTAAATAACACCCTTTCACCAGCTTAAAGGTTCGTATTAGTCTTTTCAGCTTTAGTAAGATGAGATTTGACACATCAACCTCATCGCAAATTTGCAACAAAACTTGGGTGGATTTCCCCTCCAATTGCCCTGCCCCGCCCCGCCTCGCCTCATTTGCTATCTTAATCAAAACCACAAATGAAAGATACTTAAGTAAGAACAAGAATTGAATTTCACTTAGAAAGAACAACATTTTTGCTGGTTTTTCGCTAGCTGCCACTCCTAGTGATGAAGCAATCTAGCGGATGTAAGAAAGAAGGGGAACAAGGATGAAGAATATCCGACAAAAAAAGGGGGGGGGGGGGGAACAAAAAATAGCAAAACAAACAATAAAAAGATAGGAGAAAATGAAAAACGGACCTTGAATAATCGTGTGGTGGGACTGGAAAATGAGACAAGAAGGCTAATGACGAAGGAATAGAAGGTGAATTGGAATGGTATGTTTCGATCTGGGAATTGTTAGTCTGAAGCTTAAATGAGAACACCTTCTTCAGTTTAAGCCACCACATTATTAACATAGTTTTTTCTTTTTCTTCGTAGAAAGATGAAAAACAAAGAGAGAAAGGGTTCTAACAAATGAGTTTTTGTGAAATCGAATGTTGGTTTCTTCTGTATATATAGGAGAAGTGGAGTTCGAGTGATAAATAGAGATAAAATTGAGTAATTTTAGAGATAATTTAACTTTAATATTAGTAGTGCACATTTAAAATTTTATTAAGGTATCTTTGGGTTCAATAATTTAAAGAAGAAGATTGAAAAATCAGTTCATTTTTTTCTTCAGCAAACATTTAAGTATATATGTATAAATACTTGACACGTGCGTTACACGAGTATACCAATCTAGCTCTAATTAAGGAAAAAATTAAGTTATATGCACTTTTATAAAAAAAAAAATTTATATTCATCTACTCTTGGATTGCAATATTAAACTAGGGAAGGTATTATTTCAAATAAATATCAAAAAGAGAATTTGAACACCCTGTTTTAATAACACCCTCTTACGAGTCTAAAGAGTAGTAATAATCTTTCCGGCTTTGACACATCAATCTCATCGCAAATTTGCAACAAAACGTTGCCCTGGAACTACCCTGTCCTATCCCGCCCTTCCCTGTCCCTCCTCATTTGCTATCGTAATGAAAACTACAAATGAAAGATAGTTAAGTAAGAACAACAGAATTTCACTTAGAAAGAACACAATTTTTTTGCTGGTTTTACGCCAACTGCCACTCCCAGTGATAGAGCAATCTAGCAGCTGTCAGAAAGTAAGAAAAGAAGCAAGTATGGAGAATATTTGGATAAAAAGGTGGGTACGAAAAATAGCAAACAAAAAATAAAATTTAGGAGAAAATGAGAAACGAACCTTGGATAATCGTGTGGTGGGGCTGGGAAATGAGACAAGAAGGAAGACGACTAAGGAATAGCAGGTGAATTGAAATGTTATGTTCAATATGGGAATTGTTATTCTTAGGCTTCAATGAAAGCGTCTTCTTTAGTTTTTTCTTTTTGGTTTTTCACCCGGTGTCCGGAGCCCACATTGGAGCTCCAACTAATTTGGATCGCGCTCTACATAGTCCATTCGGGTGTGGCCTCCCAACAAGATTTTCTCCATACCCAGGGTTCGAAATTGAGACTTCTGGTTAAGGGTGAAACACTCCTACTAGTGCACCACAACCCATTTTGGTGCCTTCTTTAGTTTGTGCCACACCATTAACATGTTTTTTATTTTCTTTCTTTTTTTCAGAGAAAGATGAGAAGAAAAGAGAGAAAGAGTGCAAATGAATGAGTTTTTTATTTTGTGAAATCAAATGTTGATGACTTATGTATATATAGTGAGGAGTGGAGTTTGGGTGATGAGTAGAGATATATGAGATTGAGTAATTTTAGAGATAGTTTAACTTTAATATTAGTAGTGCACATCTTTTTAAATTTTATTAAGGTGTCATTGGGTTTAATAATTTAAAGAACAAGATTGAAAAATCAATTAATTTTTTCTTCAATAAAAATTTAAGTATGTATATATACTCGACACGTGTGTTACACGTTTATGCCCATCTAGCTCAGATTAAGAAATAAAAAAAAAAAAACCATATTCGTCTACTCTTGGGTTGCAATATTATACCAGGGAAGGTATATATTTCAAAGAAATAACAAAAAGAGAATCTGGACACTCTCTTTTAATAACACCTTCTTACGAGTCTAAGGATTCGTATTAATCTTTTCGGCTTTAGTAAGAAGAGCTTTGACATATCAGCCTCATCGTAAATTTGCAACAAAACGTTGCCCTGTTATAACCCGCCTTCTCTGGCCCTCCTCATTTGCTATCGTAATCAAAATTACAAATGAAAGATACTTATGTAAGAACAAGAATTTAATTTCACTTAGAAAGAACACAATATGTTGTTGGTCTTTCGCCAACAATTACTCCCAGTGATGGAGCAATCTAGCGGATATCGGAAAGTAAGAAAAGGAACAAGTATGGAGACTATCCGGCAAAATAGGTGGGTAAGGAAAATAACAATCAAAATTAAAAATTCAGGGGAAAATGAAAAAAGGACCTTAGATAATTGTGTGGCGGGGTTGGGAAATGGGACAAGAAGGTCGACAACAAAGGAATAGCAGGTGAATTTGAATGTTATGTTCAATCTAGGAATTTTTAACCTTAGGTTTAAATGAAAGCGCCTTCTTCAGTTTGTGCCACACCATTAACATTCTTTTTCTTTTTCTTCAAAGAAAGATGAGAAGCAAAGTGAGAGAGTGCAAATGAATGCGTTTATTTTTTTTGTGAAATGAATGTTGATGACTTCTGTATATATAGTGAGAAGTGGAGTTTGGGTGATAAATAGAGATAAAATTGAGTAATTCTAGAGATAGTTTAACTTTAAAATTAGTAGTGCACATCTTTTTAAAATTTTATTAAGATGTCATTGGGTTTGATAATTTAAAGAAGAGGATTGAAATATCAATTAATTTTTTTTCTTCAGTAAACATTTAAGTATGTATATATAATTGACACGTGCGTTACACACGTATGACAATCTAGCTCTGATTGATTAAAAAATTAAGTTGTGTGCATTTTAAAAAAAATAATAATTATATGCATCTACTCTTGGATTGCAATATTATATTAGGGAAGATATTTATTTCAAATAAATATCAAAAAGAGAATCTGGACATCCTCTTTTAATAATACCCTCTTACGAGTCCAAAGAGTTGTATTAATCTTCTCAGCTTTAGGAAGAAGAGCACTCATTGCAAATTTGCAACAAAACGTTGCCCTGAAACTGCTCTGTCCTACCCAACCCTTCCTTGACCCTCCTCTTTTGGTATCGTAATCAAAATTACAAATGAAAGATACTTAAGTAAGAACATGAATTGAATTTCACTTAGAATAAAGAACACAATTTTTAGTTGGTCTTTCGCCAATTGCCACACCAGTGATGGAGCAATATAGCGGGTGTTGGAAAGTAAAAAGAGGAATAAGTATGGTGAATATCCGACAAAAAAGGTGGGTACGAAAAATAGCAATAAAAAAAATAAAAATTTAGGAGAAAATGAAAAACAGGTTATTGGATAATCGTGTGGTGGGGCTTGGGAAATGGGATAAGAAGGACGACGACTAAGGAATAGTAGGTGAATCAGAATGTTATGTTCAATCTAGAATTTTTAACCTTAGACTTAAATGAAAGTGTCTTCTTCAGTTTGTACCACACCATTAACATTCTTTTTTCTTTTTCTTCATAGAAAGATGAGAAGCAAAGAGAGAAAGTGCAAATGAATGAGTTTTATTTTGTGAAATCGAATGTTTATAGCTTTTGTATATATAGTGAAAAGTGGAGTTTGGGTGATAAATAGATATGGGATTGAGTAATTTTAGAAATAGTTCAACTTTAAATATTAGTAGTGCACATCTTTTAAAATTTTATTAAGGTGTCATTGGGTTTAATAATTAAAAAAGATGATTGAAAAATCAATTAATTTTTTTCTTCGGTAAAAATTTATGTATGTATATATACTTGACACGTGCGTTACACGTGTATGCCAATCTAGCTCTAATTTTAAAAAAAAATTACTTGACACGTGCGTTACACGTGCCAATCTAGCTCTAATTTTTAAAAAAAATTAAGTTATATGCACTTCTATAAAAAAATAAATTATATTCATCCACTCTTGGGTTGCAATATTATACTAGGGAAGGTATTTATTTCAAATAAATATATATATAAAAATAATCTAGACACCCTCTTACAAGTCTGAAGAGTCGTTTTAATCTTTTCGACTTTAATAAAAGGAGCTTTGACACATCAGCCTCATCGAAAATTTGCAACAAAACGTTGCCTTGAAACTGTCCTGTCTTACCCTGCCCTTCCCTGCCCCTCCTCATTTGCTATCGTAATCAAAACTACAAATAAAAGATACTTAAGTAAGAACAACAATTGAATTTCACTTAGAAAGATTACAATTTTTTGCTAGTCTTTCGCCAACTTCCACTCCCAGTGATAGAGCAATCTAGCAGCTGTTGGAAAGTAAGAAAAGAAACAAGTATGGAGAATATTTGGATAAACGGTGGATACGAAAAATAGCAAACAAAAAATAAAAATTTAGGAGGAAATGAAAAATGAACCTTGGATAATCGTGTAGTGGGGCTGGGAAATGGGACAAGATGGACGGCGACTAAGGAATAGCAGTTGAATTGGATTGTTATGTTCAATATGGGAATTGTTATTCTTAGGCTTCAATGAAAACCACCATTTTTAGTTTTTTTCTTTTTGATTTTTCACCCGGTATCCGGAGCCCACATTGGAGCTTTGACTAATCTGGATCACGCTTTGTATAGCCCATTTGGGTGTGGCTTCCAACATGATTTTCTCCATACTCAGGGTTCGAAACTGAGACCTCTGGTTAAGGATGAAACACTCCCACTAGTGCACAACAACATATGTTGGTGCCTTCTTTAGTTTGTGCCACACCATTAACATGTTTTTTCATTTCTTTCTTCTTTTTTTTTTTTTAAAAAAAAAAGATGAGAAGAAAAGAGAGAGAGTGCAAATGATTGAGTTTTTTATTTTGTGAAATCGAATGTTGATGACTTAGGTATATATAGTGAGAAGTGGAGTTCGTGTGATAAATAGAGATGAGATTGAGTAATTTTAGAGCTAGTTTAACTTTAATATTAGTAGTGCACATCTTTTTAAATTTTATTAAGGTGTCATTGGGTTTAATAGTTTAAAGAACAAGATTGAAAAATTAATTAATCTTTTTCTTCCATAAAAATTTAAGTATGCATATATACTTGACACGTGTGTTACACGTGTATGCCCATCTAGCTCAGATTAAGAAAAAAATTAAGTTATATGCACTTTTATATATATAAAATAATATATATCTATATATAAGTATATATTCTTCTACTCATGGGTTGCAATATTATACTAGGGAAGGATATGAAGCAAAGAGAGAAAGAGTGCAAATGAATGAGTTTGTTATTTTGTGAAATCGAATGTTGATGACTTCTGTATATATAGTGAGAAGTGGAGTTTGAGTGATAAATATAGATGAGATTGAGTAATTTTAGAGATAGTTTAACTTTCATATTAGTAGTGCACATCTTTTAAAATTTTATTAAGGTGTCATTGGGTTTAATAATTTAAAAAACAAGATTGAAAAAATTAATTTTTTTCTTCATTAAAAATTTAAGTATGTATATATACTTGATGTGTTACACGTGTATGCCCATCTAGCTCAAATTAAGAAAAAAATTAAGTTATATGCACTTTTATAAAAAAAAAAAAAAAAAAAACCATATTCATCTACTCTTGGGTTGCAATATTATACTAGGCAAGGTATATATTTCAAATAAATATCAAAAAGCGAATCAGGACACTCTCTTTTAATAACACCCTCTTACGAGTCTAAGGATTCTTATAAATCGTTTCGGCTTTAGTAAGAAGAGCTTTGACACATCAGGCTCATCGCAAATTTGCAACAAAACATTGCCCTGTTATAACCCGCCCTTCCCTGGCCCTCATTTGCTATCGTAATCAAAACTACAAATGAAAGATACTTATATAAGAACAAGAATTTAATTTCACTTAGAAGAACACAATATTTTGCTGGTCTTGCGCCATCTATTACTCCAAGTGATGGAGCAATCTAGCGGCTATCGGAAAGTAAGAAAAGGAACAGATATGGAGAATATCCGGCAAAAAAGGTAGGTACGGAAAATAACAAACAAAAATAAAAATTCAGGGGAAAATGAAAAAAGGACCTTAGATAATTGGTGGGGTTGGGAAATGGGACAAGAACAACAACAACTAAGGAATAGCAGGTGAATTTGAATGTTATGTTCAATCTAGGAATTTTAAACGTTAGGCTTAAATGAAAGCGCCTTCTTCAGTTTGTGTCACATCATTAACATTATTTTTCTTTTTCTTCAGAGAAAGATGAGAAGCAAAGTGAGAAAGAGTGCAAATGAATGAATTTATTTTTTTTGTGAAATCGAATGTTGATGACTTTTGTATATATAGTGAGAAGTGGAGTTTGGGTGATAAATAGAGATAAAATTGAGTAATTTTAGAGATAGTTTAACTTAATATTAGTAGTGCACATCTTTTTAAAATTTTATTTAGGTGTCATTAGGTTTAATAATTTAAAGAAGAGGATTGAAATATCAATTAATTTTTTTCTTCAGTAAACATTTAAGTATGTATATATACTTGACACGTGCGTTACATGCATATGACAATCTAGATCTAATTAATTAAAAAAATTAAGTTGTATGCATTTTTATAAAAAAAATATAATTATATGCATTTACTCTTGGATTGCAATATTATATTAGGGAAGGTATTTAATTCAAATAAATATCAAAAAGAAACTCTGGACATCTCTTTTAATAATAACCTCTTACGAGTCCAAAGAATTGTATTAATCTTTTCGGCTTTAGGAAGAAGAGTTTTAACACATCAGGCTCATAGCAAATTTGAACAATACGTTGCCTTGGAACTACTCTGTCCTACTCCGCCCTTCCCTAACCCTCCTCTTTTGGTATCCTAATCAAAACTACAAATGAAAGATACTTAAGTAAAAACAAGAATTGAATTTCACTTTGAATAAAGAAAACAATTTTTAGTTGGTCTTTCGGCAGTTGCCACACCAGTGATGGAGCAATCTAGCAGCTGTCGCAAAGTAAGAAGAGGAATATGTATGGTGGATATCTGACAAAAAAGGTGGGTACGAAAAATAGCAATAAAAAAAATAAAAATTTAGGAGAATATGAAAAACAGGACCTTGGATAATCGTGTGGTGGGACTGTGAAATGGGATAAGAAGGATGACGACTAAGGAATAGTAGGTGAATCAGAATATTATGGTCAATCTGGAATTTTCAACCTTAGATTTAAATGAAAGCGTCTTCTTCAGTTTGAACCTCACCATTAACATTCTTTGTTCTTTTTCTTCATAGAAAGATGAGAAGCAAAGAGAGAAAGAGTACAAACGAATAAGTCTTATTTTGTGAAATCGAATATTGATAACTTCTATATATATAGTGAAAAGTGGAGTTTGGGTGATAAATAGAGATGTGATTGAGTAATTTTAAAAATAGTTTAACTTTTAAATATTAGTAGTGCACATCTTTCGAAATTTTATTAAGGTGTCATTTGGTTTAATAATTTAAAAAGAGGATAGAAAAATCAATTAATTTTTTCTGCAGTAAAAATTTAAGTATGTATATATACTTGATACGTGCGTTATACGTCTATGCCAATCTAGCCCTAATTTTTTTTAAAAATAGTTATATGCACTTCTATAAAAATATGAATTATATTCATCTACTCTTGGGTTGCAATATTATACTAGGGAAGGTATTTATTTCAAATAAATATATATAAAAAAATCTAGACACCCTCTTAAAAGTCTGAAGAGTCGTTTTAGTCTTTTCAACTTTAATAAAAAGGAGCTTTCACACATTAGCCTCATCACAAATTTGCAACAAAAGGTTGCCTTGAAACTGTCCTGTCCTACCCCGCCCTTCCCTGCCCCTCCTCGTTTGCTATCGTAATCAAAACTACAAATGAAAAATACTTAAGCAAAAACAAGAATTGAATTTCACTTAGAAAGAACACAATATTTGCTACTCTTTCGCCGGCTGCCACTCCCAGTAATGAAGCAATCTAGGTGTTGTCGGAAAGTAAGAAAAGGAACAAGTATAATGAATATCTGGCAAAAAAGCTGCGTACGAAAAGTAGCAAACAAAAAATAAAAATATAGGAGAAAATGAAAAACGAACCTTGGATAATTGTGTTTTGGGGCTGGGAAATGGGACAAGAAGGACGACGACTAAGGAATAGCAGGTGAATTGGAATGTTGTGTTCAATTTGGGAATTGTTATTCTTGGGCTTCAATGAAAGTGCCTTCTTTAGTTTTTTTGTTTTTTTTTTTTTTTTGGTTTTTCACCCGCTGTCTGGAGCCCACATTGGAGCTCCGACTTATATGGATCATGCTCTGCATAGCCCATTCGGGTGTGGCCTCCCAACAGAATTTTCTCCATACCCAGGGTTCGAAACTGAGACCAGTGGTTAAGGATAAAACACTCCCACCAGTGCACCACAACCCATGTTGGTGCCTTCTTTAGTTTGTACCACACCATTAACATGTTTTTTCTTTTCTTTCTTTTTTTTTTTTAAGAGAAAGATGAGAAGAAAAGAGAGATAGAGTGCAAATGAATCGAATGTTATTTACTTGTGTATATATAGTGAGAAGTGGAGTTCAGGTGATAAATTGAGATGAGATTGAGTAATTTTAGAGATAGTTTAACTTTAATATTAGTAGTGCACATATTTTAAAATTTTATTAAGGTGTCATTGGGTTTAATAATTTAAAGAACAAGATTGAAAAATCAATTAATTTTTTTCTTCAGTAAAAATTTAAATATGTATATATACTTGACACTTGCGTTATGCGTGTATGCCCATCTAGCTCAGATTAAGAAAAAAATTGAGTTATATGCACTTATATATATATATATATATATATATATATATATATATATATATATATATATATATATATATATATATATATATATATATATATATATATATATATATATATATATTGCTTACTCATGGGTTGCAATATTATACTAGGGAAGGATGAGAAACAAAGAGAGAAAGAGTGCAAATGAATGAGTTTTTTATTTTGTGATATCAAATGTTGATGACTGCTGTATATATAGTGAGAAGTGGAGTTTGGGTGATAAATATAGATGAGATTGAGTAATTTTAGAGATAGTTTAACTTTAATATTAGTAGTACAGATCTTTTAAAATTTTATTAAGGTGTCATTGGGTTAAACTCTCATATTCCTGATAATCTCTTGCTTATTATTTGATTATTATCATGTTATAGTATTGTTATACTGAATAAATTCAAAGTAGTTTGCTATGAATGAAGGTAGGCTGAGAATAGGTAAGCCCAGACTATGCCATCCGAAATCGGAAACTCAATTAGGCAAAAGAGAAGCCGTTTGAGGGGAAGTACGAACTTGTTGAAGGCGCTGTTAGGGTAACTGATTGAGGCCAAAAAGTCATAGTAGTGACCAAAAGAATTTGTTCAGAATAACTTTAAGATAATTTGATAATTCCAAATAATAGATAAAGAGGTTAGAAGGAATAAAATTTATTTAGAAATCATGAAAATGATGAATACATACTTACTAGATGAAGATTATAATTATAAAATACTTATTCTATATGTCCTTAAAAAGCTTAATATTGACATAAAAAGAAAAATTTATGACCTTTTAATTATTGAAGAAATAACAGAATTAAACCAAATAATGGAATTAATAGAACAAAATTGGCATGAACTAACTATCCAAAGTACATATGAATTATATGACTTATATTCAGATCAATGATAAACTACGAATATTTAACATATTGGCTACAAACTATGGAAAATTTAGACCTACTCAATAAACTTTTAATAAATAATATTATAACATACCAAAGAACCCAAGATATGGAATACTTAGAATATACTTCAGAAAATATAAGAGAAATACAAAATCTTATAATAAAGAAGCAAGAATATTATGAAAAAATATTTTTAAAATGAATGAAACTTATAGAGAACAATTATTAGAAAAAATTAATGACATGAAACATGAATTACGGTTTAGACAAAATAGACTAGAAGAAAATATATGGGCAGGAGTATGCCAAAAATCTATAAAAGCACAAAGAAAAACGATATTCCTATTAGATCTACAATTACAACACTTAGAATATAAATATCAACATAACTTATAATGAATAAAGAAGAATATGCTGTAAAAGAAAAAATATATAAAAGTCAAGATGGACTAGAAATAAAAATAATACATTCAAACTTAGAAAGAAGATACAAAAAAATAGGAACCCAATTATACCTAATGCCAGATAAAGAATCAGCAAAATTAGAAGATAGTCTAACAACAATGGTACGATTAAATAAAGAAAATGACGAAATCGATAGGAAAAAAGAAATTGAAAAAATTAGAGAACAAGCTAAAAGAGAAATTAAACAAATAGAAGAAGTAAAAGATACTAGAATTCAAGAATTACAAAAAGAATTAGAAAGACTTAAACAACTATATGAAGAAAAATTAAAAGCAAGAGAAGAATATAAGAAAAGAACTGAAGAATTAAAGTTAAATCAAGAAATAGAAAGAATGAAAACAAAGTTAGAAGAAGAATTACCTGAATTAAAAATAGAAGAGCTAAGGATAAATGAAATAAATAAAGAAGAGAATGATAATGTTTCAGAAAATAATTACGAAACATATTCAGAAACATATACTGACATTATAGAAAAAGATAAAAATATAGAAATAAATGTAGGAAATTTAGATGAGAAACCTAGTACTTCGAATCCTAGAACACGAATGGATATAACCCCTACATATTATACTTATGAAAAAGAAAATAGAGATAAAGCTTTATGGGATAAAAGATTGAATAAAATTGGATACCTAGACAAACTGCAGATCAAAATAATTTCTTAGATTTAGATTGTGTAGCAGATACAAAAAAAACAATTCAATTATGGATAGACTATTTATCAAAGCAATTAATAGATAACAAGATATCAATAATAGGTGCCCCATGATACATAGAAAGAACACTTATAGGAACAACAAAGATATGGTTACAAAATTTAACACCAACAAGCTTAGCAACCCTAAGAAATAATACAAAAGCTAATAATGAAATAACAACATCAGCAATAGACATATTAAATAAATATGAAATATCAATTAGAAATGAATTTGGAAGTATGACAACAGAAATAGAAGAACAACAGAAAGATAAAATAATAAACAGAAATTTAATGAATAAATTAGCAATATGTAAAACGAGTTACATAGATGAATATACATGTGCATTCAGAGAATATTACTATAAAGGAATATATACAAATGATGAAAGTAAGGAAATAAGAAAATTATATTACACAAAATTACCAGAACCATTTAGTTCAAAAATAATAAAAGATTGGGAAGAATCAAATACAGTAGATACACTAGGAGCTAGAATAAAATTCTTACAACAATGGTTTATGAAACTATGTGAAAAACATAAAAAAGAATTAAAACTAGAAAAAATATTAGTAAAAGGCCTAGCATATTGTACAAGTAAATTAGCACCCCAATTTGGATGTAAAAATCCATATAAAAAGAAAAGGATAAAGAAGTATAAACGCTTTAAAACAAAATATAAAGACATAAATCCAAGAAAAAGATATTATATAAAAAATTATAAACAAAAAAGACCACATAGAATTAAGAAAAATATAACAGAATGTAAATGTTATAATTATGGAAAACTAGGACATTTAGCTAGAGACTGTAAATTGCCAAAAGATTTAAAGAAAAATCAAATAACAGAGGTAATAATAGAAAACAATAAATATAAACAGATAGATTATTTGGATTATGAATTAGAAAATGAAGATAGCATATACGAAATAACAGACATTGAATTAGAAGAAGAAATAGAGTCATTTTCTGATTATTATGACTGAAAATGATATAAAAATAATAAGTAAAGAAGAATATCAAGATAATGAATATACAGAACAAAAAATAATATTTGACAATAATATGTTTGAACAAATAAAAGGAAAAGAATTAGACTTAAGCATAGATAAGATATTAGAAGTACCTAGATTTAAAAACTTATTCAAATTACAACACGATGAATATTATGTAGTAAGCCAAAAAGAACATGTAATAGATTGTAAATATATTAAAGGTAAAGCTAAAATACCTATCATAACTAAAAAAATAATTAATAAAGAAATCCACGATTTGAAATCAAAAAATTCAATAAAATATGTACATTTAGGAGCAACAGAAATATTGATAAAAGCATGTTTTAGAGAAGGAATAGATACACCTATAGAACTATATTTAACAGATGATAGAATAATTCAACCTATAGAAAAAAGTATTATAAGTCCAGTTAGAGGAAATTTAATATATCAAAAATTTAAATTTATTATAAGTGCAAACTATTCAGTAGCAATAGAAGACAAGAACATAGATAAATCACTAGTACTATATTGGAAAATGGCAGGCATAGAATTAGCACCAGGAAGTAAGATTTTTACAGCAAGATGTAAAAATTTATATACAAAGCATAAAATAACAGCAAGAAATAAGATTCAAAAAATCAAAATAGAAAATCCATTTGATAAAATAATTTCAGTAATAGACAATAATGATTACAGCTATAAAGAAATAGATATTGAAGAATATTTAGAGATAGTAAAAGAAAGATTAAGTACATCTAAAAGATTAAGCTAAGAACTAGTACATCTAGAAGATTAGATTGCGACTTAATACCTAAATTATTAGAACAAAAGAAAGATGAAATACAACCATACCAATATTATATCACAGGAATATTAGACCAAAGAAAATATTTAATAACTATAAATACAGGACAAATAGTAAACCAAATTATAAGAGAACTAGTCAAAGAACATGAAATAATTACAGGAGAAAATATAAATACAGAATTACCTAGAGCTTTGGTAAATATAGAAGAAACTACTGAACAAGAACTAATTATTGGAGGAATACCAATAAAAATTAAATTTAAAATACATCAAGGAAATAATAATATTACTTTAGGAATAAAATGGCTAGAAACAGTTAAACCATATAATATAGATGATAAACAATTAACAATAACTTATGAAAACAAGAAGGAACTTATTAAAAGAACAATTATATGATAAACTAAAATGACAAAAATATACATTTTAGCAAAAATAATTATAGAAGGATACTATAATAGATATTACACACCTATGATAAACACAGGAGCAGAAGCAAATATGTGTAAACATAATTGTCTACCAGATAGTAAATACGAAAAATTAAAAACACCATTAATAGTAACAGGATTTAATAATGAAGGAAGCATGATAACACATAAAGCTAAAAATATAAAAACACAAATATGGGATAAAATATTATTAATAGATGAAATCTATAGTTATGAATTTACAAATAAAGATATATTATTAGGAATGCCTTTTTTAGAGAAACTATATCCACATACTATAACAAAAACACATTGGTGCTTCACTACCATATGTAATCACAAAATAGGAGCAAAAAGAGTTAATAATAAAATCAGAAAAAATACACCATGGATAAAAGGAAGTGAAAAAATTACCCAAAAATTAGAAAATATAACAACTAATGATCATAAAATAGAAATTATAATATTCACCGTAGATAAAATACAAGCAATAAATGATAAATTAAACTCATTATATAACGAAAACCCATTACAAGGACGGGATAAACACAAAACAAAAGTAAAAATTGAACTAATAGATGAAAATAGTATAATAACACAAAAACCATTAAGATATAATTTTGAAGACCAATCAGAATTTAAAATGCATATAAATGAATTATTAGAAAATAAGTATATACAAGAAAGCAATAGCAAACATAATAGTCCAGCATTTATAGCAAATAAACATAGTGAACAAAAAAGAGGAAAAAGTAGAATGATTATTGATTATAGGAATCTAAACGCAAAAACTAAAACATATAATTACCTTATACCTAATAAAATATTAAAAGTACGACAAATACAAGGATATAATTACTTTAGTAAATTTGATTGTAAACCAGGTTTTTACCACCTAAAACTAGAAGAAGAATCTAAACATTTAACAGCATTCACTGTACCACAAGGATTTTACGAATGGAATGTTTTACCATTTGGCTATAAAAATGCACCAGGTAGATATCAACATTTTATGGATACATATTTTAACCAACTAGAAAATTGTGTAGTATATATAGACGACATATTATTATATTCAAGAACAAAAGAAGAACATCTAAAATTATTAGAAAAATTTATATATATTATAGAAATATCAGGAATTAGCTTATCAAAAAAGAAAGCTGAAATTATGAAAAATCAAATAGAATTTCTAGGAATACAAATAGATAAAAATGGAATAAAAATGCAAATACATATTGTACAAAAAATAGTTAATTCTGAAGAATTATTAGATACTAAGAAAAAATTACAATCATTTTTAGGATTAGTTAACCAAGTAAGAGAATATATACCAAAATTAGCAGAAAATTTAAAACCATTACAGAGAAAATTAAAGAAAGATATAGAATATTACTTTGTTGAACAAGATAAAAAACATATCAGAAAAATAAAAATCATGTGTAAAGATTTACCAATATTATACTTTCCAGATGGAAATAGACAATTTACTTATATAGTAGAAACAGTCTCTAGTGATCATTGTTACGGAGGAGTATTAAAATATAAATATATAAATGAAAAAATAGAACATCACTGTAGATATTATTCCGGATCATATACAGACTCACAAATAAAATGGGAAATAAATAGAAAAGAATTATTTGCCTTGTATAAATGTTTATTAGCTTTTGAGCCATATATTGTATATAACAAATTTATTGTTAGAACAGATAATACACAGGTAAAATGGTGGATAACCAAAAAAGTACAAGACTCAGTTACAACAAAAGAAATAAGAAGACTGGTAGTAAATACATTAAACTTTTCATTTACAATTGAAATTATAAAAACTGACAAGAATGTGATTGCAGATCACCTCTCAAGGAAAAGATACTGAAAAAACAAATACAATAGAACAAATACTCAACCTCCTAACTACACTTTGTACAAAAGTGGATAGTATGGATGGTGAGATCTGACTAAGAAAGCAAGCTAGCGATCGTGACATGACATTAAACATGCGGAGCTACGCCGATCAGAAGATGATAAAATTTCAGACCTAGAAGGAGACGTTGGGAAACTCCATAAAACCCATAACGTTTGTGTAAATACAGCTGCAGGTACATCAGGAAAAGAGAAAGCTAAAGAAGAAAAAAGCTATGCAAATACAAATATGAATAAACTATTTGATAAACCATATATAGCACCAAAAATACAAAAATTCGTACCTACCCCACAAACCACTACATACAAAAACAGTCTAGCCCAACAGAAGAATATATATAACCATATTACCCGTACCTACATAGAAAATATTTACAAAGTCCAAACATACTTAAATAAAAACCCCAGAGCCACAAATATAAAAGAACCAAATACAGATTATATTACCCAACACCTACAAGGATACAATAAACTAATTGCTTTGCCAGGCACAAATACAAACTTGCTTACCACTTGTTATAACTACGGATTACTTAGCACCGTATACACAGCTACAGGAGAAGAAATCTCAAAGATACCAGAACTATATAAAGCTTTCCTCACTTATAAAAGAATTACCAAAGGAACGCTATTTTTCATTAAATTTTACACAGCTACTGCAGAAATATTATATGACGAAATAAAACCTGTCATACAAGTCATAAAGATAGGATTAACAAGAGATATGCTAATACCAGAAAAAATAGAAAAACAAAACGAGATACCTATTGTAGATGTTCCAGATTTCTATGCTTGTTGGTGTTAAATTTTGTAACCATATTTTTGCTGTTCCTATAAGTGTTCTTTCTATGTATCCTGGGGCATCTATTATTGATATCTTGTTGTCTATTAATTGCTTTGATATATAGCCTATCCATAATTGAATTATTTTATTTGTATTTGCTACACAGTCTAAATCTAAAAAATTATTTTGATCTGCAGTTTGTCTAGGTATCCAATTTTCATTCAATCTTTTATCCCATAAAGCTTTATCTCTATTTTCTTTTTCATAAGTATAATATGTAGGGGTTATATCCATTCGTGTTCTAGGATTCGAAGTACTAGGCTTCTCATCTAAATTTCCTACATTTATTTCTATATTTTTATCTTTTTCTATAAGGTCAGTATATGTTTCTAAATATGTTTCGTAATTATTTTCTGAAACATTATCATTCTCTTCTTCATTTATTTCATTTATTCTTAACTCTTATATTTTTAATTCAGGTAATTCTTCTGTTTCTTCTAACATTGTTTTCATTCTTTCTATTTCTTGGTTTAACTTTAATTCTTCAGTTCTTTTCTTGTATTCTTCTCTTGCTTTTAATTTTTCTTCATATAGTTGTTTAAGTCTTTCTAATTCTTTTTGTAATTCTTAGATTCTAGTATCTTTTACTTCTTCTATTTGTTTAATTTCTTTTTTAGCTTGTTCTCTAATTTTTTCAATTTCTTTTTTCCTATTGATTTCGTCATTTTCTTTATTTAATCGTACCATTGTTGTTAGACTATCTTCTAATTTTGCTGATTCTTTATCTGGTATTAGGTATAATTGGTTTCATATTTTTTTGTATCTTCTTTCTAAGTTTGAATGTATTATTTTTATTTCTAGTCCATCTTGACTTTTATATATTTTTTCTTCTACAGCATATTCTTCTTTATTCATTATAAGTTATGTTTGGTATTTATATTCTAAGTATTGTAATTGTAGATCTAATAGGAATATCGTTTTTCTTTGTGTTTTTATAGATTTTTGGCATACTCCTGCCCATATATTTTCTTCTAGTCTATTTTGTCTAAACCGTAATTCATGTTTCATGTCATTAATTTTTTCTAATAATTGTTCTCTATAAGTTTCATTCATTTTAAAAATATTTTTTCATAATATTCTTGTTTCTTTATTATAAGATTTTGTATTTCTCTTATATTTTCTGAAGTATATTCTAAGTATTTCATATCTTGGGTTCTTTGGTATGTTATAATATTATTTTTTAAAAGTTTATTGAGTAGGTCTAAATTTTCCATAGTTTGTAGCCAATATGTTAAATATTCGTAGTTTATCATTGATCTGAATATAGGTCATATAATTCATATGTACTTTGGATAGTTAGTTCATGCCAATTTTGTTCTATTAATTCCATTATTTGGTTTAATTCTGTTATTTCTTCAATAATTAAAAGGTCATAAATTTTTCTTTTTATGTCAATATTAAGCTTTTTAAGGACATATAGAATAAGTATTTTATAATTATAATCTTCATCTAGTAAGTATGTATTCATCATTTTCATGATTTCTAAACAAATTTTATTCCTTCTAACCTCTTTATCTATTATTTGGAATTATCAAATTATCTTAAAGTTATTCTGAACAAATTCTTTTGGTCACTACTATGACTTTTTGGCCTCAATCAGTTACCCTAACAGCGCCTTCAACAAGTTCGTACTTCCCCTCAAACGGCTTCTCTTTTGCCTAACTGGGTTTCCGATTTCGGATGGCATAGTCTGGGCTTACCTATTCTCAGCAAGTTGTTTGTTTTTATTTGGAGTCATCGTCAGACAGGATACTGTTCATGAATAGTAGTACTATTCATAAATAGTAAAATGTCAATTATGTAAATAGTAAATGTCAAGTTACTATGTAAATAGTAAGAGTCAGTTACTGTTCATGAATAGTAGTACTGTTCATGAATAGTAGAAGTCATGTAAATTTACTTATAAATAAGATTAAGGAGTAAGGGACGATCATCCCTCAACTCCCACTTCATAAATTTTCTCTCTCAATTCCGCAAACCACCAAATTGGTATCAGAGCTAGATAAGGAAAAATCTAAATGGAAAAACCTAATAACAACCACGAACCTATGAAGGAATCAACTCCAGAAAATCTACAAACTGAGGTATTTTCATATTTCAATATGAATAGCTAAACTTTCTTATTCTTGATAATCTCTTGCTTATTATTTGATTATTATCATGTTATAGTATTGTTATATTGAATAAATTCAAAGTAGTTTGCTATGAATGAAGGTAGTCTGAGAATAGGTAAGCCCAGACTATGCCATCCGAAATCGAAAACCCAGTTAGGCAAAAGAGAAGCCGTTTGAGGGGAAGTACGAACTTGTTGAAGGCGCTGTTAGGGTAACTGATTGAGGCCAAAAAGTCATAGTAGTGACCAAAAGAATTTGTTCAGAATAACTTTAAGATAATTTGATAATGAAGAATAATAGATAAAGAGGTTAGAAGGAATAAAAATTGTTTAGAAATCATGAAAATGATGAATACATACTTACTAGATGAAGATTATAATTATAAAATACTTATTCTATATGTCCTTAAAAAGCTTAATATTGACATAAAAAGAAAAATTTATGACCTTTTAATTATTGAAGAAATAACAGAATTAAACCAGATAATGGAATTAATAGAACAAAATTGGCATGAACTAACTATCCAAAGTACATATGAATTATATGACCTATATTCAGATCAATGATAAACTACGGATATTTAACATATTTGTTACAAACTATGGAAAATTTAGACCTACTCAATAAACTTTTAATAAATAATATTATAACATACCAAAGAACCCAAGATATGGAATACTTAGAATATACTTCAGAAAATATAAAAGAAATACAAAATCTTATGATAAAGAAACAAGAATATTATGAAAAAATATTTTTAAAATGAATGAAACTTATAGAGAACAATTATTAGAAAAAATTAATGACATGAAACATGAATTACGGTTTAGACAAAATAGACTAGAAGAAAATATATGGGCAGGAGTATGCCAAAAATCTATAAAAGCACAAAGAAAAACGATATTCCTATTAGATCTACAATTACAACACTTAGAATATAAATATCAACATAACTTATAATGAATAAAGAAGAATATGCTGTAGAAGAAAAAATATATAAAAGTCAAGATGGACTAGAAATAAAAATAATACATTCAAACTTAGAAAGAAGATACAAAAAAATAGGAACCCAATTATACCTAATGCCAGATAAAGAATCAGCAAAATTAGAAGATAGTCTAACAACAATGGTACGATTAAATAAAGAAAATGAAGAAATCGATAGGAAAAAAGAAATTGAAAAAATTAGAGAACAACCTAAAAGAGAAATTAAACAAATAGAAGAAGTAAAAGATACTAGAATTTAAGAATTACAAAAAGAATTAGAAAGACTTAAACAACTATATGAATAAAAATTAAAAGCAAGAGAAGAATATAAGAAAAGAACTGAAGAATTAAAGTTAAACCAAGAAATAGAAAGAATGAAAACAATGTTAGAAGAAACAGAAGAATTACCTGAATTAAAAATAGAAGAGTTAAGAATAAATGAAATAAATAAAGAAGAGACAGAAAATAATTACGAAACATATTCAGAAACATATACTGACCTTATAGAAAAAGATAAAAATATAGAAATAAATGTAGGAAATTTAGATGAGAAGCCTAGTACTTCGAATCATAGAACACGAATGGATATAACCCCTATATATTATACTGATGAAAAAGAAAATAGAGATAAAGCTTTATGGGATAAAAGATTGAATAAAAATTGGATACCTAGACAAACTGCAGATTAAAATAATTTTTTAGATTTAGACTGTGTAGCATATACAAATAAAATAATTCAATTATGGATAGACTATATATCAAAGCAATTAATAGACAACAAGATATCAATAATAGATGCCCCAGGATACATAGAAAGAACACTTATAGGAACAGCAAAAATATGGTTACAAAATTTAACACCAACAAGCTTAGCAACCCTAAGAAATAATACAAAATCTAATAATGAAATGGCAACATTAGCAATAGACATATTAAATAAGTATGAAATATCAATTAGAAATGAATTTGGAAGTATGACAACAGAAATAGAAGAACAACAGAAAGATAAAATAATAAACAGAAATTTAATGAATAAATTAGCAATATGTAAAATGAGTTACATAGATGAATATACATGTGCATTTAGAGAATATTACTATAAAGGAATATATACAAATGATGAAAGCAAAGAAATAAGAAAATTATATTACACAAAATTACTAGAACCATTTAGTTCAAAAATAATAAAAGATTGGGAAGAATCAAATACAGTAGATACACTAGGAGCTAGAATAAAATTCTTACAACAATGGTTTGTGAAACTATGTGAAAAACATAAAGAAGAATTAAAACTAGAAAAAATATTAGTAAAAAACCTAGCATATTGTACAAGTAAATTAGCACCCCAATTTGGATGTAAAAATCCATATAAAAAGAAAAGGATAAAGAAGTATAAACGCTTTAAAACAAAATATAAAGACATAAATCCAAGAAAAAGATGTTATATAAAAAATTATAAACAAAAAAGACCACATAGAATTAAGAAAAATATAACAGAATGTAAATGTTATAATTGTGGAAAACTAGGACATTTAGCTAGAGACTGTAAATTGCCAAAAGATTTAAAGAAAAAACAAATAATAGAGGTAATAATAGAAAACGATAAATATAAACAGATATATTATTTGGATTATGAATTAGAAAATGAAGATAGCATATACGAAATAACAGACATTGAATTAGAAGAAGAAATAGAGTCATTTTCTGATTATTATGACTGAAAATGATATAAAAATAATAAGTAAAGAAGAATATCAAGATAATGAATATACAGAACAAAAAATAATATTTGACAATAATATGTTTGAACAAATAAAAGGAAAAGAATTAGATTTAAGCATAGATAAGATATTAGAAGTACCTAGATTCAAAAACTTATTCAAATTACAACACGATGAATATTATGTAGTAAGCCAAAAAGAACATGTAATAGATTGTAAATATATTAAAGGTAAAGCTAAAATACCTATCATAAATAAAAAAATAATTAATAAAGAAATCCAAAAATTAAAATTAAAAAATTCAATAAAATATGTACATTTAGGAGCAACAGAAATATTGATAAAGGCATGTTTTAGAGAAGGAATAGATACACCTATAGAATTATATTTAGCAGATGATAGAATAATTCAACCTATAGAAAAAAGTATAATAAGCGCAGTTAGAGGAAATCTAATATATCAAAAATTTAAATTTATTATAAGTGCAAACTATTCAGTAGCAATAGAAGACAAAAACATAGATAAATCACTAGTGCTATACTGGAAAATGTCAGGATTAGAATTAGCACCAGGGAGCAAAATATTTACAGCAAGATGTAAAAATCTATATGTATTCACTACAAAGCATAAAATAACAACAAAAAATAAGATTCAAAAATTAAAATAGAAAATCCATTTGATAAAATAATTTCAGTAATAGACAATAATGATTACAGTTATAAAGAAATAGATATTGAAGAAGATTTAGAAATAGTAAAAGAAAGATTAAGTACATCTTAAAGATTAAGCTACGATACACCTTCATCATCAAGAACTAGTACATCTAGAAGATTAGATTGCGACTTAATACCTAAATTATTAGAACAAAAGAAAGATGAAATACAACCATACCAATATTATATCACAGGAATATTAGACCAAAGAAAATATTTAATAACTATAAATACAGGACAAATAGAAAACCAAATTATAAGAGAACTAGTCAAAGAACATGAAATAATTACAGGAGAAAATATAAATACAGAATTACCTAGAGCTTTGGTAAATATAGAAGAAACTACTGAACAAGAAATAATTATTGGAGGAATACCAATAAAAATTAAATTTAAAATACATCAAGGAAATAATAATATTACTTTAGGAATAAAATGGCTAGAAACAGTTAAACCATATAATATAGATGATAAACAATTAACAATAACTTATGAAAACAAGAAGGAACTTATTAAAAGAACAATTATATGATAAACTAAAATGACAAAAATATACATTTTAGCAAAAATAATTATAGAAGGATACTATAATAGATATTACACACCTATGATAGACACAGGAGCAGAAGCAAATATGTGTAAACATAATTGTCTACCAGATAGTAAATGAGAAAAATTAAAAACACCATTAATAGTAACAAGATTTAATAATGAAGGAAGCATGATAACACATAAAGCTAAAAATATAAAAACACAAATATGGGATAAAATATTATTAAAAGATGAAATCTATAGTTATGAATTTACAAATAAAGATATATTATTAGGAATGCCTTTTTTAGAAAAAAGTATACCCACATACTATAACAAAAACGCATTGGTGGTTCACTACCATATGTAATCACAAAATAGGAGCGAAAAGAGTTAATAATAAAATCAGAAAAAATACACCATGGATAAAAGGAAGTGAAAAAATTACCCAAAAATTAGAAAATATAACAACTAATGATCATAAAATAGAAATTATAATATTCATCGTAGATAAAATACAAGCAATAAATGATAAACTAAACTCATTGAATAATGAAAACCCATTACAAGGATGGGATAAACACAAGACAAAAGTAAAAATCGAACTAATAGATGAAAATAGTATAATAACACAAAAACCATTAAGATATAATTTTGAAGACCAATCAGAATTTAAAATGCATATAAATGAATTATTAGAAAATAAGTATATACAAGAAAGCAATAGCAAACATAATAGTCCAGCATTCATAGTAAATAAACATAGTGAACAAAAAAGAGGAAAAAGTAGAATGGTTATTGATTATAGGAATCTAAACGCAAAAACTAAAACATATAATTACCCTATACCTAATAAAATATTAAAAATACGACAAATACAAGGATATAATTACTTTAGTAAATTTGATTGTAAATAAGGTTTTTACCACCTAAAACTAGAAGAAGAATCTAAACATTTAACATCATTCACTGTACCACAAGGATTTTACGAATGAAATATTTTACCATT
Source organism: Solanum pinnatisectum (assembly GCA_035578085.1). Lineage (NCBI taxonomy): Eukaryota > Viridiplantae > Streptophyta > Magnoliopsida > Solanales > Solanaceae > Solanum > Solanum pinnatisectum. The sequence continues at coordinate 13,863,517 of CM069077.1, forward strand.
TGGCTATAAAAATGCACCAGGTAGATATCAATATTTTATGGATACATATTTCAACCAACTAGAAAATTGTCTAGTATATATAGATGACATACTATTATACTAAAAAACAAAAGAAGAACATCTAAAATTATTAGAAAAATTTATACATCTTATAGAAATATCAGGAATTAGCTTATCAAAAAGGAAAGCTGAAATTATGAAAAATCAAATAGAATTCCTAGGAATACAAATAGATAAAAATGGAATAAAAATGCAAACACATATTGTACAGAAAATAGTTAATTCTGAAGAATTATTAGATACTAAGAAAAAATTACAATCATTTTTAGGATTAGTTAACCAAGTAAGAGAATATATATACCAAAATTAGCAGAAAATTTAAAACCATTACAGAGAAAATTAAAGAAAGATATAGAATATTACTTTGATGAACAGGATAAAAAACATATAAGAAAAATAAAAATCAAGTGTAAAAATTTACCAAAATTATACTTTCCATTCTATATCTTTCTTTAATTTTTTCTGTAATGGTTTTAAATTTTCTGCTAATTTTGGTATATATTCTCTTACTTGGTTAACTAATCCTAAAAATGATTGTAATTTTTTCTTAGTATCTAATAATTCTTCAGAATTAACTATTTTCTGTACAATATGTGTTTGTATTTTTATTCCATTTTTATCTATTTGTATTCCTAAGAATTCTATTTGATTTTTCATAATTTCAGCTTTCCTTTTTGATAAGCTAATTCCTGATATTTCTATAAGATGTATAAATTTTTCTAATAATTTTAGATGTTCTACTTTTGTTTTTGAGTATAATAGTATGTCATCTATATATACTATACAATTTTCTAGTTGGTTGAAATATGTATCCATAAAATATTGATATCTACCTGGTGCATTTTTATAGCCAAATGGTAAAACATTTCATTCGTAAAATCCTTGTGGTACAGTGAATGCTGTTAAATGTTTAGATTCTTCTTCTAGTTTTAGGTGGTAAAAACCTGATTTACAATCAAATTTACTAAAGTAATTATATCCTTGTATTTGTTTATTAATTATTTTTTTATTTATAATAGGTATTTTAGCTTTACCTTTAATATATTTACAATCTATTACATGTTCTTTTTGGCTTACTACATAATATTCATCGTGTTGTAATTTAAATAAGTTTTTAAATCTAGGTACTTCTAATATCTTATCTATGCTTAAGTCTAATTCTTTTCCCTTTATTTGTTCAAACATATTATTGTCAAATATTATTTTTTGTTCTGTATATTCATTATCTTGATATTCTTCTTTACTTATTATTTTTATATCATTTTCAGTCATAATAATCAGAGGATGACTCTATTTCTTCTTCTAATTCAATGTCTGTTATTTCGTATATGCTATCTTCATTTTCTAATTCATAATCCAAATAATCTATCTGTTTATATTTATCTTTTTCTATTATTACCTCTGTTATTTGTTTTTTCTTTAAATCTTTTGGCAATTTACAGTCTCTAGCTAAATGTCCTAGTTTTCCAGAATTATAACATTTACATTCTGTTATATTTTTCTTAGCTCTATGTGGTCTTTTTTGTTTATAATTTTTTATATAATATCTTTTTCTTGGATTTATGTCTTTATATTTTGTTTTAAAGCGTTTATACTTCTTTATCCTTTTCTTTTTATATGGATTTTTACATCCAAATTGAGGTGCTAACTTGCTTGTACAATATGCTAGGTTTTTTACTAATATTTTTTCTAGTTTTAATTCTTCTTTATGTTTCTCACATAGTTTCATAAACCATTGTTGTAAGAATTTTATTCTAGCTCCTAGTGTATCTACTGTATTTGATTCTTCCCAATCTTTTATTATTTTTGAACTAAATGGTTCTGGTAATTTTGTGTAATATTATTTTCTTATTTCTTTACTTTCATCATTTGTATATATTCCTTTATAGTAATATTCTCTAAATGCACATGTATATTCATCTATGTAACTCATTTTACATATTGCTAATTTATTCATTAAATTTCTGTTTATTATTTTATCTTTCTGTTGTTCTTCTATTTCTGTTGTCATACTTCCAAATTCATTTCTAATTGATATTTCATATTTATTTAATATGTCTATTGCTGATGTTGTTATTTCATTATTAGCTTTTGTATTATTTCTTAGGGTTGCTAAGCTTGTTGGTGTTAAATTTTGTAACCATATCTTTGCTGTTCCTATAAGTGTTCTTTCTATGTATCCTGGGGCATCTATTATTGATATCTTGTTATCTATTAATTGCTTTGATATATAGCCTATCCATAATTGAATTGTTTTATTTGTATCTGCTACACAGTCTAAATCTAAAAAATTATTTTGATCTGTAGTTTGTCTAGGTATCCAATTTTTATTCAATCTTTTATCCCATAAAGCTTTATCTCTGTTTTCTTTTTCATAAGTATAATACGTAGGGGTTATATCCATTCGTGTTCTTGGATTCGAAGTACTAGGCTTCTCATCTAAATTTTCTACATTTATTTCTATATTTTTATTTTTTTCTATAAGGTCAGTATATGTTTCTGAATATGTTTCGTAATTATTTTCTGAAACATTATCATTCTCTTCTTCATTTATTTCATTTATTCTTAACTCTTCTATTTTTAATTCAGGTAATTCTTCTGTTTCTTCTAACATTGTTTTCATTCATTTTATTTCTTGGTTTAACTTTAATTCTTCAGTTCTTTTCTTATATTCTTCTCTTGCTTTTAATTTTTCTTCATATAGTTGTTTAAGTCTTTCTAATTCTTTTTGTAATTCTTGAATTCTAGTATCTTTTACTTCTTCTATTTGTTTAATTTCTCTTTTAGCTTGTTCTCTAATTTTTTCAATTTCTTTTTTCCTATCGATGTCGTCATTTTCTTTATTTAATCGTACCATTGTTGTTAGACTATCTTCTAATTTTGCTGATTCTTTATCTGTCATTAAGTATAATTGGTTTCCTATTTTTTTGTATCTTCTTTCTAAGTTTGAATGTATTATTTTTATTTCTAGTCCATCTTGACTTTTATATATTTTTTCTTCTACAGCATATTCTTCTTTATTCATTATAAGTTATGTTTGGTATTTATATTCTAAGTGTTGTAATTGTAGATCTAATAGGAATATCGTTTTTCTTTGTGTTTTTATAGATTTTTGGCATACTCCTGCCCATATATTTTCTTCTAGTCTATTTTGTCTAAACCGTAATTCATGTTTCATGTCATTAATTTTTTCTAATAATTGTTCTCTATAAGTTTTGTCCATAAATTTTTGGTGAAAATATTTTTTCATAATATTCTTGTTTCTTTATCATAAGATTTTGTATTTCTTTTATATTTTCTGAAATATATTCTAAGTATTCCATATCTTGGGTTCTTTGGTATGTTATAATATTATGTATTAAAAGTTTATTGAGTAGGTCTAAATTTTCCATAGTTTGTAGCCAATATGTTAAATATTCGTAGTTTATCATTGATCTGAATATAGGTCATATAATTCATATGTACTTTGGATAGTTAGTTCATGCCAATTTTGTTCTATTAATTCCATTATTTGGTTTAATTATGTTATTTCTTCAATAATTAAAAGGTCATAAATTTTTCTTTTTACGTCGATATTAAGTGTTTTAAGAATATATAAAATAAGTATTTTATAATTATAATCTTCATCTAGTAAGTATGTATTCATCATTTTCATGATTTCTAAACAATTTTTATTCCTTCTAACCTCTTTATCTATTATTTGGAATTATCAAATTATCTTAAAGTTATTCTGAACAAATTCTTTTGGTCACTACTATGACTTTTTGGCCTCAATCGATTACCACTAATACTTCAACAAGTTCGTACTTCCCCTCAAACGGCTTCTCTTTTGCCTAACTGGGTTTCCGGTTTCGGATGGCATAGTCTGGGCTTACCTATTCTCAGCCTGCCTTCATTCATAGCAAACTACTTTGAATTTATTCAGCATAACAATATTATAACATGATAATAATCAAATAATAAGCAAGAGATTATCAGAAATATGAGAGTTTAGTTATTCATATTGAAATATGAAAATATCTCAGTTTGTAGATTTTCTGGAGTTGAATCCTTCATAGGTTCGTGATTGTTATTAGGTTTCTCCATTTAGATTTTTTCTTATCTAGCTCTGATACCAATTTTGGGGTTGCGGAAGTTGAGAGTGAAATATGTGAAGTGGGAGTTGAGGGATGATCGTCCCTTACTCCTTAATCTTATTTATAAGTAAATTTACATGACTTCTACTATTCATGAACAGTACTACTATTAATGAACAGTAACTGACACTTACTATTTACATAATTGACATTTTACTATTTATGAATAGTACTACTATTCATGAACAGTATCCTGTCTGACGATGACTCCAAATAAAAACAAACCAAATAAAAACAAACAACTTTAATTATTTTTTCCAAAAAAGAAAAAGTAAGATTCTTACTTTTGACTAATATACATAGGTGTCTTCTTCATATCTTCTTTGTTGTCGGCTGTCTTTATCAGGCTGCCGGATATTTTGTTTGATTATTCCAGCTGTACGGTTGGAACGTTATTATCTTCTCCTTGGCATTTTGAATATAAATACCAACATAACTTATAATGAATAAAGAAGAATATGCTGTAGAAGAGAAAATATATAAAAGTCAAGATGGACTAGAAATAAAAATAATACATTCAAACCTAGAAAGAAGATATAAAAAAATAGGAACCCAATTATACCTAATGCCAGATAAAGAATCAGCAAAATTAGAAGATAGTCTAACAACAATGGTACGATTAAATAAAGAAAATGACGAAATCGATAGGAAAAAAGAAATTGAAAAAATTAGAGAACAAGCTAAAAGAGAAATTAAACAAATAGAAGAAGTAAAAGATACTAGAATTCAAGAATTACAAAAAGAATTAGAAAGACTTAAACAACTATATGAAGAAAAATTAAAAGCAAGAGAAGAATATAAGAAAAGAACTGAAGAATTAAAGTTAAACCAAGAAATAGAAAGAATGAAAACAATGTTAGAAGAAACAGAAGAATTACCTGAATTAAAAATAGAAGAGTTAAGAATAAATGAAATAAATAAAGAAGAGAATGATAATGTTTCAGAAAATAATTACGAAACATATTCAGAAACATATACTGACCTTATAGAAAAAGATAAAAATATAGAAATAAATGTAGGAAATTTAGATGAGAAGCCTAGTACTTCGAATCATAGAACACGAATGGATATAACCCCTACATATTATACTTATGAAAAAGAAAATAGAGATAAAGCTTTATGGGATAAAAGATTGAATAAAAATTGGATACCTAGACAAACTGCAGATCAAAATAATTTTTTAGATTTAGACTGTGTAGCAGATACAAATAAAACAATTCAATTATGGATAGGCTATATATCAAAGCAATTAATAGATAACAACATATCAATAATAGATGCCCCAGGATACATAGAAAGAACACTTATAGGAACAACAAAAATATGGTTACAAAATTTAACACCAACAAGCTTAGCAACCCTAAGAAATAATACAAAATCTAATAATGAAATGGCAACATCAGCAATAGACATATTAAATAAATATGAAATATCAATTAGAAATGAATTTAGAAGTATGACAACAGAAATAATAAACAGAAATTTAATGAATAAATTAGCAATATGTAAAATGAGTTACATAGATGAATATACATGTGCATTTAGAGAATATTACTATAAAGGAATATATACAAATGATGAAAGTAAAGAAATAAGAAAATTATATTACACAAAATTACTAGAACCATTTAGTTCAAAAATAATAAAAGATTGGGAAGAATCAAATACAGTAGATACACTAGGAGCTAGAATAAAATTCTTACAACAATGGTTTATGAAACTATGTGAAAAACATAAAGAAGAATTAAAACTAGAAAAAATATTAGTAAAAAACCTAGCATATTGTACAAGCAAGTTAGCATCCCAATTTGGATGTAAAAATTCATATAAAAAGGAAAGGATAAAGAAGTATAAACGCTTTAAAACAAAATATAAAGACATAAATCCAAGAAAAAGATATTATATAAAAAATTATAAACAAAAAAGACCACACAGAATTAAGAAAAATATAACAGAATGTAAATGTTATAATTGTGGAAAATTAGGACATTTAGCTAGAGACTGTAAATTGCCAAAAGATTTAAAGAAAAAACAAATAACAGAGGTAATAATAGAAAACGATAAATATAAACAGATAGATTATTTGGATTATGAATTAGAAAATGAAGATAGCATATACGAAATAACAGACATTGAATTAGAAGAAGAAATAGAGTCATTTTCTGATTATGATGACTGAAAATGATATAAAAATAATAAGTAAAGAAGAATATCAAGATAATGAATATACAGAACAAAAAATAATATTTGACAATAATATGTTTGAACAAATAAAAGGAAAAGAATTAGACTTAAGCATAGATAAGATATTAGAAGTACCTAGATTTAAAAACTTATTTAAATTACAACACGATGAATATTATGTAGTAAGCCAAAAAGAACATGTAATAGATTGTAAATATATTAAAGGTAAAGCTAAAATACCTATCATAAATAAAAAAATAATTAATAATGAAATCCAAGAATTAAAATAAAAAAATCCAATAAAATATGTACATTTAGGAGCAACAGAAATATTGATAAAGGCATGTTTTAGAGAAGGAATAGATACACCTATAGAATTATATTTAGCAGATGATAGAATAATTCAACCTATAGAAAAAAGTATAATTAGAGGAAATCTAATATATCAAAAATTTAAATTTATTATAAGTGCAAACTATTCAGTAGCAATAGAAGACAAAAACATAGATAAATCACTAGTGCTATACTGGAAAATGTCAGGACTAGAATTAGCACCAGGGAGCAAAATATTTACAGCAAGATGTAAAAATCTATATGTATTAACTACAAAGTATAAAATAACAGCAAGAAATAAGATACAAAAAATCAAAATAGAAAATCCATTTGATAAAATAATTTCAGTAATAGACAATAATGATTACAGCTATAAAGAAATGGATATTGAAGAAGATTTAGAGATAGTAAAAGAAAGATTAAGTACATCTAAAAGATTAAGCTACGATACACCTTCATCATCAAGAACTAGTACATCTAGAAGATTAGATTGCGACTTAATACCTAAATTATTAGAACAAAAGAAAGATGAAATACAACCATACTAATATTATATCACAGAAATATTAGACCAAAAAAAATATTTAATAACTATAAATACAGGACAAATAGAAAACCAAATTATAAGAGAACTAGTCAAAGAACATGAAATAATTACAGGAGAAAATATAAATACAGAATTACCTAGAGCTTTGGTAAATATAGAAGAAACTACTGAACAAGAACTAATTATTGGAGGAATACCAATAAAAATTAAATTTAAAATACATCAAGGAAATAATAATATTACTTTAGGAATAAAATGACTAGAAACAGTTAAACCATATAATATAGATGATAAACAATTAACAATAACTTATGAAAACAAGAAGGTACTTATTAAAAGAACAATTATATGATAAACTAAAATGACAAAAATATACATTTTAGCAAAAATAATTATAGAAGGATACTATAATAGATATTACACACCTATGATAGACACAGGAGCAGAAGTAAATATGTGTAAACATAATTGTCTACCAGATAGTAAATGGGAAAAATTAAAAACACCATTAATAGTAACATGATTTAATAATGAAGGAAGCATGATAACACATAAAGCTAAAAATATAAAAACACAAATATGGGATAAAATATTATTAATAGATGAAATCTATAGTTATGAATTTACAAATAAAGATATATTATTAGGAATACCTTTTTTAGAAAAACTATACCCACTTACTATAACAAAAACGCATTGGTGGTTCACTAACATATGTAATAACAAAATAGGAGCAAAGAGAGTTAATAATAAAATCAGAAAAAATACACCATGGATAAAAGGAAGTGAAAAAATTACCCAAAAATTAGAAAATATAACAACTAATGATCATAAAATAGAAATTATAATATTCACCGTAGATAAAATACAAGAAATAAATGATAAATTAAACTCATTGTATAACGAAAACCCATTACAAGGATGGGATAAACACAAAACAAAAGTAAAAATCGAACTAATAGATGAAAATAGTATAATAACACAAAAATCATTAAGATATAATTTTGAAGACCAATCAGAATTTATAATGCATATAAATGAATTATTAGAAAACAAGTATATACAAGAAAGCAATAGCAAACATAATAGTCCAGCATTTATAGTAAATAAACATACTGAGCAAAAAAGAGGACAAAGTAGAATGGTTATTGATTATAGGAATCTAAACGCAAAAACTAAAACATATAATTACCCTATACCTAATAAAATATTAAAAGTACGACAAATACAAGGATATAATTACTTTAGTAAATTTGATTGTAAATCAGGTTTTTACCATCTAAAACTAGAAGAAGAATCCAAACATCTAACAACATTCACTGTACCACAAGGATTTTACGAATGGAATGTTTTACCATTTGGCTATAAAAATGCACCAGGTAGATATCAACATTTTATGGATACATATTTCAACCAACTAGAAAATTGTATAGTATATATATAGATGACATACTATTATACTCAAAAACAAAAGAAGAACATCTAAAATTATTAGAAAAATTCATACATCTTATAGAAATATCAGGAATTAGCTTATCAAAAAAGAAAGCTGAAATTATGAAAAATCAAATATAATTTCTAAGAATACAAATAGATAAAAATGGAATAAAAATGCAAACACATATTGTACAAAAAATAGTTAATTCTGAAGAATTATTAGATACTAAGAAAAAATTACAATCATTTTTAGGATTAGTTAACCAAGTAAGAGAATATATACCAAAATTAGCAGAAAATTTAAAACCATTACAGAGAAAATTAAAGAAAGATATAGAATATTACTTTGATGAACAAGATAAAAAACATATCAGGAAAATAAAAATCATGTGTAAAGATTTACCAAAATTATACTTTTCAGATGAAAATAGACAATTTACTTATATAGTAAAAACAGACTCTAGTGATCATAGTTACGGAGGAGTATTAAAATATAAATATATAAATGAAAAAATAGAACATCACTGTAGATATTATTCCGGATCATATACAGACCCACAAATAAAATGGAAAATAAATAGAAAAGAATTATTTGCCCTATATAAATGTTTATTAGCTTTTGAGCCATATATTGTATATAACAAATTTATTGTTAGAACAGATAATACACAGGTAAAATGGTGGATAACCAAAAAAGTACAAGACTCAGTTACAACAAAAGAAATAAGAAGACTGGTAGTAAATATATTAAACTTTTCATTTACAATTGAAATTATAAAAACTGACAAGAATGTGATTGCAGATCACCTCTCAAGGAAAAGATACTGAAAAAACAAATACAATGGAACAAATACTCAACCTCCTAACTACAAAGCATAAAATAACAGCAAGAAATAAGATTCAAAAAATTAAAATAGAAAATCCATTTGATAAAATAATTTCAGTAATAGACAATAATGATTACAGTTATAAAGAAATAGATATTGAAGAAGATTTAGAAATAGTAAAAGAAAGATTAAGTACATCTAAAAGATTAAGCTACGATACACCTTCATCATCAAGAACTAGTACATCTAGAAGATTAGATTGCGACTTAATACCTAAATTATTAGAACAAAAGAAAGATGAAATACAACCATACCAATATTATATCACAGGAATATTAGACCAAAGAAAATATTTAATAACTATAAATACAAGACAAACAGAAAACCAAATTATAAGAGAACTAGTCAAAGAACATGAAATAATTACAGGAGAAAATATAAATACAGAATTACCTAGAGCTTTGGTAAATATAGAAGAAACTACTGAACAAGAACTAATTATTGGAGGAATACCAATAAAAATTAAATTTAAAATATATCAAGGAAATAATAATATTACTTTAGGAATAAAATGGCTAGAAACAGTTAAACCATATAATATAGATGATAAACAATTAACAATAACTTATGAAAACAAGAAGGTACTTATTAAAAGAACAATTATATAATAAACTAAAATGACAAAAATATACATTTTAGCAAAAATAATTATAGAAGGATACTATAATAGATATTACACACCTATGATAGACACAGGAGCAGAAGTAAATATGTGTAAACATAATTGTCTACCAGATAGTAAATGGGAAAAATTAAAAACACCATTAATAGTAACATGATTTAATAATGAAGGAAGCATGATAACACATAAAGCTAAAAATATAAAAACACAAATATGAAATAAAATATTATTAATAGATGAAATCTATAGTTATGAATTTACAAATAAAGATATATTATTAGGAATGCCTTTTTTAGAAAAACTATACCCACTTACTATAACAAAAACGCATTGGTGGTTCACTACCATATGTAATCACAAAATAGGAGCAAAAAGAGTTAATAATAAAATCAGAAAAAATACACCATGGATAAAAGGAAGTGAAAAAATTACCCAAAAATTAGAAAATATATCAACTAATGATCATAAAATAGAAATTATAATATTCACCGTAGATAAAATACAAGCAATAAATGATAAATTAAACTCATTGTATAACGAAAACCGTTACAAGGATGGGATAAACACAAGACAAAAGTAAAAATCGAACTAATAGATGAAAATAGTATAATAACACAAAAACCATTAAGATATAATTTTGAAGACCAATCAGAATTTAAAATGCATATAAATGAATTATTAGAAAATAAGTATATACAAGAAAGCAATAGCAAACATAATAGTCCAGCATTTATAGTAAATAAACATAGTGAGCAAAAAAGAGGAAAAAGTAGAATGGTTATTGATTATAGGAATCTAAATGCAAAAACTAAAACATATAATTACCCTATACCTAATAAAATATTAAAAGTACGACAAATACAAGGATATAATTACTTTAGTAAATTTGATTGTAAATCAGGTTTTTACCACCTAAAACTAGAAGAAGAATCTAAATATTTAACAGCATTCACTGTACCACAAGGATTTTACAAATGGAATGTTTTACCATTTGGCTATAAAAATGCACCAGGTAGATATCAACATTTTATGGATACATATTTCAACCAACTAGAAAATTGTGTAGTATATATAGACGACATATTATTATATTCAAGAACAAAAGAAGAACATCTAAAATTATTAGAAAAATTTATACATCTTATAGAAATATCAGGAATTAGCTTATCAAAAAGGAAAGCTGAAATTATGAAAAATCAAATAGAATTTTTAGGAATACAAATAGATAAAAATGGAATAAAAATGCAAACACATATTGTACAAAAAATAGTTAATTCTGAAGAATTATTAGATACTAAGAAAAAATTACAATCATTTTTAGGATTAGTTAACCAAGTAAGAGAATATACATACCAAAATTAGCAGAAAATTTAAAGCCATTACAGAAAAAATTAAAGAAAGATATAGAATACCACTTTGATGAACAAGATAAAAAACATATCAGAAAAATAAAAATCACGTGCAAAGATTTACCAAAATTATACTTTCCAGATGAAAATAGACAATTTACTTATATAGTAAAAACAGACTCTAGTGATCATAGTTACGGAGGAGTATTAAAATATAAATATATAAATGAAAAAATAGAACATCACTGTAGATATTATTCCGGATCATATACAGACCCACAAATAAAATGGGAAATAAATAGAAAAGAATTATTTGCCCTATATAAATGTTTATTATCTTTTGAGCCATATATTGTATATAACAAATTTATTGTTAGAACAGATAATACACAGGTAAAATGGTGGATAACCAAAAAAGTACAAGACTCAGTTACAACAAAAGAAATAAGAAGACTGGTAGTAAATATATTAAACTTTTCATTTACAATTGAAATTATAAAAACTGACAAGAATGTGATTGCAGATCACCTCTCAAGGAAAAGATACTGAAAAAACAAATACAATGGAACAAATACTCAACCTCCTAACTACACTTTGTACAAAAGTGGATAGTATGGATGGTGAGATACAGCAGCTAAAAAAGCAAGCTAGCAGTCAGCAGCATGACATTAAACATGCGGAGCTACGTCGATCGGAAGATGATAAAATTCCAGACCTAGAAGGAGACGTTGGGAAACTCCATAAAACCCATAACGTTTGTGTAAATACAGCTGCAGGTACATCAGGAAAAGAGAAAGCTAAAGAAGAAAAAAGCTATGCAAATACAAATATGAATAAACTATTTGATAAACCATATATCACACCAAAAATACAAAAATCCGTACCTACCCCACAAACCACTACATACAAAAACAGTCTAGCCCAACAGAAGAATACATATAACCATATTACCCGTACCTACATAGAAAATATTTACAAAGTCCAAACATACTTAAATAAAAACCCCAGAGCCACAAATATAAAAGAACCAAATACAGATTATATTACCCAACACCTACAAGGATACAATAAACTAATTGCTTTGCCAGGCACAAATACAAACTTGCTTACCACTTGTTATAACTACGGATTACTTAGCACCGTATACACAGCTACAGGAGAAGAAATCTCAAAGATACCAGAACTATATAAAGCTTTCCTCACTTATAAAAGAATTACCAAAGGAACGCTATTTTTCATTAAATTTTACACAGCTACTGCAGAAATATTATATGACGAAATAAAACCTGTCATACAAGTCATAAAGATAGGATTAACGAGAGATATGCTAATACCAGAAAAAATAGAAAAACAAAACGAGATACCTATTGTAGATGTTCCAGATTTCTATGCAAACAAAAGAGTTATTGGAATAGCTACAATACTGAAGGAACTAGCAAACAATTATTTGAACAACAATACAATATGGAGCTATTATAGTAGACACAATACTATGATATACTCTAATTGTAGAGAAACTAGAGAAGGAGATATGGAAGAAATACGACAATGGATATTAAGTCTTCTTAAACCAGAAAATATACCAACAACAAGAGCTATCAGAAAGAACTTTATTTACAAAGACTATTAACGAATCTTGTACAACTATCGTGATAAATATTGAGCATATATGTTCAAAATGCCAAGGAGAAGATAATAACGTTCCAAATGCAATTTGGAATAATCTATCCGGCAGCCTGATAAAGACAGCCGACAACAAAGAAGATATGAAGAAGACACCTATGTATATTAGTCAAAAGTAGGAATCTTACTTTTTATTTTTTGTAAAGAAAAATTAAAGTTGTTTGTTTTTATTTGGAGTCATCGTCAGACAGGATACTGTTCATGAATAGTAGTACTATTCATAAATAGTAAAATGTCAATTATGTAAATAGTAAAGGTCAAGTTACTGTGTAAATAGTAAGAGTCAGTTACTGTTCATGAATAGTAGTACTATTCATGAATAGTAGAAGTCATGTAAATTTACTTATAAATAAGATTAAGGAGTAAGGGACGATCATCGATTGAAAAATCAATTAATTTTTTTTCTTCAATAAAAATTTAAGTATTTATATATACTTGACACGTTCGTTACACGTGTATACCTATCTAGCTTAGATTAAGAAAAAAATTAAGTTATATGCACTTTTATAAACAAAAAAAACAAAAAAAAAAACCATATTCGTCTACTCTTGGGTTGCAATATTATACTAGGAAGGTATATATTTCAAATAAATATCAAAAAGAGAATCTGGAAACTCTCTTTTAATAACACCCTCTTACGAGTCTAAGGTTTGTATTAATCTTTTCGGCTTAGTAAAAAGAGCTTTGATACATCAGCCTCATCGCAAATTTGCAACAAAACGTTGCCCTGTTATAACTCGCCCTTCCCTGGCCCTCCTCATTTGCTATCGTAATCAAAACTACAAATGAAAGATACTTATGTAAGAATAAGAATTTAATTTCACTTAGAAAGAACATAATATTTTCTTGGTCTTTCGCCAGCTATTACTCTAAGTGATGGAGCAATCTAGCGGCTATCGGAAAGTAAGAAAAGGAACAAGTATGGAGAATATCCGGCAAAAAAGGTGGGTACGGAAAATAACAAACAAAAATAAAAATTCAGGGGAAAATGAAAAATGTACCTTAGATAATTGTGTGGTGGGATTGGGAAATGGGACAAGAAGGATGACAACTAAGGAATAGCATGTGAATTTGAATGTTATGTTCAATCTAGGAATTTTAAACCTTAGGCTTAAATGAAAGCGCCTTCTCAGTTTGTGCCACACCATTAACATTCTTTTTCGTTTTCTTCAGAGAAAGATGAGAAGCAAAGTGAGAAAGAGTGCAAATGAATGAGTTTTTTTTTTTTTTTTTGTTTTTTGTGAAATCGAATGTTGATGACTTTTGTATATATAGTGAGAAGTGGAGTTTGGATGATAAATAGAGATAAAATTGAGTAATTTTAGAGATAGTTTAACTTTAATATTAGTAGTGCACATCTTTTTAAAATTTTATTAAGGTGTCAATGGTTTAATAATTTAAAGAAGAGGATTGAAATGTCAATTAATTTTTTTCTTAAGCAAACATTTAAGTATGTATATATACTTGACATGTGTGTTACATGCGTATGACAATCTAGCTCTGATTAATTAAAAAATTAAGTTGTATGCATTTTTATAAGAATTTTTTTTTATATGCATCTACTCTTGGATTGCAATTTTATATTAGGGAAGATATTTATTTCAAATAAATATCAAAATGAGAATCTGGACATCCTCTTTTAATAATATCCTCTTACGAGTCCAAAGAGTCATATTAATCTTTTTGACTTTAGGTAGAAGAGCTTTAACACATCAGACTCAGCAAATTTGCAACAAAACGTTGCCCTGGAACTGCCCTGTCCTACCCCGCCCTTCCCTGACCCTCCTCTTTTGGTATCGTAGTCAAAACTACAAATGAAAGATACCTAAGTAAGAATAAGAATTGAATTTCACTTAGAATAAAGAACACAATGTTTAGTTGGTCTATCGCTAGTCAGTGATGGAGCAATCTAGCGGCGGTTGGAAAGTAAGAAGAGGAATAAGTATGGTGAATATGAGACAAAAAAGGTGGGTACAAAAAATAGCAATAAAAAAAATAAAAATTTAGGAGAAGATGAAAAACAGGACCTTGGATAATCGTGTGGTGGGACTGTGAAATGGGATAAGAAGGACGACGACTAAGGAATAGTAGGTGAATCAGAATGTTATGTTCAATCTTGAATTTTTAACCTTAGACTTAAATGAAAGCGTCTTCTTTAGTTTGTACCACACCATTAACATTCTTTTTTCTTTTTCATCATAGAAAGATGAGAAGCAAAGAGAGAAAGAGTGCAAACGAATGGGTTTTATTTTGTGGAGTCGAATGTTGATAACTTCTGTATATATAGTGAAAAGTGGAGTTTGGGTGATAAATAGAGATGGGATTGAGTAATTTTAGAAATAGTTTAACTTTAAATATTAGTAGTGCACATCTTTTAAAATTTTATTAAGGTGTCATTAGGTTTAGTAATTTAAAAAGAGGATTGAAAAATCAATTAATTTTTTTCTTCAGTAAAAATTTAAGTATGTATATATACTTGACAAATGAGTTACACGTGTATGTCAATCTATTGCTAATTTTTTTTTAAAAATTAAGTTATATGCACTTCTATAAAAAAAATAAATTATATTCATCTACTCTTGGGTGTCAATAATATACTAGGGAAGGTATTTGTTTCAAATAAATATCAAAAAAAAATTTTGGACACCCTCTTTTAATAACACCCTCTTACAAGTCTGAAGAGTCGTTTTAATCTTTTTGACTTTAATAAAAGGAGCTTCGATACATCAGCCTCATCGCAAATTTGCAACAAAATGTTGCCCTGAAATTGTCCTGTCCTACCCCGCCCTTCCCTGCCCCTCCTTGTTTGCTATCGTAATCAAAACTACAAATGAAAGGTACTTAAGTAAAAACAAGAATTGAATTTCACTTAGAAAGAATACAATTTTTTCTAGTCTTTTGCCGGCTTCCACTCCCAGTAATGAAGCAATCTAGCGGTTGTCGGAAAGTAAGAAAATGAACAAGTATAAAGAATATCCGGCAAAAAGCTGCGTACGAAAAATAGCAAACAAAAAATAAAAATTTAGGAGAAAATAAAAAGTGGACCTTGGATAATCGTGTGGTGGGGCTGGGAAACGGGACAAGAAGGAAGGAGACGAAGGAATAGTAGGTGAATTTGGATGTAATGTTCAATTTGGGAATTTTTAACCTTAGGCTTAAATGAGAGCGCCTTCTTCAGTTTGCGCCACACCATTAATGTGTTTTCTGTGAAATTGAAGGTTGATGACTTCTCTATATATAGTTAGAAGTTAAGTTTGGGTGATAAATAGAGATGTGATTGAGTAATTTTAGAGATAGTTTAACTTTAATATACATCTTTTAAAATTGTATTAAGGTATCATTGGATTCACAAATGTAAAGAAGAGCTTTCAAAAATCAATTAATTTTTTTCTTTTGTAAAAATTTAAGTACATATGTATATACTTGACACGTGTGTTGCACGTGTATGCCAATCTAGCTTCGATTAGAAAAAAATAAGTTATACTTATTCACTTTTATAAAAAAAAATTATTTTCATCATCTACTCTTGGGTTGTAATATTGTACTAGGAAGATATTTATTTTAATAAAATATTAAAAGGAAAATTTAGACGGTTGTTTATATATATATATATATATATATATATATATATATATATATATATATATATATATATATATATATATATATATATATATATATATATATATATATATATATATATAAAGTATGAAGTGACCCATTGAAAACATTTTTAAATGTGCTTTTTTGAGTTATAAGTATGGATCAAATCGTTTTATGTGTTTTGTCATCTCATGCATGAAGAATTGACAAATTTAATAGACCAGTTTGTCCAGTTCATATTTATGCATTTTTTCGAGTTCATGCACATCCATACTAAATAGACTACTACGAGATTTTACTAATATATATGGTCAAATCATTTTATCATGGATTTCATCATGCTTAAGCATAAAAGGTGAATTCAAATCATATATATTGCCTAAGTATTTCGTAACTTTTTAATTCTAGTTCACAAGTCTAGATTTTGATGAATAAGTTTGTTACTATTTGGTGAGTAGGGATGGCAATGGGGCCGTGCGGGGTGGGGTGGGACGGGTTAAGGTTAACTCGCAAATTTTTTAATCAGCACCACCCCGCTTCACATAACAACTTTTTTCATTTTCAACCAGCCCCACCCCGCTCCGCATAAACCTGCCCCTCATGACTTTTTTTATTTTTTTTTCTAGTTAAGTTTGATATTAAAAATAAAATTCATAACAATAAATTCTTTTTTTCATTAAGTTGTATTAATTTAATAGAATAGTGACTTAAAAATTATTTTTTAGGGGTTAATTGGAAAACATGTTAGAAATTGTATTTTTTTTATTGAACTATTTTCATATACTATCTCGAATATTTTAGTAGATTTATAGAAATTATCTTAATAAATAATGCTCTATTACTCTTATAACATGTAAGAAAAGTTAAAATTAAATTTAAACCCACATAAAATTACATATACCCGCAACCCACCCCGCCCCGCATTAATTTTTAAAAAACCCACGTCAATCCGCCCCGCATCCCACCTGCCCCGCCTCATATAGTCTTAAACTCACCCTGCCCTGCAGCCGCCTCACCCCATTGACATCCCTATTGGTGAGTGATTAGGCAATATCCCTTTTTATCTCTTGAGTGAACTTTGGATTTCCCTTGTTATAGACTTTTTGAGTTCAATCATTTGTGTTATCCATTCTTTCTTCTAGCTTTATTCGGTGACATTACACCAAATGGATTAGATTTTGTAGAAACTGGAGTAGCAGCAGTTCCAAGGCACTAAGCCCACTTCATAGCCTTTCCTTACTCGCTAAGTTTTTCCATGAAATTATTCAAACTAACATATCTCTTAGAATACAAAGATTTAAGTGGCCCATGACAAACTAAATTAAAAATATATCAGTCTTCTTCCAACTCCATCAAGTTTGCATCATTTCGAGTTCAGAGTAAAAAGTTATGACCATTTTACTATAAAGTCATCAGTATGAGAATTCTATCCAAATTCCACGAACTGGCAACTACGGGTCATGAAACCTGCTCTTGGAATTTAATCAGAGGATCAAAATTTTCACCTGAATTCCACGGATCCAATCCACGAGCTGTGGATCACTTTATGGGCCGTAAAAGGGTCCGTAGACCCTGCATGTTATCTGTATATCATGTATATAAGTTGTATACCAAAGTTTCAGATTTCATTAAAACGCTATTTTAGGTTTCTTTTCTCAGTTTCACCCCTTTGTTGACCCCAACAGCCCCAAAAGTTCTCTTCAACCATATTAAGAGCCCGTTTGGATTAAATTAAAAAAAATTGCTTTCTAAAATGTTAAATTTAAATAACTTATAAGTTAAAAGATGAAAAGGAGGGTTTAAGTTATGTAAAACAATTATAGTGAGGAACTAAGTTCTTCCTCATGCCATACATATACAGTTCCAATTAGTAAGATCAAAACTAGGGGTTTTCACGGGTTGATTTGGATCGGTTATTGGTCAAAATCAAAACCAAACCAACTTAACCGGTTTTAAAATTATCAAAACCAAACCAAACCAAATATAATATACATTTATCGATTTGGTGGTTATCGGTTTCGGTTTGGTTTGGTTCAATTATTCGGTTATTAACCATACACAAAAATTAAAAAAAAAACAATTTATTCAAAATGTTAAAAAAGTGACAACAATCCATTCAAAATGAAAAAAGTTAGAATAACTTAAATTACTGAACTTTCAATCACTGAATTTACTATCAATAAAGCTTTAAAATTCACTATATTGGCCTAGAAGGAAGAGACAATAACATTTTCAGTCCACAAAGAATTGTCATAGACACTCATATACATGAAATCAATAAGATAAATATTTTATCTTGGGCATTTTTCCTTTCAATAAGTAATTATAAAGAAATTTTAATGAAAATTTGTATAAGTTCTTTAAAATTGTTTATAAAAACAATATATTAAGTATATATATTAATAAAATATATGTATATAATTCATCGGTTCGATTATTTCTTCAATTTTTTTGAATAAAACCATAACCAAACCAAATACTATCGGTTTTCAAAAATCTAAAACCAAACCAAACCAAACCCAAATAAAATTGGTTTTATTTTATCGGTTTGGTTCGGTTTTTCGGTTTGGATCGGTTTTTATCCAAACCGTGAACACCCCTAGTTTTCACCTTCAAGCTTCAAATTCAACGATTCAACCAAGGTTTCCCCTTTCAGGTATGAGAGATGACATTAATGAGTATCCCTTCACCCATTGAGTCCCAAAGAAACCTCAAGTTCTTAAGTTTATTATTTCTATAAAACTAGCGGTTTTATGATCTTGATGGGTTTCAATGTAAATTAGTTCTTCTTCATGATTAGCCCTTAATTGCAGGCTTTACTTATGAATCTCATGTTTTCAAATGATATTTCATGAACCCTTATCCATAACTTCCATTTTCTACGACCCCAGGGATTCATGGTTGAGATATCAGCCTTCGTTTGACGGTTTCGGGTTGGATTTGGTTCATGCTTGTAGTGTTGTATTGATTACCTTGGTGTGGACGTCGTTGAACAGTGGCTTTATGATGATAGTTTGGTGTAGGATACTCCACAACAACTCATTTGGTTGCAGATTCAAGGTTTGGTCATGCTGCCCTATTTTAGTCGTAGTTTGTGATTCGGGCTCATTATCCTCTACGGAGTTGATATCTATCAACTTGATCCTATTGGTTCTTTTGGGAGGCCTATCCGTGGTTAGAGGTTTGGGCTACGCACTCTCCGGCTCTAGATTCACCAAATTCATTCTCGGTAGTTGTAGCTCTTCTTTGCACTTGTCGGGCTTATGGGGGTCCGTTCGGGTTTTTACTTTAACTTGCACACGGATGTACCTCATGGGCTTATGGGAGTACAATTTGGTTTTGAGTTAGTTAGATACTTGCTTCATTTCAGTCCTTTTCTACACTCGTGTGCATTCCTAATAGATTTCCACTAGTTTGGCCTTTGTTGTGTTTTATTCCCGTTTTTCATATTGTTTTTACTTTTCTTGCTCAGTTGGCCTATGATACTTATTGAGTACCTGTTGTTATGGTACTTATGCTACACTCTACACCTGTTTCATGATGTAGGTCCGAGCACCAGCTATCAGATTTGAGTTCTAGTCAGTTGTTGCAGTATCCAGAGCCGAGGGTGAGCTTATGGCGTCTTGAACCATACATGTCTCCTTCTATACTATTTGGCTAGTCTTTTGTAATTTGAGACAAGTCGGTATATTTTTGGTCCACTTTTGGGACTTGTACTTTTTTGTAATAGCTCTATAATTGTGACTTTCAGTTTCTAGGTTGGATCTTTTGTTTTAATTGTGACTTCAAGTCTCTCTCTCTCTCTATATATATATAACTTTCGCCTTATTCTCTTGTTATTTTTGTTCAAGGGATTATTCTTGCTTTGTTTCTACCCTTATACCCATTACTTATTGTTTCGGGTTACAAGTTGTCTTATTTACTGGGGGTTATAGTAGGTGTCATTATGACCTGAGAATCAGGCTGTGACAGATTTAATCATAAAACACAAATTTTATAGGACAATCAAATCCCACCTTTTGAGTTATTGCGTGTCAAATCAAGTTCTAGGTGAAAATTCATATATATTGTCTAAGTATTTCGGAATTTGTTGACATAGTTTAAGAGGAGAAACTAGGGGTTCGGTGGTGTTTCAACGCCAATTTTTCCTTCCAGATACTAATTCTTCAAGTTCTGGTGTGTCTCACTTGCGACCACAAGGGCCACAGTTGCAATAAGGGAAACCAGGCTGACATTCGCAAAAAATGGAGTAGAATCAGCAAAAGCAACGCATTATGTGCAATTGCGACACTTTTAGCTAAGGATTGGCTCGTAAATGCGATGAGCCTACAGTAACAAACGATTCAATGAATGAAAATGTGCCTTTTGATGCATCAGAAATAACATACAGAACAGAAGAATCATGGTCTGAACTGAACCCAAAAGTATGAACAAGGAAACTTGACATATCCTCTGCCTCTGCCTCTGCCCTTTGTCAATGTAAGGACGAATGGAACAAGGCAACCGATTCATAGCTAGCCGGTCTGAAGGCCCCAAGTTCTCTATGACAAAGCACATTATTTGCTTCAAGAGAGTCAATTTTTATCCATTCATGCTCTCACTATGTCACAACCTGAGACTACCCTCTAGTCGTAATATGGTGCTTAGCGCCACAAATGACCCCAAGCTAACCCATTGACTAGCATGACACTAAGCTATAAATACATAGAACTGAAATACCGATGCAAAAGTTAAATTTGAAATAGGTTTATTAAACTCAAAACAACAAGTATCTGAATAAACATAAGCTGGAGCTAATGCAACTGTCTGAAAGCCTCTACTAAGATGAGTTGCTAGGACAAGCCCCTAGCTAACTTTATCCTGAAAACTGAAACAGTAACAACTGAATGAAATATATAGGTCATCCTCGAAAGATGAGGACTCACCAATAACACTACCAATGCTGATCTGAAGTTGTACTAACCGCGGCGTGAGTGCTAAACATCTAAACCTATATTATAGCCAATGACGTCTATAATGCTTGAGCCCACATCTGAAAATTGGACGTGCTGGGGAGGGGGTGGAAATACTGTTGGTAAAGGACGAGAGCGGTTAACACGATGAAGCACCCGAATTCGACGCACTATAGTAACATCAGTAGCAAATTGGAAAGGGATCTCCTTCCATTTGGATCTACAAATGGGGCAAAGGAGGTTCCCATGCTTAACATTTTCGCCAATGCAGCTGAAGTGAAAAGAATGCATGCATTCAGCAGTAAATATGGCCTTGCCTTTCTCAGCTTTCATACTCCCAAGGCAAATCACACATGTTTCCTGCAACAACAATATAATTGAATACAAAAGCAACAGACTAATCTTCAATCAAAATTCGTACAATTTACATGGCAACAAGGCACAAATTTAATAGTAAAAAAATCTCATTAGGCCTTAATCTCATTTTTTTAAAAAAATAATCGTACAATTTACCTAACATCTGTTATTCTTTGTGAAAATGGTGTTTAAACCTGCTTGAGCGCACATCAACTACTTATATAGGATATTTTCTTCTTTTAGTTAATGATTCTTTTATTTCTGAAAAGGTACTAATAAAATAAATTAACCAAAAATGTATAATATTGATTAAAATTATAATTATTTTGAATAATTAAAATGGTTAAAAATAATTATAATTAAATGAAAACTCAAAATGGGGAGATAAATATTATATTGTAAATCACCGGAAAAATCAGTGTACTGAGTCAAACTTAAAGGAAGATTTCTGAAATTATCCTTAACGTTTTTCTTCTTAAATTCTGTAATTAAAGTTTTTCTGCTTAAATTCTGAAAATAGTGGTCTTTTTCATAAAATAAATAAATGAAAGATTGTGGTCATTTTCAATAATAAATGTTTTAATTGATTGCAAAAATCAACTTAAAATGTTTGTATGGTAAAATCCAACAAAGGGCAACCATTTATATCTTGCTTCAAAAGAACGATAACCTTGTTACCTTTAAAATGGGTGTTAAAAGCAAATTAAGGAAGACAATATTATACTAATCAATGAAAGATAGTGGTCATCTTCAATACTTAAAATAGTAATTAAAAAAAGGTGTTTTAATTGATTACCAAAATCAATTTAAAACATTTGTATGGTAAAATCCAACAACGGTCAACGTTTTATATATATATCTCGCCACAAAAGAATAATACCCCTGTTGCTTTTAAAATGGGCGTCAAAAGCAAATTAAGGAAGACAATATTATATTGTAGAGTTGGATTTCTTTAGTTCACTAATCAATGCCATGAAAATGTAAAAAATAATAATTCAATATATAGCCTCATCAATACGTTGAAAGTAATAGTAAAACTAATTAAGATCAAAACTAGGGAATGAGATGCGACAAGACGGGGTAAATTATATTTTTTCATAAAATTTATGCAGAACAGATTGCAATTTATATGAGTTTAAATAAATATTTTTCTAAAAATTGCAATTTAATTTATGCGGGGAGGATTTACCACAAATCATGCTATATGGGGGTGGGGGGCGGGCAGGTGGATTGAAGTCTTTATAATTTTAGGTGGATTTACTCCGCGGTTATCCCCCGCCCCCGCCCCGCCTCATTGGTCATCTTAATCAAAACTACAAATAAAGGGTACTTAAGTAAGAACAAGAATTAAAATATTTCACATAGAAAGAGCACAATTTTTTGATGGTTTGTTGCCATCGGCCACTCTTAGCGATGAAGCAATTAAATGTTGTCGGAAAGTAAAAGGGGAACATGGATGGAGAATTTTAGACTAAAAAGGGAGAAAACGAAAAAATAGTAAAACAAAAATAAAAAGAGAGGAGAAATGAAAACGGACCTTGGATGAACGTGCAGTGGGGTTGGGTAAATGGGACACGGAGGACGGCGACGGAGGAATAGTTGGTCTGTTGAAATGGTATGTCTCATTCTGGGAATTGTTATCCTTACGCTTAACTGAGAGCGCCTTCTTCATCTTGTGCCAGACCATCAACATTTTTTTTTTCTTCGAAGAAAGATGAGAAACCAAGAAAGAAAGAGTGCAAATGAATGATTTTTTGTGAGATTCAATGTCGATGGGTACTGTATTTATAGTGAGAAGTAGAGTTTGGGTGATAAATAAAGATAGGTTTGAGTAATTTTATAGATAATTTAACTGTAATTTAAGTAATGCGCGAATTTCAAAAATTTATTACATTGTCATTGAGGTCAATAGCTTAAAGAAGAGCTTCCGAAAAATTAATTAATTTTTTTTCTTTGTAAAAATTAAAGAGTTCATATATATAAAATCCTTTTCAATTATTAATAGAAGTTAGCAAAAAATAATTTTACGATATTTAAACCAAACACCCCTAAGTTATACGTGTTGGTTGGTAAGTAGTTAATTCATAATTTACTTATTTGAGAAGAAAAAAGATAACTAACTCGGTAAAGTTAAGATATATTATTATTGATAGAAACGGTAGATTCATAATTTTTAATTTATGAATTTTAAACAATAATTATTTTGCTTACAAGATTTTATATAAATTATTTTACATATAAAAATTATATTTTAAACATAAATATAAGATTTGAATCAGAGCTAATGATTTCTGTGGAACACCTGATTATAGCGAAACTTTGCTTTTCCTCAGTATTGCATTAAACTTTTGACACTACTAATATAGTATAAATAAGTGAACTTCGATTAGGAAAAATAATTAAGTTATATACACTTTTAACAAATCAAATTATATTCATCATCTAGCTCTTGCGTTTGCAATATTATACTAGGGAAGAGATTTATTTCAATAAAATATTAAAAGGAGAATCTGGACGGTTAATATATATATATATATATATATATCCCTACACTAAATAAACTTTTTATAAAATATCTAATTAAATGACCGTTTTACCCTTCATGCAAGTATGTTTTGTGCTCTATTGTAAATCTAAATTCATTAAAATAGTAAAACTGAAGTCATAGAAAATAATTAAAGAAAATGGATGCAGTGATTGAATCATGCTAAGAAACTTAAAAGATTTAATATATTTATTTGTCCAACATTTCCTATTCTTATACTTATTTCTCCAACATATTCCAAATGCTATTTATTTTGCTCATAAAGCACTCATGCTTTATTTAGAAACAATACTTTTTTTATTCTTATCTATTATTTCTTTCAGTTAGCTTAGATAATTGAGTAGTGATTTTAATTTTGTTATTCTAATTAAGTTAGCAAGATGTAATTAATTCTTACATTTTGATGAATATGTAGTTTCTTGATGACTACGAAAGATTTTTGATAATACATCATTTTAATTTGGTAGGATTCAAAGATGTAACCTTTATTTATGCTTTAACCCCATGATTACTACCAAAATCTTTTCATTTTTCATTTTTCATTTTTCTCTTTTCTCCAAATTTTGTTTTGCAGGTAATTTGTATGTATCATATTAGAATATACATCTATTAGTTGGACATTATAATTATAGCATTATATAAGAGTAAATATTTTCACCTTTCTTTTCATTCAGGGAAGAGATACTCTCTATCATTTTAATTTTTCTTGACAAGAAATGAACATATATTCCTGTTTCATTATAAATTATTTTTCAATACATTGGTAATTTGTAAAATTTTGTGGCAAATTTAGATAGGATGTACGTGCAAGACACGTGTCAGAGACTAGTATATATATTTTAATTTTTTTTACTACTTCGACGCCTCAAAAATTAAAATATATATATATATATATATATTTTAAAAATAATAATATTTTTTAATTACTTCTACTGCACCACCATTTATTTGAATAGGTACCCATATAAATTATCCATTCTATCATCCCTACTTTTGAGTAAGTCCCATTACCATACTTCATCCACAAATAATATTAAGGGTGGCTACGCCACTGATTGTATCAATCATTAACCTAAATCAAATATTATTAGCTAATATTTCAAATTTCAAATCATTTTGAGTCGCACAGTATACTTGTGTGTACCACGGATAAAAGAGAGACATGGCCGAGTCAATAAGATTTGGGACCTAGAGCAAAACTTAACAGAGGGCTCCTAATATTTTATTTTTCATCATATATATATTTTTATTTAAAATCTATTTTTCTAGCGTTTTTGGATACAAAGTCATTAGTTACCGTTTTATAATTAATTTGTTTTAATAATTCCTTTTCAATTGATAATATAGTTAATCCATTCAATATCTCTTGAGACATTGTTAATCTTTAATAAGAATTAATCAATTTTAGTTTCAAAAAAGTTCTTTCGGCTAAGTCAACGGTTACCGGAATTGTTAACACTATTCTATAAGCAATGTATGTATTTGGAAAAGAATCAAGTCTTTTATATGATTGAGTATCTTCATTAGATCATTATCTTCTACTTATATTATTTCTCTTAACACTTAATAAAAAAAATAAATCTAAACTATCAATATCATAATAACTATTATGTGTTAAAGAAGGTTTAAGGTTAAGACAATGTTTTTTTTTTTTTTTTTTTAAATTCTCATCATCTAGTGATCTCAATTTACCACTAAATAAGAAACCAAAAATATTTTCATATGCTTTAATGGGTTCAAATCTATTTTAAACTGAAAAAAGCATAAAGTAATCAACTCTAATTTTAAGGGACTTAGTGATTTCGTTATCAATATTTTCATCAAATTATTTTTTACGAAATTCAGATTCTATATTCATCTCATAAGCAATTTCTATAGTAGAAATCATAACACTCATAGTATATATAATATTTTTTAAAAAAACAATGGGGCTCCAAGCAATGACTTTTGCGGGGGGTTGAGACGCCCTGAAGAGAGAACAATACTCCCCAGTCACTTTCAAAAACAAAAACAAAATTGGGGTGGTTGTATCAGTTGAAAACAAAATGATGCTGGTCGAAATAACTCACTGCCGAAAGCTGTACTTGTAAATAAGGAGTTTGTTGGAGATGAAGCTTTATTCGGTGACATTACACCAAATGGATTAGGTTTTGTAGAAACTGGAGTAGTGGCAGTTCCAATACCAAACCCAGCCAGGTTACTCTTCCAAGTTCTATTCATCCTCATGGGCGACAACATTTGAACAACAACTCTTCACTGACGGTGAAAAGAAATTTCTAAGATAAAACCCGAACCGTACTTTATATGCATATAAGATCATACCGAATGATTCCTAATTGCTCATGTGTGTTAAGGTTCATTCTTAAGTGTAGTAAATCTATTGTAAGTGATTTAGGGTCAATCTAAACAGATTTTAAGGCTTGTTAAATTAAGAACTCAATTCAAGAGTTCAAGACTATTTTTTTTAATGAAATTCGGCCATTCCTTTTATTGCATAGTGTAAAAAAACATAATACAATTCATTTGGGCCTAATTCTCAAATCAAATTCAACACGAAATATATGAATAAAAAATGAAAGGGGGTCCATCCCAATCAAGCAACTCTCGTTCTATAAAAGACAAGACCCTAAAAATTAGGGATCCCTAATATCACCTCATGTCGTCCCCAAGGCTATCCCTAGACACGGACAAGGGACCTAGGATCACAAGTGACCCCAAGCTAACCCTGCTGGCATAACATAAACATACTATGATAACAAAACTGATGCAGAAGCTTAAATATCATGAAAATGAAAGTGATGGGGAATACCCATTCTATATCTGAATATATGAAAACTGCGAGTTTGAGTACAAAAGAGAAATCAAACTTTAAGACTAAAGCTGAAACTAACTATGTTTGAAATAAGCTTCTAGACTGACTAGAAATGTTGGGACATGCCCCCAACTAGAT
This sequence comes from Solanum pinnatisectum, assembly GCA_035578085.1. Lineage (NCBI taxonomy): Eukaryota > Viridiplantae > Streptophyta > Magnoliopsida > Solanales > Solanaceae > Solanum > Solanum pinnatisectum. The sequence goes on from CM069077.1 coordinate 13,891,162, forward strand.
CTAGCAAAATTGAAACTAAAAATTAAAAGCGATAAAGATAAACATGTCACTAGTCCTCGAAGAATGAGGACTCACCACTGATGCTGCTGAACTGAAGATCGGGAATCGATCTAAGTGTGATCTGGATGCTGAGGACCTGGACCTACATCATGAGAAGATATAGCTCAACGTATGTGTCAGTACTTAAAAGGTACTGAGCATGCATGATAGAGTAAAGCTGAAATAAACATATAACTGAACAAGCATTAAAGTAAGAGTGTAATCTTAACAGGATATAGATACTGAGTATTGAGCTAATTGAATGTAATGACCATTTTATAACATGCTAAGAGTGAATACTGACTGTAGTGAAATGTGGTTAATGCAATGGAATCTGATTGAACTGTGGGAGCTACTAATAACCAATAATAAAACCACATGAGCAAAATGTGGAGTCTGATGTATACGCCCCATCGAGAGGACCCAATATACCCGGCCAAAGGTATAGAGGCATACTGGCATGATCACTAAAATGATGCCCACAGAGGGGACTTACAACCTATGTGGCTCGTAGTTCTGGGACTATTTAGGTACACTGAACCCTAGACCAACTCGGTATTATGCTACTACCAATGGATTAAGTGATTAATATATTATGACTGAATTTCTATGATTCACTAGATAGCTCAAAATGACATGCGAACTGAGAATGCACATTAATAAACTGATAATGACACATTCATATACTAAGGCATGTATATCTGAAATAGCTAAAATATCTGGCCTAGCATATGTAATTCAAGAACTAAAGAACTACATAGCTAGGGTTATGAAATTCATGCAATAAACTGAGTAATAAGATAATAATCTGATTTGGATCATTCTAACAGCTAAACCCAATAATCCTAACATTCAAGTCTAGATGATATTGAGGGAATCAAGAATCTGATTGAAAAGTAGGGACCTAATGGGTGAAAGGAACCCACTAGTGAAATCCCACATACCTGTTGACAAATTTCATGGAGAAATCTTTCGATTTCGTGGCTGGAACTGATGGAACCTTGCTGCGTTCTTGAACTAGGGTTCTTGACCTCTTTTCTCCTCTTACGCTCTAATTTTTCTAAGTTTTGATTAATGATTTGACTAGGGTAAGTTCTAGTTATGTTTCTAGACTTAAACTGACTAAAACCTCATAATTTAGGGTCTAAACGACGTAGTTTAGGGGCCAAATGAATAAGTAAAAGACCAAAAGACCCCTGACTTAAACGCTGTCGAAGTCACTGACGGACCATCGGTCAACTGACGGTCTGTACTGGTCGACCATCATTCGCAACTGAAGGCTAAAATTTGGGGTCTGAAACTGAAAGTTGACTGGCCCGTCGACGGAGCTGATTGACAGGCCGTGAGTCAACTGACGGTCCGTACTGGTCGATCGTCGTTCGCGACTGAGGGATGAAATCTGAAGTGTGAAACCAAAAGTTGACTAGCCCATCAACGGAGCTGACTGACGGTCTATAGGTGGCTTTTGTCGGTGGCACCTGCAACTTCTAAAAGTCTAGAGTTTTTCCCTTCTCGAATCTGGGGTGTTACATTATCTCCCCCTTGGGAACATTCGTCCTCAAACGAAGACTACACTAGATGATATGGAGGGAGAGAGCTGCAAACCCTACCACTAAACACTGGAAACTGATTTCTAACTGAACTAAGTTCCAAGAACATGCAAATACGTTGAAAATGCAAGTACAAACTGAAGGAACATGATGCTAAGACTAAAACTATGTATGAATGACTGAAAAATTGAAGAGAAACTATTACCTCAAGCTGGAATGGAATCGGAAGGAAAGAGGTGAGGATACTTGGCCTTCATGGCTATTTTTGCTTCCAAGTAGCTCCCTCTACGGACTGACTCCTCCACAAAACCTTGACTGAAGCGACTTCTTTGTTTCTCAACCTTCGAACCTGACGATCAAGAATCTCAACTGGTACCTCTTCATAAGTGAGACTATCCTTTATAGCCACACTTTCTAAAGGCACAATAGATGCTGGATCACCTACACACTTCTTCAATAGTGAAATGTGGAAAACCGAATGCACTGTTGCTAGTTCTTTTGGCAACTCTAACTCATAAGCCACTTTACCAATCCTTTTTAAGATCTTGTAAGGGCCTACATATCTAGGACTGAGCTTCCCCTTCTTGCCAAATCTCATCACCCCTTTCATAGATAACACTTTCAGGAAAACCCAATCATCAACTTGGAACTCTAGTTCCCTTCTCCTTATATCTGCATAGGATTTCTAACGACCATGGGTTGTCTTAAGTCTATCTCTAATGAGTTGCACCTTCTCCATAGCTTCATGAATTGAATCCGGCCCTATCAAGCTTGCTTCACCTACTTTAAACCACCCAATAGGAGATCTACATCTACGCCCTTACAATGCCTCATAAAGGGTCATCTGAATGTTGGAATGGTAACTATTGTTCTAGGCAAACTCTATAAGAGAAAGGTGATCATCCCAACTCCCCTTGAAATCGATCACACAATCTCTCAACATGTCCTCTGAGGTCTGAATGGTACGCTCTGCCTAGCCATCCGTCTGCGGATGAAATGATGTGCTAAGGTTAACTTGAGTACCAAGACCTTTCTGAAATGACTTTCAGAAATGAGAGGTAAACTGAATACCTCTATTTGAGATAATAGACAAAAGAACCCCATGAACCTAACTATCTCATTGATGTAAAGCTTGGCATAGTCCTCCACTGAATATGTAGTCTTAACCGCCAAAAAATGCGTAGACTTAGTAAATCTATCAACAATCACCCAAATAGAGTCATGCTGTCTGCGAGTACGAGGTAAACCTGTGATGAAGTCCATGTTGATCACTTCCCACTTCCAAATAGGAATGTCAATCTCTTGAGTCATACCTCCTGGTCTCTGATGTTCTACCTTGACTTGCTGGCAATTGGGACACTTAGCCACAAAATTCGCTATATCCCTTTTCATACTATTCCACCAATAGACTACCCGCAGATCGCGGTACATCTAAGTGGCGCCTGGATAAATAGAATATCTAGAGTCATGGGCTTCTGCAAGAATCTGTTGTCTCAACTCTCCCACCTTAGGAACACATAATCAACCCTAATAACGAAACACACCATCTCCCCTTTGGGAGAAAACCTTAACCATCTGCTGGTGGATTGCACATTTTAGATTAAGCAATATCGGATCATTGTCTTGCTTTTCCTTAACCTCTACTACCAAATAAGATTCTGACCTATTCTGAACTGTTACACCACCATTTGATATGCTCATAAGACAAACTCCTAAGCGAGCAAGCCTGTAAACATCTTTTGCTAGCTCCTTTCTTTCTTCCTCAACATGTGCTACACTACCCATAGATAGTCTATTAAGAGAATCTGCTACTACATTGGCCTTACCACGATGGTAATGCACACTTATATTATAATCCTTGAGGAACTCAAGCCATCTCCTCTAGCAAAGATTCAGTTCTTTTTGGGTGAACACATACTGAAGGCTCTTATGGTCTGTGAATACATCCACATGAATACCATACAAGTAATGTCTCCAAATCTTCAGTTTTGCACTGCGGCTAGCTCAAGGTCATGAGTCGGATAGTTTTTCTCATGTACCTTAAGTTGTCTAGAAGCATAAGTTATAATCTTACCTTGTTGTATTAACACACAACCTAGCCCGACTCTGATGCATCACAATAAATAACATAATCGTTTGAACCCTCTGGTAGAGTCAAAACATGAGCTGTAGTCAACCTAGTTTTCAATTCTGCCAAGCTTTTCTCACAATCATCTGACCACTGATACTTGACCTTTTTCTGAGTCAATTTGGTCAATGGAGAGGCTATGGATGAGAATCCTTCCACGAACCTTCTGTAATAACCTACCATACCCAAGAAACTTTTGATATCTGTAGGAGAGGTAGGTCTGGGCCATTGTTTCACTGCTTCTATTTTCTGAGAATCTACTCGAACCCTTCGCTAGACATAATATGCCCAAGGAAAGCAACTAACTGCAACCAAAATTCGTACTTACTGAACTTAGCAAATAACTGGCGATCTTTGAGAGTTTGCAGAACAACCCTCAAATGATTCGCATGTTCTTTCTCATTCCTAGAGTAAATGAGGATATCATCGATAAAGACGATAACAAATAAGTCCAAGTACTTCTTGAACACCTTGTTCATTAAATCCATGAAAGCTGCAAGAGCATTGGTTAGTCCAAATGACATAACTACAAATTCATAATGACCATACTGAGTTCTGAAGGCTGTCTTTGGAATGTCACTATCTCTGACTCTAAGATGATGATAACTGGATCTGAGGTCTATCTTTGAGAAATGACTAGCACCTTGAAGTTGGTCAAACAAGTCATCAATCTTGGGGAAGGGATGCTTATTCTTGATTGTGACCTTGTTCAACTACCTATAGTCAATGCACATTCTGAGAGAACCATCTTTCTTCTTTATGAACAACACTGGTGCACCTCAAGGGAAAATACTAGGTCTGATGAAGCCCTTATCTAGAAGGTCTTTCAAATTCTCTTTCAATTCCTTAGCTCAGCTGGAGCCATTCTATAATGAGGAATAAAGATAGGCTAGGTATCTGGAAGAAGATCAATTCCAAAGTCGATTTCCCTTTTGGGAGGAACTCCAGGAAAATCTTTTGGGAATACTTCTAGGAACTCATTAACTACGAGAACTGACTCAAGAGTTGGGGTTTCAGAGCTTGAATCCTTAACCCGAACTAGATGATAGAGATACCCCTTAGAAATCATCTTTCTGGCCTTAAGGTAAAAATGAATCGACCCATATACGCTAAGCTACTACCCTTCCATTCTAAGATTGGTTTGTCTGGAAACTGAAAATGAACAATCCTAGTTCTACAATCGACTGAGGCATAACAGAAATGTAACCCGTCCATGCCTAGAATGACATCGAAGTCTACCATTTCTAACTCTACGAGATCTGCTGAGGTGACTTTCTGAGAGACCGTGACAGGGCAATTTCTGTATACCCGTCTAGCTATAACTGGGTCACCGACTGGAGTAGAGACTAAGAAAGGTTCTGAGAGAGTTTTTTGACTAACATTGAATTTGATTGCAATAAAAGGAGTTACAAAAGACAAAGTAGCCCCCGGGTCTAACAATGCATAAACATCAAGATCAAAGACTCGTAACGTACCGGTGACTACATTAGGAGAATCTTCCTGATCCTGGCGAGCCTAGATAACATACAACCTGTTTTGGCGCGAATCGCCACCTATACCAGATGTGCTACCCTGCTCAGTCGGGCGACCTGCTTGTGCTGCTGAAGCTGTGGACTGAGCTTTACCATTATTACCTCCTTGACCCTATCTAGAAGGACAATCTTTCAACTTGTGACTAGACTGACCACACCCAAAACATCCTTTCTTTCTGGCAAGACACTCACTCGGATGGTTCTTACCACACTTAGGACAAGTTGGGTAGGTTATGGTGCCTAAAACACTACCTTGAGTCTTGGATCCTGATGCCCTACCTTTCTGATCATTACAAAACTTGGAGGATGGAACACTAGCTGATGAAGGCGCTGGAGTTGAAGACCTCTGCTAAGACTGCAAGCGATTTCCACCACCTGATTTCTGTTAAGAATAGTCATAGTTTCCTGTCCTAGATTTCTTATTTTCCTTAGCCTGTTCCCTAATCTTATCACCCTCAACCTGCTGAGCATGAGTCATGAGCCTAGAGATGTTCATGTCTTCAAGTAACATGGCATTCTTACACTCTGTTTTCACCAAGTCTGACACTCCATATAGAAACATATTTATCTGAGCCCTGGAATCAGCAACCATGTGAGGATCATACCTGGAGAGTTGGGTAAACTTGAGCCCATACTCTTGGATTGCCATGTTACCTTGCCTCAAGTTCATAAATTTCTGAGCATTTGCCTCCCTTAGCTCTCTTAGGAAAAACCTGTCTAGAAAGGTCTCACTAAAGCAAGCCTAGGTGATAGGAGCTACATCTTTACCCCTGTTCTCTTTCCATGGAGTATACTAGATATGGGCCACATCCTTGAGTTGGTACGATGCTAACTCAACCCGATCATTCCTAGTAACTTGCATCACTTCAAAGATCTTCTTGACCTCATCAATGAAGTTTTGGGGATCCTCACCCACTTGTGATCCTAATAATTCTGGCGGATTCATCCTAACAAAATCTCTCACTCTGGTTGTAGCTGACCCAACATTTGCATTTGCCTGATTTGGAACCCGCTGATTGTTCTGGTTAGCCACGCTCTGAGCCAACATCTGAATGGCGTTCCAGAACTCTGCATTCAAAACTTCTTGATCTGGGACTGGAGGAGCTGCATTTGCATTCCTGGCATTCGCATTCTTGGCGTTAGCTCTATGAGGAGGCATGATCTGAAACGTAGAACGTCAAGTTAAAAAGGAATTAGATCATACCTTACGCATGATAAGAGTAACAAGAAAATGAAGATCTTTCATAAAACACTTTGCAGCCTCCCTCTCATTGGATGTGGTGTGCACTACACACCCATGAAAAGGACTTTACTTAGTGCGACTTTCTAGACATCATAGGACACTTAAACCTAATGCTCTGATACCAAGTTTGTCGCGCCCCGAGGCTACCCCCTGAACAAGGACAAGGGACCTAGGATCACGAGTGACTCCAAGCTAACCCTGCTGACATAACATAAGCATACTATAATAACAAAATTGATGCGAATGCTTAAATGTCATGAAAATGAAAGTGATGGGGAATACCCATTCTATATCTGAATATATGAAAATTGCGAGTTTGAGTACAAAAGAGAAATCAAACTCAAAGACTAAAGCTGAAAATAACTATGTCTGAAATAAGCCTCTAGACTGACTAGAAATGTTGGGACATGCCCCCAACTAGATCTAGCAAAACTGAAACTAAAAACTAAAAGTGATAAAGATAAACATGTCACTAGTCCTCGAAGAATGAGGACTCACCACTAATGTTGCTGAACTGAAAATTGGGAATTGATCTAAGCGTGATCTGGATGCTGAGGACCTGGACCTACATCATGAGAAGATGTAGTGCAACGTATGTGTCAGTACTTAAAAGGTACTGAGCATGCAGGATAAAGTAAAGTAGAAATAAACATATAACTGAACAAGCAGTAAAGTAAAAGTGTAATCTGAACATGATATAGATACTGAGTACTGAGCTAATTGAATGCAGTGAACATTTTATAACATGCTAAGTCTAAATACTGATTGTACTAAAATGTGGTCAATGCAATGACATCTTATTAAACTGTGGGAGCTACTAATAACCGATAATAAAACCACATGAGCTAAATGTGGAGTCCAATGTATACGCCCCATCGAGAGGACCCAATATACTCAGCCAAAGGTATAGAGGCATGCTAGCATGATCACTAAAATGATACCCACAGAGGGGACTTACAACCTACGTGGTTCGTAGTTTTGGGACTATTCGGGTACGCTGAACCCTAGTCCAACTCGGTATTATTCTACTCCCAATGGATTAAGTGATTAATATATTATGACTGAATTTCTGTGATTCACTTGATAGCTCAAAATGACATGCGAACTGAGAATGCACATTAATAAACTGATAATGACACATTCATATATACTGAGGCATGTATATCTGAAATAGTTAAAATATCTGGCCTAGCATATGTAATTCAAGAACTAAAGAATTACATATCTAGGGTTCTGAAATTCATGCAATAAACTGAGTAATAACATAATAATCTGATTTGGATCATTCTAACAGCTAAAACCCAATAATCCTAATATTCAAGAAACCCTAAGTCTAGATGATATTGAGGGAATCAAGAATCTGACTGAAAACTAGGGACCTAATGGGCAAAAGGAACCCACTAGTGAAATCCCATATACCTGGTAACAAATTCCACGGAGAAATCTTTTGATTTCGGGGCTGGAACTGATGGAACCTTGCTGCGTTCTTGAACTAGGGTTCTTGACCTCTTTTCTCCTCTTACGCTCTAATTTTTCTAAGTTTTGATTAATGATTTGACTAGGTAAGTTCTAGTTATGTTTCTAGGCTTAAACTAACTAAAATCTCATAATTTAGGGTCTAAACGACGTAGTTTAGGGGTCAAACGAACAAGGAAAAGACCAAAAAACCCCTGACTTAAAAGTTGTCGGAGTCACTGACGGACCATCGATCGACTAACGGTCCGTACTGGTCGAGTATCGTTCGCGACTGAAGGCTGAAATTTGGGGTCTAAAACTGAAAGTTTATTGGCTTATCGACGAAGCTGATTGACGGGCCGAGAGATGACTGACGGTCCTTACTGGTCGATCGTCGTTCGCGATTGAGGCCTTAAATCTGAAGTGTAAAACTAAAAGTTGACTGGCCCATCGACGGGGCTGACTGACGGGCTGCTTGTCAACTGACGGTCATTAGGTGGCTTCAGTCGTGGCACCTGCAACTTCTGAAAATTTTGAATTTTTCCCTTCTCGAATCTTGGGTGTTACACCTCATCCCTTTCCTTTCCTAATCCCGCATCTCCTCTTCTAACCTTTACCCCTGAGAGATGTTCTGTCTTTGGTTGCACAAGAAGTTTCGCTTCCTTTTGCTATGGATCATTAACGTGAGAGTGTGGATCGACTTGCAACCTTGAACAACTACCAATAGTAAGTATTTTACCCTCCTAACCTTTTATCTTCCTATTGTCAGTAGTCCTAACCCTTTTCTTTCTAGTTGTGTTCTCTGGTACAATGGCCTTTTGCTCCTCAAACCCATCTGATGGATGTCGGCTTATTCACTAGCTAAGGTTGCATCTCTAACCTTTCTTTCTTTCCATGTTCTTTGTATTCATTTTCTTCATATTTTCTACAGGTGGTGCTCGATTGGGGTGCAAGGGTAGCTCCAATCCACCACTCCAAACTAGTGATAAACGTGTCTTCCAGGTTTAAGCGTATGAACCCAGAAATCTCCCTTTTGCCAAGTCCTTTTTGTTGACTGAGATATCCTAGGCTAATTAGCATTTCACATCTTTTGTCGCCTCTGTGGTTTTTGTAAGCGTCTTCCCATTTTCTCCTTGCTGGTGATATCCTTAAGTATGGGCTCTAAATTTTATCACTGTTTGATATTCTCCTGCCATATGGTTCAAGACTATTAAAATCTGCATATTTGCAAGTAACTTACTATATTGCTCTGTTAGGTAGATAGTCAACTAGTTGATTTCATTTCCTCAAAATATGTTGAAATGTATGCCGTATGCCTTGCAAACATGTTTTTATTTCCACCACTTTATCTGTGATTGCCTGTAGGGTGGCCCAATTTCCTTTTAGCACTTCACTCATTAACATAAAATCAATTTGGATGATAACCTGATTAAATTATGAGTTCTTGCAATGCTTTCTTGCTTCTGTCATTGTGTTTGTTGTAGTTTCTATCCTGGCTCCTCTTTCATGTATAAGATCTCCTTTCTCATCCCTGAGACAATATGCATACGAACTATTTCTTGGTTTCCCTTTGATGCTACATCCGTGTTATATTTAATTGACCTTGTTGGTGGATATTCCCACTTAACTTGGATAACCTTCACTCTAGGTCATAGTCCTCTAATTCCTTCAGGATTTCCATCCAGCTTCCTCCTCCTCTCATGTTAGTTCTCTTTATTTTTACCAACATACTCATGTGTCTGGTCACATTGTGGATGATTCTATGAAATATTCCTTCCCTCATTCTTCTTTTTTATTTCTTCTTTTCCACAATTCCCATATTATAAAGCCAGGGATCGCTCGATAATAAGGCTCATATGTACTTTAATGTTGGTCCCCCACCACAAAATTATTACTTCTCATAATTGTAGCCTTATAATATTTAGACATGCAAACGAACAAAAATACAACACTACTAAAAAATTGCCAAAAATAGACGGAAAAAAGCGACGAACTGTGTCACTTTTTTGGCCAAAAGAGACAGAAAAGCAATGCAGTCAATCTCGTCGCTTTTCAAAAGCGAAGGACAACATCAATTTTGTTTTTTTTAAAAAATTATATTTTTGACAAATGAGACGCCATCCGTCGCTTCTTTTTTTTTTTTAATTTTCAAAAAGAGATGAAGTCCGTCGCTTTTCTTAATTTTTAATTTTTTTAGAATCTTGAAAAGCGACGGACTAAAAGACCCCGTCTGTCGCTTTTTTGGATCTTTCAAAAAATAAAACCCAGAAAAGTGACGGACTAAAGGACCCTGTCGTCGCTTTTCTGGGATTTTTTCAAAAATAAAATCCAGAAAAGCGACGGACAAAACCACCCTGTCCGTCACTTTTTCTGCAATTTTTTTGATAGCAGGTCAATTCAATTCAATTCAACCCAATCAATCCCAAAACATTATAAAGAAGCTACACAAAATACAAAACAACAAACTTAAATGAACATTCAAAAATATCTTAATCACAATTTAAAGACTTGTAAAGACTTTCAAAATTCGTTTCAAGATTTCAAGTAATTCAAACTTCAAATTAAGTTCGAAGTCTTAATTAAGTTCAAATTATGTTCAAGCTTAATTAAATAGTTCATAAAGACTATATTTTATCAACATTTCTAAAGTTCAACCTAATAATTAGTTCATAAATTCTATAAATCAAGATTTCTAAAGTTCACAATCAAAAAGATTAAAATCCTACAATAATTCAAGATTTCTAAAGTTCACAACTTAAAGTTCTAAAATCCCACAATAATTTAAGGTTTCTAAAGTTCACAACCTAAAGTTCTAAAATCTTACAACAATTCAAGATTTCTAAAGTTCACAACCTAAAGTTTAAAATCCTACAATAATTCAAGATTTCTAAAGTACACAACTTAACGTTCTAAAATCTCACAATAATTCAAGATTTCTAAAGTTCACAACCTAAAGTTCTAAAATCCTAAAATAATTCAAGATTTCTAAAGTTCTAAAATCCTACAAAAATTCAAGTTCTCTAAAGTTCACAACTTAAAGTTCTAAAATCCTACAAAAAATCAAGTTTTCTAAAATTCATAACTTAAAGTTCTAATATTCTACGATAATACAAGATTTCTAACGTTTCACACCCTAAAGTTCTAAAATCTTACAAAAATTCAAGTTCTCTAAAGTTCACAACTTAAAGTTCTAAAATCCTACAATAATTCAAGATTTCTAACCCTCACAATCTTATAAAGTTCTAAAATCCTACAAAAATTCAAGTTCTCTAAAGTTCACAACTTAAAGTTCTAAAATCCCACAATAATTCAAAATTTCTAAAGTTCACAACCTAAAGTTCTAAAATCCTATAATAATTCGAGATTATATTTCCAAAGTTCACAACCTAATTAAAGTTCTAAAATCCTACAAAAATTCAAAGTTCATATATAATTTTCTAGAATTTCTAAGTTCAAGAATATAATTCAAGTAACCCAATTTTCAACAACAATATAATATATAAGCACAAATACAATGACAAATTGAAAAATTCAACTAATCTCTAACTTCTAACTTCTAATTATTTGTTAGTTCTAACTTCTAATACTTAATTTACAATAATATTTGAAAATCCTCAATTTAAAAGAAAACTAATCCTAAAATCTAAAATCTTCAATTCTCTCCCTAACTAACAATAATCAAATGTACAAATTAACAATTGAATAACACAATTCTTCAAACTAAAAAAATATACAAACTAAGAAATCAAATATAATTATTAGAATTGAAAAAAAAAAAAAAACTAAAATTAAACCCTAAATTTAAGTTCTCAAAAGTTCACAACTTAAAGTTCTAAAATCCTACAATAATTCAAGCTTTCTAAAGTTCACAACCTAAGTTCTAAAATCCTACAATCATTCATGATTTCTAATGTTCACAACCTAAAGTTCTAAAATCCTACAAAAATTCAAGTTCATGTTTAATTTCTAAACTTAATTCTATATAAACTTCAAATTCAAGAAGTTCTAAGTTCAAGAATTCAAGTAACCTAATTTCAACTTTCATGTAAAATAGAATATTTTTCTAACTTTAAAGTAATCTAACTTTCATGTACAATCTAATATTTTTCTAACTTCAACTTTCAAACTTACTAAATTCAAGAACTTCTAAGTTGAAAATTCAACTAATATAATTTCGACTTTCATATACTAATATTTTTCTAACTTCAAAGTAATCTAACTTTCATATACAATTCATTGTTTTTCTAACTTCAACCGCCAATCATACAAAATTCAAGAATTTCAAAGTTGGAAAATGCAACTAATCTAACTTCTAACTTTATAACTTCTAACTTCTAACTTCTAATTATTTGTTAGTTCTAACTTCTAATACTCAATTCACAATCATATTTAAAAAAAAAAAACCCCAATTTAGAAGAAAACTCTAAAATCAAAAATCTCCAATTCTCTCCTAACTAACAATAATCAAATATACAAGTTAGCAATTGACTAACATAATTCATCAAACTAAAACAATATACTAATTTATAACAAATCAAATATTACTAGAATTGAAACAAAACTAAAATTAAATCCTAACCTTAACAAGCTAAGGAAAAGAGGAGGTGAGGACGACGGGTGGCGGCACTGACGGGGCAAGGCGGCGACGGGATTAATGCTCAAGGAGAGAAGGGCGACGGCGCAACAGCTTGGTTTTAGAGAGAAGGGAGAGCAGAGAGAAGAGAGAAGAGAGAGAAAGAGATATGGAAAAATGGGGGGAAAACCCGTTTTTGGTTCAACATAATTTAAAAAAAGTGACGGATATCGTCTCTTTGTCTGTCACTTTTTTAAAAATATTTGACCAAAATTTTGACTAAAAAGCGACGGACTAAGAGACGCTGTCCGTCGCTTTTTAAAAATGTTTGACTAGATATTTTGACCAAAAAGCGATGGACTAAGAGATGCCGTCCGTCGCTTTTTAAAAAAACTAATTAATAAAATAAAGTAAATTAAAAATGACGGACATCGTGGTTATTGTTTAATTTATAAATAATTATTTTTAATAAAACGCGACGGACTAAGAGATGCCGTCCGTCGCTTTTTGTAAAATAATTTTAAAAATAATTATTTTTATTAAAAAGTGATGGATAGTGTGGCAATTGCCGTCGCTTTTTTGGAGCAACGTTGTCCGTCCCTTTTTCTTCAGTCGTTTTTTAGCAGTTTTTTAGTAGTGCAATTTCCAATCTTAGAAACACATGAGACAGTGTTTCATGATCAGATTTGTCACAACACCAACATCTTGATGGACCTTCGAGACCCCATCTTCTCAACCTATCATCCACTGGAATCTTAAACTTCTACATCCTCCACATCATAAAGGTCATTTTAAAAGGCACCCCTTTATTCCATATCTATCTATGGATAGTAATTGGAACCTCCTTATGTCTTATGTAATTACATGTTGTTTTGACTGAAAAAGATCCTCTAGTATCTAGCATCCAACACGGTTTGTCTTCAATTTCCCTTTAGGGGGTTTGATGTGATTAATGATATGTTCAACCAGTTCAAGTGGTAAAATTTCATTCATTATATTCACATCCCACTCCCCTTGGTTTGCAAGATCCATAAATTTTTCATATCTATCATCTCATGCAATGTTATCTCCTGTAATTGTGCACAGGTCCCCCATTCCTGTCCAATTATCATGTCACAGAAAAGCAAAACCATTCTTAGTTTGTCAGAGTATTTGATGTTCAAATAAATCTCTTGCCTATAACATCTTTGTCCACACTTAAGATCCACCTCCTCCAACTTTCCACATGACCAGATTTTGTTATGTGGTCCTGCGATGTTTATTTCTCATGTACTCACTCCATAGAGTTTCCTTTGTTCTGTAATTCCACCTAAGCTTATAAAACAACGCCATCGAAACATCCCGGATCATCCTAAATCCTATGCCCCCTTCCTTCTCTGGTAGACATAGGCTACTCTATTTACTCCAATGTCTACCATTACCTCCTATACAACTGCTCCAAAATAATGGAGCCAACTTTTTTTGTACTTGATTTAGAACATTGATAGGAGGGTTCATAACTGATAAACAATGTATAGGAGTGATTTTTTTCCTTTTATAGAAAATAGGGTATCCCAGATACATAAAAGGAAACATTTTCCGTAAGATTATTGTAACTACTTCTGCCACCACCTAATCTCCACCATGAACACTATGGTGTAAATAGATTGCACTTTTCTCCTTATTCCCTTTTTGTCCTGAAATCTCTTCTTACTTCTACATCGTATCACTGATCATCTTCATAGTACCTATCTCCTCTTTGCATAATATGATCATATCATCTGCAAAAGCTAAGTGATTGAGCTTTAAACTTCCTCTCGGCATACCAAACCTTTTAAACTCTTTATTCATCATTAAGGCATTTAATGCTCTAAGACATCACTTCAGCTGCCAATATAAATAGAGTGGGTGAAAGGAGATCACCATGTTTTATACCTCTTGAAGATTTCAAAAAAACTTTCGGTTTTCCATTTAACAGAACTAAGTACAAATTTTTACTAATTAGTCTAAAAACCTTGTCAATGATTCTATCTCCAAAACCCAGTCTCCTCATCACCTTTGTTAGGAACAACTACTCCACTGATCATAAGCTTTCATCATATTCAGCTTGATGACAAAAATAGGCGGTTTCCCTTTTTTCCTTATTCTTAAGATTATTTCTTGGTCCAGTAGGACATTCTTAGATATACTTCTCCCTTGTACAAATCATGCTTGTTCTAATGAGATTATTTGAGGTAGCAAACCTTTGATTCTCTCATGAATAATTCGTGAAAAAATCTTATTCACAAAATTACTTAGAGATATAGGCCTCAAATATGAAATGTGCTAACAACCATCTTTTTTGGAATAAGTACTATGTTCGTGTGTGATGAATCTAGGGAGTTCTGCACCACAAAAAAAGGCCATAGACATTTTATGGATGTCATCTCCAATAATTTCCCACGCACTTTTTGCTTAAAGCCCATGTCATTCCATCTGGCCCCAACACTATGTTGATTCAACCCCATAATTGCACTACTAACTTCTTCTTTCGTTGGCATTTCCTACAATTCCTCATTCTTGTCTCTATTCACAACTTGCGGTATCTCATTCAACATTTCATAATCTCCTCTAGCTATTTGCACAGTAAATTGTTTGGTATAAAAATCAATTGTTGCACCTGCAAATCCTTCTTGATCATATAACCATTCCCCATTCTCATTCTGAATTTTGTTAACTTGTAATCTGTTTCTCCTCTTCGTCACTATGGTGTGGAAAAATTTGTATTTCTCCCTCAGTCCTGGAACCATTCCATGCCAGCTTTTTATTTCCAAAATTCTTCTTCTCTATGTAATTGTTTCTTTAAGTCTGTATGTGCCTTTTGTAGCCTTTCTCGGTTAAATCCTGATGGATTCACTTCAAATTCTACCTCTTGAACTCTAAATACCTTTTCAAGCATGGATATTTCCTCTAAAATATTGCCAAATGTATCTTTACTCCATTGTGTTAAAGCTCTCTTGACCTTCTTTAGTTTATGATGAAACACACTAAAAGGATCCCCTTAAAATTCCGCTTTCTATTGGTTTCTGATTACACCCATACAAGATTCTTCGTGTAGCCAAAGTTCAAAAATCTGAATGGTTAAATCACATTTTAGTGGTCTTTTTGAAAGTGATCAAAAGTGGCGTGTGATCTAATCTGCTCCTCATAAAATGCTCCACCTCTAAAACTGGAAAGATATTTTTATAAAGTATCATTACACCATACTCTATCCAGTCTTTTGAATATGTATTCTTTATATGTTCTACCATTCCACCACGTGTATTTGCTTCTTTTGAATCCTTTATCCTCCAGATTACACATACTAATACAATGGTTAAAATCTCTAACTTGTGAGTCTATTACTGGTCTTCCCCCAGTTTTTCTTCTGCGTTACTTATTATATTGAAATTTCCTCCTACTACCCATTGTCCTATTAAATTTTCCAAATCTTACATCGACTCCCACAACTGGAGGCTTTCACCTTGCGTACATTTAGCATATACCAGGTATAGTAAAATTTCTACACCTAATCCCTAATTTTGCAATTTGATAGTTAGCATCTTATCCTCCTTTTTTAATTACCTCATACTCTAAAATCTCATCAATAAACACCCAAATCTTCCCATTGGAACTAGCTATTGCATGCTTCATACCCAACCTAGTCCTTTATTATCTTCAAATGGTTCCATTAAACCAATAAAATCTCTAATTGCCATCTTTTATGGAGATTAATAAGTTTTGTAAATGTTTTGTTGGGGTGTTTACTGACCTAATATTCCATATCAAAGCCTTTATTGATATTTGGGATTTTTGACAATCGTTCTCTTCGACTGTCTTGATGATACTTGAGCGTTTGTAAGAGTTTCTACACTTTGTTCCCTTTGATTGATATACTTACCCTTAAGTTTCCCTATATGATTTGGCGATAAATTACCTTCCATAGTCACTTGACTGATATTTTAGGATAAATCATCCTTCTCTATATTTTGCGCCCCCTTCTACCCTATCAATATCCATCTGAACAGCCAATTGTAGGACTTCCTCATCATTCATTTCCACCACCACTGTAGCCCCTTCAATGACCTTTTGATTCCCTTCTTCCTCCTTTTTATCACTTCCAATATCTTCATCTCCACCTCTCCTTTCTTGATTTTATTGAATGCTTTGATTTGTATCATTCACACTTTGTTCTGCCCAGGTTATCTCTCCATTGCCTTTGTTGGCATTCTCCTTAACTTCCTGATTGTCTCTCTGTTCCTTGTAGCAATAGTTTTGTTCACCCAACCTTTAGTGCTTTCCTTTTCTATTTTTCTTTCTTTGTTTTCTCCTAGTCAACCTCTTCTGCCTCCCTCAGTGCTTTAAATTTTTTTTGTCTTAGTAGGCAATCTCCCTTTCTATATGTCCATATTTATCCCTCTTGTATTTTTTCCTTCTCCTTACCATCCTTTCTAGTCTATTTTGTTTGTTTCCTACTACTTTATCGCTTGTGAGAGTTCTTCTTTGGTATGCCGCTATGCCAATAATGTTTGACATTTGTCCTTCTTCTTCCCTCCGCTGTCCCTCTTCACTCTTAGTAGCATACAATTCAGGAGGAATTGTCTAGCAATTTTCCTCATCATGACCTTGCAGGCAACATTCCTTGCAATATTTAGGCATGTAATCTTATTGCACCTTAATCCATTGGAATTTGATATTCCCTGTAGTATCAACTTCTTCCACTACAAGAAAAGAGTGAATTACATGGGGATTTCCCTGGGGATTAGTATGAAAATTTGCAGGAAAATAAGTTTCCTGGGGATTTTCATACTAATCCCTAAAAAAATTCCCATGTAATTCACAGTTTCCCTATAGTGTTCATTAATCTTCACTCTTTGGGGTAGCTTTGCATTCAGATCCACTTCCACTTAGATTCTTTCACAACTCGGTCTTGTTTGATTCTTTGTTTCCATATCCACCGTTAGGGGTCTGCCCACTGCACTGGCTATAGAAAAAATAGCCTCCTTGGCAAAAAGATTTGGTGGTAGATCTGGAAAAGATATCCATGTCACTCCGATAGTCGTTTCTACATCTAGTTCAAACCATGGGTCCCACTTAAAAGTGTGCATTTGCCAATAGCTATCCTTTGCCTTAACATAGAAGGTTGATATGGATAATACATGTACATAATCCTCCATTATTGTGAGTATTAGTATGTGCCTTGTATCCAATACCCCTATCGAACATTCACTTTTGATACCACACTGACCCATAATTGTCCTCCTCAACTCTATAACATCAGGTTTACCATACGAGAATTTCCATATAGTTTCATACTGAAGGTTCTCTTTAATGATAAGTAATCGGACTTCTAATGCCTTCCATGTAATACTCGATTCTCCATAAAAATCAATATTGGTTTAGCATATATCACTAGGATTTCAGGAGCGGTGATTTTAGGTTTAAGTAGATTGGCGTATTGGGTCTTGTTGGTATCTGTATAGGTATGAGTAGATTGGGTTAAGGTGTTCTCTTTCTTGGCTATAGGTATGAGTAGATTAGGGTTTAAGACTTTATTTCTAAGATAGTACATCAAGATTTCTTCCTTCCAAATCAAGGATTTTCAAGAAACGAATCCAAGATTTTCAAGAATGGATTTCTTGATCATTCTTCATCAAGTTAGGATTCTTCTTCAAGATTCATGGAGCATTTAAGGTATATAAAACTATCATAGTGAGGAACTAAGTTCTTCCTCATGCCCTACATATACAGTTCCAACTAGTAAGATCAAAACTAGGGTTCTTCAACTTCAAGCTTCAAAGACAGCGATTCTACAAGGTTTTCCATATGTGAGATTTCATCAATGAGTATCCCTTCACTCATTGAGTTCAAAAAAAAATCAGATTGTCAAGTTTATTATTTCTACAAAACTAGGGGTTTTATGATCTTCATGAGATTCAATGTAAATTAATTCTTGTTCATGATTAGCCCTTAATTTCAGGTTTTTCTTGTGAATTCCATGTTTTCAAATGTTATTTCCCTTATCCAAAACTCTCATTTTCTACAACCCCGGTGATTCACGATTGAGATATTGGGCTTCGTTCGACGGTTTGGGGTTGGATTTGGTTCAGGCTTGTAGTGTTGTATTGATTACCTTGGTGTGGACGTAGTTCCACAATGGCTTTATGATGATGGTTTGGTATGGGATTCTCCACAACAGCTCATTTGGTTGCAGATTCGAGTTATGGTTATGCTACCCTATTTTAGTTGCAGATTCATGGTCTGGACATTGATCTTTAGTTGCAGTCTATGATTCAAGCTCATTATCCTCTACGGAGTTGATATCTATTAGTTTGATCCTATTGGTTCTTTTGGGAGGCCTATCTGTGGTTCAAGGTTCGAGCTGCGCACTTCCAACTCTAGATTCACTGAATTTTGTTCTCAGTAGTTGTAGCTCTTCTTTGCACCTGTTGGGCTTATGGGGGTCTGTTCGGGTTTCTAATTTAACTTGTACACATTTGTACCTCATGGGCTTATGGGGGTCTCGTTAGGTTTTGAGTTATTTAGATACTTTCTTCACTTTAGTCCTTTTCTACACTCGTGTGCATTCCTAATAGATTTCCTGTCCTTTGAACTTTGTTGTGTTTTATTCACGCTTTTCATATTGTTTTTACTTTTCTTGCTTAGTAGGTCTATGATACCTACTGAGTACTTGTTGTTTTGGTATTCGTGCTACAATCAACACCTGTTTCGTGATGTAGGTCCGAGCACTAGCTATTAGCTTTGACTTCGAGCTAATTGTTGCAGTATCCAGATGTGAGGGTGAGTTTATGGCTCATTGAATCATACATGTCTCATTCTATACTATTTGGCTAGTCTTTTGTAATTTGAGACAAGTATGTATATTTTTGGTCCACCTTCTCAAGAATGTACCCATGAGTTCGAAAGAATAAAAGGAATAGATAGTAATCAATGTAATATATGTAAATGGTATCCTAGTAAAATAAATAGAGCAAAATGTAAACATTGTTATATGGAAGCTTGTATTAGTTGTATAGAAAATAAATTAAAACAAAGAGTAAATAAAACTGAAGAACAATTCCATACTAAAAACCAGGCTACTAATCTAAGATTAATAACTCTAGAAACAAGAGTAAATGACTTAGAGCAAAGACTAATTACATTAGAAAAGGGAAAAGAAAAAATAAAACAGGATAATACACAATCACAAGGTGCAATACATTTAGATCAAATAGAAAGTGAATTAATGAATATAGAAGAAAATAATACTAGTTTTATATGCAATGAAGATAAAAAATTTGGAACAGTAAAAATACTAGTAAGAATAAAAATAAAAGATGTAGAGATAGAAACTTTAGCCTTAGTAGATACAGGCTGCACTAGTTGCCTCTTTAATAAAAAGATACTTCCACATAGTTTATTATCAACTCTAAAAAATTTTAAGGAACCTATACAAGCAATACAAATGGATGGAACGTATAATCTTTACGACCAGTATATAGAAAAAACACGAATAAGTATTATAAATACTTGCAACGAATTCTATAAACCAACAATAATTAGTAAAAAGAAAATGGAACTATGTAAGACACATATAAATTTCTTAGGAGTAACTTTAGGAGAAGGAAAAGTAAAATTACAACCACATATAGCTAAAAAAGTATTAGAAATGCCAGATAAGTTAGATAATACAAAAGAATTACAAAAATTCTTAGGTTTAGTAAATTATACAAGAAACTTCATTCAAAATTTAGGAAAAATAGCAGGACCATTATATGTTAAGACAGGTAGTAAGGGTCAAAAACACTTTAACATAGAAGATATAAAATTAGTCCAACAAATAAAAGAAAAAGTTAAAAATATACCAGACTTACAAATATCTTTAGAATCAAATTACTTAATAGTCCAAACAGATGGAAGTAAATTAGGATGGGGTGCTAACTTAAAATCTAGTAATAAATATAGTCCAAAAAATGAAGAAAAAATATGTGCCTACCAAAGTGGACAATACAAAGAAAAACGTAATATGAGTAGTATAGACGCAGAAGTATTAGCAGTAATATATGGACTTAATAATTTTAAATTATATATTTTGAACAAGAATGAAGTCTTAGTAAGAATAGACTGCGAAGCGATAGTTAAATTCCATGAAGCTAGCAGTAAAAGATGATACTTAAATTTTATGGATATAATATCTATATATAATAATATTGTTTTTGAGTATGTTAAAGGAAAAGATAATGAGTTAGCAGATAAACTAAGTAGACTGCAATTAAAAGCTAACTAATTTCTATTTCAGTATGAGACCAACTGGCCAACAGCCAGCAGACAAAAGCAAGGGCATTGCCCAGCCAGATACTTATGCTCAAACATTATTAGGAAGACAAAATTTCAAACCCTTAAGTACAACAGACAATGTAATGGAGAAAAAATTATTTTGGTAAGTATAACTTAATTTCATATCCTAAGAGTAATTTATCTTTTAGAATAATTCCAGATTGTACGTTAAATAAGCCACAAAAACATTTAGTAGATAACTTATGGATAGCATATAATAAACAAGACACTAAGTACTTTATTACTGCTACTAATGCTTTATGCCAATACTTTTTAGACAAAAATAAAGATAATAAATTTAAATATTATGTAATTATATATGGCAATAGTAAAGGTGTTTTTCAAACATGGATAGAAGTAGTTGATTCTATAAATGGGGTAAAAAACCCACTTTTCAAAGGTTTTAATAATTTCACAGAAGCCTTAGATTATGCAAGAGGAATACTTGGGCCTAATTATTATATTTCACCAGTTCTTAGACAAAGCCCAACCCAAATACCTCAATACAATATCCAAAAAGACTCAGATAAAATAATATTCTGTGACCATTGTTCGTCCATGACTGAGGGTTTCAAGAGACTCAATGCCAAAAATGAAATTCTTATTCAAGAAAATATGAGACTCATGAAACAGCTCGAGACCTTTCAGAATAAATATGTTCCAAGAACAGACAGTACCAAAGATATGAGTTCTCCATCTCCCTTAAAAATGAATGAGACGGGTGTGCATTCCCCTCTGAATGCTAAGAACTCTACTTTATTGGAGCATGATACAGATAGTCCGGTTCAAACAGTGACCGGTAAAGACTTATCAAATCCGTTAAATGCTGTCACTTTGCCAAAAAGTGAAGAAGAGGAGTCATCTTCCTCACGAAGGAGACTACCTAAATATTTTCAGAAAGATTCATTAAGAAAAAATGAAGCATTAAGAAAGAAAAAAAATGACAAATTAGAAATAATAATCAAACAAACTTTAGAAAAAAAATTTCAAGACAAAAGCCAAGACAAACATATTATCAAAGATATTCCTAGTCCAAGTAATGGTTCAGAAGATAATAGTCACAATCCTTCATTATCAGACGAAGAACAGATAAATAATGTTCAAGACTCTCAAGACCCTTATGAGGACAATAACTCAGGCATGAGTTTTGATACTATAGCCTTGTATAATCTAGATACCTAACAATAATAGAGATAAGATGACAATTCATCTAACAATAATAGAGACAAGAAGACAAATGCCACAAAAAGACAAAGGACACAAGAAGACAAATGACAAGATAAGAAGCAAAGTAGCAGAAACGTGTTAAGTGTTGTATGTATATTATTAAAAGTAGTAGGTGGGGATGCCCACTAAGTGTCTTGTAAAAATAAGTGTGCTGTCACTTTATCACTGCCCTCCAAAAGAGAAAAACTGTTGACATGACACGCGTCTTTTAATAAATGCGTCGGTAATACTAGTCCAAAAAAGATGAACTTAATGATGGATGTGACGATGGAGCCCAATGAGCACCCGACTTGCATTATTAAAGGAATCTTATCAAGTTGTCGGCCATTAATAATTTAGGCCACGTAGTGAATCTAGAACCGTTCTTTTTGGTTCTTCTAAGTCCTATACAAGAGATAGTAGTAAGAGTTGGGAGTATAGAGTGGAAAAAACAGCGAAAAAAAATTGAGAACACTGAGAAATACCTCCTCCTCACTTCATGTTTATTATCCAAAATCCAACTTCCTCTTGTGTAAATTAAAGTTTGTGAAATAAAAATAAGTGTGTTTGAGTTGTAAGTTTTCAGGTTTTCAAAGTTCTTCAGGGGTTCCCGAAAGGGAAACCTCTCTCAGTTAATCATGTAAGTTTTATGATGCTTATGTCTCGAAATCCCCCCAAAAAATATGTTACTTTTTAAAAGTTTTCTTTATTGTTATTTCTTAAATTGTTATATTTTTGACTTGTTATGATTAGATTAATGTAAAGTTAAATGATTATCCTTAGTATATGGTTAACCCCTTAATTTCTTAAATAACGACTATGGATTGACCTGTAAATTCCTAGGATTCTTGGCCTTGATAGTCCGCTTGATAAAAGGACGAAGTTGTTGCCAGATAAATATCTGGGGTGTGGCTAAAGATGAAGTTTTTAAGAATAAATGTTAAGGGGAAGAGATGACGGGGTAAGATAAAAAAAATAAATATATATATATATATATATATATATATATATATATATAAATGGGGAAATTAGGGTATTGCATCATAAATAAGCATGATAACTCTAAAAGGGAGAGGGAGTACTGAGTAGGATTTACAACATATTTTGTCCATATCTAAGCATCATTTATTTTAAGCGTCATTTTATCTAAGCATCATATATTAAGCGTCATTTTATCTAAGTGTCATATATTTTTATCTAAGCGTTATATATTTGGTATCAGGGCGAGAAGTATTTGGGAATTATTTGTATATGGAAAGACATCCTTCATTTAGAAATATAAGAATTATATATTGGACATTATATAGAGAATATAATTTAAAGAGTATAGCTGTAATAAAGAAAAGACAATTAGAAAAAGCTTATAATATTAAGACTATAGAAACTTTAGATAAAATAGATCCAGAGGTAGTTAGTAATATAAGGTGGGATATACAAAGTTACGATAGTGACATAAGTTGGTGTGATAGGAGAATAAATAGGATCTATAGAAAATTAAAAAAGGAAGCAATTCTATTGGGATAATTAATGCAAGCTTTAATTAAAAGATATAGACAGTTAGAATTATGGTTGCACGAAGAAGAAACTCATAAAAGCATACTAGGTACTACAGAAAGAGAAATTGAACAACAAATAAATTTAGAAAAACAACTAACAACAGAAGAATCCAAACAAAATATAAGATACCTAAATAGAGAATTAGATTATACTCTACTACAAATTGTAAACTCCAACATAAGAATAAAAAGGTACAAAAAGAAACTTGATCAAATACACTTTGGATAAATAAATGCCTCTAGAATATATTAAGAGAATAAGATTAGTTTATAGTTGGCTATACGACGAAATACAATATAGATTTGAGCTTAAAAATACTCTTAAAGTATTAGTAGAATATTTAGATTGGACAGAAGGACAATTAGCTAAAGAAAAATCTAGACCCTATCTAATTTATTCATTAATAGAAGATACCTATCTTACAGATTCATTAGTAGAACATAGAGATAATCTAATTAAAGAAATAAGTAATATTAAATTAGATATAAAATATACTACTAATAGAATAAAATACTATAAAAACATTAGTCAAGTTAAAAGTTCACTGGGATAGAAAAATAGATTCGTTAAGACATCTTGAATACCTAGACTTGAGAATACATCCAGAAAAGAAATACAGATCGCTATACAAGATAATATTTTAAAGTGTAATTTTTCTGAAGGAGAACATATACTACACTCTAAAGATAAACAATATAATACTTTAATAGACTTAACAATAAATCTTAGTGAAAAAATTCAACAACAAGATAAAATTATAATAAATCTATTAGAAGCAATAGAAGTAGTACAAAATAAATAATTTAAAATATTAGATAAATTAGAAAAGAACTTCGACTTCTTAAAAGCACAAGAACTAGAAATAGATAGAAAAATTCAATATTTAAATACAAAATTTAATCTAGAAAAAATACCTACTAAAATAGAAATAGAAAAACTGGTAAAAACTATAATAGAAAAGCCTAAAGAATTAGAAATTAAAAATACTCAAGTAGTAACAAAAATTATAGAACAAGTAGAAAAAATAACTTCTGAGATTAGTCATTTAAAAGAAATAATTGCAAGACTTGAAAGGATCTCACTTTCATAAGTGAAGAAGATATCAACTATAAAAAAGCATTAGAATATACAACCAACTTCCATCAAGAGCCAATAGGATATTCCAGTCATATTCCTTCAAATCAAACAGACAAAGAAATCCTAAAACAAAATAATACAATAATAGCATTATTGATAGAATTAAACATAAAAATAGATAAAATATTAAAATAAAAACAACATGAACAAATTCATAAAAATACAAAAATAGATGAATTAATTACTCAGCTTAAGAAAGTAGAAATAACACCTAAACAAGAAAAACATAAGTTAACTAGAAAATCTCAAAAATGGACTTTCTTTCAAACAAACGAACAACCCAAGAAAGTACACCAAGTTTCTCAAAAAATAGAATAGGGAATAGCTTGATTTCACGGATATTATCCAGACGATCATCAACTATAGAAGAAAATCAAGAATTAAATGATATTATAGAAATAGATAGAGATCTACAGATTTTTCAACAAAATCAACTAAAATTGTTAAATCCAAAAACATTATATAATGTAAAATGTTTCTCTAGAGATAATCAATTATATAGACACTATAGAGAAGAACAGATATCAGCAATAGGAGAAGACTTTGCAATTTTAAACCTAGTAAACCCAGCTTTTATAAAGACAATAAAAAACCCAAAATTAATGGTAATGCATCTGGGATTAATAGTAATAGAAATAAAAGGATTAACTAGGAAGAATCTAGGATCTAAAGTTTTAATTGTATTATACGATGATAGATGGTCAGATTTAAAGAAATCTATAATCGGATTAACCGAAGTAGACATGACAAATAATGGTGGAATATTTTATATTAGCCCAGACTTTTTAATTAATCTAAAAGAATTTGGAAAACATATTAAAATAGGAATCCAGACTAAAGGATATGAAGAAATGAATAATGGAAATAACTTATTAATGTGTGTAGGTTTCATAGGAAAAATGACCTCAAGTAGTAATACAAAATTCAAACTTCAAATAAATGATGTGGTAGAAGTAATGGGTGATAAAGGAATAAAACTAATCAAACCAATAAAGATAAATCCAGAGGAATATGCTGGATTAGAATGGAATCTAGATAAATTAAGTAAACCGAAAGTATTTGCTCCCAAGCAACATTTAATATATACCAGCTCGAAAGGAGAAACATCAATTAGGTTTACAGACTATAATTATACAAGTCAAAGAAACTCAGATGATACTGAAACAGAAAGTACCATAGCAACAAAGCAAGAGGAATTTACGAATATAGAATCAATACAAGAAGGGTATGAGGTAGACAGAGCTATAGAAGAAGCAAAAAGACAATACCAAGACAATAGTCTTATAACTTTTAAGTGTAAAGGATGTAAAATAGGTAAGATGGATATAATGGAAACAATAGAACATTTTAGATTATGTAACAAAAGAGATGATAATTTAACATATAGAATAGAAGAACCAGAATACATAAATGAAGATAAAATAGACACTTTATCCATAACTAGTTATACAGAATTAATGGATGAAGCAACTAGCTCACACAGTGCTAGCCCTTTCCAAAGAACTACTGCAGCCCCAAGTGTTAGTTATAATACAGGTAATTTGCCTAGACGGCCATGGATTAGACCTGACCAAGAAATAAAAGATAATATTAGACCAGCAGGAAAAAGAATGCCTATAGAAGAACCTATTAGACTACGAGATGGAGGAAATAAAGGAAAAATATTAAATATAGTTGAACATGATCCACAAATGTTGAATACAGTAATAGACTTATGGAAAGGAATAGTGGTAGCAGATTTTATTAAAAATTATCAAGAAACAGACACTGAGACTATGTATAGATACTTAGAAATATTTTTAGGAGAATCCTATAAAGCAGTATGGGAATCTTATAAACAAACCTATCCACAAGAATTTCAGAGTTTAATAGAATTAGGCCCAAACCCATACAATTTTACAAATAAAATACATGTGTTATTAACAGGAGAAGACCCAAATAGTGGCTTAGTAGCTTTACAAAGAAATGTTGTAATAAAATTAGAACAATTAAGTATATCTAATTGGATACACATAAAGAAATTTCTTAAAGATTATTTTTATTATTGTACTATTAGTGGGAAAACATTTAATGAAGAATTAGGCAAAAAATTGTTTAATAAATTACCTAGAGCTTTGGGAAGAGAAATAGAAGAAAGATGGTACAAAAGAGAAGGAGTGGTGCAAAATCCTACACTCTTATGGCCTATAGGACAAAAAATAAATCATATAATGGAAATATTAACAGAAAAATGTACAAACATACAAATACAGAAGCAATTAAAACAAAATGAAATGAATTTTTGCAAAGCAATGATATACACTACCCAAAGTTATGATAAAGAACCTAGTAAGGTAAGAAAATATAAAAGAAGAACAATTTATAACCAAAAACCCTACAAACATAAAAAATATTTCTTAAGAAAACCTTCAGCTAGAAAGACATATTTAAATAGAGATAGACATGTTAGAAAATATAGAAATGATAGAAATTATAAAAATAAATTAGAATGTTATACTTGTAGAAGTATAGAACATTTAGCAAATACATGCCCTAAAAGGAATAACATGAAAACTAGAAATTCTCAGCTAATAGAAGACTTTCAAGAAACCTTACTAAATGTAGATGAATACATGTCAGACACAGAGAGTACATATTATGTGGTAAGCATAGACACAACAAAAGAAAGAAACACTCAGTCAAACACATCTGATTTAGAAGATGGTAATTTAATTAATGAAATAGGAGTAGAAAGAAATGAATATTTCTTAGAAAATATACTGATAAATACTATGATGAATACTTCTCAAGAATGTACCCATGAGTTCGAAAGACTAAAAGGAATAGATAGTAATCAATGTAATATATGTAAATGGTATCCTAGTAAAATAAATAGAGCAAAATGTAAACATTGTTATATGGAAGCTTGTATTAGTTGTATAGAAAATAAATTAACACAAAGAGTAAATAAAACTGAAGAACAATTCCATACAAAAAACCAGGCTACTAATCTAAGATTAATAACTCTAGAAACAAGAGTAAATGACTTAGAGCAAAGACTAATTACATTAGAAAAGGGAAAAGAAAAAATAGACCAGGATAATACACAATCACAAGGTACAATACATTTAGATCAAATAGAAAGTGAATTAACGAATATAGAAGAAAATAATACTAGTTT
Organism: Solanum pinnatisectum; assembly: GCA_035578085.1. Lineage (NCBI taxonomy): Eukaryota > Viridiplantae > Streptophyta > Magnoliopsida > Solanales > Solanaceae > Solanum > Solanum pinnatisectum. Next base: position 13,919,076 of record CM069077.1, read on the forward strand.
TATATGCAATGAAGATAAAAAATTTGGAACAATAAAAATACTAGTAAGAATAAAAATAAAAGATGTAGAGATAGAAACTTTAGCCTTAGTAGATACAGGCTGCACTAGTTGCCTCTTTAATAAAAAGATACTGACATATAATTTATTATCAACTCTAAAAAGTTTTAAGGAACCTACACAAGCAATACAAATGGATGGAACGTATAATCTTTACGACCAGTATATAGAAAAATCACAAATAAGTTTTATAAATACTTGCAACGAATTCTTTAAACCAACAATAATTAGTAAAAAGAAAATGGAACTATGTAAGACACATATAAATTTCTTAGGAGTAACTTTAGGAGAAGGAAAAGTAAAATTACAACCACATATAGCTAAAAAAGTATTAGAAATGCCAGATAAGTTAGATAATAAAAAAGAATTACAAAAATTTTTAGGTTTAGTAAATTATGCAAGAAACTTCATTTAAGATTTAGAAAAAATAGCAGGACCATTATATGCTAAGATAGGTAGTAAGGGACAAAAACACTTTAACATAGAAGATACAAAATTAATGCAACAAATAAAAGAAAAAGTTAAAAATATACCAGACTTACAAATACCTTTAGAATTTAGATTACTTAATAGTCCAAACAGACGGAAGTAAATTAGGATGGGGTGCTATCTTAAAATCTAGACCTAATAAATATAGTCCAAAAAATGAAGAAAAAATATGTGCCTACCAAAGTGGATAATACAAAGAAAAAGATAATATGAGTAGTATAGACGCAGAAGTATTAGCAGTAATATATGGACTTAATAGTTTTAAATTATATATTTTGAACAAGAATGAAGTCTTAGTAAGAACAGACTGTGAAGCGATAGTTAAATTCCATGAGAAAATAAATAGTAAAGCTAGCAGTAAAAGACGATGGTTAAATTTTATGGATATAATATCTATATATAATAATATTGTTTTTGAGTATGTTAAAGGAAAAGACAATGAGTTAGCAGATAAACTAAGTAGACTGCAATTAAAAACTAACTAATTTCTATTTCAGTATGAGACCAACTGGCCAAATGCCAGCAGACAAAGGCAAGGGCATTGCCCAGCCAGATACTTATGCTCAGACATTATTAGGAAAACAAAATTTCAAACCCTTAAGTACAACAAACAATGTAATGGAGATAATTTATTTTGGTAAGTATAACTTAATTACATATCCTAAGAGTAATTTATCTTTTAGAATAATTCCAGACTGTACGTTAGATGCGCCACAAAAATGTTTAGTAGATAACTTATGGATAACATATAATAAACAAGACACTAAGTACTTTATTGCTGCTACTAATGCTTTATGCCAATACTTTTCAGACAAAAATAAAGATAATAAATTTAAATATTATGTAGTTATACATGGCAATAATAAATGTGTTTTTCAAACATGGATAGAAGTAGTTGATTCTACAAATGGGGTAAAAAACCCACTTTTCAAAGGTTTTAATAATTTCACAGAAGCCTTAGACTATGCAAGAGGAATATTTGGGCCTAATTATTATATTTCACCAGCTCTTAGACAAAGCCCAACCCAAATACCTCAATACAATATCCAAAAAGACTCAGATAAAATAATATTATGTGACCATTGTTCGTCCATGACTGAGGGTTTCAAGAGACTCAATGCCAAAAATGAAATCCTTATTCAAGAAAATATGAGACTCGTGAAATAGCTCGAGACCTTTCAGAATAAATATGTTCCAAGAACAGACAGTACCAAAGATATGAGTTCTCCATCTCCCTTAAAAATGGATGAGACGGGTGTGCATTCCCCTCTGAATGCTAAGAACTCTACTGTATCGGAGCATGATACAGCTAGTCTGGTTCAAACGGTGACCGATAAAGACTTATCAAATCCGTTAAAGGCTGTCACTTTGCCAAAAAGTGAAGAAGAGGAGTCATCTTCCTCACGAAGGAGACTACCTAAATATTTTCAGAAAGATTCATTAAGAAAAAATGAAGCATTAAGAAAGAAAAAAGAAATGACAAATTAGAAAAAATAATCAAACAAACATTAGAAAAACACTTTCAGGACAAAAGCCAAGACAAACATATAATCAAAGATATTCCTAGTCCAAGTAATGGTTCAGAAGATAATAGTCACAGTCCTTCATTATCAGACGAAGAACATATAAATAATGTTCAAGACTCTCAAGACCCTTATGAGGACAATGACTCAGGCATGAGTTTTGATACTATAGCCTTGCATAATCTAGATACCTAACAATAATAGATACAAGATGACAATTCATCTAACAATAATAGAGACAAGAAGACAAATGCCACAAAAAGACAAAGGACACAAGGAGACAAATGACAAGATAAGAAGCAAAGTAGAAGAAACGTGTTAAAAGTTGTAATAAAAGTAGTAGGTGGGGATTCCCACTAAGTATTGTATGTATATTATTAAAAGTAGTAGGTGGGGATGCCCACTAAGTGTCTTGTAAAAATAAGTGTGCTGTCACTTTATCACTACCCTCCAAAAGGGAAAAACTGTTGACATGACACGCATCTTTTAATAAATGTGTCAGTAATACTAGACCAAAAAAGATGAACTTAATAATGCAAGTGACAATGGGGCCCAATGAGCACCCGACTTGCATTAAAAAAAAAAAAACTAGAGTGAAAAAAAAAAATAGAAGAGCGAAAAAATTGAGAACACTGAGAAATACCTCTTCCTCACTTCATGTTTACTATCAAAAATCCAACTTCCTCTCGTGTAAATTAAAGTTTGTGAAATAAAAATAAGTGTGTTTGAGTTGTAAGTTTTCAAGTTTTCAAAGTTCTTCAGGGGTTCCCGAAAGGGAAACCTCTCTCAATTAATCATGTAAGTTTTATGTTGCTTATGTCCCGAAATCCCCCCAAAAAATATGTTACTTTTTAAAAGTTTTCTTTATTGTTATTTCTTAAATTGTTATATTTTTGACTTGTTATGATTAGATTAATGAAAAGTTAAATGATTACCCTTAGTATATGGTTAACCTCTTAATTTCTTAAATAATAACTATGGATTAGCCTGTAAATTTCTAGGATTCTTGGCCTTGATAGTTCGCTTGATAAAAGGACGAAGTTGTTGCCAGATAAATATCCGGGGTGTGGCTAAAGATGAAGTTTTTAAGAATAAAGGTTAAGGGGAAGAGATGAACGGGGTAAGATAAAAATAAATAAAAATAAAAAAAATAAAAAAAAATAAAAAATAAATAAATAAATATATATATATATAAAAATAAATGACGCTTAGATAAGGACAAAATATGTTGTAAATCTTACTCAGTACTCCCTCTCTCTTTTAGAGTTATCATGCTTATTTATAATGCAATACCCTAATTTCCCCATTTATATATATATATATATATCTATATATATATATATATATATTTTTTTTTTTTTTTTTTTTTTTTAATTTTTTTTTTTTTATTTTTTATTTTTTTTATTTTTTTTATCTTACCCCGTTCATCTCTTCCCCTTAACCTTTATTCTTAAAAACTTCATCTTTAGCCACACCCCGGATATTTATCTGGCAACAACTTCGTCCTTTTATCAAGCGGACTATCAAGGCCAAGAATCCTAGGAATTTATAGGCTAATCCATAGTCATTATTTAAGAAATTAAGAGGTTACCCATATACTAAGGGTAATCATTTAACTTTACATTAATCTAATCATAACAAGTAAAAAATATAACAATTTATCAAATAACAATAAAGAAAACTTTTAAAAAGTAACATATTTTTTTGGGGGATTTCGAGACATAAGCATCATAAAACTTACATGATTAACTGAGAGAGGTTTCCCTTTCGGGAACCCCTGAAGAACTTTGAAAACTTGAAAACTTACAACTCAAACACACTTATTTTTATTTCAGAAACTTTAATTTACAGAAGAGGAAGTTGGATTTTGGATAGTAAACATGAAGTGAGGAGGAGGTATTTCTCAGTGTTCTCAATTTTTTTTTTGCTCTTCTATTTTTCTCACTCTAGTTTTTTCCGCTCTATCCTCCCAACTCTTACTACTATCTCTTATATAGGACTTAGAAGAACCAAAAAGAATGGTTCTAGACTCACTACGTGGCCTAAATTATTAATGGCCGACAACTTGATAAGATTTCTTTAATAATGCAAGTCGGGTGCTCATTGGGCCCCATCGTCACATGCATCATTAAGTTCATCTTTTTTGGACTAGTATTACAGACGCATTTATTAAAAGATGCGTGTCATGTCAACATTTTTTCCCTTTTGGAGGGTAGTGATAAAGTGACAACACACTTATTTTTACAAGACACTTAGTGGGCATCCCCACCTACTACTTTTAATAATATACATACAACACTTAACAAGTTTCTTCTACTTTGCTTCTTATCTTGTCATTTGTCTTCTTGTGTCCTTTGTCTTTTTGTGGCATTTGTCTTCTTGTCTCTATTATTGTTAGATGAATTGTCATCTTATCTCTATTATTGTTAGGTATCTAGATTATGCAAGGCTATAGTATCAGAACTCATGCCTGAGTCATTGTCCTCATAAGGGTCTTGAGAGTCTTGAACATTATTTATATGTTTTTCGTCTGATAATGAAGGATTGTGACTATTATCTTCTGAACCATTACTTGGACTAGGAATATCTTTGATAATATGTTTGTCTTGGCTTTTGTCTTGAAATGTTTTTTCTAAAGTTTGTTTGATTATTTTTTCTAATTTGTCATTTCTTTTTTCTTTCTTAATGCTTCATTTTTTCTTAATGAATCTTTCTGAAAATATTTAGGTAGTCTCCTTCGTGAGGAAGATGACTCCTCTTCTTCACTTTTTGGCAAAGTGTGATCTTTATGGATTTGATAAGTCTTTATCGGTCTCGTTTGAACTGCATTCATTGTATCATGCTCCGTCTGAGAGTTCTTAGCATTCAGAGGGGAATGCACACCCGTCTCATCCATTTTTAAGGGAGATGGAGAACTCATATCTTTGGTACTGTCTGTTCTTGGAACATATTTATTCTGAAAGGTCTCGAGCTATTTCACGAGTCTCATATTTTCTTGAATAAGGATTTCATTTTTGGCATTGAGTCTCTTGAAACCCTCAGTCATGGACGAACAATGGTCACAGAATATTATTTTATCTGAGTCTTTTTGGATATTGTATTGAGGTATTTAGGTTGGGCTTTGTCTAAGAGCTATTGAAATATAATAATTGGGCCTAAGTATTCCTCTTGCATAGTCTAAGGCTTCTGTGAAATTATTAAAACCTTTGAAAAGTGGGTTTTTTACCCCATTTATAGAATCAACTACTTCTATCCATATTTGAAAAACACATTTATTATTGCCATGTATAACTACATAATATTTAAATTTATTATCTTTATTTTTGTCTGAAAAGTATTGGCATAAAGCATTAGTAGCAGCAATAAAGTACTTAGTGTCTTGTTTATTATATGTTATCCATAAGTTATCTACTAAACATTTTTGTGGCGCATCTAACGTACAGTCTGGAATTATTCTAAAAGATAAATTACTCTTAGGATATGTAATTAAGTTATACTTACCAAAATAAATTATCTCCATTACATTGTTTGTTGTACTTAAGGGTTTGAAATTTTGTTTTCCTAATAATGTCTGAGCATAAGTATCTGGCTGGGCAATGCCCTTGCCTTTGTCTGCTGGCATTTGGCCAGTTGGTCTCATACTGAAATAGAAATTAGTTAGTTTTTAATTGCAGTCTACTTAGTTTATCTGCTAACTCATTGTCTTTTCCTTTAACATACTCAAAAACAATATTATTATATATAGATATTATATCCATAAAATTTAACCATCGTCTTTTACTGCTAGCTTTACTATTTATTTTCTCATGGAATTTAACTATCGCTTCACAGTCTGTTCTTACTAAGACTTCATTCTTGTTCAAAATATATAATTTAAAACTATTAAGTCCATATATTACTGCTAATACTTCTGCGTCTATACTACTCATATTATCTTTTTCTTTGTATTATCCACTTTGGTAGGCACATATTTTTTCTTCATTTTTTGGACTATATTTATTAGGTCTAGATTTTAAGATAGCACCCCATCCTAATTTACTTCCGTCTGTTTGGACTATTAAGTAATCTAAATTCTAAAGGTATTTGTAAGTCTGGTATAATTTTAACTTTTTCTTTTATTTATTGGACTAATTTTATATCTTCTATGTTAAAGTGTTTTTATCCCTTACTACCTGTCTTAGCATATAATGGTCCTGCTATTTTTCCTAAATCTTGAATGAAGTTTCTTGCATAATTTACTAAACCTAAGAATTTTTGTAATTCTTTTGTATTATCTAACTTATCTGGCATTTCTAATACTTTTTTAGCTATATGTGGTTGTAATTTTACTTTTCCTTCTCCTAAAGTTACTCCTAAGAAATTTATATGTGTCTTACATAGTTCCATTTTCTTTTTACTTATTATTATTCCATGCTTTACAAATAATCTAAAGACTGTCTATACGTGTCCTAAGTGTTCTTGTATGTCTTTGCTAAATACTAGAATATCATCTACATATACTAATACAAATTTCTTATAATCTCCGAACGTATTATCCATCTTTCTTTGGAAGATAGGCGGAGCTGTCTTTAAACCAAAGGGCATAGCAAGCCATTTAATATGGCCTTCTGGGCAAGTGAAAGCCGTCCATTCTATGCTTTCTGGGTGCATTTTGACTTGCCAGTATCCTGACTTACAGTCAAATTTACTAAAAATCTTTTTTCCTTATATTCTATTAATTAACTCATTTTTATCGGGCAATTTATATGCATTTGTTCTAGTATTATCATTTAATCTTTTGTAATTTATGACCATGTGAGCCTTTCCTCGTACTTGTTCACTGTGGTTTCTAACCATAAATGCTGTTGATCTATGTCTAAATGTGGATCTTCTTATTACTTCTAATTTAAGTAATTCTTTAATCTGTTTAGTAAATTCTTCAGTGCCTTCATTATTTGTTTTTATTGTTGCTGTTTTTATAGTATACTCGGGATTTATTATGTCTAATTTACACATAATTTTATTACTTCCCAGTGTATTAATGGTTTTTCTCCTATTATTTCTATTTCGTCTAATCTTGCTACTATATTTTCTAGGTCTTTAGGATTTTTTATTTTTCCTATAGTATTTATTCCTTTTTGAAAATTATAAAATTATGTTTCTACATTTATTAAGGTATAATCTTTTTCTATGTCTTCTATGTATGTATCTTCTATATAATTTTCTTCTTGTTTTTCTTCATATAGGTTTTTTGAAAAACAACTACCATTATTGCCACAGTCGTCACAACATTGAGTTGCATTCTTAATATTTATTTTATTGTCTTTATCTTTTGGCAACTCTTTGGTAGGGATTTTATTAATTTGTACCGGAGTGTATGTTGTATTTCTGAACAGCATTATTCCATCTTTAGAGAATAAACAACTTCCGTTATTTTATATAAGAAACTGTAAACCTAATACTAAGTTAGTTTTAATATTAAGATCTCTTACTAATATTTTATACATATTATATGTTCGTTTATAGAATTCATTGCAAGTATTTATAAAACTTATTTGTGTTTTTTCTATATACTGGTCGTAAATATTATACGTTCCATCCATTTGTGTTGCTTGTATAGGTTCCTTAAAATTTTTTAGAGTTGATAATAAATTATGTGGCAGTATCTTTTTATTAAGGAGGCAATTAGTGCAACCTGTATCTACTAAGGCTAAAGTTTCTATCTCTATATCTTTTATTTTTATTCTTAGTAGTAATTTTATTGTTCCAAATTTTTTATCTTCATTGCATATAAAACTAGTATTATTTTCTTCTATATTCATTAATTCGCTTTCTATTTGATCTATATGTATTGTTCCTTGTGACTGTGTATTTTCTATGTTTTGTTTTCCTTTTTCTAATGTAATTAGTCTTTGTTCTAAGTTATTTACTCTTGTTTCTAGAGTTATTAGTCTTAGATTAGTAGCCTGATCTTTTGTATGGATTTGTTCTTCAGTTTTATTTACTCGTTGTTTTAACTTATTTTCTATACAACTAATACAAGCTTCCATATAACAATTTTTACATTTTGCTCTATTTATTTTACTAGGATACCATTTACATATATTACATTGGTTACTATCTATTCCTTTTAGTCTTTCGAACTCATGGTTACAATCTTGAGAAATATTCATCATAGTATTTACTAGTATATTGTCTAAGAAGTCTTTATTTCTTTCTACTCCTATTTCATTAATTAAATTATCATCTTCCGAGTCAGATGTGTCTGATTGAGTGTTTCTTTCTTCTGCTGCGTCTATGCTTACCACAAAATATATACTCTCTATGTCTGACATGTATTCATCTATATTTAATAAGATTTCTTGTAAGTCTTCTATTAGCTGAGAATTTCTAGTTTTCATGTTATTCCTTTTAGGGCATGTATTTGCTAAATGTTCTATACTTCCACAAGTATAACATTCTAATTTATTTTTATAATTTCTATCATTTCTATATTTTCTAACATGTCTATCTCTATTTAAATATGGCTTTCTAGCTGAAGATTTTCTTAAGAAATATTTTTTATATTTGTAAGGTTTTTGGTTATAAACTGTTCTTCTTTTATATTTTCTTATTTTACTAGGTTCTTTATCATAACTTTGGGTAGTGTATATCATTGCTTTGCAAAAATTCATTTCATTTTGTTTTAATTGCTTTTGTATTTGTATGTTTGTACATTTTTCTGTTAATATTTCCATTATATGATTTATTTTTTGTCTTATAGGCAATAAGAGTGTAGGATTTTGCATTCTCTTGTTACTTATGTTCAAGTGATTATTCTTGCTTTGATTCTACCCTTATACCCATTACTTGTCATTCTAGATTACGGGTTGACTTATTTACTGGAGGTTATAGTCACTACTAAAAAACTGTCAAAAAACGACGAACATAAAAGCGATGGACTGCATCGCTCCGAAAAGCGATGCCATTTGCCACACTGTCCGTTGCTTTTTAATAAAAATAATTATTTTTAAAATTATTTTACAAAAGGCGACGAACGACATCTCTTAGTCCGTCGCTTTTTTTCGCGGATTTTTGCACTAAATATATATATATAATTAATAACTATTCATTTAATATATATAGAGACGCCGTCCATCACTTTTTAATAAAAATAATTATTTATAAACTAAAAAATAACCACGTTGTCCGTCGTTTTTAATTTATTTTATTTTATCAATTAATTTTTTTAAAAAGCGACGGATGACATCTCTTAGTCCGTCGCTTTTTGTTCAAAATATCTAGTCCAACATTTTTAAAAAGTGAAGGACAGTGTCTCTTAGTCCATCGCTTTTTGGTCAAATATTTTTAAAAAAGCGACGGATAAAGAGATGCTGTCCATCGCTTTTTTTAAATTATGTTGAACCAAAAAGTAGGTTTTCCCCTCATTTTTCCATCTCTCTTTCTCTCTCTTCTCTCCCTTCTCTCTAAAACCAAACTATTGCGGCAGCGGCGCCGCCCCATGCCGCCCCATGCCACCATCGCCCTTCTCTCCTTGAGCGTTAGTCCCGTCACTACCTTGCCCCATTGGCGCTGCCACCCGTCGTCCCCACTACCTCTTTTCCTTAGCTTGTTAAGGTTAGGGTTTAATTTTAGTTTTTTTTTTTTTTTCAATTTTAGTAATATTTGATTTGTTATAAATTAGTATATTGTTTTAGTTTGATGAATTGTGTTATTCAATTGTTAATTTGTATATTTGATTATTGTTAGTTAGGTAGAGAATTAGGAATTTTTTATTTTAGGGTTTTCTTCTAAATTGGATTTTTTTTTTTAATATGATTGTGAATTGAGTATTAGAAGATAGAACTAACAAATAATTAGAAGTCAGAAGTTATAAAGTTAGAAGTTAGATTAGTTGCATTTTCCAACTTTGAAATTCTTGAACTTAGTATGTTTTGACGGTTAAAGTTAGAAAAACATTCAATTGTATATGAAAGTTAGATTACTTTGATGTTAGAAAAATATTGGATAGTATATGAAAGTTGAAATTAGATTAGTTGATAGAGTTGAAGATGAAGATGGAGGAAAAAAGGATGCTTCAATGGAGAAGAAGCTTATTGGGGAAGACAATAAAATGAAGAGAAAAAAATTAAAAATTTTATGGGCCAATAGGAAAATTCATATAGCTTAATAAAAGCTAATATATTAAGAAAATAATATTTAAAATATAATTATATATTGACCCATAAAAAAATGACATGTGTATGATTTTATTTTTTATTTTTTCTTTTTTAACTCCTTCACATACTATTAGGTGAGTGAGCTCACTCTTTTTGCCACGTCATCCCTTAGGGTTGCATTTAATTCACTTCAAAGATGTTAAGGGGGTATTTAACATGTATAGTTTAAGTGCTAAAGTAAGTTATCCGACCAAGTTTAGGGGTTTTTTTTTATGTGTTTTCTCTAATATATATAATAAGTGGGAAGCCTCAAAATTAAAAATTGAAAGACCAATTCGCCCATCAAATAATGAACCACATTTTTATCATTTAATAACTAAACTATTCTCTTAACAAAAATGTACAATAACGTAAAACAATTTCTAATTTAAAATAAATAGTAAGTATTTATCATGAAAATGGTTTCGAGTCTTTTCGAATTTCTGCCATTACTGTGCTCTTCAGTGACCAATGCAGATTTTACAAAATTGTTATTTAATCTTTAAACACAAATTATTCCTTAAATATTTACTACCATCAATATTTACTATAATGTTGTATAAATATTGCATATCCATAGTAGTAATTTATTGAAGAAGCCCAAAAGTCTATAATTTATTTCAATAAAATATTAAAAGGAGAATCTGGACTGTTTACCACTTCATGCAAGTATTTTTGTACACAAATGTAAATCTAAATTCATTAAAATAGTAAAACTAAAGTCATAGAAAATAATTAAAGAAAATGGATGTTGTGATTGAATGAGAAACTATAATTTAATCTTTTTCAATTGAAAGAAAATTGTCATCATAAACATTAGTCGATCATAATTTTATTAGCTAATTAACTGTTTAGAAGAGTTTCATACTCTCAAAATAAACAATGGATCAACTAGTCAATTTTATTATATTAATTCAGTAATATTGATGAAGTACAATATGCATAACCGAGGAATGAACAATAAAATGTATTTTTGGTAAACAAGCTCATAATTTGGAATACTTAATATTTTTTTTATATAATTTGGGTAGAAGTTGATTGTAGAGTCCAACTTACCTTCTACTACTTGGAGAGTTGAATTAGGTTTCATGAGTTGTATCAGGCGCATCATTAAAGTAGGAAAAAAAACCTATCAGCAACATGGACGGCCTCCCCCATTTGCCCGGAGATGTTGTCAACTCCATCTTGTTAAAGCTTCCTGTGAAATCTCTTTCACGATTCAAAAGTTGCTGCCAATCATGGCATTGTTGTATTGATGACGCCGATTTCATCAAGTCACATCTACATAAATCATCTGTCGATATTAGTCGTCAAAAAATTGTCTTGGTTAATTTTATTCCGTCTCTACGTACAGGAATAAACCAATTTGACATTGTGTCAACGGAAGCATCAATCAATGGTGATTCAAAAGTTGTGTATCTGAATATCCCAGAATTCTTTAGTGACTATTTTTATTTAGAAGTGTTTTCATGCAGTGGTTTGGTCTTTGTGACATCATACGGTCCTGGCTATAGTATGACATTATTCAATCCTGCAGTTGGAAAATACAAACTCATTCCAAATTCTCTTCTCAGTCAAAAGACAAATCGTTGTTCGAGTACATCTCCAATATTTGGTTTTGCCTATGATTTTGTGACCGAAGATTACAAGGTTATATGTGTACCTTACTTGATAAACGACGATTACTTGATAAACCCTTACTTGAGAAACGACGATTACGTTGATGTTGATGATGTTGTTGAAGTATACTCGATTAAAAATCAATGTTGTTGAAGTATACTCGGTTAAAAATCATTCTTGCCCGTACCTATACAATAATCAAGTGTCATTAAACGGTGTCATTCACAGGATGTCATACAACAGAACGATTATATCTTTCCATCTAGTAGACCAAAAATTTACTGTAACGATAGTGCCAAGTACATGTGGGAAGCAGCCGACATTACATGCATTGGGTGATGGCGTCTGTGTTTTCACAACTGTTGGCGAGGAAATTTTGATTTGACCGCTGGAGAAAGATAGGTGGAATTGTATCCACAAGTTTCCTACTTTACTCTCACTCATTGGAATGCCGCCTATATGTAAACGCTTCCCAGGTACCTTCCTATTTGTTAAGGAGAATGGGAACATGCTGTGGAGAAAGCATGATGGTTCTTTCATTGACTATGACGTGCAGAAAAATGAATATACTGAATTTAATCCATCTTTTGGGCCACGTAAAACGTCATACATGGAAAGTTTAGTTTCCTTGAAGATTCCATGGGATTGACTAGGTAGCAATTTCTTGTTGAAGAATATTGCCTTACATCTATATTGTCATTGTTTCTGTTTGATTTTTGGATAATGGTATATAGTAGCAAGATTTTAATGTAGAATATGATGGTGGTTTTCTACCCAACAAGTCACTGATTTTGTCTGAACTATCACCGTAACTTATAGCAAATCCTACTGATCAATGTAAAGCATCGCATAATAATCAATCTACTAATTTATTTTCAATTTTGTGTCTGAATAAGTACTTTTTCATCTTTAATCAAATAGCTCTCATGGGTATAAAATTTCCATTCTTTAACTTGTCATTATAAATTCAGTCTTACATTACATGTGTGTATGTATCCTATTTTTTCATCCTACATGCCAATTTACAACGTATGTGTAAATTGTGTATTTTTTCATCCTATATGTGTATTATGATTTATATGTCTACTTGTTCAACTTTATATAATTTTAAGTGCCTATTTGTGCACACAATATCTTTAATTTAAGATCACAAGATTTAATTTTTTTTATTTTCTTAAATTCGGTGTAGGTCAAACAACTTGGGGTAGTTTATTTATATGATAATTGTAATGCAGTAAGAAGTCATTCACGATGAGAAGTTAATAAACAGTTTATAAGAAGTTGTCATCAATTTGAAATTCAAACAAACATCAATTAGATAAGAATTATGATCAATACAAATTAAAAATTAAAAAATATATAAAGTTTTTGTATATTTTTAATAGTTTGTAATTTTTTTTGGTGGATTTTATAATTAAATATTGCGCTACGTTAACCAGGGAAAAAGGATGGTTTGTGTAGCTGTCATTCGGAACATTTCTAAGAAAATTATTATTATTAGGAAAGTTATATTTGTAATTTTTATTTTTATTTTATATTAATTTTAAATTCAAAATTATTGCTTAAAATTCTTCACTAATTGAAATTGTTGTTCCTTAAAATTCTCCACTAACTAAGGTGGAGCATTTTTTTTTAATTTTAAAATTAATAATCACACTCACTTTTTGCAATGTTTATTTTTATTTTTCAGATTCAGATAATTAATTTTTTTTAATTATTATCGTGTATAAATTCTACAAATTATAAAGTGGTTATATTGCATTAATTTTAAGTAATTCTTTAATAAATAAATTTAATATTTTAATTTCAAATTTAACATAATTACAAATAGTTGGTTTTATTTTTGTAGAAAAGCATTTTAAAAATAAAATAATAATTCATTATTTAATCCTTACTTTGATTTATTTTTTTATATTGGACGTTTTAAAAATGATTTATGAACAATTTTGTCACCAATAAGTCTGTGAATTTGAAAAATTGACACACGTTAGCTATTATTTAACTTAGCCATGTCGAAAAAAATCTTACTTCTGAAAATTGTAGATGTTTTGTCAACTCATAAATGTCCATGAATTAAAATAATTGTCACATATTATCTATTAATTTTACTACTTCTTCTGTCCCTAATTACTTGTTTACTTTTTCTTTTATAGTTGTCCCTAATTACTTGTCCATTTTGACAAATCAAGAAAGGACAAATTTTTTTTTACCTATTATACCCTCAATTAATTATTTTGAAAAAGGCAGAACTTTTGAAAATCTTAAATTTTTAATTCATCCATTTCATAATTAATAGGGTTAAAATGGTAAACTCACTATGTCAATAATTGTTTTCTTAATTGGTATGTCAATTCAAAAGTGGACAAGTAATTAGGAATAGAGGGAGTAATACATATCAAAAAAAATATATTCTTACTTCTGAAAAGTTAAAGTTGTGTTGATCCAATTTTGGTTAGACAGGAGAAAGCGGTACTTAAAAAGTCTGTTGAGGCTTTCTCTCAAAGGGGAGATGGTGTGTTTCGATATCAATGTCGGTTGTGTGTTCCTAATGTCGATGACTTGAGACAACAAATCTTATCAGAAGCACATAGTTCTTGATATTTCATTCATCCGGGAGCCACCAAGTTATACCGTGACTTGCAGGAGGTCGATTGGGGGAATGGCATGAAAAATGATACTGTAGAATTTGTGGCTAAGTGTCCTAGTTATCAACAATTGAAAGTTGAGCATAAAAAATGGGAGGTTTTTCTCAAGATATTAGTATTCCTACTTAGAAGGGGAAGATTTGAATATGGACTTCATTGTTGGTTTACCCCACATTCGGCGACAACACGACTCGATTTGAGTTATAGTAGATCATATGACAAAATCTGCTCATTTCATTCTCGTCAAGGTTTCTTATTCGGCGAAGGACTATGTTAAGTTGTATCAAAAGGAAATTGTTAGGTTGCATGGAGTGCCCCTATCCATTATCTCTCATCGTGATACCCAATTTACTAATCAGTTTTAGAATTTCCAAAAGGATCTTGGTACGCGTGCTAAGCTTAGTACGGAGTTCTACAATACACAACTCACAAGGCTCAATGATCACAGTCCAATAGTCACAATTCAATAACCAACAAGAATCTAGTAGTCCAATCTCAATGTCAAGTAGACCAATCACACGTAATAAGTGCATCAATCACAATTAACAAGTAAGTCACACATATGCATCAAAATGTATTAAATCACAATAATCAATCTCTCGTTAAAACCATTTTCCATTGGCCTTATATCAATTCACTAGTCAACAATGACCTAGACATCACAAACGCTTGTCGTAATTGATCTCGACATCATAATACTTTCTAGAAATGACCTCGGTATCATAAATACTTATCGAAAATGACCTTGACATCATAATACTTGTCAAAAATGACCTCGGCATCATAACCATCACATGTCTTATTACGGTGTTCAAGAATCAATGCATAGAAGCAATATCACACCACATGAAAGAGACAACCATTCATTCAATTCAAGTCCACAATCATGATATCAACCATTTCATCAATCAATCAATAAGGGTCACAACAAGGTAATTCGCATCATCATGATCATCACATAGCCTTTTCATTTCAAAGTCTTTTTATTCATTAATATATATCCGGTGGACACTTAAATAAACACTTAAAAACAATACTTAAGACTTTAGGAACTCATTAATGAAAACCATTTTGAAAAAGGACTCAAAATCAGTTTACAGTCTCTATTTTAGTTTAGAACTTGAGTTCTTGAAAAACCTTGTCATTTACCAATCAAAATTCCAAATTTTGATGTTAAAATACAGGAAATGAAGTTTTAGGTGTAACATCTCACAATTTGAAATAAATAGGAAGAAGCCAATAATTTGAAATAGTCATTTTTGGAAAGAATGAAAATCTGGAAATTAAGTTAGGAAAAAATGAGTTATTGGTCAACTTCAAATGGCCATAATTTCTAGCTCAGGATGAGTTAGGAGCACTTCCAGATATGGTAGGAAATCTCTTGGAATGGCCTTTCCAACGCCGCCAAGTTTGCGTGATTCCGAGTTCGTACGAGTGAGATACGTCCATTGGAAGTTCGGCTATTCAAATAAGGAAATGTCCAATCCGAATTTTTGAAGGGTATTTCAGTCTTTTCCTTATCCAATTAATTAAATTCATTTTAGTAAATTAATTAAGGGTCTAAATTGAACTTGGTCAGTTTTACGCTTCTGGAAAAGAGTTAGGATTTTAGAGAAGAGGAAAGAAGAGGAGAAAAGAGAAGGAGAAGCACGAAAATCATCAAGTTCGTCGAGTTTAGCATGTGGATTTCGTCGGGGGTGATCACTATAAGGTATGTGAGATCACATAGCATTGGGTTAGTTCACCCACGCGTCAATCATGATTCAATTTTAGCGAAGTTATTAGATTTGAAAGTAAATCCTTGAGTTCTTGATAAATTTCGTTTGAATTCTTATGGGTTGTGTTGATTGGAGTTTCTTGAGATTGATTCACGTTTTTAGTTGTATTTTGAGTAGAATCTGATGTAATTTGATCATATAATCGGTTCTAAGTGTTTGGGGAAAGAATCCTTTGAGTTTAGAGGGTTTAGAGCTGAAAAACGAAGAAGAAATTTCGTCGGATGAAATTTGGTAGTGGTGGCGCGTCACGGAGCCAATCCCCTAATTGGGAAAATTCATTTTGCATCACGGAGCCTTCACGGAGCGTTCTGTCTCAAAAGTCTTTTTCAAAACTAAATTTTAAATGTCTCTTCGCATCGCGGACCCACCCTCAAATATTGATATTTTGGTATTTTCTCATGTTTAGCTATCAAAAATCATTCCTAAACATCATGAGATCCTTCAAATCACAAATCACAATCCTTGAATCCATAATTCAATTCAAGGACCAATTAAGAGTCAAGTCAAGAGCAGTTAAGATCAAAGTCAAGAGAAGTCAAGAGTCAAGTTAAAAGAAGTTCATAAAGTGTTCCAGAAGTCTTTTACAAATGTTATAACTCTGTTTTAAGACTTAAGTTTTGAGTTCAGTAAAGAGTAAAGTTGAAGTTCATTTCTTCAAAAGTATATGGAGACTATGTATTCCTAAAAGAGTTTAAAATATTTTCACATTTAAATAAGAATGGAAACTGAGATTTCTAAAATAACATTGAGCTAGTTTTTCAGTAAAGAGCCCTTGGGCTAGTTTTCAATTAAAGAGTAAATGCTTTCACAATAAAACAAGAGGGGAAACTTTGATTTCCAAGATAGCCTTTGAGCTAAGCTTTTAAGCAATTATCTCAAATCTCAGAAAGAAGTATGCTTTTAAACATAAAGAGCTAGTATCATATTTTGGGAGTAGTATTGAGCACCGATATGGGGATGAGCTTGAGTTCAGATGAACCCTTTAATGCTTTTAGCATAGACTAGTGGATTCACTTAGTGAGTTAGGTCCTATACCCTTGGCAAGGTATATGATGGTCCTTGGCAGCGTGAGGTAAAGTGTTGTATCATCACTATAGCTCTTAAGTGATGGTTGTCGGTTAAAGAAACTCCCACAGCAGTATTTTATATTTTTATATACATCAAATTATTTGTATTTTTACATACATCTCAAAGTTATATGTATTTTTTCATACACACAGAGTTGGCATCATGTTTTTAAACAACTTTTCTTTATATTGCACATGATTTAAACTGCTTTATATTGAAATGAGTTCAGTTATGTTGAGTTGAGTTGAGCCAGGTAAGTTCTTCAGTTCCTTTCAAATTCTTTTTAAGCCTATGTTATGTTTAACATTCCAACTCGCATACTCGTACATTCTATGTACTGATGCCAGTTGGCCTGCATCATCTTATGATGCAGACGCAGGTAACCAGGATCAGCATCCAATGCATCGTTGATCCAGTTGAGCTTCAGAGTTGTTGGTGAGCCTCCTTGCTTCTGGAGGATCCCCTTTTTCATTAATTTATCATTTTAGTTCATTAGGATGCCATGGGTCTATCCCGACATCCATCTTAGTTATTTTAGAGGCCTCATAGATAGTCAGTCAGATGTTAGTTCATTTGTTATCATTTTGTTATTGACTTATGTTCAGATTTGATTTGCCATTTTGGGCTAGGTTAAATGTTTACTTTTTAAACATTATGAGTTCAATTTGAGGCAGTTGAGTTATTTAGCATATGAATCATTTTCTTAATGCTTAAAGTCTTCCGCTGAGTAAGTAAGCCAGACCAAGGGTTCGCTTGGGGCCAGCAATGGTTCTCGAGTGCCGGCCACGTCCAGGGTATAGGCTCGAGGCGTGACAAATTTGGTATTAGAGCACAGAGTTCAAAAGTCCTAGGGAGTCTGTAAAGTCCTTGTTATCGGTGTGAAGCGCGCCACATCTATAATTAGGAGGCTGCAACATATAGGAAAAATTTCTCACTTCTTTCACACTCATTTCGTGCGTTAGAGTTTAATCTCTAAAAAGTTTCTTTCGTGCTTGTGCGTAACCGTTTGTGAGTTGGACTATTTTGAGAGTGCTTTCATGGGGCGTTTCTTTCCTTGTGATCTAAGAGAAGGAAAGAGATGGTTGACGATATAAGGAGCAAGATGATTTATTTATTGTTGGGTTAACTCATCTGTCAGGTAAGGATGGTAAGGCAGCCATGCTAATAGGTTACATGGGCATATCAAGGCTGATGATTCATGTGCAACAAGTTGAAGAGGGCAAGCTGAAGCTGGATAGAGAAGAGTTTAAGAATAAGAGGGCTAAGACATCAAGGAATGAATTCGGGCAGCAAAAGGGAAATGCGAACCGGTCTTCTTTCCAAAATAAGCAGAAAGGACCTACTCCATCATCTACTAATGTACCAGCATCAAGGAACAAAAGTGAGTACAATAGTCAGAATTCGTAGAACTTCAGAGCTAGACCTGCACAGTCTTAGGGTAGTGCGGCACAAGGAGGTAACTGGGCTCCTGCATGTGCTAGGTATGGTAGAAACCACCAAGGTAAGTGTCGTGATGGGCAGACAGGTTGCTTCAAGTGTGGGCAAGAGGGTCATTTTATGAAAGAGTGTCCAAAGAACAGGCAAGGTAGTGGAAATCTGGGTAATAGAGCCTAATCTTCTTTAGTTGCTCCACCAGACAGAGATGCACCTAGAAGAGCTACTTCCGGTACTGGCGGAGGAACAAACCACTTATATGCTATCAACAGTCGCCAAGAGCAAGAGGATTCGCCAGATGTTGTCACTGGTATGATCCTAGTCTTTGACTTTACTTTTTATGCTTTGTTAGATCAAGGAGCGAGCTTATCTTTTGTAACTCCATATGTTGCTATGAATTTTGATGTGATTCTTGAGAAACTTAGTGCACTATTCAGTGTTTCCACATCTATTGGTGAGTCTATTCTAGCAGAGAGAGTCTATCGTGATTGTCCCATTCTCGTCAATCACAAGAGTACCATGGCTGATTTAATTGAGTTAGACATGGTAGATTTTGATGTCATTCTTGGTATGGACTGACTTCATTCCTGTTATACCTCAGTTGATTGTAGAACTCGAGTTGTCAAGTTTCAGTTTCTAAATGAGCCAGTCTTAGAGTGGAAAAGCAGTTCAGCAGTGCCTAAGGGTCGGTTTATTTCGTACCTTAAGGCAAGGAAGTGAGTTTCCAAGGGGTGTGTCTATCACTTAGTCAGAGTTAATGACTCTAGTGTTGAGATACCTCTTATTCAATCAGTTCAATAGTAAGAGAGTTTCCAGAAGTATTTCCTGATGATCTTCCCAGAGCCCTTCTTGAGAGAGAAATAGACTTCAGTATAGACATTCTTCCAGATACTCGTCATATATCTATTCCGCCATATAGAATGGCACCAGCAGAGTTGAAAGAACTTAAAGAGCAGTTAAAGGATCTATTAGATAAGGGCTTCATTCGACCAAGTGTCTCACCTTGGGGCGCTCCGGTCTTGTTCGTGAGAAAGAAAGATGGTTCCCTTAGGATGTGTATAGATTACCGTAAGTTGAATAAGGTTACCATTAAGAACAAGTATCCTTTTCCAAGAATTGATGATCTTTTCGATCAGCTTTAGGGCGCTTCGTGTTTCTCGAAGATAGACCTCAGATCAGGTTACCGTCAGTTGAGAGTAAGGGAATGTGATATTTCAAAAACAGCTTTCAGAACCCGTTATGGTCATTATAAGTTTTTGGTCATGTCCTTTGGTTTGACCAATGCACCTGCAGCATTCATGGACCTTATAAATAGAGTTTTCAAAAACCTTATTTAGATATGTTTGTTATCGTCTTCATTGATGACATACTAATCTATTCAAGGAATGAAGAAGATCATGCTAGCCATCTCAAAATAGTTCTTCAGACTTTGAAAGATAGAGAGTTATATGCCAAGTTCTCTAAGTGTGAGTTTTGGCTTGAGTCTATGGTATTCTTAGGTCATATTGTATATGGGGAGGGAATTAAAGTTGATACTCAGAAAATTGAGGCAGTGCAGAATTAGCCTAGACCCACATCTCCAACTAATATTAGGAGTTTCTTGGGTTTGGCTGGCTATTATAGAGGGTTTGTCGAGGGATTTTTAGCTATGTCATCTCCTTTGACCAAGTTAACTCAGAAGACAATGAACTTTCAATGGTATGAAGCTTGTGAGAAAAGCTTTCAGGAATTGAAAAAGAGGTTGACTACTGCCCCAGTGTTGACCTTACCATAAGGTACTCAAGGTTTCGTGAGGTATTATGTTACGTCTAGGGTTGGTTTGGGTTGTGTGTTAATGCAGAATGGCAAGGTTATAACTTATGGCTCCAAATAGTTGAAAGTTCATGAGAAGAATTACCCAACCCATGACTTAGAGTTGATTGTCGTAGTATTTGCCTTGAAAATATGGCGCCATTATCTTTATGGTGTTCATGTAGATGTGTTCACTGATCATAAAATCCTTCAGTATGTGTTTAGTCAGAAAGAGCTTAATCTGAGACAAAGAATGTGGTTAGAATTACTCAAGGATTATGAAACGAGTGTTCTTTATCACCCAGGTGAGGCTAATATTATCTTTGATTCCTTTAGTAGATTGTCTATGGGTAGTATCCCCCATATTAAGGAAGATAAGAAAGAGTTAGCAAAAGATGTGCATAAGCTTGCACGACTAGGAGTTTGAATAATGGATTCCATAGAAGGTGGAATAGTTGTGATGAATGGGTTTGAATTGTCATTAGTGTCAGAAGTAAGAGAGAAGCAAGACCAATATCCTTTATTGTTGGAATTAAAGGCAAGTGTTCATAAGAAAAGGTGATAGCTTTTGAACAAGGGGGAGATAGTGTTTTGAGGTATCAAGGTGGATTGTGTGATTGGGTATACTTGAAAGTTTCACCCATGAAGGGTGTTATGAGGTTTGGTAAGAAGGGAAAACTTAGTCCCCGGTATGTTGGTCCTTATAGAATTTCCAAGAGGATTGGCAAAATAGTTTATGAATCGGAGTTACCGCAAGAGTTAACAGCGGTTCATCCGGTATTTCACGTCTCCATGTTGAAGAAGTGCATGGACGATCCTCATTGATTATACCAATCGAAGATATTGGGATCAAAGATAGCTTATCTTACGAAGAGATTCTTGTTTCAGATTTTAGATTGTCAAGTTCGCAAGTTGAGAACAAAAGAGGTAGCATCAGTCAAAGTTCTTTGGAGGAACCAGTTTGTTAGAGAAGCTACTTGAGAAGATAACGAAGATATGAAGAAAAGATATCCACATCTCTTCGAATCCGGGAGAAATTCCAAATTAAGGTACTAATCCTTTCTTAAGTATTTATTTATAAGTTGGCATGTTGTTTTGCATTTGCTTGTGGGTGTTGGAACTGAATGTTGCATGTTACACCCTTAGCCTAGTAAGAGTAATCTCATTCGAGGACGAATGTTCCCAAGGGATAGATATTGTAACATCTCGTAATTTGACATAAATAGGAAGAAGCCAATAATTGGAAATAGTCATTTTTGGAAAGAATGAAAATTTGGAAATTTTGTTAAGTTAGGAAAAAGTGAGTTTTTGGTCAACTTCAAATAGTCATAACTTCTAGCTCAGGATGAGTTAGGAGCAGTTCCAGATATGATAGGAAAGCTCTTGGAATGATCTTTCCAACGCCGCCAGGTTTGCACAATCCTAGTTTGTATGAGTGAGATACGCCCATTGGAAGTTGGGTTGTTCAAATAAGAAAATGTCCAATCCGGATTTTTGAAGGGTATTTCAGTCTTTTCCTTATCCAATTAATTAAATTTATTTTAGTGAATTAATTAAGGGTATAAATTAAACCTGGTCAGTTTTACGCTTTTGGAAAAGAGTTAGGGTTTTAGAGAAGAGGAAAGAAGACGAGAAAAGAGAAGGAAAAGTAGGGAAATCGTCCAAGTTCGTCGAGTTTAGCTTGTGAATTTCGTCGGGGTGATCCCTACAAGGTATGTGAGATCACATAGCATTGGGTTAGTTCACCCACACGCCAATCATGATTCAATTTCAGCGAAGTTATTAGATTTGAAGGTAAATCCTTGAGTTCTTGATAAATTTCGTTTGAATTCTTGTAGGTTGTGTTGATTTGAGTTTCTTGAGATTGATTCACCTTTTTATTTGTGTTTTGAGTAGAATCTGATGTACTTTGATCATATAATCAGTTCTAAGTGTTTTGGGAAAGAATGCATGGAGTTTAAAGGGTTTAGAGCTAAAAAACGAAGAAGAAATTTCGTCGGACGAAATTTGGCAGTGGTGGCGCATCGCGGAGTCAATCCCCATAATTGGGAAAATTCGTTTCGCATCGCGGAGCCGCCACGGAGCGTTCTGTCTCAAAAGTCATTTTCAAAACTAAATTTTAAATGTCTCTCCACATTGTGGACCCACCCTCAAATATTGATATTTTGGTATTTTCTCATGTTTAACTATCAAAAATCATTCCTAAACATCATGAGATCCTTCCAATCACAAATCACAATCCTTGAATCCATAATTCAATTCAAGGACCAGTTAAGAGTCAAGTCAAGAGCAGTTAAGATCAAAGTCAAGAGTCAAGTTAAGAAAAGTTCATAAAGTTTCCAAAAGTCTTTTACAAATGTTATAACTCTGTTTTAAGACTTAAGTTTTGAGTTTAGTAAAGAGTAAAGTTGAAGTTCATTTCTTCAAAAGTATATAGGGACTATTATTCCCAAAAGAGTTTAAAATATTTTCACATTTAAATAAGAACGGAAACTGAGATTTTCAAAAGAGCCTTTGAGCTAGTTTTTCAGTAAAGAGCCCTTGGGCTAGTTTTCAATTAAAGAGTAAATGCTTTCACAATAATGCAAGAGGGGAAACTTTGATTTCGAAGATAACATTTGAGCTAAGTTTTTGAGCAATTATCTCAAATCACAGAAAGAAGTATGTTTTTAAACATAAAGAGCTAGTATCATATTTTGGGTGTAGTATTGAGCACCGATATGGGGACGATCTTGAGTTCACATAACTCACGTCTCCATAAACCATGTAGCCATCATGGGTAGAAAAGGGTCATACTTTTTAGATGAACCCTTTAATGCTTTTAGCATAGACTAGTGGATCCACTTAGTGAGTAAGGTCATATACCCTTGTCAAGGTATATGATGGTCCTTGGCAGCGTGAGGTAAAGTGTTGTATCATCACTATAGCTCTTAAGTGATGGTTGTCGGTTAGAGAAACTCCCACAGCAGTATTTCGTATTTTTATATACATCAGATTATTTGTATTTCTACATACATCTCAGAGTTATATGTATCTTTGCATACACACAGAGTTGGCATCAGGTTTTTAAACAACTTTTCTTTATATTGCACATGATTTAAATTGCTTTACATTGAAATGAGTTCAGTTATGTCGAGTTGAGTTGAGCCAGGTAAGTTCTTCAGTTCCTTTCAGATTCTTTTCAAGTCTATGTTATATTCCAACTCGCATACTCGTACATTCCATGTACTGATGCCAGTTGGCCTGCATCGTCTTATGATGCAGACACAGGTAACCAAGATCAGCATCCAGTGCATCGTTGATCCAGTTGAGCTTCAGAGTTATTGGTGAGCCTCCACTACTAAAAAATTGTCAAAAAAAAGAAAGCAAAAAGTGACGGATTGCGTTGTTTTTTGGGTCAAAATTGATGGAAAAGCGACGCAGTCGCTTCCGTCACTTTTTAGCTTGGCGCTTTTCAAAAAGCGACGGACTGCGTCACTTTTCAAAAGCGACGGACTGCGTCTCTTTTTGTCTTTTTTTTTAAAAAAATAAATTCATAAAAGCGACGGACTCCGTCTCTTTATTTCAATTTTCATTTTTTTTTTATTTCTAAAATGCTTTTCTGGAAATTTTATTTTTGAAAATTCCAGAAAAGCGATGGATAGAACCACGCTGTCCGTCGCTTTTCTGGGATTTTTTAAAAAATAAAACCTAGAAAAGCGACGGACAAAATCATGTTGTCCGTCGTTTTTTTGGGATTTTTAAAAAAATAAAATCCTGAAAAGCGACGGACAACACCACGCTGTCCGTAGCTTTTCTGGGATTTTTAAAAAAAATAAAATCCAGAAAAGCGACGGAAAAAACCACGCTGTCCGTCGCTTTTCCTGCAATATTTTTGCCAGCCCAAATTGGCAATTTTTGTTGCACACCTGCAAATACAATTCAATTCAATTCTACATATTCAGCCCAATCAAACACACAATTATAAACAATCTAAACAAAACATAAAATAATATTCAAAAGTATCTAAATCATAAATTCAAAAATTATAAAGTCTTTCAAAATTTATTTCAAAAAGTTCCCAGAGATCTAAACTAGGGAGTGAGATCTACATAATCATCCTCATCACTCTCGTCGTCGGTGTCATCGGGAGCCGAAGTAGTAGGTCGACGAGCGAGGTTCATCACTTGCTCTTTGATTTGCTGAACGGTCTCATTCATGCTTTCTTGTTCAGCTACTCTTCTCTGCTCCGACTCTGTTAGTGCCACTATAAGTTTAACTATTTGATCCGACATAGCAGCAATTTGAACACCATCAAGTGCCTCGGCTTGACGTGACGATCCAATACCTTCTAAGCCTGACTGGAGTCGTCTAACATCATTTCAATAAAATTTCTAACACCGTCAATAAACTCAGGTTTCAAACCAGCACTAGTTTAATAATGCATATTATACATCCACAAACGATGATCCATCTACAAAAATATAGATATTCAATTATATTATAAATAATTATTTATTTTAACTTATTTAAACAATATAACAACTTTAACTGGTTTAGTTTTGACTTAATACAACAACTAAATCCACCAACTAAACCACATTATTTATTTTAACCTATTTAAACAACTTAACAACCTTTTAACTTGAACTAGTTTAGTTTTGACTTAATTCCAACGACTAAATCCATCAACAAAACCACATTATTTATTTTAACTTATTTAAACAACTCAACAACTTTAACTAGTTTAGTTTTGACTTAATACAACAACTAAATCCACCAACTAAACCACATTATTTATTTTAACTTATTTAAACAACATAAATTTAACTAGTTTAGTTTTGACTTAATACAAACACTAAATCCACCAATTAAACCACATTATTTATTTTAACTTATTTAAACAACATAAATTTAACTAGTTTAGTTTTGACTTAATACAACAACTAAATCCACCAACTAAACCTCATTATTTATTTTAACTTATTTAAACAACTTAATAACTTTTTAACTTGAACTAGTTTAGTTTTGACTTAATTCCAACGACTAAATCCATCAACAAAATCACATTGTTTATTTTAACTTATTTAAACAACTTAACAACTTTAACTAGTTTAGTTTTGACTTAATACAATAACTAAATCCACCAACTAAACCACATTATTTATTTTAACTTATTTAAACAACTTAACAACTTTAACTAGTTTAGTTTTGACTTAATACAACAACTAAATCCACCAACTAAGCCACATTATTTATTTTAACTTATTTAAACAACATAACAACTTTAACTAATTTAGTTTTGACTTAATACAACAACTAAATCCACCAACTAAACCACATTATTTGTTTTAACTTATTTAAACAACTTAATAACTTTTTAACTTGGACTAGTTTAGCTTTGACTTAATTCCAACGACTAAATACATAAACAAAACCACATTATTTATTTTAACTTATTTAAACAACTTAATAACTTTTTAACTTGAACTAGTTCAGTTTTGACTTAATTCCAACAACTAAATCCATAAACAAAACCACATTATTTATTTTAACTTATTTAAACAACTTAATAACTTTTTAACTTGAACTAGTTTAGTTTTGACTTAATTCCAATAACTAAATTCATCAACAAAACCACATTATTTATTTTAACTTATTTAAATAACTTAAAAACTTTTTAACTTGAACTAGTTTAGTGTTGGTACTTTTGCTTAACAAATATATTATTCCTAAATTTAAAGCTAAGTGTCAACACTAGATTGACACAAATCGATCTTGCAAGAAAATCAATTTTGTCATCAATAGGATCAACTAGTGTTGGTACTGATGCTTAACAAACACATTATTCCTAAATTAAAGCTAAGTGTCAACACTAGATGGACACAAATCGATGTTGCAAGAAAATCAATTTTGTCATCAATAGGATCAACTAGTGTTGGTACTTATGCTTAACAAACACATTATCACAAAATTAAAGCTAAGTATTAATACTAGAGGGACACAAACACATTATTGAAAACATGCAATTGTACTTGAACTTAAGAAACTTAGAAGCACCAACCTTATCTCCAACTTTGTGAAAGAAGCAATATAGTCTTGTATCAACTTTTTTTGATATTGAGCTTCCTTAGTTGCCTAGCACGAAAAGTTCTTAAATTAGTTAAATATAAACTTCAAATCCAAGAATATTAGTTATATATATATATATATATATTGAAGTTTTAATAAGTTGAAGTTTCAATTCAAGTTCATATCTAATTTCTAATTAAACTTAATTAGTTATATATTCAAGCTAATTAGTTCCAACTACCCCAATCTAATTTCAAGTTC
Organism: Solanum pinnatisectum; assembly: GCA_035578085.1. Taxonomy (NCBI): domain Eukaryota; kingdom Viridiplantae; phylum Streptophyta; class Magnoliopsida; order Solanales; family Solanaceae; genus Solanum; species Solanum pinnatisectum. Next base: position 13,945,970 of record CM069077.1, read on the forward strand.
ATATTCCTAATTAAGTTCAATTTATAGTAAATTCAAGTTCTAATTAATTATAAGTTTTAATTAAGTTGTAATTCAAATCCGTAAAATTTCAAATTCAAACTATAGTGCTAAAATCCAAATTCAAACTATTAGTAGTCCTAAAATCTCAATAATAAATTCAAACTAGTCCTAAATTCAAAATTCAAACTAGTCTTAAAATCACAAATTCAAACTAGTCCTAAAATCCCAAAATCTAACTAGTGCTAAAATCCTAAACTCAACTAGCTAGCTATTCCTAATCCCAAATTCAAACTATTAGTCCTAAAATCTCAATAATAATTCAAACTAACTCAAATAATACCCAAATTCAAACAACTCCTTAAATACCCTAATTCAATATAATCTTACATGCAATTCCAAAATCAAACTAATTAACTCAAGAAATACCAAATTTCAAACAAATCCTAAGATACCCTAATTTTAAACTAACCCTAACATTAAAATTTTCAATTCACAATCAACAAACACAAACTAACAATCAAATAATCCCTAATTTAAACTAACAATCAAAAACCCTAAATCATTCCCTTACTAACTAACAATCAATCAATTAAAAACTAATTCAATACACTAATTAACAAATTCAATATTCAAATTGAAAGAAATTAAAATAATATTATGAAACCCTAACCTTGAATTAAAGGAGAAGGGCAATGGGTTGGGATGAAGGCGGCGCCGGGCGTGACCTCGATCTACTGTTGGTGAGAGCTACCACGGCGTGACCTCGATCTGTTGCTGCCCGCGAACTGCCACTGCTGCGATGGTGGCGCGGCACCGGTCGGGGTTGCTGCGGTGGCGCCGGTCGGAATCGCAATGAGAGACAGTGAGAGAGGAGTGAGTCACGGATGAGAGAGAGTGAGAGAGGAGTGAGAGAAATTGATTTTATTAATTAAAATTATATATATATATATATATATATATATATATATATATATATATAATTTAACTACACATCAATTAAGTTAAATTTATATATATATATATATATATATGATATATGATATATATATATATATATATATATATATATATATATATATATATATATATATATATATATATTGAATTTACCAATAACTTTGATTTAAAATCAAATTTAAAAATATAATCGCATCATAAACCCTATCTAATAAATCCTTTTATTAGGGATAGGATACCTTATCCATCTCGAGCCTTATTAAGAGGTTTATAATTAATAACAAACATGGTGCACCTCTTTCTGCTCAAAGATGTTATTAATATAGAAGGTTGTACAGGACCATGGAGATATTTAATAAATTTAATTTATCGAGTTTGAGTTTATTAATTAAAATTACATATATATATATATATATATATATATATATATATATATATATATATATATATATATATATATATATATATATATATATATATAGATATATGTATTTTAACTACACATCAAAATTTTAATTTAATAAATTTAATTTATAGAGGTTTATATATATATATATATATATATATATATATATATATATATATATATAATTTAACTCCACATCAACAGAAATTTAATTTAATAAATTTAATTAATTTATCCATCAAGTTAGTTTTATAAATTAAAATAACATATATATATAATTTAACTACACAGCAACAAAAGTTTAATTTAATAAATTTAATTTATCGATCAAGTTAATTTTATAAATTTAAATTATATACCTTCTAATTATATAAATTTAATTTTATTGATCAACAAAAATTTATCAATATCAAATTTAATATATAAATCTCCTTGAATTGATCATACGTATTTCTTTAATTAATTGATAATGTATTTCATATCTGAACCACTAGTTTATAAGACTTGATTTGTTAAACTATTCGAGGAGTATATAATTAATCAATGTATTTCATACTCCGATGAAGTATCTTTTACATGTCATCATAATTAGGAAGTGATCACTACACTTGACATCCATTCAAGATCGAACATATATAATAATACTATCTCGCATTTCATGATTAGACAACGGACTGATAAAATTTGTACATTACTCTAGAAATATAAGTACATATAATTTTTTCCTAATTCATATCAACATAGTTTCATACTCTAAATATTGATTATAGATATTTTTTTATTTATTCCACGAATTCTAACTTTTTATTTATAAAAGTATACAAAATTGTTACACTTTTTGAACAATTAATTGTAGGTGTAAATGAAATTTTAGTATTATGCACAATAGCAAAATTATGATTAATAGGAATATTTTAAACAAATCGACCTCCAAATGTCACTTTTATTAAAAGTAATTAGATTTAATAAAAAATACCGACCTCATGAGGTCGGACCTCAGAGTCTCTATGTCCGTCACTTTTTTTGAAAAAAGTTTGACCAACCTTTTGACCAAAAAGCGACGGACAAAGAGACATTGTCCGTCGCTTTTTTAAAATATTTGACCAGATATTTTGACCAAGAAGCGACAGACATAAAGATGCTATCCTTCGATAATTTAAAAAATAATTAAACAATTAAAATTAATAAAAAGCGACGGATGGCGTGGCTTTTTTTAAATTAATAAATAATTATTTTTAATAAAAAGCGACGGACTGCGTCTCTATCGATGTAAAATAATTAATTATTTATTATATATATTGTTGGTGCAAAATTTCGCAAAAAAAGCGATGGACTCAGCGATGCAATCCGTCGCTTTTTAAAAAAAATTTAAAAAGCGACGGACTCGGCAATGTAGTCCGTCGCTTTTAAAAAAAAAAATTTAAAAATAAATAAATAAATTAAAAATTAAAAAAAAAATCAAAAAGCGACGGACTCGGCAATGCAGTCCATCGCTTTTTTAAAAAATAAAAAATAAAATAATATAAATAAATAAATAATTTTTAAAAAAATTAAAAAGCAACGGACTCTGCGATGTCGTCCGTCGCTTTTAAAAAAATAAAAAAAAAAAATTTAATTAAAAAGCGACGGACGGCATCGCTTAGTCCATCGCTTTTGGGAGCGACGCCGTCCATCGCTTTTACTTCTATCATTTTTTAGCAGTTTTTTAGTAGTGCTCCTTACTTCTGGAGGATCCCCTTTTTCATTAATTTATCATTTTAGTTCATTAGGATGTCGTGGGCTTGTCCCGACATCCATCTCAGTTATTTTAGAGGCTTCATAGAAAGTCAGTCAGATGTTAGTTCATTCGTTATCATTTTGTTATTGGCTTATGTTCAGATTTGAGTTGTCATTTTGGCTAAGTTAAATGTTTATTTTTTAAATATTATGAGTTCAGTTTGAGGCAGTTGAGTTATTCAGCATGTGAATCCATTTCTTAATACTTAAAGTCTTCCGCTGAGTAAGTAAGCCAGGCCAAGGGTTCGCTTGGGGCCAGCAATGGTTCTCGAGTGTCGGTCACGTCCAAGGTGTAGGCTCGGGGCGTGACATTAAGATCACAAAAGCTTACCCAAATGATTTAGCATAAGAAATTCTTCAAAAGCCACCTCTAAGGATTACCCAAAATCAAAAATGAAAAATGGGACTTAAACCCCAAAATTTTCAGACAATCCCTCTCTGATGTCGCAAAATCAACCTTGGATTCGTAAAAATGAACCCAACGAAAGTGGGGGACTTTCGCTTTCGCGAACCAGGGTTCGCTTTCTGAAACATCGTGATCGTGACCCAAGATTTTCTTAAGCGAACCTCGCCTAACTGAGACGCTTTGCTTTCGTGACCAGGGTCTCACTTTCGTGATCCTTGCGATTGCGAAGCACACCAGTACCAGAAGCCAACTGTCAAAAAATTGAAAAGACCCACAGGATTCATTTGGAACCTCGTATACACAAACCACATATGCAAATCAATTATACTTGACGTTTCAGACTCAATGAGACCGTTGAAACACGAATCTGAGGTCTCCTTGACCCGACATTCGTGAAAACCACAAGAAACTAACTTAGCACCTAAAAAGGATAAAACAAGTTAGGACCTCTAAAAAATTAACTCAGATCTTACCTAGGCCTAAAATCATCCCCCAAATCCAACGAAACTTTCGAAATTCCGATCCGAGCATCTGAACACTGAATATTTACCAAAGTAAACCCAAAGGCTAAATTTTCATAATTTCATAACTTAGGACTTCAAATCCTCAAAAGGACTCCAAATATGAAACTAACAACTCTCACAAACCAAATTCCACATTTTGGGACTGATGAAATCGATGAAATTTTATTCCCACACTCAAAAACCTAAAAGACATCAAAAATTTCTTTATTAACAATATTAGTCTTTCAAACTCAAAACTGACAAATTTTTAACTTTAAATTCAAAGTTCAAAACTAATTTTCAAAACTCAAATCATAAAAGACTCGAGGTCGATATCGAGAGGGGAAAATGGTAAATACACGAAACTTTCTAAAAATGATCGACCAAGTCATTACAAGGAGTTTACTTGATGAGTATCGTGTTATTTGGTACTCAGCTCTTGCTTCTACACTTGTGTAGGTTACAAGCACGGCTCTTCGTGATTACTCTCTCTTCTCTTCTTGTCTGATGTTTCGTATAGAGATTTGTGAGGTAATTGTGTGTCATCTCAACAGATCCTCTTGCTCCTTATTTATGATCTTATTCTATTCTAGAAACAATGTCATTCGAGACTTATATTTTTCTTTCGAATTAATTGTAATACTTTAGAGGCTTGTACACGTGACAATAAGGTTTTGAGATTTAATTTTGAGTGAATAATGATTTCTACATTATTATATGGTGTTAGTATCTTTTTCTTGTTTTATTTCCACATTTATCGTGTTAGTTGAGTTTTAGATTGATTTGTCTTGGTATAATAAGACGAGTGTCATCACGTTCATTTTTGAGCCATGACATAGGTGGTGTTTAAATTTGATTTTGTTAATGATTTTAGAGAACATCTTTTTGAAAAAAGTTGAATCACACAGAAGTTTATTCATTCTTCTTTTCACTATTATATATATCCCCAAAAAGAGACATTGTAGGCTGCTTAGTAAAATTGTGTACAATACAAAGAAACTCTCTTAGTCTTAAGTAATCTAGTAAAATAAATTTATAATGAATATCTCATAATTCAAAATAGAGAATAATTTTGATAATAAGAAATTATACTATTATATTGTAGGTTACTTAGTAAAATTGTGTACAATAATTGCACGCATGATGCACATAAGTAATAACAATACAAAAAAATATTTTACTCGCTAATCTAATAAAATAAATTTTATGATTAATATCTCATAATTCAAAATAGAATAGGTTTCTTAACAAAATTGTGTACAAAACTTGCACAAATCATGCACAAATACAAAATACAAATGCAATAAATTTCTTTCTATATTTTTCTCTTAAATTCAACCCCAACGTTTATCTCTCTTTATTTGGCTTTTTCTCTTCTTCTTTTTTTTTATTGTTACTTTTCAGTGTAATACTACGAAAAAGAAGTTTGAATAACTTAACAAGCAACTAGTTATAACTTATACAAAAAAATGTTATGTTATTGCCTTTCATTATTAGTAATTCTTTGTTATCTTTTTTATTCAAGAAAATCCTTTAAAATGCTTTATTTTGTTATTCGTTTGCACATTGCACACACATGAATATAAAGTCAATACATTAAAATTGATACATAAGTACACTTATATGGTATAAATACAACTTTACAAATCATATACTCTATATAGTACGTAGAGTATTTATTACACATTTGCACTAGTAATAACACTATTTTAAACAGTTGATCCACGACCTATAGACATGGTCATAGTTGCGACGACATGTTGGGCACGTATCTCCCTGCACATCCAAGTTGAAATGCACTCACTGTGGTACAAGTGAATGCAAGGAAGAATATATATATTCTCCATTGATTCAAAGTCAGATAAACATATCTAACATGTACAATCATCTAAATCTATATTTTCTATATCAGAATAGGGCACAGGCGGAAACAAGCGAAGAGTTCTTTATCCACATCTTTTAATGACCCATTTCTGCCATATTTTATAAAGTACAAACATAAAAAAAGAAAAATAACACCTATGACCAATACTATTATTGTAGTTTGAACTCCGTGGTTGAATATATACTTTTTACTGATTCTTTTACTTGTACGAGAAACATTGTCAAAAGATCAAGTTCTCCGTACGACCAATAATTTGTTGTATAACTCAAAATATATTAAAAAATATTCTTGATTATATATAATAGAAAAAAATAATTAAAGAAGAAAATATAGTAATTAAAGACTCACCTCCGATGAGTCCACAAACATCAACTTTAAATCCTTAAATGAACTGTTACGTATATCATCAACATTATGGTCATCTCTGTTGGGTTTAGGATCTTTTTTTTCCCTTCCTATATGGCTAAATAAAAGTCTTATTAGGACCAGCCCACTTTAGTCCATAACCCAAATATTATGTGGCATATATAAGGCTTATTTGGTCTTATTTTCAAAAACACAAGAGAGAAAAATCAAGAGAGATTCGTTTTAGAGATCGAGAGGAAAAGAGAAAAATCCCATTTTGCTTCTGGAAATTTTCTGCTCAGGCAGTCCGCTTCAGACAGAGTTTTACGCTTCGGTAACCGTTGGATCGTGCTCCAATTTGAACTGGGAGTTCTCAGTATCAGGTTCTTGCAATTCAACGGTGGAGATCGGATTTGGAGGTCTGTAGCTTCTGATTTGAGGGCGTGAACAGTAGCACATTTTTGGGTGAAATCTCTTCTTTAATTCTCTAATTTTGGTGCAATCTTGATTTGTTGTTGCTCGTTGTTTGGGGCTTGTTTTGTGGCCAATTTTGGAGAACAATTTTGTAACTCTTGGTGTTTATAGTGGAGTTTTTGGTCCTGTGATTTTTTACTCTTCACATCGAAGGGTTTTCCACGTTAAATCGTTGTGTCTTGTGTGATTGGCTTGTTCTTATCTTATTGCTTTAGTTTGATTGAATACTTGCTGTCCATTCTTTATCTTGCTTGATTTGGTTTGTCTTCTCCTGGTTCAAATTGAAAGGGAAAGTTTAGATTTGGGTATTATTCCGCTGCTATCCTGTCTGACATTCTTGTTAGTGCATTGCCTTTCCCAACAAAGTGGTATCAGAGCATTGATTGTTATTCATTATTGATTTGAATGATGGAGGCAAATATGAGCAAGATGGTTTGTTTGAATGGTAGTAACTATCATATTTGGAGAGGCAAGATGAAATATCTTCTATTTGTCAAGAAAATGCATTTACCTGTGTTTACCTCTAATAAACCCCAGTCCATGACGGATGAGGAATGGAAATTTGAGCACTTGCAGGTTTGTGGCTATATTAGACAATGGATTGAAGATAATATTCGAAATCACATTGTGAATGAGACACATGCCAGAAGTTTGTGGGACAAGCTTGAGACGCTATATGCTTTGAAGTCTGGCAACAATAAGTTGTTTCTATTAAAACAATTGATGAATATCAGGTATAAAGAGGGCACTCCTATTTCTGATCATATTAATGATTTTCAGGATGTTCTTGACCAGCTATCTGGAATGAATGTAAAATTCGATGAAGAAATACAAGGATTGTGGCTTCTTAATACTCTGCCAGACTCTTTTGAAACTCTTCGAGTTTCTTTGACTAATTCTGCTCCCAGTGGTGTTGTAACCATGGAATATGCTAAGAGTGGTGTCTTGAATGAAGAGATGAGAAGAAGATCTCAAGGCTTAACTTCTTCTACTTCACACTCCAATGATTTGGTTACTGAAGATAGGGGGAGAAACAAGTTCAGAGGTCAAAGTGACAGAGATAAAAGTAGAGGTAAGTCAAAGTCTAAATACAAGAATGTTACATGTGACTATTGTCATAAGAATGGTCATATCAAGAAATTTTGTTTTAAGTACAAAAGAGATATGAGACAACAAAAGAAAGAAGGTGACAATGAAATCGTGTTGTTGTTGTTGCTAATGATGATCTTCTTGAATCTTGTGATGAAAATACGGTCAATCTTGTTCGTGATGAGTCTAGCTGGTTTGTGGATTCTGTTGCAACTTCTCATATCACGCCCAAGAAGGAATTATTTTCTTCTTATAGTCCAGGTAATTTTGGGATGTTAAAAATGGGTAATAATCATGAGGTTGCAGTTCTTGGTATTGGGACAGTTTGTTTGGAAAGTAGCAATGGTTCCAAACTAGTTCTCAATAATGTCAAACATGCTCCAGATGTTCGCTTGAATTTGATTTCCGTGGGATACCTTGATGATGAGGATTATATTAATACCCTTGGTGCTGGCCAGTGGAAGCTTACTAGAGGTTCGGTGGTTGTAGCCCGTGGTGATAAGTTGTATAACTTGTATGTTTTTCAGGGCTCCATTTTTAGAGGCTCAGTAAATTTGGTGGAGAATGATACTTCATCATTATTATGGCATAAAAGACTGAGTCATATGAGCGAGAAGGGGATGCACAATTTGGCTAAGAAGAATTTGCTTTCTGGAGTGAAACAAGCAAAGTTGAACAAGTGTGTTCATTGCTTAGCAGGTAAACAGAAGAGAGTTTCTTTTCAGAGTCATCCGCCTTCAAGAAAACTTGATTTGTTGGAGTTGGTACATTCTGATTTGTGTGGTCCTTTTAAGGTAAGGTCTCATGGTGGTGCACTTTATTTTGTGACATGTATTGATGATTATTCACGCAAACTCTGGGTATTCTCTTTGAAGTCCAAGGATCAGGTACTTGATGTGTTCAAGAGTTTTCAGGCCTTGGTTGAGAGACAAACAGGGAAGAAATTGAAATGCATTCGTTCTTGATAATGGTGGTGAGTATATTGGCCCCTTTGATAGATATTGTAGAGAGCAAGGTATTCGGCATCAGAAAACTCCTCTAAAGACTCCTCAGCTAAATGGTTTGGCAGAGAGGGTGAATAGAACTCTTGTTGAGAGAGTTAGATGTATGCTTTCAGATGCTAAGCTACCAGATTCCTTTTGGGCAGAAGCACTTAATACTGCTGCATATGTTATCAATTTATCTCCTGCTGTTGCTTTGAATGGTGATGTCCCTGACAGAGTTTGGTCTGGTAAGAATGTTTCTTATGATCATCTTAAAGTTTTTGGGTGTAAAGCCTTTGTGCATGTTCCTAAGGATGAAAGGTCAAAGTTAGATGTTAAAACTAGGCAATGTATCTTTGTTGGTTATGGTCAAGATGAATTTGGCTATCGTTTCTTTGATTCAGTTGAGAAGAAACTTGTTAGAAGTCGTGATGTTGTGTTCTTTGAAAACCAAACAATTGAAGATCTTGACAAAGTTGAGAAGGTTGATTCTCAAAGTAGTGACAGCCTAGTTGATGTTGATCCAGTGCCTTTGACTATTCCACCAGGTGAAAATCTTCATGAAAATCAAGTTGAATATGAAGATGGTGATCAATATTCAGAATGACCAGTATGCCGCTGATGCTCCAGTGCAAGACGATATGGTTGGTCTGCAACCAACTATTATTGATGCTCCAAAGAGCTCTCTCAGAAGATCTGTTAGAGAGAAAATACCTTCATCTCGTTATTCTTCTAATGAGTATGTATTCTTGACTGATGGGGGAGAACCAGAGAGTCTTGATGAGGCCATGGAAAGTGAAGAAAAAGAAGAGTGGTTTGATGCTATGGAGGATGAAATGAAGTCTCTACATGATAATCATACCTTCGATTTGGTTATGTTACCTAAAGATCGAAAAGCTTTGAAAAACAGGTGGGTTTTTCGGGTAAAACATGAATATCCTAAAGATTATGTGAAGAAGGTGGACAAATTTATTTTGTCAGAAATTCAGGCTAAGAGAGAGATTTGTTAGGGTTTATTTGCCCTGATTTATTACCATAAATAGGTTTTCCTTTTAGGAAAATGTTTTAATATTTTGAGTAGTCCTTTTCTTGTAGGAAAGGTTTTAGGACTCTATAAATACAGACTTGTTCTTTCTAACTTAATTAGCATTCATAATGTAGTCCTAGGGTTTTGAGAGTTTTGGTTATAAGAGAGAATTTTGTGAACCTCTTTGTATTCCGAGTGAATTGGTTGATGTTATTTCTCTATATATTTTGTACTCTCACATCTATAGTGGATTGCTCATCTCCTTTGTGGACGTAGGTCGATTGATTGAACCACGTTAAATTTGTCTCTTTTGGTGTGTTTCTCGTTTGTCTTCTTACTCGTGGTCTTTCAACGTTTGTTTTGCTAGCTTTCACATTACACCTGCTTATTTTTTGTCTTAACAAGTGGTATCAGAGCCATGCGGAAGCTCTGATACACTTGTTAGGATCGAAATAAGCAGGTGTAATGCGGAAGCTATCAAAGCAAACCTCGAAAGACCACGAGTAAAAAGACAAACGAGAAACATACCAAAAGAGACAGATTTAACGTGGTTCAGTCAATCGACCTACGTCCACAAAGGAGATGAGCAATCCACTATAAATATGAGAGTACAAAATATAGAGAGAAACTACCTCAACCAATTCACTCGGAATACAAGGAGGTACATAAAATTCTCCTCCATAATCGCAACTCTCAAAACCCTAGGACTACATTGTGAATGCTGATTAAGTTAGAACAAACATATATTTATAGAGTCCTAAAACATTTCCTACAAGAAAAGGACTACTCAAAATATTAAAACATTTTCCTAAAAGGAAAACCTATTTATGGTAAGAAATAAGGGCAAATAAACCCTAACAAATCTCCCCCTTGGCCTGAATTTCTGACAAAATATTTGTCCACCTTCTTCACATAATCTTTAGGATCTTGCATCTCTTCTCCATAATCTCCTCCATCAAATCTACGTCTCGACACAGAGAACCACTCTGAAACAGTTTCTCCAACAAAATCTTCATTACTGTCAAAAAGGTTGTGACTAGAACTACACCCGCCAAGATGAACACCCATCTCTAACATGGTTTCATCATTGAACTATGACTCTGATACCACTTGTTAGGACCGAAAATAAGCAGGTGTAATGCGGAAGCTAGCAAAGAAAACCTTGAAAGACCACAAGTAAGAAGACAAACGAGAAACACACCAAAAGAGACAAATTTAATGTGGTTCGGTCAATTGACCTACGTCCACAAAGGAGATAAGCAATCCACTATAAATGTGAGAGTACAAAATATATAGAGAAACAACCTCAACCAATTCACTCGGAATACAAGGAGGTTCACAAAATTCTCCCTCATAACCAAAACTCTCAAAACCCTAGGACTACATTGTGAATGCTAATTAAGTTAGAAGGAACAAGCCTGTATTTATAGAGTTCTAAAACCTTTCCTACAAGAAAAGGACTATTCAAAATATTAAAACATATTCCTAAAAGGAAAATCTATTTATGGTAAGAAATCAAGGCAAATAAACCCTAACAATCTCTGGGCAAAAATCATTCAGACTTGCAACACATTAAAACACATGTTAGGAGTGGAAGCTCAACGTAACAAACTCTCTTTAATTATATTGCATTTGATTTATGGTATGAAGGTGATGAAATATTTCTAGGATAAAATTTAGATTATGTTTGATTGATGATATAAATTTATGTGATCAACCAAACGCAATATAATTTTTTTTGTATCACAAACTTGATTTTAAGATATCAAATCTTAACCCCACATATCAAATAGCGTCAATGTTTTTTTCTTATTATTCAATTAGTTGTTTTTGGCTTTTTTCCTATTTTTCTCAATTATATACTATGTAAAACAAAACTTAAAGTTCTGAATTATACTAAACAAGTGTACTCGTCCGTGCTTCGCGCAGAATGAAATATATTTTTTGAATAAATGATGTTGCTAATTGACTATTTTCTAATAACCACTGTATAAAAAGAAGACAATAATCCAGTCACGGCCTTAATATTGGTTGTTAAAAAAATTGCTAGAAAGATAAAAATTGTAATTTCCACACCACTGCTAATAAAAAGATGAAAAACATAGATAATAAATATGAAAAGTTTCAATAAATCGATTACCATAGTTTCTTATTAAATTCAATAAATTTTATAACAATAATATTAGTTCAATCAAAATAACATTAAATTTAATTGATTATAAATTACATCACTTTGTTTATGTATAAAAAACTTGACTTTTAATTCAAATAATTAAAATATAATTAAAACTGATTCATAGCTAGCCGCCAGCCGGTCTGAAGGGCCCAAGTTCTCTATGATAAAGCACATTATTTGCTTCAAGAGTGTCAATTTTGATCTATTCATGCTCTCACTATTTCACAACCCGAGACTATCCTCTAGTCGTAATATGGTGCTTAGCGTCACAAATGACCCCAAGCTAACCCATTGACTAGCATGACACTAAGATATAAATACATAGAACTGAAATACCGATGCAAAAGTTAAATCTAAAATAGGTTTATTAAACTCAAAACAACAAGTATTTAAATAAACATAAGCTGGAGCTAATGCAACTGTCTAAAAGCCTCTACTAAGATGAGTTGCTAGGACAAGCCCCTAGCTAACTTTATCTGTCTGAAAACTGAAACAGTAACAACTGAATGAAATATATAGGTCGTCCTCGAAAGATGAGGACTCACCAATAACACTACCAATGCTGATCTGAAGTTATACTAACGGCGGCGTGAGTGCTGAACATCTAAACCTATATTATAGCCAATGACGTCTATAATGCTTGAGCCCACATCTGAAAATTGGACGTGCTGGGGAGGGGGTGGAAATACTGTTGGTAAAGGACGAGAGCGGTTAACACGATGAAGCACCCGAATTCGACGCACTATAGTAACATCAGTACCAAATTGGAAAGGGATCTCCTTCCATTTGCATCTACAAATGGGGCAAAGGAGGTTCCCATGCTTAACATTTTCGCTTATGCAGCTGAAGTGAAAAGAATGCATGCATTCAGCAGTAAATATGGCCTTGCCTTTCTCAGCTTTCATACTCCCAAGGCAAATCACACATGTTTCCTGCAACAACAATATAATTGAATACAAAAGCAGCACACTAATCTTCAATCAAAATTCGTACAATTTACATGGCAACAAGGCACAAATTTAATAGTAAAATAATCTCATTAGGCCTTGATCTCATTTTTAAAAAAAAATAATCGTACAATTGACCTAACATCTGTTATTCTTTGTGAAAATGGTGTTTGAACCTGCTTGAGCGCACATCAACTACTTATATAGGATATTTTCTTCTTTTAGTTACTGATTCTTTTATTTCTGAAAAGGTACTAATAAAATAAATTATCCAAAAATGTATAATATTGATTAAAATTATAATTATTTTGAATTAATTAAAATGGTTAAAAAATAATTAGGATAAAAAAAAATCAAAATACTGGAAGTGGAGATAAATATTATATTGTAAATCATCGGAGAGATCAGTGTATTGAGTCAAAATTAGAGGAAGATTTCTGAAATTATCGTTAAAGTTTTTCTTCTTTAAGTTTTGAAAAGTAGTGCTCTTTTTTATAAAATAAATAAATGAAAGATAGTGGTCATTTTCAGTACTAATTTTTTTTTTTTTTTTAAAAAAGTGTTTTAATTGATTACAAAAACAACTTACAATGTTTGTATGGTAAAATCCAACAAAGGTCAACTATTTATATCTCAGCTTCAAAAGAATGATAACCTAGTTGCCTTTAAAATGGGTGTTAAAAGTAAATTGAGGAAGATAATATTATATTGTAAAATTGGATTTCTTTAGTTTACTAATCAATGCCGAAAAAAATGTAAACAAAAATTCAATATATACCCTCATCGATGCATTGAAACTAAGGCTGTGTTTGGTAGGAAGGAAAATGTTTTCCTAGAAAACAAGTACATTTTTTACTTATTTTCTCATGTTTGGTTAATGAGTAGAAAATATTTATCGGAAAAGATTATTTAGAGTTTGATTTATCAATAAAATAATATTTTTGAGAAACTATCTTTTATTTTTACTAGAGAGTAGAAAATAATTTTTGAATTGAAAGAAGATATATTTCAAAAATAAACTTAAATTTTTTTGGGGTGAGGGTGGGCTGGCGGGGGGGATGGGGTTTAAGGGTAGGGGTGGGTGGGGTGAAAAATAAAAAATTGAAATTGGAAATATTTTTTATAATAAATTTTAAATTATTTTTTTTGGGGGGGGGAGGGGGGAGGGGGTAGGGGTGAAAATAAAATTTGAAATTGGAAATATTTTTTTAAAAAAAAACTTTAAATTTTTTTTGGGGGTGGTAGGGGGTGGTGGGAGGGGGGTGTCGGGGTGAGGATGGGGTAAAAAAAAAAATTGAAGTTGAATCTTTTTTTAAAAAAAATAAGCTTTAAATTTATTTTTTCATCAAAAAAATTTATTTTTTCAACAAAAAAAAAATGTAATTTGAAGTTGGAGGAAAGTTTTGGAAAATGATTTCCTTAATTTTTGAAGGGAAGTCATTTTCCTTAAATTTGAGGAAAATGAGTTGATTTGGAAAACATTTTACCCAACCAAACATTAGAAAATTGAAAAACATTTTCATAAAATGTTTTTCTTCATACCAAACACACCCTAATAGTAAAACTAATTAAGATCAAAACTAGGGAATGAGATGTGACAAGAATGGACGGGTTCAAATTATATTTTTTTCATAAATTTATGCAGGACAGATTGCAATTTATATGAGTTTAAATAAATATTTTTCTAAAAATTGTAATTTGTATCGGGAGGATTTACAACAAATCACACTAAATGTGGGTGGGGGTGGGGGCGGGCGGGTGGATTGAAGTCTTTATAATTTTAGGTGGATTTACTTTGCAACAATCACGCTTTGCCCCACCTCATTTGTCATCTTAATCAAACTACAAATAAAGGGTACTTAAGTAAGAATAAGAATTAAATTTCACTTAGAAAAAATACAATTTTTTGTTGGTTTGTTGCCATCTGCCACTCTTAGTGGTGATGCAATTTAAATGTTGTCGAAAAGTAAAAAGGGAAACACGGATGGAGAATTTTAGACAAAAAGGGGAGAAAAAGAAAAAATAATAAAACAAAAATAAAAGAGAGGAGAAATGAAAAACGGACCTTGGATGATCGTGCCGTGGGGCTGGGTAAATGGGACAAGGAGGACGGCGACGAAGGAATAGCAGGTGATTTGGAATGGTGTGTCTCATTTTGGGAATTGTTAACCTTACGCTTAAGTGAGAGCGCCTTCTTCAGTTTATGCCACAACATCTTTTTCATTTTCTTCAGAGAAAGATGAGAAGCAAAGAGAGAAGAGTGCAAATGAATAAGATTTTTGTGAAAATGAATATCAATGAATTCTGTATATATGGTGAGAAATGGAGTCTGGGTGATAAATACAGATAGGATTGAATAATTTTAGAGATATCTTAACTTTAATATTAATAGTGCACAGATTTCAAAAATTAATTACGATATCAGTGAGTTCAATAAGTTAAAGAAGAGCTTTCAAAAAAATTAATTAATCTTTTCTTTTGTAGAAATTTAAGACTTCATATATGCAAAATCCTTGGTATTCAATTATTAATAAAAACTAGCAAAAAATTATTTTACGATATTTAAACCAAACACACCCTAAGCTATGTGTTGGTTGGTAAGTACTTAATTCATTATTTACTTGTTTGAAAAGAAAAAAGATAAATAACTTGTTAAAGTTATGTTATATTATATTATTGATAGAACGGTAGTTTCATAATTTTTAATTTATGAATTTAAACTATAATTATTTTTCTTACAAGATTTTATATAAATTATTTTACATATTAAATATATATTTTGAATACAAATATAAGATTTGAGTCAAAAGTTAATAATTTCTATGGAATACTTGATTATAGCGAAACTTTGCTTCTCATCAGTATTGCATCAAACTTTGACACTACCAATATAGTTTAAATAAGTGAGCTTCGATGAGGAAAAATAATTAAGTTATATACACTTTTATCAAAACAAATTATATTCATCATCTAGCTCTTGGGTTTGCAATATTATACCATAAGGAAGAGATTTATTTCAATAAAATATTAAAAGGAGAATCTGGATGATATATATATATATATATATATATCCCTACGCCAACTCCTCCATATTCCAAATGCTATTTATTTTGCTCATATTTAGACTGAGAGGCCTTCGCAAAAATATGGCGACAGATTTAAACACGTATGCTTTATTTAGAAACGGTAGTTTTTCTACATATCTTATCTATTATTTCTTTCAGTTAGCTTAGATAATTAAGTTTGATTTTATTATTATTATTCTAATTAAGTTAGCACAATGTAAATTCTTACATTTTGATGAATATATAGTTTCATAATGACTACGATAGATTTTTGATAATACATAATTTTAATTTGGTAGGATTCAATGATGTAACCTTTATTTATGCTTTAACCCTATGATATTTTCATTTTTCATCTCTCTTTACTTCAAAATGTGTTTTGCAGGTAATTTGCATGTATCATATTAGAATAGGACAAATTACAGAAATACACACCTTTTGTTTCACTTATTTCCATTATTCCCTATTACTTTTAAAAATCTCCAAAATCCCTTATTTCTTTAATGTATCCGAGCTATATATTAATGTATCCGAGCCAGTATTTAATATATCCGAGCTACATATTATGTATCCGAGCTAGTTTTTAATGTATCCGAGCCAGTATTTAATGTATCTGAGCTACATATTATGTATCCATGCTAGTTTTTAATGTATCCGAGCTACATATTAATGTATCCGAGACAGTATTTAATGTATTCGAGCTACATATTAATGTATCCAAGCTTCAATTATTGTATCCGGTTTTTTTAATTTTTAAGGGATTAATGTAATTAGAAACTTATTAGGGATAGATTGTAATTTCATATTAAAATTATGGGATTTATGTAATTTACCCATTAGAATATACATCAATTAGTTCAACTTTATAACTATAACACTATAAAAGAGTAAATATTTTCATCAGCCGAACACCTTTGCCGGAAAATTAGATCGTGTATATAAATTGAATATTCTTTATTATGGATTCATTGATGAGTTTAATCTCTTTTCCCTTAGATGATTATCCATTTCTTTCTTCTAGTTTTCTTTACTTGTTTAGTTTGTTGCTCCCACATATTTGAGTTTGTATAAATTTGTAGTTGTCTTCAATTTTTTTGGGAACCCTGTGCTACACAAAAATGAAATAGTTGGTCTAGTTAGCTAGCTTTGTCATATCAACAATTAGTTACAGGCTGCTCAATTAGTTAGAAGTCAATAACAAATTAGTTTGTTTCTCATTTCTATCGAATCATCAATTGAATATACTGCAAAGTTACTACTGAGATTCTCTTATTCATCTTATGTCTTTTCTTCCACCTACTTGAATAACAGAAGCTTCTCCACTGCCTTTTAGATAACAGTTGACACATCAATCTCATCACAATTTTGCAACAAAACTTGATTGAGAGCTCTACACAACCTAAAAGTTTTATTTTTTTATGATCTTAAAATAAAGATATATATATATATATATATACCAAAATATTTTTTAATCTTGTGGTCTTAAACATATCATGTGGAAGTTAAATTTAAAAATTGATCCATAAAAAAGAAACATTCTTTAATGTTTCGAAACAAATTAAAACATTCTTTACTTTTTTTTTTTTGTTAAAAAAGCTTAAGATAATTTTATTATTACTAAAAAATTAGGCCCTTAGATTCTGAGAGTCTAAGGCATATGCCTCATCTTTAAAGGCATTGAGTCACCCCTGGTTGAAGAATATTGCCTTACATCTATGTTGTCATTGTTTCTGTTTGATTTGTGGATAATGATATATAGTAGCAAGATTTTAAAGTAGAATGTGATGGTGAATTTCTACGCAACAAGTCATTGATTTTGTCCGACTATCACAGTTACTTGTTTTTAAGACAAGTCTTATAGCAAATCCTATGAATCCATCATGGGGTGATCAATGTAAAGCATCGCCTAATAATAAATTTACTAATTTCTTTTCAATTTTCTGTCTGGAGTATAAAATTTCCACACTTTAACTTGTCATTATAAATTCAGTCTTACATTACCTATGTGTATGTATCTTATTTTTTTCATCCTACATGGCAGTTTACATCCTATGTGTATTATGTCATATAGGATTTATGTGTCTACTTGTTCAACTTTATACAATTTTAAGTGTCTACTTGTGCACACGCAAAGTTGGAGGACATATATGTGAAATGAGGTCAAGTTAAATGGCACATAATGACATAAATGTATTATGTCATATATTTAGGACTATAAAATTATTAAAGGGCAATATCTTTAATTTAAGATCACAAGATTCAAAAAAAAAATTTATTTTTCTAAATTCAATGTAGGTCAAACAAATTGAAACAAGGAAGTATATGAAAAATCAAAATTAAAAATTACTAAATAAGAAAAGAAATACAATTTATAGTCACTTTTCTGACTATCAAGCTTGCTTTTATATTGGTCCAACACTTGTTATGATGCTCCCTTTGAATGGTCCATTCAATCAGATTCCGTAATTCAAACATCCATTGAATATGCAAAATCTATTCTTGTTAAATGTTGTTAATATAGTCAATCTATTTTATTTTCAGTTAAAATTGAAATAATCATAAAAATTAATTAGACAAAGTTGGATGACCGCGAAAACTAATTAAGCAAAGTTGAATTTCTTTTAAAAAATAAAACAAAGTCAAGTGATTTGATAGTTAATTATTATAAATTGAGTGATTGTTCAGACATTTCAATTCATCAAACATCGCTCAAATATTTTTGTGTGTTTGAGCAATTTTATATCAAAGTTATTATTGTATTCACTTCGTAGTGACGACACATACAAATCCTTCTCCAGCCACCAAATCGAACTAGAAATCCAGCTAGAATTGGCTGAGAATATTATATATATTCATTGATCACCCCACTAGGATTTGCTATCTCCTTATTTAGTGTAGAGTCATATCTCCCTCTTAATGTACATTATTAGCTTTCTTTATTTGTGGATATTTTCCTTACTAGTTCTTTATTTCCTTTCATATCAATGTACTCTATTATGTATAAAACAAAGACAATTGTACATCAATAAGAAGTAAGACTTACATATAACTCTTTCATGGTATCAAGAATCATAACAACACGACAATAATTCTTTTTTGGGATTGAGCAGATTTTTTTTTTTATTTCTCATGGAAGAAAGCACCTCCACCACGGCTCCCCTTCCATTACAACTGAGAGCTTGTTTGGCATTGCTGTTGGGAGGCCAGAAGTGCTTTTTTTTAGGAAAAAAACACCTATTTTGAGAAATTAAGTGCTTGGCAAATTCTTAAAACTGCTTTTAAATGGAAGTAGAAGTAGTTTTTCTGTTGTTGGGAAGAAGCTAAAAATTTATGTTTTAAAAAAATGCAGAAGTAGAAATAGAAAATTAATTTTTTTAAGACTAAATATCCCTTACATATATATATATTTATAAATATATCCCTTATTAATTAATCAACATATCTCATAAGTTTGGTTGATTTTTATTCAAGAATTTTATTTTTTATTTTTATATAATATTTTTTTATATTTTATATTATTATTTATATAGTATATTGTATATATTACTTTATGTATTATTTTACAGAATTAGAAATAAAAGTAACAACGATATTTTTGTAGGATTAAAAAAGAGAAAAAATAACAAATTAAAGATTTAGACCCTCCCAAAAAGGTAATACATAACAAATTTTCTTTTCTTAATTATGTATTATTTTATTTTAGTTTGAATTTTTAAAACTTTAGAGTATTATAACCAAAAAAAAAAAAAGAGAGAGAGGATAATAGCTAAGATTGAATCCAAAAAATAGGTAATAAATGACAAAAAGATTCCTCTTTTCAAAAAAAATTCAACAATATTTATCAATGTACAATATTGATTGAAAATTTGAATATGTACATTTCAAAAAATTAAATTAAAAATGTAATTAAAGTTTCTGTATTAGATGGTTAAAATAGTTTCTAGCTATAAAATAATCTTACTATTAAAAGCACATCAATACTTGCCCTTTTTTCAAAATTTGACTCTCAAAAGCATTTTTTAAAGAAAATTAGTCAAACACAAATTGTTTATCAAAAGCACTTTTCAAATGAATTTGTCAAACACAAATTGTTTTTTTTTTAAAAGCACTTTTCTAAATGGCTATTTTAAAAAGCGCTTATGAAAATAAGCAATTTTTAGCAGCAGTCAGTTGTTTCTACTATTCCACCGTTAACAACATCTCAGGCCTACCCAAATTTAGTACTTCCTTCCCAGCAACAGACTGTCACAACAACTAACTCCATTCTCCCACTTACATCACAACCACCAAATACATCCACAATAAACACGCCTTATTTTTCACTTTCTCCGCCATCTAATCTCACTCAAGAGTCACAATTTTTATCCACAAATGCATCGGTCAAGCCCCTATCAAGCTTACACCATCAAACTATCAAGTCTGGTACACTTAATAGTGCTCATTATTGATAGGATATGGCTTTACAAGTTATGTTGTTAATCCCCTATGATGCAACTGACTTATGGATTTTGGAATAGACAGGATCAATTGATCTGTAGTGCCTTAGTCGCGTCTTTATCCTCAGAGGTAGTTCCACTGGTTCTTTCAGTGGATACCTCCTTTGATGTGTGGACTACCTTGCGTAATACTTATGCAAGACCTTCTCGTGCTAGACTCTTAGGGGTCCTTTGGTTGGGAACAACTTATCCCATCACTATTTACTTTTATCCCTCACACGAATCGACCCCTTAGGTCTAAAAGAGTCTCCTGCTCAAGCCACGAAAGGTACACAATCTATGTCATGTTATCTTCAGCATATTAAGCAATTGGTTACTATGCTTAATTCTGCTAGATCAACTCTTACTACAGATGATATAACTCTTCACGTGATCCACGAGTTGTCACCTGAATATCAAGGGATCTGTGATTCTTTTTGCACTCGTGACTCACCTATCACTTTTGATAAACTTCATGAGAAATTATGTGATTATGAGGTATATCTTTGTCGCCAAAGTGGTGCCTCTTCTATGCCGATCACTGCCAACTTTGTTGCCAATAGTAACTCAAACAAATCTCGCAACAACAAAAACAATTGGCAATCCACTTTCAGAATCAAAATGTTTCTGGTTACCATAAGCCTGCTTAGAATTCATGCATAGTATCCTTTTCTATGGACTTCAATTGATTATCAAATTGCTGATTTACAAGGTTGAATGTATGATCATGGTCTCTCAACCTCTAATCGCCTACCACAATTGGCAGTCTAACTACATCGTTGAGCGGGGATAGACTGAACCAATTGCAGAACATTAAGTTTTCATCTTGTTTAGTAACCAAGCAAGGTCTCTAGGTATATCCCTATCTTAGACACAAATCAACCCTAATTCTAGAGAAGATCATGCTCCTTTTGTCCCACGTTCTATCCTTATATTCCTCTCTCGAATTCAATTCAGACAATACATTGACTTCAATAGTGACTAATCACAAAATATTAAATCAAGAACAAAAGAACAATTTATACGATAACCAACTTCATTCCATAAAATTCAATACTAAACAATCATTTGTAGCTGCAGCCCCAGAATAAGGGTCTTTAACTACTAATGTCTAAGTGTCACAACCCGATTCCTCGAGTCATGATGGCACTTACTATAAACCCACCAGTAGGTAAGCCAACCCAAAACCCAAAATGATTAGTAGAATCTGACAGTACAGAGGCTGGACCTCGAACCGGATGCTCACCAGAAGTACCCAACTATCCAATCACAAGTATTAAGTAACTGAGGCCGGACCTCTAATCGGATGCCCTATATAAGTATCTGGGCGATAAAGGCCGAACCTTAAACTGGATACTCTTCGAAAATATCAATGAGGTCGAGGCCGGAGCTCGAATCCGGATACCCGACAAAAGTGCCAATGTAGCTGTTGAAAGAATCCCAATCGATCCATAATCATAAGTGTCCGTGGAACGCCATCCACACTTAGCCAATCAATGTAAGTCCTTAGAACCAAATCGAATACCAACTTCAAATCGCGGAGCAGAACCCAGTGTCGCCGACGTAACTCGTGAAGCCGTAGTATAGGAGAAACAAGGATAACTATCATCGGAGCAAGCGTATCGCCTAGCTAATGCCCAAACTATCAGACTCAAGTCTGATACACCAGTCTACAAGGATCTAAGCTAGCCGAGCGATGTCAGGGCAAAACTAAGGTCTATCGATTCCGAATCATGCATTTCTAAGGCAATCCCTAGTCAAACCTAAACTAAGGCCCAACATGCTTCAAATAAATAGTAATCAAGCATACAAGTACTCCACATAGAAAAGAGGGTCAATTAATAACACATAGCATGCTCACAGTTACCCGATTATTTTTGAAATAGGCCGGAAACATGATTTCTAAACACCTATGCATGATTCAATAACTACCCAACCCAAATCCCAACTAATCAACATGCATCCACATTCTCAACCTCAATCTAGGAGAGGGAAGTCGTAGCCTACCTGTAGGCCGATCACGCGCGCCCCAAAATCACTTTTCCGGAGCTTTCCCTTTCGAACAGCCTCGGAATGCTTCCACGCAAAAACGAGGGCCCAACTGCTAAAACCAACCACACCATGACGATCCTCATGAAAAACCCCACAATTTAGGCTCTTGAATCACCAAATTCGGACCTTCAACGAAGCTTCAAATACGAATTCCAACCACGCCAATGCGTTCTCTTCGAAAAACAACTCAAGATAGTCCCAAGAATCACTGAAATCGGACCTAAAATGACTGAGAAAACAAGTCTCAAAATTTCCCACAATCAAGCTCACAAAAAGGGGTCGTGGCACTAAGAAAAGAAAAAGAAGAAAAAGAACCCTAAAAACTATGACGGCTCTCCACTACAAAGTATGATCGCCAATAATCATTCTTATGGACTATATATAAATATAGGAAACTGTAAATAAAATAATAGAGTCCAAAACAAACTGGAAATTAAAAAACCAAAAGAATTGGATACCCTGTGAAACATTGACGCCTCCAATTTGTGCGTGTCTTCAGACACTGCCACGTGGCAGCTCAATTTGCAGCAATTCTTAATTCGTGCAATATGCACTTCTTATATATTATATATTATTATTATATTCAATTTTAACATTAAGTTGTCTTCTTGATTTCGTTCTATAATCTTCCACCTTTAATTTGTTTTAGCTCCAAATTAAACTTCTTCATCTTCTCCTACAAATAAAATACAATATTTAGCACAATCCATAAAATTCATGCTAAGAAGGACAAATAAAAATACTAAAAATATGAGACAAATAATGATTAAAAATATGTATTTTTGGCCTAACATCATTAAGCAATGTCAAAAATTACACACAACTTTCCATGGTTTGCTACCTCTATGGGATCTTCTGTGACTCCAAATTCAACTGGCAACTCTCAACGCTGTGCCAACTTTGTTTCATCTTCCACCGGCTCTGCTGGTTGGTTGGTTGATTTGGGTGCATCTCATCATGTTACTAGTGACCTCCAAAATCTGTCACTAAATACTGATTACGATAGTGATGGTAAATCTTTGAGTGTGGCACATAGTAGTTCCACAACTCTTAATACTTTTGCTTGACCTCTTCACCTCTCTAACATTCTGTGTGTTCCATAAATAAAAAAAAATTGATTTGTGTTTATCAATTGTGCAATCAAAATAATGTTTATGTTAAATTCTCACCTTTTTCATTAATTGTGAAGGATTGTTGCACAGGGGCACCACTGGTAGTGGGAGAACCAAGTTATTAAGTTTATGAGTGTCGTATCAAATCCAAGTCCATGTCAACTCCCACTTCATCACACTCAGCGTATTTTGTTCATCTCCCGTTGGTTTCAACTTGGCATTGTCATCTTGGTCATCCGTCTTCTCTTATTTTCCATCAATTTTTTTTAGTTATTTAGACATTCCTTAGAAGTCTATTTCCTTTACTCTTTTTTCATAATTCATGCAAGTGTAATAGAATTCATAAAACTCCTTTTGCAATTTCATCAATAAAATATTTTTGTCCATTAGAGATGATATACTCTGATGTGTGGGCCTGCTCCAATCTCATCAATTGATGGTTTTCATTACTATCTCATTTTTGTTGATCATTTTACCAAGTATGTTTGGATATATCTCGTAAAAATAAATATGAGGTTTCCTAAAGTTTTCCAAAATTTAAGATCATGGTCGAAAAAAATTTCAACAGATCCATTGTTTCCTTTTTCCGAAAAATAGTGGTGAGTTCATTCATCTTCAAGAATTCTTTACTTCCAATGGAATCTCTCATTTCTTAACCTCGCTTTGCACACCTGAACACAATGATACCGCTGAGTGTCGTCATTGACACATTGTGCAAACAGGCATTACCCTTCTTTATGTTGCCAAACTCCCTTTATCATTTTGGTCCTTTGCTTTCCAGGCCGCTGTCAATCTTATCAATAGGATGGCAACTCCTTTGCTTCATAATGAGTCTCCACATTTTCGCATATTTGGTACTGCTAAAAATTATGAAAAGCTTCGAGTCTTTGGTGGTCTATGTTATCTATGGTTGCAACCTTATTGTCAAAATAAATTAGAGTCTCGTTCGAAACCGTGTGTCTTTGTGGGATACTCTACTAATCAAAGTGACTACAAGTGCTTTGATCCCTGCACATCAAAGATATTCATCTCTCGCCATGTCAACTTTGTAGAACATGGGTTTCCTTTCTCTACTATACCTTTATAAGTTCTCACCCTACAACAAAAACACTTTTGACATGGGCTCCTCATTTCGTTGTTCCTATTATTTCATCCTCTTCAACTAAATCATCCCATTTGATGGTCACTCTGTCAATAGAAGTTCTCCTTGCTGCTTGACGTCATCGAGCAATGATTATTTATCAAATGAATTACTGGGAATTTCATCAGGACATGGATCATCACCTAGTTGTACCAACTCAAGTCCCATCAGTGTACCTCAGGCTCCAGTAGTCTCTACTTCCTCACTTGCTACTGTCCAAATCACAAGTCAATGGCAAACTAAATCTTCAAATACTCCTTCAAGTAGTCAAAGCACCGTTACCACAAGACAAATCCCTCAAGCTAAACCTCTTCCCCTTCTCCAAAAGTGATATTCACAAACCTGCCAACAAGCTTTGCCTCTACACTCAAATCACCAACAAATCGCTTCCGGTTCATACATCTACTTCTTCCCACAAACCTGAACCAAAAAATATTTAGCAAGCTCTTAAAGATCTAGACTGAATATCTGCTATGATAGATCTAGACTGAATATCTGCTATGATGGAGGAATATACTTCCTTGAAACTGTTAGGGTTTTGCCCTGATTTTCTTACCTAATTTGAAGTTTATTTTTTCCTAAAAGAAAAGACAAAACATTACCATAAATGTTTTTACTTTTCTGAAAGAAAAATATAATATTCTTCCATATTTGAGTTATTCTTTCCTTGGAAGAAAAAATTGGAACCCTATAAATTGAAGACTCCTCTTCTCATATCAGAACATAATAAAATCCACAATGTAGTCATTTAAGAGTTTTGTTTATGGGGAGATTTATTCTTTCAACAGTTTTAATATTTTCTTTTATATTGGTTTTCATATAATAATATTATGTTTTTAGTATAAGTTTTTTGTCATCTGATTTATCAACCATATGATATGCAATTGTAAGTTTCCGCATGATGCCCTAATCACTTTCGAACCCAACAAAAACAACAAGGGACATGGAAACTTGTTTCAAGATCCAAATCACAAAATTTGATTGGTTGCAAGTGGATCTTTCGGGTAAAGTAAAATTAGATGGTACCTTGAATAAATATAAGGCGTGATTAGTTGCTAAAGGATTTACTAAGCATCCACGTATTGACTACATTGAAATATTTTCTCCCGTAGCTAAACATACTACAGTTCACGTTATTTTATCTCTTATTGTTAGTAAAGATTGGAGCTTACACCAATTGGATGTGAATAATGTCTTTCTTCATGGGAATTTGACAGAGGATGTATACCTGGCACAGCCACAAGGCTTTGTTGATTCTACTCGGCCTGATTATGTATGTAAGCTGCATATGACTTTATATGGTCTCAAACAAGCTCCATGTGCTTAGTACTCGGAATTGCGAGACTATCTTCTTTCTCTGGATTTTGCAGTATCTATTTTCTTTTTATTATTCTAAGTTTGATGTTATCATATACTTGGTAGTCTATGTCGATGATCTAATTGTGACAGGGAATAATCAGAAGGCAATTGATATGTTCATTGCTAAGCTTTGTAAACGATTTTCGATCAAAGACTTGGGGCAGCTTGCTTATTTTTTGGGTATTCGATTGATTCACACTCCAAAAGGCTTATATCTACTCAACGGAAGTACATCAAGGTTATTGTTGAGCGTGCTTGAATGAGTGGTGCAAAACCTGTCTCTACTCCACTTGTAACTACTAATAATCTGGCCTTGGAGGATAGTGCTCATTTTAGTGATTCAAAAGACTATCAAATTTTTGTTGGATGTCTCCAATACTTGGCGCTAATACCGCCTGACATTGCATTTGCTACCAATCGACTAGCTCAGTTTTCACACATACCAACTATAAATCATTTGGTTTCTCTTAAGAGGAGGATCCGCTATCTTGCTGGAACAATGGATAAAGGGATTTATTTTTCCAAGGAATCTCCTTTGGTTTTACATGCCTTTAATTTCTAATCCTGATTAGGCTGGAAATCGTGATGAACTAGTGCGT
This sequence comes from Solanum pinnatisectum, assembly GCA_035578085.1. NCBI lineage: Eukaryota > Viridiplantae > Streptophyta > Magnoliopsida > Solanales > Solanaceae > Solanum > Solanum pinnatisectum. The sequence continues at coordinate 13,972,747 of CM069077.1, forward strand.
ATATCATCTTCCTTGGTAAAAATCCAATTTTCTGGTGTTTAAAAAAAACAGCGAACAGTAGCTCACTCATCCACTGAAGCTGAAGTATAGATCAGTCGCTTCTAGTGTTGTTGAATTGTGTTGGGTCCAGAAAGCACCAGTGAACCATTGTTGATGATTAAGGTGCGACTTACCTTTCTACAAATCTAGTCTTCCATTCACGAATGAAACACTTGAAATTGATTATCACTTTGTTCATTCTATAGTTCGATGGGGTTAGCTTCAGGTTGCTCACATGCCAACAAAGGACCAGCTTGCTGACTTATTAACGAAGCCGCTCTCACGCAATGACTTGGAACGGTTTTTGTCCAAGATTGGTGTCTCTGATAGACCACCATCTTTAGGGAGCGTATCAGGAATATTCCATATTCATATTATGCAGATCCTCCTCTTCAATGTCATCTCCTTATTTGGTGTACAGTCATAGTTCCCTTTTAATGTACATTATTAGCTTTCCTAATTTGTGGATATTTTCCTACTAGTTCTTTATTTCCTTTCATGTCAATGCACTCTATTATGTATAAAACAAAGACAGTTGTACATCAATAAAATGCAAGACTTACATATATCTCTTTCACGGGCCACGTTCAGGGCGTAGAGTCGGAACGTGACACAAACTAATAGGAAAACTAATTAAGATTAAAACTAGGAATGACAACGGGTTGGGACAAGACGGGGCTAGTTCATATTATATTTTTCAAAAAAAATTGCGGGATGGATTGTAATTTATGCAGGTTTAAATAAAAAATTTTCTAAAAGATGTGAATTTGCCTTATAAAATCCTGTAGCTATAATTTTGCTGAATCAAAATTAGAATATTTTTGTAAAAATTCATTAAGACCGGTAAATTTTTTCATACACTAGTCTAAAGGACATTTTCTCGTGTTTTTCCTTGTTTCATGTTTTAGGAATTTGGAAGTTCATATCATATACTAGTGAACATCACTCACTAAATTTTTTAACGTTTTTCATGAAAAGAGTTATAAAAAGTTGTAATTTATGCAGGGAGGATTTACAGAAAATCATGCTATGTGGGGTGTGGGCATCTGGACTGAAGTCCTTACGATTTTAAGTGAATTTGCCCTGCCCCGTCTCACCTCATTTGCCATCTTAATCAAAGCTACAAATAAAGAGTACTTAAGTAAGAACAAGAATTGAATTTCTTAGAAAGAGCACAATTTTTTGTTGGTCTTTCACCAGCTAGCACTCCCAGTGATGAAACAATCTTGACAGCCAAAAAGTAAGAAAGGAAACAAGGATGGGAAATTTCTGACAAAAAGGAAGAAAATAGAAAATAGCAAAACAAAAAATAAATAGAGAGTAGAAAATGAAACATGGACCTTGGATGATCTTGTGGTAGGGATGGAGAAACGAGACAAAGAGGAGGAGGACGAAGGAATCACAGGCGAGTTGGAATGGTATGTTCCATTCTGGGAATTGTTAACCTTAGGCTTAAATGGTAATGCCTTCTTCAATTTGTGTAACACTACTAACATTTTTTTTCTTTTTCTTTAGAGAAAGATGAGAAGCAAAGAAAGAAACAGTGTAAACGAATGAGATTTTTGTGAAATCGAATGTTGATTAGGGGAGTCAAAAATCACGTCTTCCTTTGTACCAATGATCCATATATCAATGATCACCAAACTTTCACATTGGAAACAAAAAAAATTACAATCTATTGGACTGTTCTTGGTTTAGTTGTTGATTCTTGCTTCAATGGTAAAACAAACAAAAGGAAATAAATTTAAACAATCTTTACGGCAGGTGATGCTGCTATGCAGCTAAGTTGAAGCTCCTGGGCTACAACACTGAGGAGACCAATGCAAGGCATCTTGAACAGTAACAAACGATTCAATGAATGAAAATGTGGTATCAGAAATAGCATACAGAGCAGAGGAATCATGGTCTATTTCAAGGACGGATTGAACAAGGAAACCGATTCATAACTATAGCTAGCCGGTCTGAAGGCCCCAAGTTCTCTATGACAAAGCACATTAGTTGCTACAAGAGAGTCAATTTTAATCCATTAATGCTCCCACTATACCACTACCCGAGACTACCCTCTAGTCGCAATATGGTGCTTAGCGCCACAAGTGACCCCAAGCTAACTCATTGACTAGCATGACACTAAGATATGAATACATAGAACTGAAATACCGATGCAAAAGCTAAATCTGAAATAGATTTATTAAACTCAAAACAACAATTATCTAAATAATAATAAGCTGGAGCTAATGTGACTGTCTGAAAGCCTCTACTAAGATGAGTTGCTAGGACAAGCCTCTAGCTAACTCTATCCGTCTGAAAACTGAAACAATAACAACTGAATGAAATACATAGGTCATCCTCGAAAGATGAGGACTCACCAATAACACTACCAAGGCCGATCTGAAGTTGTACTAACCGCGGCCTGAGTGCTGAACATCCGAACCTATATTATAGCCAATGACGTCTATAATGCTTGGGCCCCCATCTAAAAATTGGACATGCTGTGGAGCGGGTGGATATATTGTTGGCAAAGGACGAGAGCGGTTAACAGGACGAAGCACCCGAATTCGACGCACTATAGTAACATCATCAGTACCAAATTGGAAAGGGATCTCCTTCCATTTGCATCTACAGATGGGGCAAAGGAGGTTCCCATACTTCACATTTTCGCCAATGCAGCTGAAGTGAAAAGAATGGCTGCATTCAGCAGTAAATATGGCCTTACCTTTCCCAGCTTTCATACTCCCAAGGCAAATTACACATGTTTCCTGCAACAACAATATAATTGAATACAAAAGCAACACAATCCCTAATCTTCACTCAAAATTCGTACAATTTACATGGCAACAAGGGACAAATATAAAAGTAAAATAATCTTGTTAGGTCCTAACAAGAGTGTTGAATCAGCTTGAGCGCACATCAACTACTTAAATAGATAAATATTATATTGTAAATCACGGAGAGTTTAGTGTGATGAGTCAATTTAAAGGAAGATTTCAGAAATTCTCTTTAAAGTTTTTCCTCTTAAACTCTGAAAAGTAGTGGTCTTTCTTATATATAAAATAAATAAATGAAAGATAGTGGTAATTTTCAATATTTAAAATTAAAAAAAATAGGTATTTTAATTGATTACAAAAATCAACTTAAAACGTTTGAATGGTAAAATCCAACAACGGTCAACGTTTTATATATATCTCGCCACAAAAGAATGATACCCCTGTTGTTTTTAAAATGGGCATTAAAAGCAAATTAAGGAAGATAATATTATATTGTAGAATTGGATTTCTTTAGTTCACTAATCAATGCCGAGAAAAATGTAAAAAATAATAGTTCAATATATACCCTCATCGATACGTTGCAGTAAAACTAATTAAGATCAAAACTAGGGATGAGATGCGACAAGACGGGGTAGGTTCAAATTATATTTTTTCATAAATTTATGTAGAGCAGATTGCAATTCATATTAGTTTAAATAAATATTTTTCTAAAAATTGTAATTTATGCGGGAGGATTTACAACAAATCACACTATATGGGGGGGGGGGGGTTGGGGCCGGGCGGGTGGATTTAAGTCTTTATAATTTTAGGCGGATTTACTCCGCAACTATCACGCCCCACCTCATTTGTCATCTTAATCAAACTACAAATTAAATGTACTTAAGTAAGAACATGAATTAAATTTCACTTAGAAAGAGCACAATTTTTTGCTGGTTTGTTGCCATCTGCCACTCTTAGTGGTAAAGCAATTTAAATGTTGTTGAAAAGTAAAAAGGGGAACAGGGATGGAGAATTTTAGACAAAAAGGAAGAAAACGAAAATAGTAAAATAAAGAATAAAAAGAGAGGAGAAATGAAAATAGACCTTGGATGAATGTGCGGTGGGGCTGGGTAAACTGGACAAGGAGGATGGCGACGAAGGAATAGCAAGTGATTTGGAATGGTGTGTCTCATTCTGGGAATTGTTATCCTTACGCTTAAGTGAGAGCGCCTTCTTCAGTTTGTGCCAGACCATCAACATTTTTTTCATTTTTTTCGGAGAAAGATGAGAAGCAAAGAGAGAAAGAGTGCAAACGAATGTTTTTTTGTGAAATTCAATGTCGATGGGTTCTGTATATATAGTGAGAAGCGGGGTATGGTGATAAATAGAGATAGGGTTGAGTAATTTTAGAGATAATTTAACATTAATTTAAGTAATGCACGGATTTCAAAATTTTATTACAGTGTCATTGAGGTCAATAATTTAAATAAGAGCTTTCAAAAAATTAATTAATTTTTTTCTTTTGTAAAAATTTAAGAGTTCATACATATAAAATCCTTTTCAATTATTAATAAAAATTAGCAAAAAAATTATTTTACGATATTTAAACCAAACACCCTTAAGTTACACGTGTTGGTTGGTAAATAGTTAATTCATAATTTACTTATTTGAGAAGAAAAAAGTTAACTAAGTCGCTAAAGTTAGGTTATATTATTATTGATACAAACGGTAGATTCATAATTTTTAATTTATGAATTTTAAACAATAATTATTTTGCTTACAAGATTTTATATAAATTATTTTACATATAAAATTTAGATTTTAAACATAAATATAAGATTTGAATCAAAGCTAATGATTTCTGTGGAACACTTGATTATAGCGAAACTTTGCTTTTCATCAGTACTGCATTAAACTTTTGACACTACTAATATAGTATAAATAAGTGAACTTCGATTAGGAAAAATAATTAAGTTATACCTACTTTTATCAAAACAGATTATATTCATCATCTGGCTCTTGGGTTTGCAATTTATGCAAGGAAAGAGATTTATTTCAAAAAAAAATATTAAAAGGAGAATTTGGATGGTTAATATATCGGCATAATACATAAATGTGTCATTTAACTTGGTCTCATTTTACGTTTACACTAAAAAAAGAAATATTACGGCAGTTATATTACGACGGTTTGACAGAACCGCCACTAATGTATAATACGACAGTTTTTTAGCGGCGGTTATCACTTAAATTGCGGCGTTTTGAAACGCCAGTTATATTTAAATTTTCCCAACAGCATTTTTTTGCTTTTATACGTCAATATATTTTCCTTAATTTCATTATCAATTTTCCTTAATTACAAAGAAAATCAATTTAGCAAATCAGTCAAACGCTTTTCATTCTCTCTTCCACTTTGAATCAATCCCCAAATCAGTCTTTGTGAGGTATATATCTATACCTTCCAAATCAATCACCTAAACTAGCTCTCAATGTTCTCAAATCAATCGCCCAAATTAGCTCTCGATCCATGGCGTATACTGTAGATAAGCTCATATCTACAAGGATAGGCTTCTCAATTTCATTGTAAAACTTTCAATTTGAATTTTATCGCTCACTTGAAAAGAAGCCGCCATCACCATCTCTTCACCAGCAAAGCTTTTGTTCGGTTCAATCTGAAATGGTGCGAAGTTGATAGGTAAGCTTTTTGTTAGAATTCATGCATGTTTGAGATTGTAGAGATTTGTTACAGTTCATGCATGTAGGATTCAAGTTTTTTGTTAGGGTTTTTCTTTCTTTTAGATTTGAGTTACATTTTGTTAATTTTTTTTGTTGTATAATCCAGTTGTTAATCTAAATTTATATATGAGCTAGATAGGTTGTTGAGGCATCAAAAGCTTCTGGTGAAGGTGTTGAGATCAACTTCGACAGTAACGTGTGATAGGTATATTGTTCTTATTAATGTAACTTTCCTTTCTATTGAGTGTTTGAGTTGCTGAGATATTTATCATGATACTTTACTGCTCCTGATGGTGAAACATCAAGCACATCCACATGTGGTACTCAGTTGTCCGCATTCAGAGTTGATTATTTGTCAATAGGCAGAGGATTCCCCGGTCTTTGTTGTTTGTTGAGCAGAGATGTGGTTGTAGCGAGAAATAGCCCAAAATCATCCCTTACTCTTGGCTTTAGACCTATAATCATCCTTCTTCCCAATGTTTAAAAAGTTGATAAATTTTTAGTCTCTTCTTTAACAAACCCAAACTTTGTTCTCTGTTCATTGTTTCTGACACAGTAGTACTTCATCACATTGAAGAATTTAAAAAAGTTTATAAAATATTAGTTCCTACTTTTCACAATATTAGTAAGTTCATAGAATAGGAAAGGTTAATGATGGTTACACGCTTTGAGTTACTTTTTTCAGATAATTTATCTTAGTTTCAGAAAAGAAGTGATGAGAGTGGAGGTATGTGTATTTGAATAAACACTTCAAAAGGAGTACTATCCATGCCTTTGGTAACAGAGAAGGAGGCCAGATAGGTTATCCAAGGTTAATGATGGTTACACGCTTTGTCCGTTGAGTTTTACCTCTTCTATGACTGGTTATCCAAGAGACTGCTGCAGTGAATTGATCAGAATTGTTTGAATTTTCCAACTTGATTAAGCTAAACCTCTACCTTCGTTTAGTGGATATTTTATCCTTATTGTTTTCTCTTTTTGATTTAATGCCTGATTTTACTTGTGTAGAACATGTTTCATTTATAATATTTTGACAGGGTGGCTTTGATATTTTCTGTAGTGGTAGAGACAAGATAGAAAGCGATGAACAGGTTATCTTTCTTTTCTTTCATATTCAAATAGTTATTCACTTTATCACCTATCAACGTCTTTTTATTTCTTCTATTTATTCTACGCAAACTATGCTTCATTGTAACTCAGTCTGCATAATGTTTTTGTTTTCTTCTTCTTCTTTTTTTCAGTTTAATCAAGCTGCAGAAACAGCTAATAAAGAAACTTGACTTAGATGGGATTGTTGTGATTGGTGGAGATGATTCAAATACAAATGCTTGTCTTCTAGCTGAGAACTTCAGGTAAGTATTATCATTATATTGCACTGGCTCATGGTAGCCGTCATTGGCGTGCTTCTCATGGAACTTTGTTTATTTGGTGCGATTGAAGGGGTAAAGGTCTGAAAACACGGGTTATTGGATGCCTAAAGACAATTGATGGTGATTTGAAATGCAAAGAAGTTCCTAATAGTTTCGGATTTGATACTGCTTGCAAGGTAATTGTTTTCCCTTTTGCCTTATTTCTTAAATCTTAGTTCCATTTTACTTCACATTATTTTTATAAATAACATCTAGGTAGCCCTTCTCTCTTGACCTTTAATTTTTGTTACTTCTAGTATGAGAAACACTTTGAAATGGTGTTACTTCAGAATATTTTTATGCTATGTCTGTCTTATTTTCAAACTGTATGGAAGTATTTCACCCAAACCTTGTTGCTTTCTTAGTTTTCTTAATAATGACATATTATCACTCGAATTTGATAACTTCACTAGGTTACTCCTATCTGTGGAATGTATAGATAGAGACTATCCAACTTCACAATTTCGGTGCAGATATATGCAGAAATGATTGTGGACAACTTGGTATAGTAATGACATACTATCACTGTAAGTACATAAATTGTAGACAACTTGGGATACTACTTTATACATGCGTAACTGTCAGGCATCCGAAGTTTCACCTAATGATGCACTTGGTATAGTACTTGGTCCCGAACCTGGGTGTTGTTCCAACTATGGCATTCAAACAGTCATCTAGGAGATTTCAGTGTGTTAATGTGAGTTTATCTTGCACTAGCGCTCCAACCCCAGAGTGGCAGCAAGAGATGGCATTTTTAGAAAACATCGTTATAGTAAGTTGTGGCGGTTCAAAACCGCCGTAATGAGTCTTAAAAACCGCCACAATAAGGAATTTTTTTGTAGTGTTATGTCCTCCAACTTTGGATATGCACAAGTAGACACTTAAACTTGTATAAAGTAGAACAAGTAAACACACAAGTCCTACATGGCACAATACAAATAGGACAAAAAATGACATGTAGGATGCCATGAAGGACATGTGTGTCTATTTGTTCAACTTTATACAAGTTTAAGTGTCTACTTGTGCACACCCAAAGTTGAAGGGTATAAATGTGATTTGAAGCCAAGTTAAAGGGCATATTTATGTATTATGCCACGGTAGAATCCATGTTTTTAGGAGCTGGACATGAGCTTAGTGGAATAGTTCGAGTTATTCAGCTATGGTGGAAGAAGATATACAAGATGAAGAAGAGAATTTCAAAAGTAATTTGCAATATATTGACTTAATGATTTGATCTATAATGATACAATGCCTTTTATAAAAATGAGAACGAATCTAGTTTGCTAACTATTTTTTAACTAATTCAACAGCACCCATAACTAACAGCTAATTATATGATAAAGCTAACTAACTCGACCAGCTGATTCATTTTGGTGTAGCAAAGGGCTCCCAAAAAATTGAAGGGCCGCAAACATGTTTAGCTACAAATTTATACAAACTCAATTATGTAGGAGCAAATAAACTAGACAAGTAAGAAACAAGATAAGATAAAAAAGGATAACACAAAAAATCAGACAAGGGAGAAATAAAAACTAGAAGAAATGGATAATCAATCTGAGGAGATTGAACTCATAAAGTCCATAACAAGGGAAATCCAAAGTTCACTAAAGAGATAAAAGGGATATTGCCTAATCACTCACCAAATAGTAACAAGCTTATTCACCAATAACCGTCTAAATTATTTTTTTAATATTTTAATGAAATAAATATTTTCCTAGTATAATATTGCACCCCAAGAGTAGATGATGAAAATAATTTTTTTTTTTTTATAAAAGTGAATAAGTATTAACTTTTTTTTTTCTAATCGGAGCTAGATTGACATATACGTGCAATGCATGTGTCCAGTATATACATATATACTTAAATGTTTACAAAAGAAAATAATATATTGATTTTTTGAAAGCTCTTCTTTAAATTTGTGAACCCAATGACACCTCAATAAAAATTTTAAAGATGTGCACTACAAATATTAAAGTTAAACTATCTCTAAAATTACTCAATGACATCTCTATTTATCACCCCAAACTCAACTTCTAACTATATATACATAAATCATCAACATTCAATTTCACAAAAAAACTTATTCATTTGCACTCTTTCTCTCTTTGCTTCTCATCTTTCTCCGAAGAAAAAGAAAAAGAAAAAGAAAACAGAAAAAGAATGTTGATGGTGTGGCACAAACTGATGAAGTTGCTTTCATTTAAGCCTAATTAAGGTTTAAAATTCCCAGATTGAACATAACATTCAAATTCACCTGATATTCCTTCGTCGTCGTCCTTCTTGTCCTGTTTCCCAGCCCCACCACACGATTATCCAAGCTCCATATTTTGTTTACTCCTAAATTTTTATTTTTTGTTTGCTATTTTTCGTACCCACCTTTTAGGTCTGGTATTCTTCATACTTGTTCCTCTTCTTACTTTCCGATAGATGCTAGATTGCTCCATCGCTGGGAATGGCAGCTGGCGAAAGACCAACAAAAAATTGTGTTCTTTCTAAGTGAAATTCAATTCTTGTTCTTACTTAAGTGTCTTTCATTTGTAGTTTTGATTACGATAGCAAATAAGGAGGGGCGGGTAGGACTAGACAGTTCCAGGGCAACATTTTGTTGCGAATTTGCAATGAGACTGATGTGTCAAAGCTCCTTTTACTAAATCCAAAAAGATTAAACGACTCTTCAGACTTGTAAGAGGGTGTTATTAAAAGAGGGTGTACAGATTCTTTTTTTGATATTTATTTGAAATAAATACCCTCCCTAGTATAATATTGCAAACCAAGAGTAGATGAATATAATTTTTTTTATAAAAGTGCATATAGCTTCTTTTTTTTTCTTAATCAGAGCTAGATTGGCATACACGTGTAATGCACATGTAAAGTGTATGTACATACTTAAATTTTTACTGAAGAAAAAAATTAATTGATGTTTCAATCCTCTTTTTAAATTATTAAACTCAATGACACCTTAATAAAATTTTAAAAGATGTGCACTACTAATATTAAAGTTAAACTATCTCTAAAATTACTCAATTCCATCTCTATTTATCACCCAAACTCCACTTCTCACTATATATACAGAAGTTATCAACATTCGATTTCACAAAAAAATTGATCATTCGTTTGCACTCTTTCTCTCTTTGCTTCTTATCTTTCTCTAAAGAAAAAGAACAAAAAATGTTAATGGTGTGGCACAAACTGAAAAAGGCACTTTCATTTAAGCCTAAGGTTAAAAATTTCAGATTGAACATAACATTCTGATTCACCGGCTATTCCTTAGTCGTCGTCCTTCTTATCCCATTTCCCAGCCCCGACACATGATTAACCAAGGTCCATTTTTCATTTTCTCACAAATTTTTATTTTTTGATTGCTATATTCAATATATTTATTCCTCTTCTTACTTTCCAACAACCGCTAGATTGCTCCATCACTGGGAGTGGCAACTAGCAGAAGACCAGCCAAAAAAAATGTGTTCTTTATTCTAAGTGAAATTCAATTCTTCTTCTTACTTAAGTATCATTCATTTGTAGTTTTGATTACGATAGAAAAAGATGAGGGGCAGGGAAGGGCGGGGTAGGACAGGGCAACGTTTTGTTGCAAATTTTCTATGAGGCTAATGTGTTAAAGCTCTTCTTACTAAAGTCGAAAAGATTAATACGACTCTTTAGACTCGTAAGAGGGTATTATTAAAAGAGGGTGTCCAGATTCTCTTTTTGATATTTATTTGAAATAAAAACCTTCCCTAGAATAATATTGCAATCCAAGAGTAGATTAATATTTATTATTTTTATAAAAATGCATATAACTTAATTTTTTAATTAATCAGAAATAGATTGTCATACGCGTGTAACTTACGTGTGAAGTATATATACATACTTAAATGTTTATTGAAGAAAAAAGTTAATTGATAATTCAATCCTCTTCTTTAAATTATTAAAGTCGATGATACCTTAATAAAATTTTAAAAAGATGTGCATTACTAATATTAAAGTTAAACTATCTCTAAAATTACTCAATCCCATCTCTATTTATCACCGAAACTCCACTTCTCACTATATACAGAAGTCATCAACATTCGATTTCACAAAAAAACTCATTTATTTGCACTCTTTATCTCTTTGCTCTTATCTTTCTCTGAAGAGAAAGAAAAAGAATGTTAATGCTATCGCACAAACTGAAGAAGATGCATTCATTTAAGCCTAAGGTTAAAATTCCTAGATTGAATATAACATTCAAATTCACCTGCTATTCCTTAGTTGTCATCCTTTCTGTCCTATTTCCCATCCCCGCCACACGATTATCGAAGGTCCGTTTTTCATTTTCCCCTAATTTTCACTACTAAAAAACTGCCAAAAAATGATGGACAGAAAAGCGACGCCATTTGCCATACTATCCGTCGCTTTTTAATAAAAATAATTATTTTAAAAATTATTTTACAAAAAGCGACGGACAGCATCTCTTAATCCGTCACTTTTTTTTCGGATTTTTGCACTAAATATATATATAATTAATAATTATTTATTCAATATATATATATAGAGACGCTGTCCATTGCTTTTTAATAAAAATAATTATTTATAAATTAAACAATAGCCACGTTGTCCGTAGTTTTTAATTTATTTTATTTTATTAATTAGTTATTTTTAAAAAGCGATGGACAACATCTCTTAGTCCGTTGCTTTTTGGTCAAAATATCTAGTCAAACATTTTTAAAAAGCGACGGACACAGTCTCTAAGTCCGTCGCTTTTTAGTCAAAATTTTGGTCAAATATTGAACCAAAAAATGGGTTTTCCCCCCATTTTCCCATCTCTCTCTTCTCTCTTATCTCCCTTCTCTCTAAAACCAAATTGTTGCGCCGTCGCCCTTCTCTCCTTGAGCATTAGTCCCGTTGCTGCCTTGCCCCGTCGGCACCGCCACCCATCGTCCCCACTGCCTCTTTTCCTTAGCTTGCTAAGGTTAGGGTTTAATTTTAGTTTTTTTTCAATTCTAGTAATATTTGATTTGTTGTAAATTAGCATATTGTTTTAGTTTGATGAATTGTGTTAGTCAATTGTTAATTTGTATATTTGATTATTGTAAGTTAGGTAGAGAATTGAGGATTTTTGATTTTAGGGTTTTCTTCTAAATTGGGTTTTTTTTTTAAAATATGACTGTGAATTGAGTATTAGAAGATAGAACTAACAAATAATTAGAAGTTAGAAGTTAGATTAGCTGCATTTTCCAACTTTGAAATTCTTGAATTTAGTATGTTTGATGGTTGAAGTTAGAAAAACATTAGGTTGTATATGAAAGTTAGATTACTTTGAAGTTAGAAAAATACTGGATAGTACATGAAAGTTGAAATTAGATTAGTTGAATTTTCCAACTTAGATGTTCTTGCATTTAGTAAGTTTGAAAGTTGAAGTTAGACAAATTGGGAATTTTTAAATATGATTGTAAATTAAGTATTAGAAGTTAGAACTAACAAATAATTAGAAGCTAGAAGTTAGAGATTAGTTGAATTTTTCAATTTGCCATTGTATTTGTGCTTATATGTATTATATTGTTGTTGAAAATTGGGTTACTTGAATTATATTCTTCAACTTGGAAATTCTTGAACTTAGAAATTCTAGAAATTAGATATGAACTTGAATTTTTGTAGGATTTTAGAACTTTAATTAGGTTGTGAACTTTAGCAATCTTGAATTATTGTAGGATTTTAGAACTTTAGGTTGTGAACTTTAGAAATCTTAAATTATTGTGGGATTTTAGAACTTTAAGTTGTGAACTTTAGAATTCTTGAATTATTGTAGGATTTTAAACTTTAGGTTGTGAACTTTAGAAATCTTGAATTATTGTAGGATTTTAGAACTTCAGGTTGTGAACTTTAGAAATCTTGAATTATTGTAGGATTTTAGATATTAAAGGTGTGAACTTTAGAGAACTTGAATTTTTGTAGGATTTTAGAACTTCATAATGTTGTGAACGTTAAAAATCTTGAATTATTGTAGGATTTTAGAACTTTAAGTTGTGAACCTTAGAGAACTTGATTTTTGTAGGATTTTAGAACTTTAGGTTGTGAAATGTTAGAAATCTTGAATTATTCTAGAATTTTAGAACTTAAGTTGTGAATTTTAGAGAACTTGAATTTTTGTAGGATTTTAAAACTTTAAATTGTGAACTTTAGAGAACTTGAATTTTTGTAGGATTTTAGAACTTTAGGTTGTGAACTTTAGAGAACTTGAATTTTTGTAGGGTTTTAGAACTTTAGGTTGTGAAGTTTAGAAATCTTGAATAATTGTTGGATTTTAGAAATTTAGGTTGTGAACTTTAGAAATCTTGAATTATTGTGGGATTTTAGTACTTTAAGTTGTGAAATTTAGAAATCTTGAATTATTGTAGATTTTAAACTTTAGGTTGTTCACTTTAGAAATCGTGAATTATTGTAGGATTTTAGAACTTTTTACGATTGTAAACGTTAACAATCTTGAATTATTGTAGGATTTTAGAACTTTAGGTTGTGAACTTTAGAAATCTTGAATTATTATAGGATTTTAGAAATTAAAGTTGTGAACTTTAGAGAACTTGAATTTTTGTAGGATATTAGAACTTTATAAGATTGTGAACGTTAGAAATCTTGAATTATTGTAGGATTTTAGAACTTTAAGTTGTGAACTTTAGAGAACTTGATTTTTTGTTGGATTTTAGAACTTTAGGTTGTGAAACGTTAGAAATCTTGAATTATTGTAGAATTTTAGAACTTTTAAGTTATGAATTTTAGAAAACTTGAATTTTTATAGGATTTTAGAACTTTAAGTTGTGAACTTTAGAGAACTTGAATTATTGTGGGATTTTAGAACTTTAGGTTGTGAACTTCAAAAATTTTGAATTATTTTAGGATTTTAGAACTTTAGGTTGTGAACTTTAGAAATCTTGAATTATTGTGGGATTTTAGAACTTTAAGTTGTGAACTTTAGAAATCTTGAATTATAATAGGATTTTAAACTTTAGGTTGTGAACTTTAGAAATCTTGATTTATAGAATTTATGAACTAATTATTAGGTTGAACTTTAGAAATCCTGATAAAATATAGTCTTTATGAACTATTTGTAATTTTGAAACGATTTTTTTGTAATTTTGAAAGACTTTATAAGTCTTTAAATTGTGATTTAGATATTTTTGAATGTTAATTTAAGTTTGTTGTTTTATATTTTGTGTAGCTTCTTTATAATGTTTTGTGTTTGATTGAAATGAATCAATTGAATTGCTTTTAGATGTGGGCAGCAGAATCGCAAGTCAAAAATTGCATAAAAAGCGATGGACAGGGTGGTTTTGTCCGTCGCTTTTCTGGATTTTATTTTTTAAAAACTCCAGAAAAGCGACGGACAGGGTCCTTTAGTCCGTCGCTTTTTTAATTTTATTTTTTTTAAAATCCAGAAAAGCGACGGACAGGGTCATTTAGTTCGTCGCTTTTCTGGATTTTTCAAATTTTTATTTCCAAAAAAGCGACGGACGGCATCTCATTGTCTGTCGCTTTTCAAGATTCTAAAAAAATTAAAAATTAATTAAAGCGATGGACTTCGTCTCTTTTTTAAAATTAAAAATAAAAAAAGTGACGGACAGCGTCACATTCTTCAAAAAAAATATTTTTTTTAAAAAAAAAGTGTCGACCCAAAAAGCGATGAGATTGACAGCGTCGCTTTTGGACAAAAAAGCAACGCAGTCTGTCGCTTTTTTCAGTCTCTTTTTGATAGTTTTTTAGTAGTGTTTTTTTTGTTGCTATTTTCTGTACCCACCTTTTTTGCCGGATATTCTCCATACTTGTTCCTCTTCTTACTTTCTGACATCCGCTAGATTTGTCCATCACTCGGACTGACAGCTGGCGAAAGAACAGCAAGAAAATGTAATTTTTCTAAGTGAAATTCAATTCTTGTTCTTATCTAAGTATCTTTCATTTGTAGTTTTGATTACGATAGCAAATGAGGAGGGCGAGGGAAGGGTAGGTTATAACAAGGCAGTTCCAGGGCAATGTTTTGTTGCAAATTTGCGATGAGGCTGATGTGTCAAAACTCTTCTTACTAAAGCCAAAAAGATTAATACGAATCTTTAGACTCGTAAGAGGGTGTTATTAAAGAGGGCGTCCAAATTCTCTTTTTGATATTTATTTGAAATAAATACCTTATCTAGTATAATATTGCAACCCAAGAGTAGATGAATGTAGTTTTTATATATATATATATATATATATATAAAAGTGCATATAACTTAATTTTTTTTCTTAATCAGAGCTAGATTGGCATACACATGTAATACACGTGTCAAGTATATATACATACTTAAATTTTAATGAAGAAAAAAATTAATTGATTTTTCAAACTTGTTCTTTAAATTATTAAACCCAATGACACCTTAATAAAAATTTAAAAGATGTGCACTACTAATATTAAAGTTAAACTGTCTCTAAAATTACTCAATCTCATCTCTATTTATCACCCAAACTCCACTTATCACTATCTATACAAAAGTCATCAACATTCGATTTCACAAAAAATAACTCATTCATTTGCACTCTTTCTCTCTTCGCTTCTCATCTTTCTCAGAAGAAAAAGAATGTTAATGTTGTGGCACAAACTAAATAAGGCGCTTTCATTTAAGCCTATGATTAACAATTCCCATATTAAACATAACATTCCAATTCACCTACTATTCCTTAATCGTCGTCCTTCTTGTCCTATTTCCCAGCCCACCACACGATTATCCAATGTCCATTTTTCATTCTCTTAAATTTTTATTTTTGTTATCTATTTTTCGTATCCACCATTTTATCCAATATTCTCCATACATGTTCCTTTTCTTACTTTCCGATAGCTACAAGATTGCACCATCACTGGGAGTGGCAGCTAGCGAAAGACAAGCAAAATATTGTGTTCTTTCTAAGTGAAATTCTTTTTGTTCTTACTTAAGTATCTTTTATTGATTAGTTTTGATTACGATAGGAATTGAGGATGGGCAGGGAAGGGCAGGCTAGGACAGGGCAGTTCCAGGGCAACCTTTTTTTGCAAATTTGCAATGAGGCTGATGTGTCAAAGCTCTTCTTAATAAAGCCGAAAAGATTAATACGACTCTTTAAAATCGTAAGAGGGTGTTATTAAAAGAGGGAGTGTAGATTCTCTTTTAATATTTATTTGAAATAAATACCTTCCCCAGTTTTATATTGCAATCCAAGAGTAGATGAATATAAATTTTCTTAATAAAAGTGCATATAACTTAATTTTTTTCCTTAATTAGAGCTAGATTGGCATACTTGTGTAACGCATGTGTCAAATATATATACATTTCAATCCTCTTCTTTAAATTATTGAACCCAATGATACCTTAATAAAATTTTAAAAGATGTGCACTACCAATATTAAGGTTAAACTATCTCTAAAATTACTCAATCTTATCTCTATTTATCACTCAATCTCCACTTCTCACTATATATACTGAAGAAACCAACATTCAATTTCACAAAAAACTCATTTGTTAGCTCTCTTTCTCTCTTTGTTTCTCATCTTTCTACGAAGAGAAAGAAAAAAACATTGTTAATAATGTGGTGGCTTATACTGGAGAAGGCGTTCTCATTTAAGCTTAAGATTAACAATTCCCAGATTGAAACATACCATTCCAATTCACCTTCTATTCCTTCGTCGTCATCCTTCTTGTCTCATTTTCCAGTCTCACCACACGATTATTCAAGGTCCATTTTTCATTTTCTCCTATCTTTTATAGTTTGTTTTGCTATTTTTTGAAATCCAAATGAGATCAAGAGATAAAAGGGATATTACTTAATTACTCACCAAGTAGTATGTAACAAACTTATTCATCAAAACTCTAGAATTAACAAGTTATAGAATACTTAGGCAATATATATGATTTTCACGTAGAACATGATTTGGCACGAAATAACTCAAAAAAGGAATTTAATTGCCATATCGAATTAGCCTTTTATGATTAAGCATGATGAAATCCGATTCATTCAGCGCTTTTTCATTATTTTTGCCATATGATAAAATGATTGGACCTCATATATTAGTAACATTCACATGCATAAACTAGAAAAATGAAACTAATATAAACTGGACAAACTAGCCTATTAATTTTATCAATTCGACATGCATGAGATGACAAACACAAAAAATCATCTAATTTATACTTATAACTCGGAAAAAAACAGCTTGTTATGTTTTCCGTGGATTACTTCATACCAGGGACGGCTGTTGCTTATAAAATTTAAGGCATTGGCCTTAGGCCCCCGTTTTTGGGGCCTCAAACTTCTACAAATAAAAAATTATGTATTTTAATTCCATTAAAATAGAAGAAATTAAGAAAACATTATTTTGGATTCTTACATTTTCTTCGCTAACACTCACATTATTTATCCTTTTTAACTCTTTTTTGCACTCTATTTTTTTAAATCTTTGATAGTTAGAGTAATACACTCTCAAAAATATGAATCAATAGTCGAAAAGTGTTGAACATAGTAAATTACAAATTCTTTTTTTATTTCTTCGTAAATTTTCATATTAAAGTAGGTATACAAAGTTATCAACTTTTTGAATCAGATTCTATGATTCTAACTCTTATCTTTAAAGTTTATCAACTTATTACTTATAGAATTATGTTCATAATTCATATAATAATTGTCTCAATAAAAGGTGTTTTTCAATGTTGAATTGATAAAATCTTACCTAAAAATAATAATTGAAAAAAGTATTTGAAAAAATTATTTATATAAAAGATATTAAGTAGTAATTTACATCTAAAAATTTAGAAAAATAAATAAATACAAAGAAAGTTTATTTAGATTTTAGGCCTCTAATTAAAATTTTGTTTTAGGCCTCGAATTATGTTGAGCCACCCTTGCTTCATACTTTAATATAAATATTGTTATTCATCATATATTCCTAAGATACTTAGAATAAAATTTTTGGAGAATTTGGGAAGAAACAACAAAGTTTAAAGAGTGTTTTCAAAGGTAGAAAATTAAAACCAGTAGAGAAAATAGAATCAGAAGCAAATTAGAAATAATCTATAACATATTTTTCTCAAAGAAGAAAATCGAGTCCACAAAATGCACAATGTCTCCTTAAGGAAACTATTCTCCTCAAGTACTCGAGATTAATGGAATATATCCTTCCTGAATAGTATCTTACTCACCGGTGTATTGGTATCTATACCCATGATGTCAGCGAACCACTCACGACAGTAAAGTACACTTAGAATACTAGTACTAGATTTAATAGTAGATGAAGAAGTTCATACTGGTTGTAACAAATATGAGAGGAAATCTCTCTATTTATAGACAACAAAGGGTAGTGTGAACATGTGCTTATCGTGCCTTATCGGAAAGGTCAAAATCTTCAAAAAGTCACAACTTTTCATATAAATCACAACTCTTCGTAAAAGTGACAACTTTTCATTAAAGTCACAACTCTTCATTAAAATCGTAACTCTTCATTTTCCGTTCACACCTTTTTAAAACCCAACAAATATATAAAAATAACCGTGATTCTCATTTTAATAGTTAATTGAAATAAATATCTTCCCAAGTATATAATATTGCAAATTCAAGAGGTAGATGCTGAATATAATTTTTCTAATAAATAAAAGTGCATATAACTTCTTTTTTTTCCTTAATCGGAGCTAGATTGACATTCAGGTGCAATCCACGTGTCATATATATTGAAAGCTCTTCTTTAAATTAATTATATTGAACCAAATGAGACCTTAATAAAATTTTAAAATCTATGCACTACTAATATTAAAGTTAAACTATCTCTAAAATACTCAAGTTCATCTCTATTTATTGCTCAAATTCCACTTCTCACTATATATTAGAAGCCATCAACATTCGATTTCATAAAAAACTCATTATTTACCTTCTTTCTTTCTTTGCTTCTCATCTTTCTCCGAAGAAAAAGAAAAAAAAATGTTAATAGTGTTGCACAAACAATAGAAGGTGCTCTCATTTAAGCCTAATGTTTACAATTTTCAAAATGAATCATATCATTCCAACTCACCTGCTATTCCTTCGCCGTCGTCCTCCTTAACCCGTTCTCCCAACCCCACCACAAGATCATCCAATGATCCAAGGTCCGTTTTTCAGTTTCAACTATATCTTTTTTCTTTTTTTGCTATGTGAAATTCAATTCTTGTTCTTAACTTAAGTACCTTTTATTTGTAATTTTAATTAAGATGACAAATAAGGTGGGGGTGGGGCAGGACAGTAAAACCGTAAAGACTTCAACCCACCCATCCGCCCCCACCCCACATAGCGTGATTATCTGTAAATTCTCCCCGCATAAATTACAATTGTTTATAATTTTTTTCACAGAAAAACATTAAAATTTAGTGAGTGATGTTCACTAGTATATGATATGAACTTCCAAATTCCAAATTGCTGAAACATGAACATGAACAAGGGGAAACACGAGAAAATATACATTAGACTAGTGTATGAAGAAATTTACCGGTCTTAACGAATTTATAGACAATTATTCTAATTTTGAATTAGCAAAACTATAGCTACGGGATTTTGTAAGGGAAATTCACATCTTTTAGAAAAATATTTATTTAAACCCGCAAAAACTGCAATCCACCCCGCATCAAATATAATATGAACCAGCCTCGTCTTGTTCCACCCCATTGTCATCCTTAATTTTGATCTTAATTAGTTTTACTATTAGTTTGGACGTATCGATGAGGGTATATATTGAACTTTTAAAGTTTTCTACATTTTTTTTGTCATTGATTTCAGTTACTAGTAAAGTGTAAACTAAAGAAATCCAGTTTTACAATCCAAAATTAAGTGTCAACATATATGATAGGATGTTAGTATATTTAACACCTCGACCATTTATAAAAGTTAAGAATTATAAAAAAAAAAAAAAAAAAAAAAAAAAAAAAACAGTATATAAGCTCGGTTCATTTTCTAAATTTGTTAGCAATTAGTTTTAATTATTTACTTTAATTATTTTATAAATAAATCAAAATCATAAATACCCTCTTGCTTTCCCTATCATCATCTTGTGTAAATTTATTTGCTATAATATTTTATATTAAACTTTTAATTTAGTATTTTTTTTATAATCAGAAAAATAATTTTGAACAACTTATATTTTATTTTCAATATGATATATTGAATTTTAGTTTTAATTTTTGATATCATCTGCATATGAATATGAAGTTGAATTCTATATTTTTAATATCTATTAAGATTTCGATTAGGCGAGCTTATCCATGGAGTATGATTTTTTGGATCACAATTAAAAGCACTCCTCTTTTAAAAGTTATAAAAAGAAATATTTGTACCCATTAAACTCTAAATTTGTAATTACTTCTATTACATTACTCACGAATGATGAAGTTACGAGGCAAACTCTTTCCATTTATATGGACTTGTCCCAGAAGATGAACTCTCACACATTTGAATTTATAGGTCTGCAGTAAAAAAAAAAAAATATTAGTGATCGAGGTCAGATGTGTATCAAAACTAATTGTCAAAGGAAACTGGTCAACTCCTATTAGCTGAGACCAAATTAACTCTCTATTGGCTGTTACTTGCCAATTTAACATACCATTGAAACCTAAGTTACTATTGCCAAAGGCTCAAGTCCAACCTTCCCTAGATGTTCTAAGGTGGAGCCAACAGATATTATAATAGAGTTTACCTTCTCTTTCACTTTAAAATCAACCTGTGTACATACGGATTCATGATTGTGGCATAATCTCCTTGTTTAATCTGTAAACAACATAGATATTCAAATGTAAAATAGACTCATAGTTCTTGTACCAAAAAAACATTAAAATATCTTACTGCTTCTTTTCTTATGCCGAACAGTACGAGTGCGAAACTGTTTCCATTAGAGTCAGAGACAACACAGTATCTGTACAATAAGAGTAATAAAGTAGCTCACTTTCACTTTTAAAAGAAATTCTGAAAATGATTAAATTGCATGGTTCCTCCAAGATGAAGTAACTTACATACGATGGGAGTCTCAAATTGATACTTAACTAAGCACCGAACTACTCCTACAACAGCAACCCCTCGGTTATCGCCTTCCGTTAACATATTCAATGTTGCTCTTTTTGTATAAAGTATTCACTGCAATAAAACAATTAACTCAACAAATTAGATAAATCAATAGTTACAGTTAGATAAGAAAAAGAGGTAGACCCTTGCCATCAATATTAGCAAGTGATTGGATCAGAGAAGATGAGCTTGTTTCAATAGTACTTTGTGTTAGGGTTTTGCCTTGATTTTTTTTTTTCTTATTTGAACTTTATATTTTTTCTTAAAGAAAAGTCAAAATATTACCATAAATGCTTCAACTTTTTCTGAAAGAAAAAAATAATTTTTCTTCCATATTTGGTTTATTATTTCCTTAGAGGAAAAGTTTGGAGATCTATAAATTGAAGATACATATTCTCATAGCATAACACAAATAGAATCCATAATGTAGTCAATAAAGAGTTTTGTTTGTGGGGAGATTTTTTCTCGATAGTTTTAATATTTTCTTTTTATTAGTTTTTCATATGTAGGCTGATTGACCAAACCATATTAATAATATTATATTTTAGTATAACTTTTTTTGTCATCTAATTTATCAATGTCATAATTTGCAATTGCAAGATTCCGCATGACGCCCTAATCACCTTCATAACCCAACAAGTGGTATCAAAGCACATAGTCCAACGATTCTATGACTCAACAAGTGATATCAGAGCACATGGTTCAATGATCCAATTGTACGAGGTTGAAGACATGTAACACCCCTAAATATTAATCGAGAGTTGCATGTCGATACACCATTGCTTAATTACTACAGTATGTTTTATTCTCATTTTGGGAACTTGAAATTTTGTAATATTTGCAAATTTGCTTAACATAAATTGTGGTCGTAATTTAAGTGGTTATATTGGGATATTTACGTAATATTCTAATTAGAATTACCTATAACTTGAAAGGGGAGGGGTGGTGGTGGTGAGGGATATACATATAGGTATATATGTATGCTTTTTGGGCGGCCAACTTTTTGTTTGGGCAATCACCTTTTAGTGACAGTTGTATAAGTGATAAACATCACTTGTGACTATAATTTCACACCTCCTCTAGTGAAATTGGTTCCTTGAAGTCTAAGGACCTCTAGAGCTTTATCTAAACAGATTGTTCTTCAAAAACACAAGAGAAAAAATTGGTCCTTTTGGGCTGAAATTCGAGGCACACCCTTCCCTTTAGGAATGATCCAGAGGATGCATGAAGCTGGTCATTGGAGATGGAGATTTTAAGAGCCTTAAGCCCTTAAGAAATATCACATTTGCATATAGGCATCTATCTTTTGAATTAAGTTATGACCTCTTCTTCTAACAGACCTATGGAAGTTGCTCGTGAAGGTTCAGGTACTTCTGTTTCCCAACCTCATGCACTGGAAGGGATTGGAGAACATTTCTCGAATTAATATGTTTTCCACACTAGTGGGTCTGAAGTTGGAAACCATCAAGGTGTAAGAGCTGGTTCACATCCTTATATGAGTCGTGGTACTTAAGCAATGAATCTTCCTTTTCAACTAATGGTTGAATTCTTCCACCGCATGGCTGAATCGATGCATGATTCCAACGGGATTAACTTTGAGAAAATGAGGAAAATGAGTTGTAATATAAATATGGCTATATGTTTTTTTTTTTGGGGTGTGTAAACCCAAGTCTTGTAATATACTAAACTTACTATTTGTTTTTAGTGTTTGTGTGAAGCATGACCCGACTAATTTTGGTAATTGGAAGTTGGTAATATTCTTTTTATATCATTTTAAGTGCGAGGATAATATATGCAGGAAAATCTCATAAGTTATTTGCTTAGATTATTTTGGAAGGGTTCCTCCGCCATAAGATAAAATTATACGCAGTTTCAATTTGACATCAAATAAATGTTTAAATGGGCAGGATGCATATTCTTAACTATTTTTTATTATGAACCTAATCCCTCTACTAGATTTTAATTAATATCCCCTACGTTAATCTATTTTAAATGTCACAAGTATTATATGAGATTTCTTCTTAAATGATTGCATCCTTCCGAAAGGGTCACTACAAGACAGGTTCAACGCGGTTTCAAATCAATTTACAATAAATTTGATCATAATGAAGATTTTTATCCTACTACATGCGGAGAAGAGATTAAAACCATATTTTCAACATTCATGTTGTTGCATCTTTGAAAATAAAAATAAAATATTTTAAAATCATTTTTAACCTATATATTTTAAACTTTATTTTTAATCATGGCAAGCAGTAATGATGAAGACTATGTGAAGAACGAAGATTATCATGCATGTGAAGAAGGTGGAGCAAGTTTTGTTAAGAAAATCCAACCAAAATAGGAGATTTGTTAGGGTTTTGCCCTGATTTTCTTTCCTTATTTAAACTTTATTTTTTTTCCTTAAAGAAAAGTCAAAGTATTACCGTAAATGCTTGAACTTTTTCTAAGAGGAAAATATAATTTTCTTCCATATTTGGTTTACTCTTTCCTTAGAGGAAAAGTTTGGAGATCTATAAATTGAAGATCCATATTCTCCTAGCATAACACAAATTGAATCCACAATGTAGTCAATAAAGAGTTTTCTTTGTGGGGAGATTTTCCCTCGATAGTTTTAATATTTTCTTTTTATTAGTTTTGCATACGTAGTCCGATTGGCCAAACCATATTAATAACATTATATTTTAGTAGAACTTTTTTTGTCTATCTTATTTGTCAATGTCATAATTTGTAATTGTAAGATTCCGCATGACGCCCTACTCACTTTCATAACCCAACAAGTGGTATCAGAGCACAAGGTCCAACGATCCTATCACTCAACACTCTGTCCTATTGTGTCTCCATTACTCCACTCCTGAAAAACTCATTTATAACGTCTTAACAATTTCAAAAGAACAGAACATATGAAACTAGAAATATATCTAACTTTTCTATTTCTTGAAAAAATTCAACAAGCACTCTACTGTGTCAGCGTTTGACAAGTCACATGTTTCTAATGTTGTATGGTTATTTTTTATTTTAACCTGAATAGACCTTTTCAGATCTCGAAGAAGCTTGAGCATCAGTTGTGTTTCCTATGAGCCTTTTAAAAAGCTTTGAAACTTTCCTAAGTATTTGAGGCAATCCTCGTAGTTTTGCAGAAATCTATATACCTGAATATATAAATAGTAGATTTTCCTAGTTTAAAAAAAAAAAGGGAATATAATCACTATTGAGAACCTTATTTTATAAATATATGAGAAGAATTCAAGACTTAAAATGCTCATTCGATAATGAAGTACTATGGCAGAATTCTATTTTGAAATGGTAAAAAATCATAAGAAACTTCCAAATATCTTAAATAAATTAGCTTTGCAAGTTCATAAAAGAACTATTTACCATTTTTTCCTAGGTTTCTATTTCAATTGTGTCAGTTGGAGGAAAGCCCGTCTTTTTTTGCCTACTCCTGGTGCCTAAAGGCAAAGAGCTTCTTCAATAGCTAAGTCAAGCAGTCAAGCAGCAGGTTGAAGTCAAAGACAATACAAGTCCTACTCTCAAGAAAAAGGCTAAGAGCCCTTGTTCCACTTCTAGCTCGTTAGGGATAGGATTCCTAAGGCCCCTGATGCCCTGACTTTCAGTCTCAATCAAGTAAGAAAGGGAACCCTTTTAGCGTCTAAGTGCTCTCCTTTGTCTCATTGTTTATCTCGTAATCATTCGATTCCCACCCCTAAAGCTAGCTCCTACTCCTATTCCTTCTCCTTTAGGATAGGATTCTCCTTGGTCCTTTTTACATAACATTCTCGGCTGCCTCCAATTCGGTAGGTCGGTCGCCCTCTAGCCAGTTACTAGCCCAGCTATGGAGCTAGGTGTACACCGCCACGTTGAGACTCTCTTTCAAAAGTGAGATACCGACTTTCATAAGAGGAAAGATCACTCTGTCATGTAGCAGAGCAGTGTTCATCTAACTAGAAATCTCATAAGAGAAGAAGAATCGTAGCGTAGGGTCGACATAAATAATCGGTTAAAATAGTCTAATGAGGAAGCATTTTTTCGTGTTCGTAGTTGCAATAGATTTTCCTTTTTGTTTCGAGATTGGCTTGGTCTTCAGTCTACCCTAATGAAACCTAAAATCTCACTCCCTCACTTTCTCCTTTTGATAGACTAGCTTGAGCATCTTCTCTTTGGCACTCATCCTTGGCTTGGGAGTGCTCTCTCTCTTCTGTGTCAGCGAAGGAAGGATAAGAGCAATCGGCCGAATGATTGTTATTCCACTTACGGTTACAGTGCCTCTATCGAAGCATAATAAGTCTAATACTCTAGCCCTGGTTTTCGGGGATTCCATTTCGATCTAAGCCCGAAAACCCATATCTTTATATATGAAATTACTTGTTCTTTTTGTCAAATTCCTTTCCTTACAATCAAGTGGCGGAACGCCCCTTTATTTCTACTAGTTCTTACATAAGCAATTTGCAGGAAGTAAACGAAGTCTTTCCTTCCGAAATCCACTCCTGAAGTAAAAGATGTTTTTCATTCCATTTTCCCACGTAATAAAAATTAGTGTAATATGTTGTTCCTAACAAAGCTACCAATCAGATGAAAAAAACTAGTGAATGATTTGAAATTATAGCTTCAATGTGGCATATACTAGTTATAAGATCTAACTGTACAGAGAAGTCACTTGAATGTTAAGTATAGAATACACTTTATAAAATTCTACTTACGACAAAATATTGTTTATGACAAATTTCATAAATGATTAAAGCGGTTCCTCTTTTAACTAGATTATGTTCTTAGTCTTACATAATGAATGAGCATCTGTGTCATCCTGTTTGACTGCCTTCTTAGCATAGCTGATTCTCATGTCCCGCCGCTTTGCCAGTCAAATTTTGCATCTGAATAGGGGCGGAAGAATCTAGAGTTGTGGAGAGGCTTATAGAGAACTCTAGAACCCCTTATATATTTCAAGAAGGCTTTGGAACATCCTAGAATATGTAGAGAATTCTAGAGAGGGACCAAAGTGTAAATACTTTAGGGACTTGTAAAGTAATTTTAAATTTCACTTTAGCCCCTAGGTTGTAGTATAAATGGATGGGGCATTCATTTGCAAAGCATCACACAAGTTGTAAGCAAATCTTCTAAGCTAATACAAAGCTTTCTTCCAAACTTCCTAAATCTTTCTAAGTCTTTCTTTACATTCTCTTAGCGATCTTAAGTTCAAAGGGCTTACTTGAGCTTACAAAATTTTGAAAGAGTAGTGAGTAAGTTGTCAAGTGCCGCATGGAGCTTTGGTGAAAATCTAAGTCCGTGACAATGTGGTATCAGAGCAAATGTTAGTACTAAAGGAATGGCTAATGAAGGAGACGTAAATCCCGCTAGCACCACCAACGTCTGGCTGGATAGTGGAAAGAAGAGTTGCAAAGGAAGAAAGCACCAAAAGAGTAATGAGGAAATGCTACTTGACCCCATATCAAGCGAGGCGCTAATATCTCACCCACCTTCGACCACCAAAGCAAGTGACGACGAATTTGGCGAGGAGGCCATTGACATCACCGCTGGAGAAGAATGGGTCGAAATGGCAAGACAGGCCGTGGAGATATTAGGCCGACGTTTGAACGTGGCCGATGGAAAGTTCAAGACTCTCGAGGACTTCACCCTTGAGGAGACCGATAACCTACGCAAAGAGTTGGAGGGACACCAGTATATTGAGTTCGAGATAAAGGAGGCCATCACTTCCTTGGAGTGTCGGCTCATGGAGGCGTTGAGCACGATCGAGACCATGAAGGCTGAGATGAAATAACTCAAGGAAGGCGTGGAAGCTGAAGGATCAACGTTGTCTGACTATGATAGGGAGGTCAGGGTCGAGGCTCCCAAGCCACCTATATTCAAAGGCGTCTGTGACGCCCAAAAGGTGGAGAACTTCTTGTGGCACTTGGATAATTACTTCCAGTGTAGTCGGGTGAAGAGCGATGAGAACAAGATCAACACTGTCGTGTTGTATCTTTCGTAGATGGCCATGCTATGGTGGAGACACAAGGAGGCCAAGATAAGGAAGGGGACGTGCACCATCAATACATGGGAGCAATTTCAAGAAGATTTCAAGAAAGCCTTATTCCCTAACAATATCATCTATGAGGTTAAGCGCAAATTTAGGGAATTGAAGCAAACGGGTAGCATTCGGGCGTACCTGAAGGAGTTCACCACTCTCACGCTTTAAATTCCCAACCTCACAGATGAAGACATGTTGTTCCACTTTATGGACAAAATTCAAAACTGGGCCAAGACAGAGTTGAAGCGGCGCTAAGTAAATATTATCGATGAGGCCATCACACAAACAGAAGCCTTGACTGACTTCAAGCATGATAGGCACGACAAAGCTAAGGCAAATGATGCAAGGACTAGTCATGCTAAAGGTGGGGGAGATCATAGCCGAGGCAAGGAGCAGCAAGCACATCCTAAGCAGCACAACTCCTACAAGTTGGACAACAAGCAGTTCGGGCACCAGAACTACACGGAGAGGAAGGTACAGACCACCAAGGGAGATGGTTGGTACATATGTGGTGGACCGCATGGCTATACCAGGTGCCCCGAGATGAAGAACCTTGGTGCCATCCTACGCGAGCAAAAGGAGAAAGACTCACAAGAGCAAGGGCAGGAGGCGGGCACGATGTAGTTGGGCATGGTGGGACTATGCGGTGTTATTGCCAAGAAGACAGAGAAGCCAGGAGACTTCAACACACAGTATGTAGACATCTCCATTAATGGACGACCAACTCGTGCCATGGTAGACTCCGGGGCCGAAGCTAACATCATGACCAAGACTGTGGCAGTAATGTTGGGGCTAAGTTATAATCCAAGCAACACCCACCTTGAGATGGTCAACGCACCCCAACTCTCGTGTGTGGAGTTACCCAAGGAGTAAGCATCATGTTGGGAAAGTGGCAAGGTAAGATCAACTTTACCATCGCTCCTTTAGATATCTTTGACATCATTCTTGGGTAAGAGTTCTTCCAAATATGCCATAAGATGATCGACCCCTACCTCCAACGACTCATGGTGATGGAGCGGGACAGTTCATGCATAGTACCTTTATGCAAGGTGCCGAAGAAGGAAGGACAAGCCCACTTGTCGACCATGCAGAATGTAAAGGGCCTGAAGAAAGGGGAGCCGACGTTTATAGCCACCATTGCAAGTTCAAGAGAAGACAATGGTGCTAAGGAGCCTTTGCCACCAATAGTAAAAAAGGTCCTTGAAGAAAACAAGGATGTGCTACCAGACGAGCTACCGAAGACTCTACCTCTTAAGCGCGAGGTAAATCACAAAATCGAGTTGGAGGTTGGAGCCAAGCCACTTACACATGTACCCTATCGCATGGCTCCACCCGAATTGGAGGAGCTGAGGAAGCAGTTGAAAGAGCTCCTCGAGGCCGGTCACAGTCGTCCGTCGAAGGCACATTATGGCACGCATGTTTTATTCCAAAAGAAGAAAGACGGATCATTGCGCTTATGTATCGACTACCAGGCGCTCAATAAGGTAACAATTAAGAACAAGTACCCTATCCCGCGCACTGCTGATTTGTTTGATAGACTTAGATAGGCCAAGTACTTCACCATGGTAGATCTCCGAAAAGGCTACTACCATGTGCATATCGCATCGGGGATGAACCAAAGATAGCGTGTGTGACAAGATACGGAGCTTTCGAATGGTTGGTGATGCCTTTTGGCTTAACCAACGCACCCGCCATCTTTTGCACGCTAATGAACAAGATATTCCATCCCTACTTAGATCAGTTCGTGGTGGTTTACTTGGATGACATAGTCATCTACAGTAACACCTTGGAGGAGCATGTAGAGCACTTGAAGAAAGTTTTCCAAGTTTTACGGGAGAACCAACTATATATCAAGCGGGAGAAGTGTGAGTTTGCCTAACATGAGGTGCACTTATTGGGCCATATCATCAGCTAGGGTGAACTATGAATGGACGAGGCCAAAATCCGAGCGATCCAAGAGTGGGAGGCGCCCACAAAGGTGACCGAGCTAAGATCGTTTCTTGGACTTACGAACTATTATCGTAGGTTCATAAGTCGATACTCCACTAAATCTGCTCCACTGATCGAGTTATTAAAGAAGAATAAGTCATGGGTTTGGAGCGAGGAGTGCCAAAAGGCGTTCGAGAGTCTCAAGGATGAAGTGACAGAAAAGCCGATCTTGACGCTGCTCGACTTTTCAAAAATCTTTGAGGTATATACAGATGCCTCAGATTTTGCCATTGGGGGAGTCTTAATGCAAGATAGACACCCAATACCATTTGAAAGTCGCAAGTTGAATGAGACCGAAAGGCGTTACACGGTGCAGGAGAAAGAGATGACGGCCATCATACATTGCCTACGCACGTGGAGACACTACTTACTAGGCTCCAAGTTAGCTACTTCTGATCGCAAAAGAAGATCACTCCGAAACAAGCTAGGTGGAAAGATTTTCTAGCTGAATTTGACTGTGTCTTGGAGTACAATCCAGGAAGAGGTAACGTAGTGACCGACGAACTAGGTAGGAAGGTCGAGCTTGCTGCCATTACTACAACCCATTGTGACATTCAAGACGCAATCAAGGATGACATGCAACATGATCCCGAGGCCAAAAAGCTTATGGAGTTGGCCGCCCAAGGCAAGACAAGGCGCTTTTGGGTAGAAGATGACCTTTTTCTTACTGCCGTTTGGAGGGTCTACGTACCCAAGTTTGGGTCTATCAGACGGTGAATTATTAAGGAAAGCCATGATACACCGTGGGCCAGGCATCCGAGGCAGCGACAAACAAGGGAGTTGATTGAGGCAATTTATTACTGGCCACGCATGTGGGACGACATCGAGTGCTTGTACAGACTTGTCTTGTGTGCCAACAAGACAAGTTGGAGCAAAGGCAACCGGGAGGACTACTGGAGCCACTACCCGTAGCAGAACGCCCATGGAAAAGTGTGACCATGGATTTCATCACTTCCTTACCTAAGTCCAACGAGTATGGGACAATCATGGTCATGGTGGATAGATTTTTGAAGTATGCTCCATTCATGCCCGCCACAGCGGTTACACCGCTAAGGAGGCTGCTCGATTATTTTTCAAAATGTGGTGAAGTATTAAGGGTTGTCGAAGCATATCATCAGTGACCGAGACCCCCGCTTCACTGGGAAATTTTGGAGGGAGCTATTCAAGATACTTGGCACGGAGCTTCACATCTCTACAAGTTTCTACCCGCAGACCGACGACCAAACCGAACGTGTTAACGCCCTATTGGAGTGTTATCTTAGGCACTATGTGAGTGCGCATCAGAAGGATTGAGTCAGACTTCTTGACATGGCACAATTCTCTTATAATTTGCAAAGGAGTAAGTCCATCGGGCACACCCCATTCGAGTTGGCAACTGGCCAACAACCCCAAACTTCACATTCTTTACCGACCGCCTTCCAGGGGAAGAGCTTGGGATCCTACCATCTTGCGAAGGGATGGGAGGAGCAACTTGATACTGCCAAATCCTACTTGGACAAAGCAGCGAAGAAGATGAAAAAGTTTGCCGACCGCAAGCAGCGTCCCACGGACTACCAAATTGGGGACATGGTCTTGGTGAAGTTCAACCCAAGACAATTTAAAGCACTAAGGGGCGTTCGTCAGAACTTAGTGCGGAAGTATGAGGGCCTATTCAGGATCATTGCCAAGGTGGGCAAGATCTCTTATAAGGTGGAGTTACCTCCACACTTAAAAATTCATCCAGTTTTCCATGCAAGTGTCCTCAAGTCGTACCATGAGGACAAAGATGATCCTAGCCGGAACCAATCACGATGGGCACCCATAACTGTCGCCACCTTGCGTGACCGAGAGATTGAGGCAATCATAGACTATCAAGCCAAACGGAAGCGAGGTCAACAAGTCAGTGCGATGTTTCTTATGCATTGGAAGGGACAAACTCCGGAGGAGGCCACCTGGGAGAGATATGAAGACTTGTGGCAGTTTAAAGACCAAATCCAGGAGTTTTTATAGCAGTGCGCCGCGGTCGTCAAATCAACAGGTGGGGGATAGTGTCATGTCCCGCTCTTTGCCAATCAAATTTTGCATTTGGATAGGGGCGGAAGAATCTAGAGTTGTGGAGAGGCTTATAAAGAACTCTAGAACCCCTTGGATATTTCAAGAAGGCTTTGGAACATCCTAGAATATGTAGAGAATTCTAGAGAGAGATCAAAGTGTAAATACTTTAGGGACTTGTAAAGTACTTTTAAATTATACTTTAGCCCCTAGGTTGTAGTATAAATAGATGGGGCATTCATTTGCAAAGCATCACACAAGTTGTAAGCAAATCTTCCAAGCTAATACAAAGCCTTCTTCCAAACTTCCTAAGTCTTTCTAAGTCTTTCTTTACATTCTCTTAGCGATCTTAAGTTCAAAGGGCCTACTTGAGCTTACAAGATGTAGTGAGTAAGTTGTCAACTGTCGCACGGAGCTTTGGCGAAACTCTAAGTCTGTGACATGATGTTGGCTTTAATATGATTAGCTAAGTTTTGATCACCTGTGAAATGGAGGTAGAATCATATTTAAAAGATCAAATATAGTTGGAGTATAACAGACAAATCTAGGAGTATTCAGTGAATTAATAACACCACTTGCACTCATTAGAGTTCGGGCGCGCGCAAGTTCAAGATCAGATAGTTGGCATAGAACAGAAACGCGTTCCAGCTAAATCAAATAAAAATGACCGCCATGAAGCTAACGTTTGAAGTTTAGAGTAGGATATCTTTGAAAAGGAAATTTAACCTTTCCAAGACATCTCTCAAAGCACTCTTTAGCTCTGCTATACTCTCCACTGTAAGCAACACACATTCCAAGGCAATTCCAAGCATGCATATCCGGATCCAAATTGGTCTGGAAGATAATATTGATAGTGAGAAAGTAATTACCCAAATCTAAATAGTTTATTCTGATTTTACTTACCACATTACTAGATGATGCTCTGCTTCTTTTATGTAAAATGCTGGAATAGCACTATGCAACCTCCCCTTAAGATATTCATACATTGAGCGCTCAAATTCCAATTTGTTATATTCTGTACAAATTCGTATTACTTAAATCATTAATATGAATTTTTGAGAAATTGAATTGAATTGTATACACATTCAACATTTTCTCAAGTTGAATAATACCTGCACTTATCTCAATTTTCAGATCACAAATCATATCTTCCTTGGTAAAAGCTGGATGGTTTATGTATTTGGTACAGATAGTCTCCACAAATTCAACAGCATTTGCATTGCTTCGGCTTTCTCAATTTCATTCCAGTTAACTTCTACTTTCTCTACAGACACTCCTTTAAGATAAATTTCTTCTCTTTTCTCAGATTTGTCCATGATAATTTTTTTTTGATCAGTTGGAGTTTCTTCCGCTTTCTCAATTTCATTCCAATTAACTTCTACTTTCTCTACAGACACTCCTTTAGGATAAACTTCTTCTCTTTTCTCAAATTTCTCTATGACAATTTTGTTCTGATCAGTTGGAGTTGCTTCGGCTTTCTCAATTTCATTCCAATTAACTTCTACTTTATCTACAGACACTCCTTTCGGATAAACCTTTTCTCCTTTCTCAGATTTCTCCATGACAATTTCTTTTTTTCTGTTCAGTTGGAGTTGCTTCGGCTTTCTCAATTTCATTCCAATTAACTTCTACTTTCTCTACGGACACTCCTTTAGGATAAACTTCTTCTCCTTTCTCAGATTTCTCCATGACAATTTCTTTTTGATCAGTTGGAGTTGCTTCGGCTTTCTCAAGTTCATTCCAATTAACTTCTACTTTCTCTACAGACACTCCTTTAGGATAAACCTCTTCTCCTTTCTTAGATTTCTCCATGAAAATTTCTTTCTAATCAGTTGGAGTTGCTTCCACTTTCTCAATTTCATTCCAATTGACTTCTACTTTCTCTACAGACACTCATTTAGGATAAACCTCTACTCATTTCTCAGATTTCTCCATGACAAGTTCTTTCAGATCAGTTGGAGTTGCTTCGGCTTTCTCAATTTCATTCCAATTAACTTCTAGTTTCTCTACAGACACTTCCTTTAGGATAAACTTCTTCTCCTTTCTCATATTTCTCCATGACAATTTCTTTCTGATCAGTTGGAGTTGCTTCCGCTTTCTCAATTTCATTCCAATTAACTTCTACTTTTTGTAAAGACACTCCTTTAGGATAAACTTCTTCTCCTTTCTCATATTTCTCCATGACAATTTATTTCTAATCAGTTGGAGTTGCTTCCGCTTTCTCAATTTCATTCCAATTAACTTATACTTTCTATACAGACACTCCTTTCGGATAAACCTCTTCTCCTTTCTCAGATTTCTCCATGACAATTTCTTTCTGATCAGTTGGAGTTGCTTCGGCTTTCTCAATTTCATTCTAATTAACTTCTACTTTTTCTACGGACACTCCTTTAGGATAAAAGTCTTCTCATTTCTTAGATTTCTCCATGAAAATTTCTTTTTGATCAGTTGGAGTTCTCAATTTTATTCCAATTAACTTCTAATTTCTCTGCAGATACTCCTTTAGGATAAACTTCTTCTCCTTTCTCAGATTTCTCCATGACAATTTCTTTCTGATCAGTTGGAGTTGCTTCCGCTTTCTCAATTTCATTCCAATTAACTTCTACTTTATCTACAGACACTCCTTTCGGATAAACCTTTTCTCCTTTCTCAGATTTCTCCATGACAATTTCTTTTTTTCTGTTCAGTTGGAGTTGCTTCGGCTTTCTCAATTTCATTCCAATTAACTTCTACTTTCTCTACGGACACTCCTTTAGGATAAACTTCTTCTCCTTTCTAAGATTTCTCCATGACAATTTCTTTTTGATCAGTTGGAGTTGCTTCGGCTTTCTCAAGTTCATTCCAATTAACTTCTACTTTCTCTACAGACACTCCTTTAAGATAAACCTCTTCTCCTTTCTTAGATTTCTCCATGAAAATTTCTTTCTAATCAGTTGGAGTTGCTTCCACTTTCTCAATTTCATTCCAATTGACTTCTACTTTCTCTACAGACACTCATTTAGGATAAACCTCTACTCATTTCTCAGATTTCTCCATGACAAGTTCTTTCAGATCAGTTGGAGTTGCTTCGGCTTTCTCAATTTCATTCCAATTAACTTCTAGTTTCTCTACAGACACTTCCTTTAGGATAAACTTCTTCTCCTTTCTCATATTTCTCCATGACAATTTCTTTCTGATCAGTTGGAGTTGCTTCCGCTTTCTCAATTTCATTCCAATTAACTTCTACTTTCTGTAAAGACACTCCTTTAGGATAAACTTCTTCTCCTTTCTCATATTTCTCCATGACAATTTATTTCTAATCAGTTGGAGTTGCTTCCGCTTTCTCAATTTCATTCCAATTAACTTATACTTTCTCTACAGACACTCCTTTCGGATAAACCTCTTCTCCTTTCTCAGATTTCTCCATGACAATTTCTTTCTGATCAGTTGGAGTTGCTTCGGCTTTCTCAATTTCATTCTAATTAACTTCTACTTTTACTACGGACACTCCTTTAGGATAAAAGTCTTCTCATTTCTTAGATTTCTCCATGAAAATTTCTTTTTGATCAGTTGGAGTTCTCAATTTTATTCCAATTAACTTCTAATTTCTCTGCAGATACTCCTTTAGGATAAACTTCTTCTCCTTTCTCAGATTTCTCCATGACAATTTCTTTCTGATCAGTTGGAGTTGCTTCCGCTTTCTCAATTTCATTCCAATTAACTTCTACTTTCTCTACAGACACTCCTTTCGGATAAACCTCTTCTCCTTTCTCAGATTTCTCTATGAGAATTTCTTTCTGACCAGTTGGAGTGCTCAATCTTACTGCAACTTTCAAGTGTTAAATTAATGGTTTGGATTTTTTGGTGGGAAATTCTGTTTTTAAGTATCACGTGTTCTTCATCTACTAATTCAACAAATTGCCCTGTCACCCTCTAATAGTTTTTAAAATATCTTTTAACTCCTTAATGTTTTAAGCTTTAACCTTAGAATCTCATATTTACTAGTATTTGAAGAAATCTCCTTGTCCCACTTTATTTTTTTTACATGAGGTACGATAATTTAGATATTTTCTATCTTTTACATTTTGTGGGGCATATGGCTTCTACTTCTCTACTCACATGTTGGTTGACATACATATCCTCCATACGCTAAAGATGGCAAGGTATGAAAATCATGTTCTAAGTGAAAATCATATATGCTACCTTAAGTATTTTGTAACTTGTTAATTCATAAGTCGAGATTTTGATGAATAAGTTTGTTACTACTTGGTGAGAGATTACGTAATTATATACCTTTTATCTCTTTAGTGAACTCATTTGGATAATCCTCTGTTATGGATTCATTTATGAGTTCAATCTCTTCTCCTTAGATTGATTATCCATTCTTTTTACTAGCTAGTTTATGTTTCTCCCTTGTCTAGTTTTTGGTGTTATCCTTTTTAATTTTATTTTGTTTATTTACTTGTCTAGTTTATCTGCTCCTGCATATTTGAGTTTTTATAAATTTGTAACTAAACATATTTGCAGCCCTCAATATTTTTGGAACCCTCTGCTACACAAAAATCATGAATCAGCCGGTCAAGTTAGTTAGATTCGTCATATCATTAGTTAGTTACGGGCGGCTGAATTAGTTAGAAGCAATTAGCAAATTAGATTCTTTCTTATTTCTAAAAAAAGGCATTGTATCATTACAGATCTAATCGTCAATTGAATATACAACAAATTACTACTGAAATTTTCTTCTTCCATCATAGCTAAATAACTCAAGCTTCTCCGCTAAGCTCCTGTCCAACTGCTAGAAACTTGGATTCTATCTCGAATTCTTGTCTTTTAAATAACACTCTCTTACGAGTCTACAGAGTCGTATTAATCTTTTCAACTATAGCAAGAAGAGCTTTGATACATCAGCCTCATCGCAAATTTGAAACAAAACCTGGTTGGATTTTCCCTGTAACTGCCCTACTCTGCCCCCGCCTCATTTTCCATCATAGTCAAAACTACAAATGAAAGATAATTAAGTAAGAACACGAATTGAATTTCACTTTAGAAAGAGCACAATTTTTGCCGGTCTTTAGTGAGCTGCCACTCCCAGTACTTATGAAGCAATCTAGCGGTTGTCGGAAAGTAAGAAGGGGAACAATGATGGAGAATATCCGGCAAAAAGGGGTAAATGGAAAATAGCAAAACAAAAAATAAAAAGATAGGATAAAATGAAAAACGGACTTTGGATAATCGTGTGGTGGGGATGGGAAATGGGACAAGGAGGATGACACAAATGAATCGTACATGTCTCCTTCTATACTATGTGGCTAGTCATTTTGATTTGAGACAAGTCTGTATATTTTTGGTCCACTGTTGGGACTTGTACTCTTTTTGTAGTAGCTCTGTAATTGTGACTTCCAGGTTATGGGTTGAATCTTTTCTCTTATATACTGAGGAGACCACCAATACACAAAGCAAGGCATCTTGAACAGTAATGAACGATCAATGAATGAAAATGTGGTATCAGATATAACATACAGAGCAGAAGAATCATGGTCTGAACCGAACCCAAAAGTATGAACATGGAAAGTTGACATATCCTCTGCCTCTGCCCTTTGTCTATTGCAAAGACGAATTGAACAAGGCAACCGATTCATAACTATAGCTAGCCGATCTGAAGGCCCCAAGTTCTCTATGACAAAGCACATTGTTTGCTTCAAGAGTGTCAATTTTGATCCATTCATGCTCCCACTATATCACGATCCGAGACTACCCTCTAGTTGTAATATGGTGCTTAGTGCCACAAGTGACCCCAAGCTAACTGATGGACTAGGATGACACTAAGAAACACAGATGCAAAGCTAAATCTGAAATAGGTTTATTAAACTCAATACAACAAGTATCTGAATAAACATAAGCTGGAGCTAATGTGACTGTCTAAAAGCCTCTACTAAGATGAGTTGCTAGGACAAGCCCCTAGCTAACTCTAACTGTCTGAAAACTGAAACAGTAACAACTGAATGAAATATATAGGTCGTCCTCGAAAGATGAGGACTCACCAATAACACTATCAAGGCCGATCTGAAGTTGTATTAACCGCGGCCTGAGTGCTGAACATCCGAACCTATATTATAACCTTAGCTTGAGCTCCCATCTGAAAATTGGACGTGCCGGGGAGGAGGTGGAGATATTGTTGGTAAAGGACGAGAGCGGTTAACAGGACTAAGCACCAAAATTCGATGCACTATAGTAACATCATCAGTAGCAAATTGGAAAGGGGTCTCCTTCCATTTGCATCTACAGATGGGGCAAAGGAGGTTCCCATGCTTAGCATTTTCACCAATGCAGCTGAAGTGAAAAGAATGCATGCATTCAGTAGTAAATATGGCCTTTACCTTTCTCAGCTTTCATACTCCCTAGGCAAATCACACATGTTCCCTGCAACAACAATATAATTGAATACAAAAGCGACACAATGCCTAATCTTCACTCAAAATTCTTACAATTTACATGGCAACAAGGCACAAATATAAAAGTAAAATAATCTCATTAATAATCTCATCTTTTAAAATAATCGTACAATTTACCTAGCATCTATTCTTCTTTGTGAAAGTGGTGTTTGAACCAGCTTGAGCGCACATCAACTACTTAACTAGATATATGTTATTTTCTTCTTTTAGTTAATGATTCTTTTATTTCTGAAAAGTTACTAATAAAATTAATTAACCAAAAATGTATAATATTGATTAAAAGTATAATTATTTTGAATTAAATAAAATGGTTAAAAAATAATTATGATAAAAAAAACTCAAAATACTGGAGATAAATATTATATTGTAAATCACCAGAGAGATCAGTGTATTGAGTCAAACTTAAAGGAAGATTTCTGAAATTATCCTTAACGTTTTTCTTCTTTAAGTTCTGAAAATTAGTGGTCTTTTTTATAAAATAAATAAATCAAAGATAGGGTCATTTTCAATACTAATTTTTTTTTTTTTAAAAAGTGTTTTAATTGATTACAAAAATCAACTTAAAATGTTTGTATGGTAAAATCCAACAAAGGTCAACCATTTATATCTCAGCTTCAAAAGAATGATAACCTTGTTGCCTTTAAAATGGGTAAAAGCAAATTAAGGAAGATAATACTATATTGTAAAATTGGATTTCTTTAGTTCACTAATCAATGCCGAAAAAAATGAAAACAAAAATTCAATATATATCCTCATCGATACATTGAAACTAATAGTAAAACTAATTAAGATTAAAATTAGGGAATGAGATGCGACAAGAAGGGACGGGTTCAAATTATATTTTTTCATAATTTTATGCAGGACAGATTGCAATTTATATGAGTTTAAATAAATATTTTTCTAAAAATTGTAATTTGTACAGGGAGGATTTACAATAAATCACACTAAATGGGGGTGGGGGCGGGCAGATGGATTGAAGTTTTTATAATTTTAGATGGATTTACTCCGCAACTATCACACTCTGCCCCACCTCATTTGTCATCTTAATCAAACTACAAATAAAGAGTACTTAAGTAAGAATAAGAATTAAATTTCACTTAGAAAAAGTACAATTTTTTGTTGGTTTGTTGGCAGTTGCCATCTGCCACTCTTAGTGGTGACGCAATTTAAATGTTGTCGGAAAGTAAAAAGGGAAACACGGATGGAGAATTTTAAACAAAAAGGGGAGAAAACGGAAAAAATAATAAAACAAAAATAAAAAGAGAGGAGAAATGAAAAACGGACCTTGGATGATCGTGCGGTGGGGCTGGTTAAACAGGACAAGGAGGACGGCGACGAAGGAATATCAGGTGATTTGGAATGGTGTGTCTCATTCTGGGAATTGTTATCCTTACACTTAAGTGAGAACGCCTTCTTCAGTTTATGCCACAGCATCAACATTTGTTTTCGTTTTCTTCGGAGAAAGATGAGAAGCAAAGAGAGGAGTGCAAATGAATGAGTTTTTTTTTTGTGAGAATATCAATAGATTCTGTACATATAGTGAGAAATGGAGTCTGGATGATAAATACAGATAGGACGGAGTAATTTTAGAGATAGCTTAACCTTAATATTAATAGTGCACAAATTTCAAAAATTTATTACGATGTCATTGAGCTCAATAAGTTAAAGAAGAGCTTTAAAAAAATTAATTAATTTTTTCTTTTGTAGAAATTTAAGACTTCATATATGCAAAATCCTTGTTATTCAATTATTAATAAAAACTAGCAAAAAATTATTTTACGACATTTATACCAAACACCCCCTAAGTTATATGTGTTGGTTGGTAAGTACTTAATTCATTATTTACTTGTTTGAAAAGAAAAAAAGATAAATAACTCGAGAAAGTTATGTTATATTATATTATTGATAGAACGGTAGTTTCTTAATTTTTAAAGCCACAAGAAACCGGATCGCACAGCCTACTGTAAGGGTCTTTTACAAATTTAAACAATTTAGCATGATAACTAAGAATCCATATCCGGGTCCGCCCTTAGGGTAATCCAACGGTTTCAACCGGGTCCGCCCACAACACAGGGTAATCCAACGGATACATCCGAGTCCGCCCTTTACAGGGTAATCCAACGGATCAAACTCATCTTTTA
This sequence comes from Solanum pinnatisectum, assembly GCA_035578085.1. Taxonomy (NCBI): domain Eukaryota; kingdom Viridiplantae; phylum Streptophyta; class Magnoliopsida; order Solanales; family Solanaceae; genus Solanum; species Solanum pinnatisectum. Next base: position 14,012,335 of record CM069077.1, read on the forward strand.
TTACCAAGCCATAAATTATTCAAATTTGACCTTAATTTCAGCCATTTAAACCATCTTTCATAGTTACCATTCCATTAAATTATAATAATCTAGTATGATATAGTTCAACACAACAATTTAGCCTATCATTAGGCTAAGTAACAACAACACAAGGAATAAGTAAAAGAAAAGAAATAGTACCTGTAAACAAACTCCAAAATTATGCAAACCAAATTGAAAATTTTTATTCAAACTCGGAAATATTTTACAAAGAGAGTATTTTAGAGAGATAGAGAGAGAGGGGTTTCTCAAACCTGCCTCCACAACTAAAACATAAGCCTTCTTATATACAGGTCTAAAAGGGTAAAAATGTAAAAATACAATGGCCCACACTCTTTACATTGGCCAATAATAAAAAGAAAAGACCGACATAGCCATGTGGTCTTCATACCTCCTAAATGTGGCCGACATTACTTTCGGTGGCCACTAACTATCTTTATTAAAGATGAAACTTCTTTATTAAAGTCTTTTGTCTTGTACCCCTTTGTCATCATGGTGGGGTCATACTTTAGACTTTTGCCTTACCCTTGCATGTGATTTTGTCTGATGAGGAAGATTCCTCCACCTGCTCTTGAAATTTCATGAAAAGAGCATCGATATCAATTTCGTCTTCTTCACTTTGGCCTTCTCCTGCCAAACATACTTCATCATCTTGATTTGTATGACTCGCCGAGGCCATTGAAATATCATCTCCAATTTCTATATCTAGATTCTTCATCAAATCTTTCTTTGCTTCCTCCATGTATAAAGCTATTATTTCAGACTTGGACATTGCACCCTTCTTCATTTGAAGTTTTCTTGTGATTTGTTTAAACGGGCTAAGATTATGATCTTGGGGTGTAGAAATTTCCTGAACATGATATTTACTAATGGTTACATTTATTAAATCTAACATTTCCTGGCCATGTATTTTGCCATCAAGATCCTTGCTTATTAGCTTGGTCCAAAACTTTGTATGAAAAGTCCTTTGTAAGCACGGAAATCCCTCTGAAGTGGTATTTACTTCCACATTCCATTTCATTATCCATGGAATAGAGAATTCTATAAAAAAATACATTACAGACATCCCTTCAAAGAAGATATTATCTTTTTCCATGCTTATAAGTTTAGGGGAGATATCTACCCATTCCAAGTATAGCTGCTTGTATTGTTCCGGTAATATTTTAATAGATGGACCATATAACATCCACAACCTGCAGAACCAGTTGGGAATAGTCTGTGTATAAACATTCGAACAAATCTTTATAAACCATGAATGTTTTTTATTAGCATTCTCGTATAACAATGCTTTATTAAAGCTGTCCACATAATCCCAGTAATTATATTTTACTGCAATTTTTTGTTCAGGATGGATATAATCCTTTTCCTTTAAAGGACTCATTCCCCATTCTTCTGGAGAAAGAATTATTTTTATAATCATCTTGGAAAAGTTATAAACTTTTTTAGTATTAGCAGGGTAAAAATGTTGAAATTCAGCTGACCCTGTTGCTGAGAGTATCATCTCGTAATGCATCCTACATTTGTATGCAGTCATAGTATAACAGACTGTATCCAAATACCTATTCATTAAGTGCCATGGGTCATCTCTCCATCTTAAATCATGATTTTCTAAAAGAAGTATAACTTCCTTTCTCTCATTTATATCAAAGACTTCTATATTTTCTTCTTCTGATATTACAGTTGAGTATGTCCTTGGAATATCCTCCTGATTTTGCTTAGATTTTATAAAATCCATGAATTCTTTATACATTGGGTGATTTATATTTAAACCACCTGTATTTGACGAGCTAGAAGCTGCCACCAATGTCTTATTACCCATTTGGGCGAAGATATTACCTCCCCTTCCTCTATTGCTTCGTCCTCCACCTCTTCCCCTTGTAGGGGGACATGAAGGTCTCATGCCTGAAAATAAAGACATTTATGATTAATTTAAATATTCTATAGTAAGAAAATCGGGAAGACTATTATCTTCACCTTTTTTATAAATAATATCAAAATCAAATGGTGCTAGTAACGCTTGCCAACTAGCAAACATTTGTTTAGAAACATCATGTCACGCCCCGAGCCTACACCCCGGACGTGACTGGCACTTGAAGACCATCGCTGGCCCCCAAGCGAACCCTTGGCCTGGCTTTCTTAACTCAGCGGAAACTTAACTCAACAGGATAACTCAATGCAATGAAAGGTTATAAAACAACTCAACTGAAAGTAATTTGCCAACAAGGCATCTCGAGTCTCAAAATAGGATATTTAAATATATACATGCATGAGAGACTCCAAACTAATCGATCGATCGTTCGATCGTCATGAAGCCTCTAAATATCGAGATGGATGTTGGGATGCACCCGCAACATCCTAATAAAACAAAACTAAGAACACAAAATAATTGAGTCCTCCGAATGCAAGGAGGCTCACCATCGACTGGAGTGCTCACCGATCAACGACGCGTGATGCCGATCCGGTACTCAGATTCGCATCATAAGACGATGCAGCCAACCGCATCGCGACATGGAAGGTACAAGTATGCGAGCCGGAAAACTAAGCAACATAGGCTAGAAGGAAATTTGGAAGAAATCAAAAGTTTACCTAGTTCAACTCAACTCAACTCGATCGATTTCTTTTCAATATAAGGCAATTTAAAACAAGTGTGATATAAAGAAAGACTGTTTAAAACATGCTATAAACTCTGTGTATACAAGGATACAATAAGCCTGAGATGTATATAGAAATACAATTGAACTGATGTATATAAAATACAATAATTTCCGTGTATAAAAATACAATAATCACTGTGGAGTTTCTCTAACCGACAACCATCACATAAGAGCTAAAGTGATGATACAAATATCAACCTCACGCCGCAGAGCATCCTATACCCGCCAAAGGTATAAGACTCGAATCGCCTAATGGATCCACTAGTCTAATATGAAAAGGATTCATCTAAAGAGTATGATCCTTTTCTACCCATGGTGGCTAACATGGTTCTGGCATGGGTTCTTTGAACGCTCCCAATTCGGTGCTCGATACTACTCCCAAAAATGTATCGCTCTTATGTTTTTAAAACACATTTCTTCCCACGACATGAGATAATTACTCAAAAAAAACTATCCCGAAAGCTCTTTGGAAATTTCAGTTTCCAACCTTGTTTAAATGTAAAGACATTTCTTTAAAACTTCTTTGGGAATACATAGTTCCCTAATAACTTTGAAAAAATGAACTCAACTTGAAACTTGAGACTCTTTACTTAGCTTGAAACTTTAAGCTCTTTGCTTGACTTGACACTTGAGTCTAAAAATAAAGTTAAAACGTTCAATAAAGACTCTTGAACAACTTTACAACTAGCTTGACTTGCTTAACTTCTAAGCTTAACTCTTAATTTCTAACTTCACTTGACTTCTAACTAACTCTCCTTGAATTGAAATTTGGATTCAAGGTGTTTGCTCACATGTTACGGATGAGTTCTTGACTTTTAGAAGTACCTTGGAGTGTTGGAAACAACTAGGAAACATAGGTATAATACCTAGGAACAAAAATAAAATAAAATGGGGAATTAAGGTAATAGGAAGGATTGGCGTCCTTGGCGCTCTAAGAGGCGCGGGGCGCCAGCCCTCAACTTCAAATGGGACTGCTGGCCACTCTGCCAGGCACCAGCCCTCAGCTTCAAAGGGGATCACTGGGCACTCGTGATTCGCCAAAGTGCCACTCTTTCCCTGCAAAAAAACCCGACTTTTCTCCCTCTTTTCTTCAACTCTAAACCACCCTTACTTCAATGGATTTAACCCCAAACACTAAGGATCATCAATCTCTCAACATACAATAAATTACAACTCAAATACACAACCCAATCATGTCCCACAACCAACAATAACTTCAACAACACAACTAACAACATCAACAACAACTAACAACTTCAACAACTTCAACACAAATACAATCTTTTCTCAAATCATAAAAAAAATGAGCTTGATGTGTGGGGGAAAGGATCAAACCACACAAAGAACTCACATACCTTGATAGGGATCACCCCGATTAAAAATCCACGACGGAAACTTGTTGATCTCCTTTCTCCTCTTCTTCTCTTCTTCTCTTCTTCTTCTCTTCTTCACTCTCAAGAACCCTAACTCTTTCTCTTTTAAAATAGGATAAAATGATCCAGAATCAGCCTAACACACAATATAACCTCAAAAGAAATGGCTAGGGAAAAGACCAAAATGCCCTTAAAATTTCCGGACGGATTCCCTGCCAACTGCCCAACTTTCAATGGCCATAACTCGCTCATACGAACTCGAAATCGAGCAATCTCAGTGGCGTTGGAAAGATCATTCCACAAGCTTCGCAACCATAACTGGAACTACTCCTAACTCATCCTGATCTAGGAGTTACGACTGCTCAAAGTTGGCCAAAAATCACTGATTTCCACACTTACCCAAATTTTCCAGATTCTGTATTTTTTTTTTCCCCAAAAAATGGCTACTTCCAATTTCAAGCTTCTTCATAGCTATTTCAAATTGTCGGATGTTACACATCATGTTTACAATCTTTATTAAACATAAACTTAGTTGCTTGGCAATCAGTTTTTACTATAAATTTCTGATTATAAAGATCACCTTGAAATTTTAAAACACTTTTCACAATAGCTAAGATTTCTTTGGCTACCGTGGCATAATTCTTCTGAGATGGATTCCATTTTCCAGAATAAAATTGTACAATATAATGGCATTTATTATCAGGGCAATACTGAGTAAGAACACCTCCAAATCCTATATCTGAGGCATCCGTTTCCACTGTCTTTTCCCAATTAGGATTTGCCAAAGTAAGACATGGAAGGTTCTTAACTTTATCTTTTATCTTTTTAACAGCTTCAGTATGATCATTTGACCATACTTTAGGATTTTTCTTAAGCCTATCATATAAAATAGCTGTATCCAGGGCTAAATCTTTTATAAAAGGTGCTACATAATTGAGACTACCAAGGAATCTCTGCAATTGGGTTTTATTAGTAATTTCATCAGGAAACTTAGAAGCGAATTCAATACTTCTATTAATAGGACTATTTTTTCCTTTTTCTATATGATGACCCAAAAATCTCACTTTCGTTTGGAATAAAGCCATTTTTGGAGCAGATATAACCAAACCATTTTGAATAATAATTTTCTTGAATAAATCAAGATGTTTAAAATGAGTTTCTATATTTTTTGAAAATACAAGAATATCATCTATATAAACAATGATGAAATTATTATAAGGCATAAAAATATCATTCATAATTTTTTGAAATTCCGATGGAGCGTTCTTTAACCCAAAAGGCATTACGTTCCATTCGAATTGACCCATAGGGACATTAAAAGCAGTTTTAAACCTATCAGACTCACTTATTTGAATCTGTCAATATCCTGATTTTAAATCAAATTTAGAAAATATAATAGATCTATCAAGCAAATCTTTTTTATTAGGGATGGGATACCTAATCCATCTAAGGGCTTTATTAAGCGGTTTATAATTTATAACCAACCTGGAGGCACCTCTTTCTTGCTCAGCATGTTTATTAACATAAAAGGCTATACAAGACCAAGGAAACTTTGAATGCCTTATAAGGCCTTTCTGCAATAAAGATTCAATTTCTTTTTTACATAATTCCAAATATTCGGAATTCATCTGGCATGGCCTAGCTTTAGTAGGAATATTATCCTCATTAAAATCATCTCCATATGGAAGACTAACAACATGCTTTTTCCTACTCCAAAAAGCATTAGGATGATCTCCACAAATATCAAGGGAGAACTGATTTTTTATAATATCAATCTTTTCCTGTAATTTAGGATTTTGTAAAATAGTGTCAACCTCAATGCTATTAATTTCTCCTTTAAGAAAATTCATTTGATTATTTTTTAAAATCATCTTTGAGGTTAATTCATTTAACATTCTAGAAAAAGGTTTAGTAACAAATTCTAATTTAAAAGGTTTATTATTCCAAGTACTTATTATCTTTTCATTATCCCAGTATGTAAGGGGAAAAATATCATTTATAAAAGGTACTCCTAAAATAATTTGGTTAGTAATATCTTTAACCAAAACAAAGCTTTGAGGAACACATTGCTTTCCTTTACAAATAAAAGCCTTAGGTAATTTAAATTCAATATTCATTTTACTGCCATTTGCAGATCTTAAACTATGAGTAGTTTTATGAAAATATCTTGAAGGGATAAGTCCTTCTTGGATGCAATTTAAGTCTGCTGCGCTATCAATTAAAGCGATAAATTCTTTTTTATAATTATAATCTATGAGAAGAGTAATTTTTGTATAAAATTTTTGAGAAGTAAAAGCTTTTATATTTTGTAAAAAATCAGCTTTATTATTACCTATATTTAGATTAGCAAGAAAGTCTAAATTATTAGTTTCTCCTTCTTCTGATGAAGAAGATGATGAGTTATTACTCAAATTTTTTTCTAATATCCATGCTATCAAGACGAGCTTCTATAATGACATTTTTTTCTTTAAGATGTCTAATATCATCCTTGAGATTATTAATCTCTTCTTTCAAATCATTAATAGTAGTAGGAGTACTTGTGTTTCTCCTTTCTAATAGCATTTTCTGGACTTTTGCCATGGTATATGCACCTTCTTTAGTTGGTACCTCTTTCTGAATATTATCTTTAGAGGTAGATGCTGTATTACTAATTTTATTTATAATTTGATCCCTTATTTCTGGATCTTTAATTGTCTGTAAAAGTTCTATAACTTTGTCATTATCAATGACATTAATACTTAATTCTTTAAATTGAGAGTAGATCTTATAAAGATCATCTTCCTCTCCATCTTTTTCACACTCCAATCCTTGTTGCCAAGGTAAACATTCATCTTCTGAGGTTATACAATCCTCTTGGTGAAGAGCTTTAAGGTCTTCACTTGTTGCAGAAGATTCGTTTTCATAACTACTATAACCAGAATCTGATTTTCCTGAATCAGAATTAAGCATAATCTTATATAAAGATTCTTTAATATTATCTTCGACATCAAGGTTTCTTATTTTTTCCTTAACCCTGCAATCCTTTGCATAATGACCATATCTTCCACATTTGTGGCAAGTATCTGACTTATCATATCTGCGTTTAGATTTATAAAATCTATGATCACTTTTTCTTTTATTCTTCCTTCTTTCTTTTCTTTCTATTCTTTTTCTCTTCCATTCTTTATAATCTTTTTTGGAAGATCTATTCTTGGAAGAATGCTTCTCTTTTTGCTTTTCTTTTCTGCTTTTAGAAGCAAGTTTGGGAATATCTACAGCAAATTGCTCACAAATTTCTCCCAACTGTTGTCTTTCATTAAGACGATGCCTTTTAATCTGTTGATTTAGCTTAATTTCATTACATAAAGCTAAACCTTCCTGCACACAAGCATTTATCAATTTTCCATAAGTGTAATTCTCATAATTAATACTGGGACTATCCCCTCTTAGAACTTTCCTCACTCTTTCAGCAAATAGGGATGGTAATCCATCAATAAATTTGGATTTCCTATGAGAACTATTACATTCTGGTAATTCCATAACCCTGCAGAGAAAAACATCTTTATATAATCTAAAAGATGTAAGGGTCTTACACCTTAAATTCTGCAGTAATGTCCTGATGGTTTCACTATTATCTGACCATCTCCCTGAAAAATGTTCTATGATATTCAAAACCAGTGTATAAACTGAATTTTGAACTTCTCCTTCTCCTTCTCCTTCTTGTTTTACAGCCTGCAGGATTTTATCCTTTTGTTCTTGGTTCAGATAATTATCCCACCATCCTTTTAATTGGCCTGTAAACCCTGCTGTTATCATTTCTGCAATAGTCTTATCACTGTTTTTATTTGTCTTGCAAATAGTACTATGCATCATCATTCTATGCATAGTTGTATAAATTTGTCTATTTGTATAACCATCTATGTTCCATTCATAGATTTCTTTTCCATTATAACTATTGGTCACCACGTATTCTTGTTCCTCTATTAGAAAGGAGTTGGCCTAGGATAATAGAACATCTTTTGAACCGGTTTCCTCGCAAATTTTTCTGATATTTTATTAATTTGATCAGAAAATTCCTTATTACCTGCACCACTACTTTCTCCTTCTGAAAGATTATTAATCTTTAAAGGTTTAAGGTTATTACCTTTAAAAGCCTTTTCTAGGAAATTTTCTAAATCAGAAAAATTTAGCACAATGTAAATTCTTACATTTTGATGAATATATAGTTTCATAATGACTACGACAGACTTTTGATAATACATAATTTTAGTTTGGTAGGATTCAATGATGTAACCTTTATTTATGCTTTAACCCTATGAGATTACTACCGAGATATTTTCATTTTTCATCTCTCTTTACTTCAAATTTTGTTTTGTAGGTAATTTGCATGTATCATATTAGAATATACATCGATTAGTTCAACTTTATAATTATAGCATTATAAAAGAGTAAATATTTTCATCAGCCGAACACCTTCGCCAGAAAATTAGATAATTGAATATTCTTTGTTATGGATTCATTGATGAGTTTAATCTCTTTTCCCTTAAGATGATTATCCATTTCTTTCTTCTAGTTTTCTTTACTTGTCTAATTTGTTGCTCCCACATATTTGAGTTTGTATAAATTTGTAGCTACATTCAATTTTTTTGGGAACCTGTACTACACAAAAATGAAATAGTTGATCTAGTTAGTTAGCTTTGTCATATCAACAATTAGTTACAGGTTGTTCAATTAGTTAGAACTAAGAATTAATTTATTTCTCATTTCTATCGAATCTTGAATTGAATATTCTGCAAAGTTACTAATGAGATTCTCTTATTCATCTCATGTCTTTTTCTTCCACCTACCTGAAAGCTCATGTCCTGCTCCTACAAACTCAGATTTGAGTTTTATCTTGAATCCCTGCCTTTTAGATAACAGTTAACACTCTCTTACGAGTCTAAAGAGCCATATTAAGTCTTTTTGGCTTTTAAGAGAAGAGCTTTGACACATCAATCTCATCACAATATTGCAACAAAACTTGATTGAGAGCTCTACACAACCTAAAATCTACTCTTATATATTTCTTTTTTAAACCCCCAAAGAACGTTTTACTGAATCTAAGGTACCAACCAAAGGAGGGATAGAGAAGGGATAATGCAGTGGGAAAACATGAGTTTCCAGAGTCTCAAACTAGATAGAGAGAAGGATTGACATGGATAAAGCTGTATGATAAGTTCAGTTGGTCCAACTCGCCAAGTGCATAAGTAACATGAAATACACAACAAAGAATGCAAAGAGGAAACACTTTTGAGTTGGTCGCATTACTAGGCTTCATCCACAACTAATAATAACACGGATTAACTAACTTCATAACATAAAAGTGAACTGAACCAGAATACGACAATCTACAAGTAAAACATCCATCACATATTCCATTTACCCCTTTGTTTCTTTCCTAAGAATTTTCTTTTCAAAATTTGTGTGCATGGAACTACTTCCTCATCTGCGTGAAGAGTTGAGAAGGTGGTCTTGCAGTAGCTGAACTCCCACCAAATGCAGGGAAGCCACTACCACCACTTTGTTGGCTGCTAAAACCTCCAAAACCACCACCTTCAAAATTTAGCAGAACAGAAAAAATCAAGTCAACAAGCGTATCATTACCATGTTAAGTAACCTATATCAAATATTATAGGTAATATTTCAAATCATTTGAGTCGCACTGTATCTTGTGTACCATGGATAAAAGAGAGAACAATACTCCTCAGTCACTTTCCAAAAGAAAAACACCGTCAAAACAGTTTCATCATTTTTTCACAAGATTCTTCGTAATTAAGAATGGACTCACTTCTCTTTGCTGCTTTAAAACTTCACATTACACTTAAATGTCAATCAAATAGGACTGATTTGGTTGAAATATAGCAGAGTTACATACCTGAAAAGCCTGAACCACCAGCAGTTGGAGCAGCAAATCCACCACCAGCTGCAGCAGCAGCTCCAAATCCACCACCAGCTGCAGCAGCAGCTCCAAATCCACCACCAGCTGCAGCAGCAGCTCCAAATCCACCAGCAGATGTGGCAGCGGCTGCAAATCCACCAGCACCTGTGGCAGCAGCAGCAAATCCACCACTGGGTGCAGCAGAAGCACCAAATCCAACACCACCAGAACTCATATTGGAAAACCCGCCACCAGTAGAAGAAACTCCAGAAAACCCACCTCCGAAACCACCAGCAGAGCTATTGCTCATAAAACCTCCACCAAAAGAGCTTGCAGATCCCACACCAGTTCCGGGTATTCCAGCACCAAGCTGCCTTGATTGTCCAAAAGTACCAAGAACCGAACCTAAAGCATGCTGCCCTTGTCCAACCTGAGCCGGCTGGCCAAACCCACTCACTGCTGGAGCCTGACTCGTGGAAGTGAGGCTGAAGCTACCAGGAAAGGCACCAAAATTTGCAGGTGCTGATGGTTGAGGTGGCTGGATTGGTTGAAAACTAAATGACGCTGGTCGAAATAACTCACTGCTTGAAGCTGTACTTGTAAATAAGGAGTTTGCTGGAGATGAAGCTTTATTCGGTGACATAACACCAAATGGATTAGGTTTTGTAGAAACTGGAGTAGCAGCAGATCCAATACCAAACCCAACCAAGTTACCCAGTGCATTCTCCGTCATCTGATTATTCTCAGGAGCCTCCTCTTCCATCTCATCCTCATGGGTGACAACATCTGAACAACCACTCTTCACTGATGGTGGAATGGCAGAACCAGAGAATGGTTGTCCAGGTATAGAATTCAAACCAACATTTGAGACTTGACTTGATTCCCCATGAGGATGGACCTGACTTGCAGATTTCAAACTGGGTGACTGTTCATTTGTGGAATTTGATTGGACCAAAGGTCCAGCTTGTAAGTTAGACACACTGAAAGATACCACAGGCTGTGAAGCTGGATCTTGTGGTGTATCTATCTTCGTACTTAGATTCGCAAGTGAAACTGGTCTATCGGAATTTGTATCAGCCTTTTTATCAAGTATGGCAACCAAAGGTCGAGACAGGATTGTTGGGGACTCAGACCTTGTACTATCTGAAGAAGGTGTAATGGTTAAGGAATCCAATTTTTGAGTGCTTGGAAGAGATGAAGACTGCATCAGAGAAGCTACTGATGATTGAGAGATCTTTTGATTAGAACCTATACTGGCTTTAGAAACGGATTCGAATGATGTCCACGTGGATGATATTGGTGACAACATTGACTCTTGTGAAGAAGACAAAGATGCTGACGGCATGAGTTTTGCATGTGAAGAGGAACTATGTGTTGATTCTTGGGCAGATAATGAAATCTCACTACCTTGGCTTTTATTCACAACTTCTGAGTGTATAACCTTCGCAGACAGAGTGAAGGCAGAATTAGCAGCAGCAGCAGCAGCAGTTGGTAAAGAATAGTTAAGACTACTGTTAGATTCAAACTGTGTGCTTCCACTAGTCACCGGTGCATTTTTCCAATCTCTGACAGGTTTGGTGATTCCAGGTTTACCATCAGCATTTGAAGTCTCAATTGTGAACTTGATTGGGGCCAATGTCTGTGCAGGAGGACCTGACGAGTTTGGCTGCTGCATTCTGTTCCCTGATTGCTGAATGGCCCCTGGTCCACCTGTTTGCACAATATCTTTAAGTGGTATTGTGCTTCTACCTGATCTTGTCGTAGCAAGATTGTGAGTATCTACTAAACCATATTGGCTAGTGACTGCGGTTAACTGTGACTCATGCTGCAGTAAAGATACTGGAGAAATCATTGGTGGCGTTTCAGTTGCATGTCTTGGAAGTACATCTGCCCATTGGAAAAAAGAATCTTTAGTGGACTGTTTTGCTGGTATATCATGAAGACCTACATATATTTTAGCAAAATACATTACATCCATTTACTGAACACACATTCAGCATATTTATTGGTTTAGGTTGGGAACCTTTGCTTCTAACTTGCTGTGGAGAGGTGGAAGAGGCATTAAAGATATTTGATTGAGCAGTCGCTGATCTCTCGCGCATCCTAGACTGGTGATGTTTCTTATCCAGTGACAAAGATGACTTATTTGAAGTTTCCTTCTGGCGATCTTCTTGAAGAACAATCCTTTTCACAGTTGTTTTGGGAGTTTCGAAGCTTGCCCAATTCTGCCAAAAGGTCAAAAAAGATACTGCAAGTTGAGCTTAAAACAAAATGAATGATAAAACAACCACTTGATTATCTAGCCATGAAAATGCTAAACTCCAAGTATAGTTCTGATGGTACCAATTTAAGGAATGCAACAAAGGAAATTTTAGCTCAAGGAATAATGAATCCACATCTTTGAAAAATAGGGCAACAATACTATTTTCCAATTGGAACAACAATTTGAATAGATGCTTAAGTTTGTCCTCTTAATTGCACGTTCCCAACTACATACTCCACACAAATCTGCATAATTTACTCAATGGATTAACAGTCAGAAAAACATAACTATTTTTACTTTCGTGCTTTACTATGTAATCTAGTATTCAGATTGCCCGACTACTTTTGTCTTTCTTTTGCTTTGCAAAATAATTGTAAGTGCATATACCATTGTACTCACTACTTGCTGAAAGATGTCACTGACAGTACCTACTTTAAACCAATTACTCTTAGATTATCATCCTGAGTTTAAGATAATACCCGCTTCCAACAACCCAGTGAAGGTCCCTGCAATTCCCTACAGGTTATGTGTAGTACTACAAAGCCCAAAATGTACTCCTTAAATCTTTATGTCCCAAATTTATGTGACACACTTTCCTTTTTAGTCGGTCCCAAAAGAAATGACATATTTCCTTATTTGACAGATGTTTGATAACAGTTGTCATCATTTTACCCATGTTGGGTCCCACTTATGGTGTACTCTTTTATTAATAATTCATTTATTTGAAGGGTAGTTTGGAAACATATCAAAGTCTTCCCATATTTCTTAAATTTTGTGCCCAGTCAAGCCAAATCTGACTTGTGACAAGTCTGCATGTGTCATTAAATAGGCCACAGCGACCTTGTTACATGTCAGACACATGTCTTATCCTATGCAGTTGACATCCCCCAACTGTTGGGCTAATTCAAAATTCAAAATACAAGTCTAACTAATCATGCAGATAATACCACAAACGGCTGGAAATCAAGGAACTGTCCAACTGCCGTGGCATGTGCACGGCACACGCAGGCAACCTTCAAATCTGGCACCAAATGCTCACTCTGGCTCCCAGCTCCGCGTCTTGCCCACATGCCTGCCTTGAGAATAGGTTCTCCAGTTGTTATGGGTCAACTTTTCCTCGTTTGACTCCACACGGCAGTCACGCACCTACAACTTAGCCCTCTTCTTTTTCCATCAGTTTGGTTCAACACTCAGATTATCTATGGCATATGAAATCACACCATAAGGCATGTACAAGAATCGCTTCCCAACTTTGTATTTTAACTTGTGCCAAAAAGAAGCACACAAAACTCAGCCTTGCAAAGTTAAGCCAACAAAGCCAAATCTGGCCTGTGACATCAAATAGGCCATAACCGCTTGTCACACGCCAGGCACATGTCTTATCCTCTATGCAGTTGGGGGTCCCCCAACTGCTAGGCCAATTCATGATACAAGTCTAACTAATCATGTAGCATAAACGTCTGGAAACTAAAAAACTACCCAACATCCGAAGCATGTGCACCGCACACGTAGGTAGCCTTCAAATCTGATGCCGAATGCCCACTCCAGCTCCTCGCGCACGCCATGTGTGCAGGTTCTGCACCGCAGAACTTGTAATTGATACCCAATCCCCTTAGTCGTCTGCCTTGCCCAGGTCATAGTCCACACAACTTTGTATTACACTGGCTGAATCTGTCTGACAGGCTAAAGATACACCCCACCTTCCATGTGAGTTTTCTGAAGTCATTTCATGAAGATGATAGGGATCCAGCAAGGTTGGCATCCAGACGTGCCCCTCCTGTTGTGCAGTAGCAATATGAGGGAGAGATTGAGAAGATCTTGGATCACCGGACTTTGGGTCATAGCAAGAAGAATCGGCGGATAGAACTTCTGGTTCAATGGAAGGGCAAACCAGTGTGTTTATAACAAACCTCCCCTACTAAATGAGGTCGTCGTCCTTGACAAGGCAGAATCTATGTACGCCTTGACTTCGTCTTCAAACTGCCACAATTATGGTCCTCTCTCCCAAGTAAAATCACACACTGGTTTGCCCACCAGAAATTCTATGCGCTGATTCTTTTTGCTATGACCCAAAGTTTGGTGATCCAAGATCTTCTCAATCTCTTCCTCATAGTGCTTCCGCACAACAGGAGGGGCATGTCTGGATGCCGACCTTGCTGGATCCCCAGCATCTTCATGAAATGACTTCAGAAAACTCACATGGAAGGTGGGGTATACTTTAGCCTATCCGATAGATTCAACTGGAGTCATAGGTGCATGACTTCTTTGTGGCGTTGAACCAGGAAAAGTTGACCCCATAACACCTGGAGAACCTGCGTGCAATGCAGGCACGCGGGCAAGGCATGAAGCTGGGCGCCAGAGTAGGCATTTTGGCGCCAGATTTGAAGGTCGCCTGCGTGTGCCACGCACATGCTTCGACAGTAGGGAGGTTCCGTGATTTCCAGCCGTTTGTGGCATTGTCAGCAAGATAAGTTACACTTGTATTTTGAATTTCAAATTGGCCTCGCAGTTCAGGGATGGCAACTGATAGGATAAGACATGTGTCTGATATGTGACTAAGGTGTTGTGGCCTATATAATGGCACCAACACTGAGTAGCACACCGAAGAAATACAAAAGCTGACCCATTTTCTTCCCAAATCCCATTCAGCATAATGAAATCAAGGAACTTTCAGTTTACATAGTCATAAACCTTTCCAAGATCTAGCTTGCCAACACTCTTCGTACACTCTGCTTCTTTCTCAAATCTACCACTTTGTTTGCCACCAAAGTTGCATCCAAGATCTTCCTACCTTCCACAAAAGCATTTTGTGAAGATGAAACAGACTTATTCAAGACCTTCATAAGTCTACTAGAAAGCACCTTAGAAACTAATAGGTCTATAATCCCCGATGCTCGTTGCTCCCTCCCGTTTAGGGGTAATGCCGATGAATAAAACACTTGAGCTCCTCTCAAACTCCCCTCTTTCCTGGAACTCATTGATGGACTGTATAATATTGCTATTAACTGTACTCTTAAACAATTTTGGAAAATAGCCAAAGTAAATCCGTCAGGGCCCAGGACCTTGTCTAATACTACACAACTATACAACACAGCTGTGTTAAAATTCACTCCTCATGTGCACAACAAGTGAAGTAATGAAGTTTTAAAGTAGTCAGATCAGCAATAAATAACAGCAACAACTATTCATATTAAAATATGATGTTTTATGCAATAAAGCAGTGGCCTATCTAAAGGTTCCAGGTGTCAAGTTGGAGAAATTTTATCAGCATCTCAAGAGAAGGTTGGAATATTACCCGATCAAGTGAGTCACGGCGTCTCCTAGCTGTCTCTGGTTCAGAGCTCTTCACAGGACTTGGCTTCTTTCTCCTCGATCGTTCTTTAACAGCAAGAAAGACTGATAATTCCTTGTTAAAAGGTGTATTTTCAGCCTTTTCCCTAGCTGGAGACTTGTAAGAAGCAACATCATAGGATAAACCAATTGTTTCAAACAATTCCTTCCTAATATTCTGACCTTTTGCAGGAGAATCTATGCTCAAATCAGTCATTAGTTTCGAGAGACTTTCAGAAAGCTTCTCTGCTACTGCTAGTTGTGTAGTCATTGTATTATGTAAATTGTGCAAGGACTGAAAATTCCTGAAATGCAAATAGCTCCAGCATTCACCCTAACTTTAATCATTAAAGATGAGAAAAACAAGGTTCTGGTACAGAGGGAATGCAGGTTGGAGAAGCAAATTTGTTCTTCTCACGAAAAGAAAGTTAGAAGCAATACATGCAATGATATTGAAGTGTTCGTAAAAAGTAGACAATCATAACTAAGATAGACCTAATTGTGTAGCCAAAGAGAACAGGAGAACACCAATACCTGGGTTGTCCAGGCCTGCTCTGGAAACCTCTTTTACTTGTTTGTATCCCGTCAGTCTCAACAAACTTATTCAACTCGAGAGTGTTGAAATGTCTCTCCAATTCAATCAGCTGGCTGGTTAAGCTCTACGAAAAGTAGAAAATCAGAACTGATGAGGAAAACATTAGGAAGGGAAGGAACAAAAGCATTAACATTGATCATTCTGGTGGCACCTTATTAACTTCGTTTACATGTTGCCTCTTTAACTCCAGCTCAGAACATAATTTCTGGCGATTCCAGAGATTCCAATACCGTTCATCAGTAGCTTGCTTAAATATTTCTTCCATGTATACTTTCCTTGCCAAAACTGGAAATAAAAAAATGAACATAATTATTTTAAAAAAGAGGATACATAATATATCATAATGATGACATCATTGTCATCAACAATAATAACTACGCCTCAGACCCAAATAAGTTGGGATTGACTATATGAATCTCCACTTTTTGTCATTTCATATCATCATCATACTAAATAAAATAAAAGTGAAAAATAAGTTATATATATCATTTTGTTACTAATAAGCGGCCAGAAGCAGGCCGCTGTCCCTCGACATGTCTGCTTCTAGCCGAGGAAAATTCAATACTTTCTCCGTCTTACTTTTCTTTTTAGTCTGTTATATATTCAAAAATTACGAAAAAAATACTATAAATCACAATAATTAATAACTTAAAATATTTAAGAGACATAAAAAAATCGGTTGACTCTCGAAATTTTATCAATGCCACATAAATTGGGACAGAGAGAGTGACATATATTATCTGAAAATGACGTAAAAAGTATTATAAATCACAATAATTAACAACTTTAAATATTTAAAACCATACACAATTTGGTTGACTCTCCATATTCCATATGTGTCACACAAATTGATAAATTGGGACATAAGGAGTAACATATATATGAGCTTGTGCTGGCAACGTAGTTATAATAATAATAATATTAATTCTCTAACAAGTCTTAAACCAATCCTCAACTAGTAGCTATCACTTATATGGTTATTAAATTGAACAGGCAATTCACCTAATGTCTTAGATCACAAGCATTTTTTTTTCAAATAAATGCAGTGATTGTGCTATTGTTATAATGGTTTTTAAGCTCCAACAGCCCAAAAGAGAGGCAACTAGAGACAGAAACAGAAGAGAGACAAAGCAGGGTGCGCAAGAAATAATGGCTGCCCTCGGAACATATCCCTTGTGCTTCCAGATGTACATTCCGAAGCTGATGCAGCAAAACACAAGAATTTCATAAGATAATGTCCTTTGAACATATCTCTTGGCTGATTTGACATTGGCAAAGACCAGTGAGAAATAAGAGAAATGCAAAGAGGATAGTACTAAGAATTAGGACATTGTTGGTAAGAGCCTATTCCATGTAAATATGGGAAATGTTCCGAATGCAAATGATTGTGTAATTAGGAATAGGGATTATTTTCTTTTCTTTTTCATGATTACTAATAAACACAACTTAAATCCCAACATGCTTGAGGAAATAATAATCAAGAAATTCTATTCCCGAATTCTCTTCTATTTTCACGGAATCTAAGAAAATAAAGATATTTTTTCACATGTAAGACAAATATATGCTAAGTACAAAAATTATCGTTTTAAATAAGATTGGTGACAGACTAAATAGTTTCCAAAATTGTAAGGTTCAATATTTCAGAGACATACTGGAAAGGGAAGTGTGTCACATAAATTGGGACAGAATAAATGTTGTTTAACCTAGTTAGAGTCCCACAATCGTTGAAATATGAATGTATTCTATTTGGTTTTGGACAATTCTCACCGCATGTTGGTCTTGGAATTGAGTTAGATCTAAAGTCGACTTTCATTAACACAATACAAGAATTGGACCAATCCCGATCTTGGTTTACCTAATACGGTCCTAATTATGTTATTCATACTCCAAATGTCCCGCCATGCGCACATGCAAGAGTTGTAACAATCCCATACTGATTAAGGGTATACTTTGTAGCCTTTTTGCATAGTCTTTACACAAACACCTTCTCAGGGGCTACCTTAGGAGGTTGAGAGATAGATCCAAAATCCACTTTAGTGGTTGAGAACCTAGTGGTAATGAAGTGGTTGAGAACCCTGAGGTCTCACGTTCAAAACTCAGTGGAGACAAAAAACACTAAGTGATTCTTCCTTTCTGTCCTAGCCTTGGTGGACAGAGTTACTTGGTACCCGTGCTAGTGGGAGGTAGCAAGTATCACGTGGAATTAGTCGAGGTGTGTGAAAGTTGGCCTGGACACCACGGTCATCAAAAGAAGTCTAGATTGACCCAACTCATCTTTACCCAATAAACTTTCAACAGGTTGAGTCATAATTGTTTATCAACTCTCCTCATTTTTACTTGCCCGCACAATCCACCTATTTGACACCCCTCTTTAAGGGTATCTCCAACCCATAGCACCAAATTATACACTAAAATAGTGTCAACTCCAACCCACTACATTAAATTTCACTAAAAAGAATATTCTTTATATTCTTCTCTCTGTTCAGTATTATATTATTATTTTATATTTCATTTATATTTTTTTATTTCATAAAACAAATATTTTCTTTTTATTTTCACATTTTCACCCAATATAATTCACATTCTTTTCTAACACAATCATTTAATATAAAATTATTTGATATTACAATTTTTTTTAAATAATATAAATTGATAGCAAATGTTATACATTATACATATTAATGGATAATATGAATAAAAGTGAAATCATTGATGAAATACCATTAAATAAATATTGCATAATTATAAAATTTATTTTGTTTTCTACATAAATATTCAACATCCAAGATTAGTACGTCGCTCTCATAAATGCTCTATCAATGCACTACGAAGTTCAAAATGAGCATCTTTGCCCTTTAGTTTTTTTGTGTCGAGTTAAAAATTGTTCAAATCGATAAGTTTCATCTACTGTCATTTCTACCATTGGAGTTGGACTTTCCCACACATCTTGAATTGGTGCATTAAGATCACGTTCATCCGCAATTATCATGTTGTGCAGTATAATATACTAAATTTAAGATTTGAAATAAATATTATAAAGATATTACATAAAAAATAATTAAGTATACTAGGGACTTATAATAATTAAATAATGAAAAAGTGATTTAGTATTGATGAAGACACTATTCACAGAGTGTTGGGTTGGACCCCAAAACATTAAATTTTACACCAAAATAGGATTTGGTATAAAAAATAGTGTTGGGTTGGAGATGGTCTAAGGTAACTAAACTTGGTGAATGAAGGGTTTTAGGGCATAAAAATAATCTCAGTTTGCAGAAAGAATTTGAGTCATTAAAGAAAATTTACGTTTTATTATAATTTATATTATATTTAGGGGGGATATAAGGTTCTTGGACTCTTGCAGTTTGCTAAACTAATACAACTGGTTGTTTAAGTTAACCAGGACCAAAACTAATACAATTGAGTTCTTGGATAGAACTAATGCCACATTGACAAACAAAAGCACAAAAGTACCATATTAGGTAGAAATTCAAGGCTGAAATACACAAGTACTACGAAATCAACAACTACATCTAAGGACTCTCTATACTCGCAGAAGAAACTACGATATCTGAACTGCCTCAACAAACTACTAGCGCCTCCAATTTAATTTTAGAAATTTACTAACGGATAATGTTATATGATATGACTTTCAAGAAAAATACTCTTTAGCCTTCACCATATTTGGTTATTTTAAATTGTTGAAATCACCTAAGGTATTTTGCATCAGATGTGGGAAAAGAACCTTCGGTGACACTCTGAGAGACACAAAATGGAAGAAAGTTGAAATTTTGGTTTACAGTAATTAGGTTTTAGTTCAAAGACGTGGGTATTTAGATTGGATTACTCCAACCCGCAAATTCTGCGCCGGCCTAATGTTTTATAAATATTGTTATAACCAGCTGCCACCAGCCCCAGCCCTCCCCACCCCGCATTTATATTTCCCCACACCCGCCCTGCATTGCCCTAACTCGCCCCTCTCCAACCCATTGTCATCCCTAGTCAAGATTTTCAAATTCTCAAACAGTTAGATTTCACAGTTTATCACCCTGTGCATCAAGAATGCACGATTTCTGTAGACTGTAATATTGATGCATTCTGCTTTTTTGCCTGGCTGATTTATGGAGAGTGGCAGTACATGACCTCATATTCTCATACAAGGTATACAAAAAAAGACATTGTTCTGCAAACACACCAAACTTTCAGAATTATATCATCTCTGATTTCTGTTTTTTCTAGAAGTTCCCTCTAACTTACCAACAGAAAAGCAGTACCTTTTCTCCGGAGGAAGAAAATAAGGAGCAAAAACTCCACATGAAATTTGATCTTTTAATGTAAACAATTATCTTCAGAATATTACCTTGGCAAATAAGGTTAAAACTGAAAATACGAGGGAGAACTGATAAATAAAAAGAAAGGAGGTATTCTGCATGGTGGAGCATGTGGGTTATTCGAAACCAAACCCTACTTCATTAACATTCCTAACTAGTTTAAATAATGATGCCTTTTTTTTCTTTTTTTTTAAGAAAAATCATGATACGTACAGTGCTTACATAAGTCTAGATAAAGCATTTAAAATAGCTGTCCGAGAAATTAAGACACCAAGATCAAAATCTCAACCACATTCAACTCATACAAATACAAGTCTCAATGATGGACTGCAGCATTTTGTGCCCGACTACAGTGGCTAATCGGTCAATTTTAGCCAAACTGAGGTCCTTAACAAAGACAAAGCTTTCAAGAAGCCTGCTCTAACGGTTTCTTCCTACATAACCCACCTAGCAAAGACAGGAATAGAACAACAACATACCCAGTGCAATCCCACTAATTCAATGCTTGCAAACAAGCATGACAGAATTTATCTCTACATAATCCGACCAGCATTGATAAAGCATGGAAGAGAATATACATCTGACTTATAGAGGGAATACCTAAGCAACAAGAAATTAGATCCGGGAAAACCCTTCATGGACGCACGGCAAAAAATCTCGCATACCATTACAATTATCAAACTTGTGATTTGCAAATTTGATGGCACCAATTGACCTATTCCTCCACAACTTGAGACAAAATCTGTCTATACTTCAACTGAATTTGGTTCTTCTATACTAAGTTGTTCGGACTCTTCGCTTTTGGTGCTACGCTGGTGCCGACACAACGTGGGTGTGGGTGTGGGTGTGGGTGTGGGTGTGGGTGTGGGTGTGGGGTGTGGGTCCAGATTTGGTCAACCGAATTTGGTACTTTGACCAAAATCGACGGAGAAATCTGGCACAGATGCAATGAATTTTGTAATTAAAATAAACTACGGTGAAATTGAAGAAATTGGGATAGCATGTATATAGAAATTTTTTAGTCGGTACTTTTCCTTTTATCACCTTATGGGATTCTCTTCTATTTTTTCCTCGGAATACCTTGTAAGTTTTCCACGTAATATCTCATAATTTAGTCATATAACTCTATTTTAGATACTTGAATAATTTTTAGCCAAATCCCTGCACCTGCATACGTACCTGGATCCATACCCCTAAATCTTAAAATTTAGATCATCAATGATCTCACCTCTAGATCTGCACCAGTATTAGACATGAGTCCAAGCAATTTAGCTTCTATCCACTCAGTCACAGACATGGCATGAAGCAAGAAGAAAGTCCGCGTAAGACAACGACTTCCCAACTTTATGAGGTGTAAATTGAAATGTAAAGATGACAATTCACAACTTTTTAGAAGTGTAACACTTCATTTCCAGATCTTGGAATGATTGAACACATAATAGGAGTAAGAAGAACGTTTTATTAATTTGTCTTGTTAATGCTTCATCAATTCTTTGTCGTGATTCTGATGTCTACATCAAATAAATGATTAACAATAAATAGGAGAACATGGGAATAACAAGTCAGCCTATTTAATTTAGTGGACAGGATCAGGGATATATACCTTGTACTGTCTTATCAAGGAGAAGCTGTACCTCCCCAAGTTGCTTATCCATTACTGCCTGCAATTAAAAAAGAATAATTCTAAAACTCATGCAGCTGTAATTCTGGTAGGAAGAAAAAACACACAGACAATCCATCCATTTATTGCACAGAGGCTTCTGAAACTTTCTCCACTTGACGAAGATTCTGCTCAACTTGGATAATGACTAGTGCTTGTTGATTGACAAAACACTAAACTCAAATAACAAGAAGATGCACTCCAGAACAATTGCCTTCTTTCTTACTAAAAAAAAAAGAGAAGGAAGAAGAGTTTGAAATTAGACAAATCCTTCACCACAGGTATCTCAAATTTGGTTTTATGGGCTTCAATTCTTTTCATATGCTCCTTTTTCCTGTTTTAGAGACTATTAGGGAGAATATCAAGGGAAAAGAAAACACCCAAGGAGGAAGTAAAGGAGTAAGAAGAGATAAACTTCTATGGAGACGGGAGGGAGATGCATAACCACAATATCAAGAGAATTTTCACAACATATTGATTAAAGTAGTAGTCCTCATCCATTTGTGACTATTCAATTCCTTTGCAACCATACTAAGTGTTCTTTTCTTCCCAAAACTTGACTTGTTTCCTATTTATAGCTGGAACTAATTTTTTATGACCATAATCTTTCGAAAGAATGTTCAATATGTTTCAATTTGGACATTGGTTATTGGTACAGGTTGTAATTCTGCTCTTTATGTAGCAGTTCTGTTTTACCAAAAAATGGATGTCCAAAATGAGGACCAATCGTTGATTGAATACCCTTGAGAGTTGATAAGGCAAGCTTATCAGTACAAATTTTGCAACTAGTTAAAAGAGATTTTGAACAGTACATTAACAGAACCTTTAGAAATTCTGTTTTCTGTGAGCAAAACATCTCTGAGGAAATTTCTACAAATTCAGAAAATGCACATATCTAGACTGCCAACGTACAGAGTCCAGAATTTTGTGTAATTAAGCTTTCGATAGCAATAATAGAGCATGAGCAACAAGCACCTTCAACCTAGCATCAACTTTTACCAACTAGGCAACAACAGAGTTTTCATGAAACAAGGTTCTAAGTGTGGATAGAAATTACAAGCAAGCAAGATCATCAACTACTACAAAGCAACACTAGCAGTGCCTTCTACTGATCTTAAGCCAGAGTTCCAGGTTCAATCCAGTTTAGGACTTTCATGATTATATCTTATTGGATGAAGTACTTGATTTTTGAGATGTATGCAACTAATAGCTATTAACAAAAAAGCTTTATGTTAAGTGAATAAACCACCCACAAGTTACTCATGAAAAAAATAATAAAGGGGAATTACAGGAAAAAACAGCAAGCCAGGGGGAATAGGAAGGATTGGCATTAAGAAACATGGCATCATACCAGATATCAGATGAGATAGAGAATGAATATGAAAGCTTACTCTCCATATCCTGCATTTCTCTGAAACACTCTCTATACCTTCCTCCAATGCCAAAACTGAACTGCTGTGAGCACGGATGGAAGCATCTCTAAACCCACCTTCACCTTCTATACCTTCTAGAAGACCATCCAATTTCCTGGCCATCTCTTCAACCTTGAGGGAAATGAAGAATATGACATGATTAAGCATGTTCCAGTACCTTGTTGAAAAGGTTCAGATAAACTACTTAATTTCAAGTCTACTCATCAGATCAACAACATATCCACTGTATTCAGAAAATGCATCCCACCATGTAAATCCGAGAAACTACACAGGATATAATATTAAATTCTCATGATAAAAAAACACAATTGGGAAGATGCAAATTAATCATAGGAGGAGCATATGCTAGCATATATGAAGATCCAGGTTCAATTGAGGATATATTAATTGTTTCAATTATGCATAACCAATTAGTAAAACTATATTGGCAGATATTGAGGAAACTAGCTTACTGCTAAAAGTTGAGAAATTAACAAATCCTATCACACCAAAAGGACTGACTGAAAAAAAAGGGTCAGGGAGGAGACTTCCTATAATAGATAAAAGAATGCATTTAAGATTCCAACCAAAAATGATGATAAATGAAAAAGATACTGAAGAAAAAGAGAGCATGTTGATATGTTGATACAGGATACAAGACACACACACAAGCACACTCTACCTTCACATTTCATCCAAGATAAAACTTACATCATGGAATTGCTTTAATGGAGTTCCTTCACTTGTCTCCCTGGTGAAGTGCAGCTTCGAGGGCTCTGACAGAAAACCTTTCTGTGATTGCAACATTGAGCCTGGAAAAGCAGGTGATGATCCAATACTCCCTGCTCCCGCCATGGCTCTTTGCTTGTAAGAACTGATTGATACTGAAGTTCCAGCTTTCTCATTTGCGCTAGAAGAATTTTTATCAGGAGAATCAAAATTTCTTCTTGGAACACCACTGAATGGTGTGGATGCAAGTGTTTCATCACTTTTTGAAGAAATGTGAAGTTTGCTTGACTGTGATGAAGCAGTAGAAAAGCCTGTTGACATTATCTTTACAGGTAACTCCATGACACCGCCAGTTCCAGCACTTGGCCCAATTGAATGAATGGAAAAATTACCTAAGGAACTTCCTGAGAAAGAAATTGTACCAGGTTTAACTTCAGCTACTTTTTCAGTTTCTTGTGTCCTAAAATTATTCACACCTCCAGCATCCACAGACACAAATGTTTTGGATGCAGACTGCATCAAATTTGCACCTTGGTTCTGCAAAAAGTTAAAGAATGTTCAGACTCTGCCAAGATTAATTATCATAGAAGATATCTTTGCTTCTTGCTGCTTATAGCTTTCCCACTAATGAGAGTTTGCTTACCTGATTTGTGGTTTTAATCGCTTCTTCTGAGCTAAATTTCTCTGCAACAGATGATTGAGCACTTGTGGAAAGAATTTTGTGACCTCTGTCTATTTCATGGGGTTGCAGTCCTGAATCTACTTGGTTGATTTGCTTCGTAGCACTGGAAGATTCAACTAGCAAATCTTGTGATGATGCCACTATATAACTCTTGTTTTTCTCTTCAAAATCAGTAGATTGGGGTGACACTGAAGCAGCAGTAGCACTACAAAGACATTTAAATTCATTCATAGCCTTCAGAAAAGATTATCAACGTCGGGCATAGAAACCAGTTCAAACCATTGAAAAATAACCTCATATAGGTTCAAATAGCTGGGGAATTACCTAGCAAAATGAAAAATGGAAAGCCTTCCATCATTGGTAAGACAAAAGAGAAGGCAACAGGGTGAAACTTCTTTTTCTTCTTCACCAAGCAATAGTTTAATTTCCCCATTTTGGGAAACTTTGTCGATGGCAAGTCCCAATATCAAGATATCATCACCAATGTCTGAAACCAAGATAAAATATTGTTGTGTTTTAGGAAAACTCGTATAAAGAAAGAAGCAAACAGATTTTTACAAGCATAACAAAGCAATCTTATACAAGATAAGGTAAAACTGAAAGAAAGCTTAGATCACCATGAGCCTCAATCTTTGGAGACCAATTATCATTCAAAATTTCAATAATTGCAGGTTCATTCTTTGTATCAGCAACTGACCATCCAAACAGCAGTATGTGCTGATCCAAATTCTTCCTATTAGCCACAAATGCCAGCTCACTGTAATTGAATAGCAAAGAAGACTTGATCAAGAATCCCCTTTAGCAGAAGGTGCAAAAGAAAATTGAAAAGTGATATACATTAGTCAGCAATCAACAGAAGACACTGGAAAGTGAAATTCAAGTATAAGATAACATTTACAAAAGATGAGATAACTGAATATAAACACTGTGAATTGAAAAGAAAATTGAAAAGTGATTTACATTACTCAGTGAACAACAAAAACACTGGAAAGTGAAATTTGAAAGGAACACTTCAATAAAATCCAGATGCAGAAAACCTATCAATTACCATAAAGGCAAAATAATGATACATACTGTTGATCCAAATAGCTCGAGAAGAGATGAGGTCCACTACATGAAGGAACTGCATCGTAACGGAAGTCAAGAAATACACCCCTAAAGGACCTTACAACTGGCTTAGCTGAAGGCTGCAAAGGGGAAAAAATAACTTAACCGAAAAAGAAGAAACATAGCAAGTAAGCATGTAATAAATTGCTTATGGTACAAGCATAAGAGATCATTCTAACAATTCAATGAAAGCCTAAAGGAAACAAATCTCAAGATTAAAATACACCCCTTCACTCCGACAGAAACTGTTACCAGATCGAGATATGTGATTTTGCCTGAAGGAAACAAATCTTAATCATTAACTCCCTCTGGGGTATTTTCTATCAACTATAGTAGCACTTGAGGGTGGAGATTAAGAGCATCAACACCGCATGGTCTCGACTGTCAAGGTCATCGCCAAGTGTCTGATCTTCGAACCTAAGTTGCTGCAGATGTGTCTGCATGTGAACTCTCTTGCTCTTCTAAACAACTAAGAGGTTTATGTGTTCTTTTTCTTATGTATCTTCTTTAAGCAGGGGAGCATCTGGAATCCTGTTTTAGCTTCCTATTTTCTCTTTGTACTTGCTTCATTTGTCAAACCTTTTTGCTTTTAAACACACTCAGTATAGATGGGCAATACTACAAACAAAAAACTCATGATCAATGATCATAAACTAAAGTTTTAGGTGACATGATCCGACCTTGTTGTAACCTTTCCGTTCTAGCAATGGACATATTTGAACTTGAAATCATGTCAGGAAAAGGCCGCAGCTATGCCAGGATTTTCTAGGACAACTAATGTCTAGTATAGGAAAAGGCTATTTAATGTTTCACCAAAAATAACATATAACCTTGAGATCTTCAGAATTTTTGGAAAGCTCTGTAATGCTCACCATTCTCTCCAAATTGCTCAGATTTATATAAATTGAAAGTGTTGTGAATTGATGGAGGAGCACAAGAACAATTTCAAAAGCAAATTAATCATGGAATTACTACCCTTTTTTTATACTCGTGGTGTCAAGAGCATGTGTGCACCTCAACTAATTTCACGGGGTACCTGCTACTTCCCACCAAAACAGATACAGGGTAACTATGTCCATCAAGGCTTGAACAGATGAAAGAAATCACCTAGTATTTTTTGTCTCCGTTAAGATTTAAATGGATGTTTTCTACCTAATTTTATTATATAAAACTCCTCCATCAGCACACAGCTAAAAAATAAATATAATACCAACACCATCAAGGCATTAAAATACTAGAACCCAAGTGTAGCGCATAAAATGGGACAAGCCCTATTTTAAAAGACATCTTTGCTCCAGTTTCAAAAAAAAAAATATCAGTCTCAGTTTCAAAAAAAAAAAAGCATTTTTGCTCATCTATCTGAAGCAGCAACAGCACACACACTGCACAAAGGCCTTCTTCACTGTATCACCCCAAGTTGACAATATAACAGGCCTCATAGGAAAAAGCTCATCTAGCCAATTACTTTTTTCTTATAGGTACTCATCTAGCCAATTACATAAGAGATATTTTGACAAATCTCTCACCTTGGATTTCTAAAAATGTACCACATGTCAGACGCATACAATAACAAACTCTTCTACTAAAGAACGTACATCAAAATATGAACAATGAAATACAACAGTAACTCCAATTAGATTCTCTGCAATTCCAATCATCCACTTACATTAGTTATTCTTCCATTCTCACTTGTGATGACTTGCACCGCATAATTTTCCTCCTCTTCATTGTCATCATTAACTTGAAGACATCCAATTATAATACAATCAGGACGAATCCATCTGACAACATCCACTAATTGAAACAACAGTCAGTTAATGTATAATAAATCTACAGGTTAATGGATATGAAAATTTGACTAACTGATGCTGAATTGGCAGAAATTCATTCGCAACAACCAAGAAGCGGAGGCTTTTCAACCATTTTGAAATTTTAGTCAGTTTGAAGTTAGAAAGGCGAGACTTTGAGAGATGCTATACCAAGCATGGGTGTGGCAAAAGCCCTAAGGCGCAAGGCATAAACCCCAAAAATATTAACTCTATAAGAACAATACAAAAATGTGAAAAGGCATTACAAATAGTAAAAACTCAAAACACTGCAGACAGTACAGGAAAAATAATATAGATTTATTACAATAGTAGCAATATAATTATGAACAATACAGAAGTAACAAACCGTCATGAAAGATAAGTAAATAAACATCATAACAGCATAAATGGCACAAGATTTTAGAACATCAATAGCACTACCTAGCTTGTGATTTAAAATATTCTACACACCTCCCTTATTTTGACTCTTCAAGGGACAAAATATTTAGCCTACTCATTAGCTATTCCAAAAATTTAGTTATTTGACTAATCTTCCCTTCTTTAGTATTTTTTAAAGTTTACTCTACATGTAATAATTAAATTCTATGAACGTTTTCTTTTACCCAAAATACCTCTTTTTTTCCAAAAAGTTGTCATTAAAGGATGCTCCTAATGATTCCTCTTAGCTATTTTCACCGCAGAAATTACTATTCCTCCACTTCTTTGTAGATGAAAACATAAAGTCTAAAAGATGAGGAATCCAACAATCTTCATGAAGTTATGTTAGGTCAAGAAGTTATGTTAGCTCAAGAGGAGAGGATTGCAAAGTTTTTCCACCAAACAGCTAATGCCCACAAGAGAAACAACCATATTGATCAATTGGAAGTACAGGGAGAGACTATAACAGAACCAAACAGAATTAAGGAAGAAATTATTTCTTTCTACAAAAAGATGTATATAGATACTGAAGGTTGGAGACCCTCTGTAAATATCAGCAACCATCCTACCATTACAGAGGGTGAAAATGAAGCATTGCAGGCAGATTTTGAGGAAGAAGAAGTACTTGAGTGTTTAAAAATGTGTGCTATAGACAAAGCCCCTGGTCCTGATGGATACACAATGGGGTTCTTTCTAAAATGTTGGGAGATCATTAAACATGACATTATGGGGGCTCTCCACAATTTTCACTCAACAGGGATGTTTGAAAAGAGCTATAATGCAACCTACATAGCACTGATTCCTAAGAAGATAGGAGCAAAGGAACTCAAGGACTTCAGACCCATCAGCCTAATTGGTAGCTTCTATAAGCTAATGTCCAAAGTTTTGACCGAAAGGTTGAAGAGAGTTGTGGATAAGTTGGTAGACAAACAACAGATGGCTTTTATCAGAGGCAGACAGATAATGGATGCAGTGCTTATAGCTAATGAAGCAATTGATTCTAGAGTGTCCCAGAAGAAACCTGGTATACTATGCAAACTTGATGTTGAGAAAGCATATGACCATGTGAATTGGGATTTCATTCTAAGTATGCTGAGACAAATGGGATTTGGTAGCAGATGGATCAGTTGGATCAAGTTTTGTATTTCAACTGTTAAGCTCTCAGTTCTCATCAATGGGTCTCCTGAAGGCTTTTTCAGTGCACACAGAGGAATCAGGCAAGGGGATCCCTTATCACCATTTCTGTTCATCATAGCTATGGAGGGGCTTAACAATATGTTGAAGATAGCCAAGACAACAGGAAGAATACAGGGATTTGAAGTCAGTAAGGTTGCTGGGAATAGTATGGAGATCACACACCTACAGTATGCTGATGATACACTAATTTTTTGTGGGGCTGAGGAGGAGCAATTGCTGATTTTGAGGCTTATACTAGTCTACTTTGAAGCCATATCTGGACTACATATAAACTGGAACAAAAGCCATTTGTATCCAATTAATGTGGTTCCGAATATGGAACACCTTTCACAAACCTTGGGAGGAGTGACAGGTACTCTGCCATCAGTATACTTGGGCATGCCTTTGGGGGCAAAGTCTGGAGCCATAGACATTTGGAACCCAATATTGGAGAAATGTGAAAAGAAACTTGCCAGATGGAGATCACAGTACCTCGCCTTGGGAGGTAGATTAACTATGATAAACTCTGTTCTAGATGCTCTCCCTACATATATGCTATCTATCTTCCATATTCCCCAGTCAGTAGTTCAGAGTTTTGACAAAATTAGAAGAAACTTCTTGTGGCAAGGAAATAAGGAAAGAAAAGGCTTTCACTTAGTCAAGTGGAAGAACATCATCAGAAGTAAGATGCAAGGTGGATTAGGTATCAAGAACCTCAAAAGCCATAGCAAAGCTCTGAAGGTGAATTGGTTATGGAGGTATCATCAGGAGGACCAAGCACTATGGTATAGGGTGATCAACAACAAGTATGAGGAGCTAAATAAATGGGTAACCAAAGAGGTAAATACCCCCTATGGGATTAGCCTTTGGAAATCCATCAGAATATTTTGGCCTTTTCTCGATGAATCACCAACTGTCAAGGTACAAAATGGCGAAAAACAAGTTTTTGGTTCGATAAATGGTTGGGTGGTATGAGCCTCAAAGATCGTTTTCCCGACATCTTTGCATTGGCTCAACACCAACATCATTGAAATGAGGACACAACAAGGTTGGGATCGATCCTCGTAAGAAATTGAATGATCGGAAATTCCCAGAATACTTGAATTGCTTAAGGTTCTGGAGAATTTTCAAGGTATACAAATAGGCGAGGATTATTTATGGTGGCAGGGGCACAACAAAGGTAGTTACAAGGTGAAAGAAGGATACAAACAGATAAGTTATGGTGGCATTCAAGACTACAAATGGCCTTGGAAGCAAATCTGGAGGATCAAAGTGCCACACAAAGTGGCATGCTTTACATGGCTACTAGTCAATGAAGCAGTTTTGACATTGGATAATGTGGCCAAGAGAGGAATCTCTCTATGCAACAGATGTTCCTTATGTGGTAAGGCTAATGAGACAGTGAGAC
Source organism: Solanum pinnatisectum (assembly GCA_035578085.1). Classification (NCBI taxonomy): domain Eukaryota; kingdom Viridiplantae; phylum Streptophyta; class Magnoliopsida; order Solanales; family Solanaceae; genus Solanum; species Solanum pinnatisectum. The sequence continues at coordinate 14,043,236 of CM069077.1, forward strand.
ATCTCTTCTTACATTGCAACTTTACTGAGCAGCTGTGGCAGATTTTCCTTAATCTCAGAGGCATATCTTGGTGTATGCCTAGCAAGATTGATGAGACTATTCAGTTGGGAGATGGCTGGAGTTGGGGCTACAAACAGAGAAAGATGGAGGATGATCCCTGCTAGTATTTGGTGGACTATATGGAGGGAGAGAAACGAGAGATGTTTTGAGAATAGGAACAACAACTTGCAGGAAGTAAAGCTTAAGTGTATTTTGTTGTTATGCTTTTGGTGTACAAATGTCTACTCCAATGAAACTGAGTCAATCATAGATGTTTTAGGATCCATTTAGATTTGGTTCAGTTTTTGGATAGATTATACTTCCTTTCTGCTTTTGTAAATATGGTTTCTCAGTACTACCTAAGTACTAAATGAAATACAAATGTTACTAGTTCAAAAAAAAAAAAGAAAAGAGGAGAGGATTGCCCAAAGACCATATAAGGTGACCACCCATCCCTTTTTCATTTGATGTAGGACTATTCAACAGTGAAGTCTTTCACGCATGTAGACACGCCTCACAGAAGTTCCAATTCAAAACTACCCCATTTTTGGATTTGTATTGATGGAGGTAGCAATGGACAGAATGGATATTTCTTTCTTTTTCAAACAAGTCCAACATTTTAACATATAAATAGACAACTTTAACCAAACATAGGTTAGCTCTCACCTAGATCAGAAATTTATATGGCAATAGCAGATCTACAAAGCTAGAAATCTAGAGAAACTAGAACCTCATTACAAAAGCACTATAGGGGTGTCAAAATGAGCCCAAATATAGGTAACCCATCCAACCCGCCCAGAAAAGATAATTTGAATTGGGTTCAATCTCAACCCATTCAAGTCTTAACCCATTTTTAAAGAATCTTTAATTGAGTCCAATTTAATATCCAATTTCAACCCATTATAAGACTCTTTATTTGCATAAATGTAATATATGTTTTCATATTGAAGGTATGAATTACTATCCATTATATATCTTCTAGGATTTATCAATCCATTATTTTTGTTATTTTCTTGAGTTGAAATTCAAATTGTGATTATAAAAATTAAATAACAATATGTCAAAATTATTGAGATTAAGCTGGTCAAATTGGCCGGGTCATAACCCAACCAGATTTTTAGCCCATTTGAGTCCAACCCAGTTGAGCCCAAAGTAAACTTGGGCGGGTCATGACCCAACCCAATTTCTATTTCAATCCATTTTAATATCTCCAATTGCAACCCAATCCGCCCACTTGACACCCCTAAAGCATTATATCTATTTAGCAAAATTAAATAGTTTTCAGATGAACAATTGACATCGCTCATCTCACAACCTAAACCACTAGAAAGATTTTTTCTGTATTCACTTATATCTCCCTGCAGATGTTTCTTACCTAATTCTTTTTAAATAGAAGAAGCTAAAAAGCAACATAATAGCAGAAGCTTACTACTGAAATCTATTAAGCAAGAGCATTATACAAGAATTGGATGCATAAGTTTAAAACTTGAAAAGATTCCGTTTGTACTTAACTCACTGAAATACCCTGAAATAACATGCCAAAAGCACAAAAATATAATATACCTTTGATAACGTATTTGGCATTAAGATCATCAAACAGCAACTTAAATGATAGTAACATGCTGAACTTCTCCTCAAACTTTGATGATAGAATGCTAACCAAATTCTTCCTTGTTATGGCAATAAACTCACCATCCGGACTCCACCCAACTATACAACATAATGAAGCTAAATAAGTACAAGCTCAATACACATAAAATTCAATAGATGTAACTTGTAAATCAGATCATGAAGTAGTTAAAAGTTTGAAATTATAGCTTATCAAGCATATTCCCCTGCCCCCTAAAAGCAAAAAGAGAACACCCATCAGTCACTTCATAATTCTTGCTCTATACTGCCTGATAACTACAGAGAAAGGTGATTGAAGCTACTGCTGCAGAAGAAAAAAAACACTCCCTATGTCACAATTTATGCGGCAGTATTTGACTGGGTATGAAGTTTAAGAGTGAAAGAAAGATTTTTGGAACTTGTGTCTAAAAGAAGTCATAGACAGTTGTGTGACTATAATCATCTTATTGATGGTAAAATGGGAAATTTAAAGTACACTATTTCTAAATAAGGAAATACAACATTTTTTTAGGACAGACTAAAAAAGAATATGTGCAATATATATTGGGACAGAGGAGTATAAAAAGGGCAAAACACATAAACGATCACTTGAAGTTGCCACCACTTTTCATTTAGACACCTCAACTAAGGCATTTACCTATTAGACACTTCAATCTTAGTCAACGTGTGATCCAGCTAATTACATTATTCAACACGGTAAAACAAGAAAAGTTTTAAACTGAATCTCACTGTCACTAATCAATAAAAATTTACGTGTTTTGACTCAATAAAAGAGTCACATTTGCAGGCAAGGGAGTAAAGAAAATCTAATGGAAAAAATTAAGATAACATGATGAAATCATAAGGAGGTGTGTCGAAAAGTGAAAAGGTTAGACCGGAGAGTAAGAAATCAATATAGTCATCTAGCCAACATTGAGAATCTATTGATGACTCTTCCATTTAAAGAAGATCAGAATAGGTGGGGTGTAGATGATGGAACCATTAGGGTGGAGTGAGTGAAGAAGACAGAAGACGAGATGAAAAACACTCTCCATATCCCAATCATTTCAGATGCCTTCTGAAGTGCAGATTCCATGCTTGACCAGTCCACATTTGTAATAAGGACTACTTGCCTTGTAATTTTTGTTTGGTTGCCAGCATACCCATACAACTTTACCATTCTCAAAAAAAAAAAAAAAACATCGTCCATAGCATATCTTCACTAGATGTAACTTCCATAGCCACTTCATCATCAAACTCTAATTTTGCTTCTTTAAATTTCTGATCCCCATATCTCATTTTCCCTTGCACACTGTTAATTCCACCCATTTAACCAGGTGGAATTTCTTCTTATATTCACTACCCTGGAAAATTCCTTCTCACTGCATCCAGCCTCTTGATCACACTAGCAGGAACTAGAAAAATGGACATCATGTAGGAGGGAAGTGCATCCAGTACACTGTTTATAAGAGTCAACCTACCTCCACTAGATAAATATTGACTCTTCCAATTTGAGCTTCTTTTCACATTTCTCCCCCACTCCATTCAAATCCCTTTTTGATTTGCTTTTGGCACCCATGGGCATGCCAAGGTAAATGGTTGGAGGTTCACCTATTTTACCACCTAATTTCTCTGCCAGGAACTCCAGTTGAGTTACTTCATTATGGGGTACATGAAACTCTTTCCCAGTTAATGTGGAGTCCGATCACTGCTTCAAAAATGATGAATATCACCCTCAGCATCAGAATTTGTTCCTCTTCTGCTTCACAAAAAACTAAAGCGTCATCTGCATACTGGAGATGTGTTATCTCCTGACTGTCTTCCACACCTGCTTGGAATCCTTTTATCCAACCCCTTAATTTTGTTGTGTTAAGCATGTTGCTCATTCCTTCCATTGCTAAATAAACAGGAAAGGAGATAGGGGATCTCCCTGCCTTAGTCCCCTCTGAGAAGGAAAAAAACCATTTGGAGTCCTGTTGATTAAAACTGAGAACCTCACAGTGCTGATGCAATGTTTGATCCACATCATCCATCTTGTGCCAAACCCCTTCTTTGCAGCATGTGAATGAGAAAGTTCCAGTTCAAGTGATCATATGTTTTCTGGATATCCAGTTTGCATAAGATGCCTGGCTTTAGGCCTTTGTCTCCTTTCCACACAATCATTGGCAGTTAGGATTGCATCCATAATATCCCTTCCCTTGATAAATGTCATCTTCTGTCCTCTAGTCTGTGAATGACATTCTGAACCTCTCTGACCGTAGTTTAGCAATGATCTTATAGACTCCCCCAATTAGGCTAATGGGTCTAATATTATTTAGCTCCACTGCTCCCAGCTTCTTGGGAATTAAAGCCACAAAGGTTGCATTTATGCTTTTTTTCAAAGAAACCTGTTTCATGAAAATTCTTGATTGCAGCAACCGAATTTCCCCTGATGTTTCTGACTATCATCAAACAAAGTTTCTCTGATAAGAATTTTAATTGTAACTAAAACCTAGTGATGTGGTGACATGAAGTGCTAACCGACTGAATCAATTAGAGTCAAAAACGAAAACAAAAACTTATTTTTAGGCCAGAGGACTCATTCAACCTAATAGACAATTGTGAAGTGTGATCTGATGGAAAGAAGAAGAATTTTGTTAGTAGACCAACGGTTGACAACAACAATATGTTCTTGATATGAAAAATCCTCATTTTAGCACTTCATAAGAATGAGCATGATATGCATTCGTGGAGAAAATACAATCAACTAAATGAGTACAATGCATTACAAAAGTTTCAGCATATACGAAGGGTTCATTAGAATTTCCTTATGTTTTTGGACATTTTATTTTTAAGAAGTTACTTTTTTATGTTTTTTGATAGGCAAAGTTCATTAGAATATAATTGGTGTGGCCAGGGGGAGATGTCACTGATTACACCTGAACACAGCCAAGATGCAGGTTGGCCGTACATTGCTAACAAGATATTGGAATTAATAGAGAATGAGTCCAGCAAAGGTAAGGCCCCGCCTTTCAACCAGGTGAATAAGAGTTACGAAAAGATAGCAACAGTGGGAAAATGGGTAAAGTGAAGCAAACATTTTGTTAAGTACAAAGTTTGACAAACATAGATTTATTGGTGGAAAATATTAGCTGAATGAGAGTAACAATTATTTAAGCAGATGCTATATTGAATCTTAAATCCCTGATTGCAGTGATCCAAAGATGAACTCAACTGGGAAGTTCCAACAAGAACTACAAGCCCATTTGGACATGATATGATTTCAAATATCAGTGTGATTTGAAATCATGTTAATTTGAAGTTGAAATTTTATTTGGTCATGCAAATTTGGATTTCTTAAGTTGTATTTTTCCCCATAAACATAAAAGACCTACAATTTTGAAGATATTAAGAGTTTTTTGGATGGGATTATAGCTTTTGGCTTATTTTTGACTTAAGTGCTTAAAAGCACTTCTTTATTCTAGCCAAATACTACAAAAGTGCTTAAAAGCTATTTTGCCTTAAAAGCACCTAAAATAAGTCAATCCAAACCGTCTCTATAACTTCCCCAACTCTTATACAATCTTATCAAAGGAGCAGATTATAGTTCATAAATAAGGTATAGGAAAATCTTCATGTTCCTTTTATAAATAAATGCTTGCGATTACATGTTATTAAAACTTTAAATACACATAATAATATAATATTACAAAGATCCACTAGTCAACCATAGTAGTAACTAGCTATTCTTTAATATAATCCTCACACATGGAACGGATAACCTCTTCACATCGAGCATGAGTTTTTCTTTTTGCAAAATTTAAAACGATGATGTCTTTTTACAAAATATAAACTTTATAATCAACTTTTACATTAAAAAAAAATTGAAATCTCAACCTAGAATTTAATTCTACTATTTGGAGACTTCAGGATTTGACACTGAAGTTGAAATTTGTGCAGATTTCATTAAAAAAAATGTTGATTTCGAAATCAAAATTTGAAATCAGGATCCCAAATCCTATGGCCAAAGGCCTGTCCTACTAGGTGACAAATATGAACATGTAATTCCCACTTGAGCTTCAATCTAGAGCTAAAGAAAAAAAAAAAAAAAAAAAAAAGGTGTCTGAAATGATATTGAAAGTATCAAGAACGTTTTCTAGATTGGTGGTCACTGTTAATTGCATGTCATTCTAAAAAACTCAGACCTCGACATGTTATCGGATTTTCCTCTCAATTTATGGTTGAATTCATTCAAGACCATACAAGACATTTGTGGAGCTTCCTAAAACCAAATTAATATATCTGAAATTTATCTCATCAGATTTATTTCACAGAGACTAGGTAAGGTAATGAAAGAAAGATGGACAAGTACACTAGGAGAACCGGAGTACAACGAAAAGTTGTTTGTCGAGTTACAAAAAATGAATAGCTCCTGAACTCCTAATGTTTGGCCCTTAGCCCAGAATAATCAAGCTGCAGCAGGGAAAAAGTAGAAGAAACATCTGATAAGACACAAGAGCAAAACAACCCATTAATATTTGATCTAGTAAAGAGGGATCAAATCAGTCAAGTTCTTTGACAAACTTAGGGTTCTTGGAGTAATTGAAGTCTATAAATGATATAAATGTTTCATGGAATTCATTGGCTACCCAATCCCTACATAACTAAGGGAAACATATTCTTAAGTGTTTTTGTATGCTCGTATAACTAAGGGGAACACACTCATGTGTGCTTATATATATCAACCCACAATTGGTGTTGTTTTGCAAATAAAATAATCATAGGTATGGAGTAGCTTTATGTCTTCATCGACATCAGAACCCCACATGGAATTCTATGGATAGAAAAAGTTCAATAAATTCTAAGAAATTTCTGAATTAGGAACTTGCTCAAATAGTATTATCTCAATTTACTAGAGACCTTTACAGTTCCTGAACCTTTTATAGAAAAAGCTAAACAAAAGATACCACAGAACACAGATAGCAAAGCCCTCAATATAATCAAGAGGAATAGGGATAAAGGAAACATACAAGCATCACAATCGTCCATAACTTCTTTAATGGGGCTTTGACCAACCCCGCTATACAACTTTCCATCACTTGCGAGGACAACATAAACCTTTTCTGCCTTTTTAGCCCATTGCATATCCTTGATGATACTTGAATCATTGAGAGAATAAGAAAAGGCTGGTGTTTGGTCCTATTAATTAGCAAGACAAACAAGATTGAAGGGCATCAAATTTTCATTACTGCTAAATTGATACCCAAGCATATTAGTTATTTTTATACATCAATGCCTTTTTTATAACTTAAAACAAAAATGTATCCAAATTAATTTCTGTCAAGATGCAAGTATTCAAATACACTGACCATATACCTAGAGACATTTAAAATACACTGTAAAGAAGCCCATGTGTTCCATGTAAAGTTGTAGTTTGAAAGCAAATTAAAATACCTTGTAAAGAAGGGCGCTAACAGGGTAGAAATGGATTTTATTGCCAACACAAGCGGCAAGCAAGGATTCATCTCCAGACAATGCAAGTATGGAGACTTTTCCGATAGCAACATCTACAACACTCAATTGCTGTATAGAGGGACCAGTACCTTTCTCTTTAATCTCTTCGGCAGATGCCATAACCTCCTTTGTTCTCGCAACACAAAACCCTGTAGAAAAAAAATTTAAGGTTATTCATCTGAGCTCTGTAGTAACACTGTGGAACAGTCGGACCAAGTTATAAAGAAACTGACCATTGGAGTGTGCAACGAAGAGAAGGCGAAAGCGTTCGGAGATGACTAAGGGTTGCAAAGGAGGACATTGATTTTCGATATCAAAGGAAGAATCTTCGCCGGATTTTATAGGGACGGGTGTACCGATTCTGGAGAAACGATAATTTTTGGAGCCGATTTGGTCTCCTTCAACCTCTTCCTCCAATTGGATTGAAGCAGACATTGAAGATTCTACGGGAGAAACTGGAAATCGAAGACTGCAAATTGAGTTTAGAAAGCAAACTGGGCACAACTTTTTCTCTTCTGTTATGTGGAAGAACTCGGAAGTGGGAAAAAGGTAGGTTTTAAGAGCTCCAAACTCTTCCAAAATATTGTTGTACTATTTAGTGATGGATGTTGATATATGGTTTGGGATTTTCAAATTTTGAGTTTGATAATATTTGATACTTGATAGTTAAAAGTAGATATAAAATATAAAAAGATTTTGAATATTGATTTAGTAATTTGATAATTCGTAAATTAAACTTTGATCTAATATGGTATTCCGTAATATCATATTAAAGTTGTAGCCTATTGTATTACAAAGTTAATAGTATTTCTCCAATTATTTTGACTTTTTATGTAAATGCACAATATAATAGAAAATCAACAAGTAAGAAGAAATCAAGAAAAACAAATTGATACGATTAAAAGACAAGAAAATGACATAAATAGTCATTTAATTATAGGAGTAGGTCTAAACTGGTCTTTTAACTACATACTTAACGGATTTAGTCCTTTAACCATTCAAAAACTTGCCAGCTTTGATCTCTTAACTATACACTTATCGGTTTTAGTCTCTTAACTATAAACTTACTGATTTTAGTCCTTTAAGTATTCAAAAACTTATTAGGTTATGTCTTTGTCCATTTTTTAATACAAATAACTTAGGTTTATATCATTAAGGGACCAAAGCTAATAAGTTTTTGAATAGTTAAATGACTAAATTCGTTAAGTGTATAGTTAAGGGACTATTTTAGACCTACTCCTATAGTTAAGGAACTATTTATGTCATTTTCTCATTAAAAGACATATCTATTTGAGTTGTTTATGTTTATTCTTTAAATTTCTCTTTGGACTTGTACTAATGAGTAATAGACATGTTGATATGACATTTATTAAGTAAATAATTTAGTATTCAGAAAATATCGAATACCAAATGGTACTAATATCTCATACTAAACTCAAATCTGAATACAGTTATTTTAAAATTTTACTCCCGAATACCATACCAATTATTAAATTATAGAATATCAAATTACTAAAAATTTCGATTCAATTTTCGATATTTTGTGCATAGCCCTAATTGTATTTGTATCGAATTCTTTTAAAATATGGACTCATGAGTGCGAGCACCATAGTTACGAGCTTACTTGGATGGGCTTACTTAAAGCAGTGGAAACTAAGCAAATATCCCATAAAAGTAAAATAATTATAAACATATACTTCATTACATTCATATCCCACTAAATAATTACATTATATACCCCCAACTAATTTTGCTTAACTGATACTAAATACATATCATATATTGTATTGGTATTATTAAGGTTTATAATTTTGCTTAATTGATATTAAATTAGTATATATATCATTGACTAATGAGTAATTTCTAAACAAGAAACCTTAATGATACCACAACAATATACATATACTCTTATAATATCATTAACTAATGAGTAATTTCTGAACAAGAAACCTTAATGATACCACACCAATATACATATACTCTTATAGTATCATTGACTAATGCGTAATTTCTGAACAAGAAACCTTAATGACACCACACCAATATACATATATTCTTATAGTATCATTGACTAATGCGTAATTTCTGAACAAGAAACTTTAATGATACCACAACAATATACATATACTCTTATAGTATCATTGACTAATGAATAATTCCTGAACAAGAAACTTTAATGATACATGGTCTTTAGAAGAAAAAACCTTAGTAACAATACTACAGGTAATTGATAACTTGAATAAAGATTTAAAAGAAAAAATCATACAACACCTAGTTTATGAAAATTTTGAAGAAGAATTTCAAATAGAGTTCATAATACATAATTATGAAGAAATAGTGATAAATAATATGGACACGTCTGATTATTATCTATGGGAATAAAAATCTTATCAGAATAAGCTTAAAAGAAGCTATAAATATACTAAATGACCTACTAGAAATAGAAATTAAATCAATAAAAGAAAATCTTCCTGGAAGAATTACTAATTTAATAGAAAAAACAAAAAGACTTGACAAAAAGGTAAGTCAAAAATACATAAATGAACTCTTAGCAGAAAAATTCGCTAGCAAAAGTTTATATCAAAAAGGTAGCCTAGATGAAAAACTCATAGAAGAATTTTTTAAAAAACAAAAAGTCCAAGAACTAGAACAATCTAGTAAAAAGAATCTGGAAGAAGAAGAAGATAAGTCAAAACAATGCGAAAAAGGTGAAAACCTTGAACAAAAAAATGAATGAACTAGATGAACTAGTTTATTCATTAGAAGACCTTGATCTTTCAAATCAAAAATTAAAAGTTCTAATGAATAAAGGTGATACAGGAGAACCCCAAGGAAACTTTGTTAAAGGGGAAGGAGATACTCTTGGACAAAGGATATCTTTCTTAAATAACAGGCTTGGACAATTATGTATGACGCATAATGTACAAAGAAAAGCCAAAGAATCAATACCCAGATTTATTGTCTAGATACAAATGCAACAAATCAATGTAGATGCAACGATAGAGCCTATAAGAAAAGAAAAAAGCTTAAGAAAAGCTTAATAAAAAGAAAAAATATTTCAAAGAAAAATTATATACCCAAAAAGAGGTATTATAAAAAGAAAAATAATTTTAAAAGAACAACAGAAAAATGTAAATGCTACAACTGTGGTGAAGAAGGACACAAAAACTACGAATATAGTAAAAAACGTGTAAAAATATCAAAAATTGATAGACTAAAAATTGATTCAGATTTAGAATCTGTAACATCAATAAAAAGTAATGAATTCTATGAAGAATTATATGAAGAATTTTCAACTAGCTCAGAAGAATCTGACTAAATGAATAAAGAAATACAAAAAGAAACAGACAATTCAGTACAAGTAATTGAGACTGAAGAAGATCAAAAAGGTTATGCCCTAAAGCCAACATTCGATGGAGAATTATTAAAGAAAATCCAAGGATTTCAACTTAATTTAAAAACTGAAGATAACATATTTAGCATAATGCAAAGGATGTTTGCAAGAAATAAAATTTCATATCATGAATATCAAGAAGTAGAAAAGGTACTAGAAATTACCCAGACTACAGGAAAACATAAGTTAAATCTTTTAACCAAACCAATGATCGAATAGATCCTCAGAAAAATTCCTAAAAGAAAAAGGAAGAAAATGAATTACGTTCATTTAGGTGGAATCCAAATTCTAGTTAAATCAACGCTTAAAGAAGGAATCAATTGTCCTATTTGTAATAAATCTTTCTGATGAAAGGTTCATTAATGCCAGAGAAAGAAATCTTGGTATAGTTGAAGGTAACCTAGCCTACACCAAGCTCCTATTTACATATTATCCAAAGTATTGTATTCACTAAAAGATGCATACTTTAATGATGCATAAAGCTTACATTTTCATGTCAAAAGAAATGACATATTCAAACCAGGTAATCATATCATAAGTATCTATTATCAAGCTTTGTATATAGTCACAAACTCCAATTATGGTAGTGTATACAAAAACAAAGAAATGATCGAAATAGACCAAGAATGCACAGAAATCGCAAGAATAGTTGAAGCAGAAATTCAACAAGCAACTATTCCAGAAGAATATGAAATCCATTTTGGAAAAACAAAAGAAATAGGAAGCCCTAGCAATAATCTGAGACTTTCGTTAGAATATGAAAGAAATTCTATAAAGAAAAGTATTTCCAATAGATATTCTAAAAAGATTCTTGAGATTACTAACATTACTAGAATTTCAGAAAGAATCTTTAACGGAGTTGAATGGAAAAAACAAGAAATCTTGATACAAACAGGTGCTATGGCAAATCATGTCAAAGGTATTATATTGGATGGATTACTAATATACGAAGGTTCCCCTTACATTTATAAAACCTTTGAAGGAAATAATTTTAGCTGTATAAATATGGTAGATTTACCCATACAGTTAGATACAATAAGAATAACAGTTCCTTGTTATATTACAAATCATGAAAGTGATCACAACCTAATCCTAGGAAATATGTTCCTTAATAGTTTCAATGACTATAGTATAGGAAAAAATGGAATAGAAATGAGTTATAAAAATGAAACTTGTTTCATACCAAAAAATTAAAATGCCCAAAGAAACATCTTTTCGAGTATCAATTTTCATAGAAATAACTTTCTATGATACAAAATTAACAACCTATTGTCAAATTGATAATAGATTCGAAACCAGTCTAGCAAAATCTTTTTTAATAAAAGATTGGGATAATAATAAAAATAACATATCAATGATTGGTATTACAGGCGTAAAAGAAAGACTTTCACAGTCAAAAGAAAAAGTGGAAATAATTTTAGGATCAAAAATTGTTTCTATAAATAAAATATTTGCCTATGATAAATTGGAAACTGATTTATTACTAGAAAATGATTTTCTCCAACAATTCCAAGATTATCATCAGACAATATACATGATAAGTCTTAAAATCCATTGCGTACATTTTATCAAAAGCAAAATCCATATATTCTTGAGAAAGAAAATGGAAATTATAAGAGAAAGTATTTAGAAAACCTAAAGATAATATCTTGCAAATGTCTTAATCTAGAACAGATTAAAAAGAATCTACAAAAATCTTATGGCGAAAATCCTTTAGAAAAATGGGAAAGGAATCAGGAAAAAGCCATATTAACACTTAAAGATCCAAGTATCATCATTAGAGTAAAACCGATGCTCTACAATGAAGATGATAAAAATGAGTTTAAAACTCAACTCAAAAAATTAATCAACCTAAAACTTATTAGGATGAGTAGAAGTCCTCACAGTAGCCCATCATTTATGGTGAGAAATCATGCTGAGATAAAAATAGAAAAAGCTCGAATGGTGATAAACTATAAAGAGCTAAATAAAAATTGTATATTTGATAGATATTTTATCCCAAATAAAAATAATCTAATAAGCCTTGTCAAAGGAAAAACCTATTTTTCAAAGTTCGACTGTAAAAGTGGATTTTGGCAAATAAAATTAGCAAAGGAATCTATTCCATTAACAGTGTTTAGTATGCCTAATGGACGCTACGAATGGTTAGTTATGCCTTCCGGATTAAAAAATGCCCCTCAAATCTTTCAAAGAAAGATGGACAAAATATTTTTCGAAAAAGAATTTTTAATCGTCTATATAGATGATATACTAATATGTTCTAAAACATATCAAGAACATTTAACACATCTAAAAGAATTTTCAAATATATGTTTGGAAAATTGAATTATTTTAAGCCAGAAAAAGGCAGAAATGCAGAAATAAATCAAAATGAAATAGAATTCTTAGGAATGATTATTTCAAAGAATGGAATAGAATTACAATCTCACATCTCGAAAAAGATTATAGAATTTCCTAATAAATTAACAACTAAACAGGAAATACAGAGATTTCTAAGATGTCTTAATTATGCAGGTGAATTTATTCCAGATCTAGCAAAGAAAAGGAATATTCTGCAAAAATTGATATGAAAATCCAATAGACTTGGATGGACTGAAGAGCACACACAGTGCATCAAACAATTAAAAGAAGAATGCTCTAAGTTACCTAAACTTAGATTACAAGAAGAAAGTGACAATTTGGTATTACAAACAGATGTGTCTGATTATCATTGGGGAGCATTATTGCAAACCGATTTAAATGAAATATGCAGGTACACAAGTGGTACTTTTAATGAGGCAAAAACAAGATATTCCATGAATGAAAAGGAATTATTAGCAATTGTTATAGGAATTAGCAAATTTTCAGCTTTCCTTTTACCAAAACAATTTATTATTAGAACTGATAATACACAGGTGTCAGGACTAATTTCAAACAAACTTCCATCAGAACCGCAATACAAAAGATTGCATAGGTGGTAGATTTTGTTATCATTCTATTCATTTAAAATAGAACATATTAAAGGAGTTGATAATTCTCTTGCAGATTTTCTCTCAAGAAATGTCCAATATGGACAATCGAACACAAATTCTGTTTAACAGGGTGTATGAAAAAATGCTAATTGTGGAAAAGTCCATTGATGACAAAAGCCACAAATTATTCAATATCAGAGATGAATTAGCCAGCTTGTTCGAACAAGCAAGGAAAATGCAATATGAAATCAATCAGCTCAGTGAAGATTAAGCTGAAAACATGAATGAATTCCTATTGCCATGTGAACACTTGGACGCTTGTCCAAAAGGGAATTCAAATCCCGAAAGGAATATTATTCCTAAAAAAGTGGCAAGAGATGTCCCACTAGCACCTAGTGCCAAAAACATCTCATCGGTAAACATGGATATGTCGAAACCTGAGTCTAAGGACAAATGTAAAAGCCAAGCAAATCAAAAAAATGTCAATTCTTAGAAAGAAGAAAAAAGCACATCAACAAAAATTGAAAAAATTATCTCTGAGAAACCAGAAGGTAGTTCTAACAAAATTCCATCAGGAACAAAAGTTTTTTCATCTTTAGCAAAATCCAAAGGAAGAAGAATATCTTGCATTTACAAGATATATCTACAACCTCCCTGAAGAAAGCAGATAAACATTCGGAGTATTAGGAACAACTAGTTTGTTTACAAGAATCTCTATATTTCCAAACAGATCACCGGGCTTTACAGCTCAATTATTTAAATTTGTATGCCTAGACAAAGTTTATGCTAAACCGGATCTACAAGAATTATCCAAATTACCAGAACAACTGAAGAACTTAGTAAAAAACTACGCACAATGTGAAGGAGTCTATTGCAGATTCTTTAGTATTTCCATGGAGAGCAAAGATTTGCAATTATATTTTCCAATGATTAACTACATAACAGTAGAAAAATTAAAAGACTTCAATATCAAGGCAACCGGAGTTGTTAAAAAACTCCCCCACCTAAATAAAAAATAGATACAAACAAAACGAGCTTTGGAAATTAAAGCGTTATATTTCATTCTCAAATGTTTTTACAATGAAGATTACAAAGTCTTAGACCATGATCATGATTGCGTTTTGATGACTAAAGGAAAGTCCAAATCCAAAATATTAAAGGATAAGATCCTTGACATAGAGCATCACAAATTGGAAGTAATGAAAGAAACATGGAAGCTTGCTTGCAAGTTTCTAGATGATAAACATTCAGTAATTGACGATGAACCTGAATAAAGTCACAGCTAGAAGAAGACAGTTGTAAAAACATCAATGTAAACAGTCAGAGAGGACAAAGCAAAAAACGTAAGCACTTATGTCATGAGGAAAGAGACAGAAGGGAATCTTATCTTGTCTCAACTTTATCTCTTTAGTCAAAAAGAGAAATCAAATCTTGTTGGCCATCAGCATCTTATGATTGAAGGATGAAAGAGAAATTATCAAAGTTTTCAAGATAGTCCCTGCAAAACAACAATGTAATAATTAGTCCCTCCTTACATCTATAAAAGGAGAAGGAAATCACACTAAAGAGGCAGACTATATTCTCCTTATAATTCCAATAAGAGAGAAATGTTAGGTACCTCAAAGAGTGAGTAGAAACTTCTCCCGTCAGGGAAAAGTATTTTTAGATTCATTATGGGGGCTGTGATGTATCGCAACACATGGTATGTGGAATTACTTCACAAAGATGTTGTTTTCATGTTTTTATGTTGTATAAAGGACATTTCTTTTCAAAATCCCTTTAGCATTTTTGTATTCAAAACACTCTTGTATTCTGATCATTTTTATCTCATGGATAGATACAATCAATTTTATAGATCTTAAGCTTACAGATAAATAAGTTTTTTCTAGATTCTGTATAGATTGATCTAAATTGTATATCACTATACGATGTTTCCATGCTCTTTTTCTTACCAAATGTAGGTGATATTGAATATGTTTCATTATATACTAATTAAGTATATAATGATCTATCAAACTTGATAATCATATTTATTGGATTCCCTATAGGTACTAGGTATTTTTTATTCTATGTATATAGCAAAATATGAATATAATTTGTTTATATAGATAATAATTATGAAATATAGAGTTTTGTGTTTATACATTTCTCCTGTTTCTTCGTTGAATAGTTTCTATCATTACCTCAGCAGTTCTCCTTTCAGGCTATGAACAATTTTTCACCTCCATGAACGCAGTCTACCAGCTACTTTTCTACTGTTTCTCCTTCAGGCGGAAGATCGCAACCTTCACTTTAAACTATTCTAGGAATTTAGAGAAGAGAGGTATAAAAACCAAACTGTTTATTTCATAATATCATCTATATTTACAAACCATACATATTTTACATAATACTAAGAATCTAAAAATACTTTTCCCTGACGGGAGAATTTTCTACTCACTCTTTGAGGTACCTAACGTTTCTCTCTTATTGGAATTATAAGGAAAATGTAGTCTGCCTCTTTAGTGTGATTTCCTTCTCCTTTTATAGATGTAAGGAGGGACTAATTATTACATTGTTGTTTTGCAGGGACTATCCTGAAAACTTTGATAATTTTTCTTTCGTCCTTCAATCATAAGATGCTGATGGCCGACAATATTTGATTTCTCTTTTTGACTAAAGAGATAAATTGAGACGAGATAAGTTTTCCTTCTGTCTCTTTCCTCATGATGAAGTGCTTATGTTTTTTGCTTTATCCTCTCTGATTGTTTACATTGCTGCTTTTACAGCTGTCTTCTTCTAGCTGTGACTTTATTCAGGTTCATTTTCAATTACTGAATGTTTATGATCTAGAAATTTGCAAGCAAGCTTCCATGTTTCTTTCGTTGCTTCCAATCTGTGAAGCTCTATGTCAAGGATCTTATCCTTTAATATTTTGGATTTGGACTTTTCTTTAGTCATCAAAACCCAATCATGATCATGGTCTAACACTTTGTAATCTTCATTGACAAAAGCTACGAATGTAGTAAAAAATGTGTAAAAATATAAAAAATTGATAGACTAGAAATTGATTCAGATTTAGAATCTGTAACATCAATAAAAAGTAATGAGTTCTATGAAGAATTATATGAAGAATTTTCAACCAGCTCAGAAGAATCTAACTAAATGAATAAAGAAATACAAAGCGAAATTATCAGTCTTACTGACACCAATACAGTATATGATACTGATTTAGTATTAGTTAAGTGGAAATTATCAATCTTAATGAAGGAGGTATGGGCTGTAATTATTTATGAGAGAATGATATTTATTGAATTACTTTAGATTTGGATATTAACATGTAATTATTTTGGGTTTTATGACTCGTTTATGTAGTTTCCCCTATTTTTAAGTTAAAATATTTTTAGGGTGCTGGGTAATTTAAAAGGTATATATATATATATATATATATATATATATATATATATATATATATATAATTTTAAGTTAAAATAATTTAAAAAATTAAGTTAAAAATTATAAGTTCAATTTTTAATTTTTAACTTTTTAGGGTCATTTGATAGTTGATTAGAATTATGCAGTATTAGTAATGGAGGGATCAGTTATGAGTGAATTTATGTATCCCCTATTTAGCTATTATTTATGTAGGTATTAGTTTTTGAAGAATTAGTTATTTATTTATTAGTTATACATGTATTAATTATTTCAACTTCTATCATAAAATAATATGTAGATTTCTTAATACTTTTGTATATGTATTAATTATGTAGGTTTGTTAAATTATCAATCAATGTCGTATTAATTTTTATACATGAATAACATATTTTCTATCTTTTTATCAAATATAGTATAAGTTATATGGAAATTAATACATAAATATCTTTTTTTTTTATTTAGCAACCAAATTACCCCTTAGCTTATAAATTAAAATAGAAAGTAGATAATAACAATTGATTTTAAATTCTTATATATATATATATATATATATATATATATATATATATATATATATATATATTATGAAAAAGACTCATAAATATCTCTTAAATATGGGAAAAGACTCGTGAATATCCTCTTTCAATATTTTGATCTAAAAATACACACAATTTTTTTCTCGAAATACCCTAAGCTATTGAAACTGACTCAAAATTACTCTTCTTCCACCTTTTGGTCTAAAAATATCCTCAATCTTATTTTTTATTCAAGAATACCCCTCCTCGCCCACAACCGGCCCAAAATAGAAGTACATTTCCCTCCACAGTAAAAAATATCATGACCTAGATAGCAAATCAAAAGCTATGGAACTCGGGTGTGGGTCTTTTGTCGAAATGAAATGGCTTTTCTTTTTATCTTTTTATTTAGGGAAAAGAATATTTGTAGCCCCAAAAGGGAAATTATTTACAAGCAACTACTCCCTTACTTTTCCCTCGGTTTTTAACTACTAATGCGCGTTTACTGTTTGATATCATCAGAGTGTATATGTATATATACCTACTTTGATGGTATCAAAGAGGAAGAAGCAGTGCTTCAATAAAATACTACTCAATTACTTTTTGATACCATTATAGTATTTATATACTCTGATGGCATCAAGGAGGAACATGCACTATTTTAGTGAAAATACTACTCAATTACTGTTTGATACCATGAGAGTCCATAGATATCATCAAAGTATATAGATACCATCAGAGTATATATATATATATATATACACACACTCTGATGGGATCAAGGATTGAGAAACATTTGTTCAACGAATAGAACAAGGGAACAATTGGGTAAATAATTTGAGCTATGGGTCTAATCAGAATACAGTTGGGTCCAATTTGGGTAGATATTTCACCTAATGAGTCAAATTTGTGTAGTTTTCCCTTTTATTGGGAAACTTACATAAATATACACCATTAAAAAAATATTTACCATCTATAGCAATAGCATTTTTTCCTTATTTGATCACTTTTAATACATTTATAATACAATTTTAATATATATTTACAAAAGAACAATTTATTATTTACATATAATACAAGTTTTATTGATGGATAATACATTTATCACGTATTTTAATACACTTATAATACAATGTGTCAATTTCTTACCAAACAAGCATAATATATTTAAAAAACAGTTATAATACATATATATTACATACATAATTCACTTTTAATACATATTGCAGCTTAAACATAATGTTTCTAAAAATGGTAATAAATAAAAAGTATTGGTAAAATCAGCAATTATTTATTAAAAGGTACCCATCCAAGTGATTTTTCCTTTATTTATTGTAATGAGGAATCATTACACATAGTGAGCTCAATCGGCATATTTTTTGTTTTACGACCTGTAACTCTTCCTTAGCAAATACTAGAGCAAATATTAGTAGCATAACAAAGGAGCCTTCCTCATCATTAATATCTTTGTTCGCGGCAATTGTGACCTCTCGGGAGAATCATCAGAGGGAGAAATGCAATTTCCCAGATTAGTGAGTGAGCTCAAAATGAAATTAAATTTAGTCAGTAATCAAACTTAAATGTTGTTGTAGGAGTATTAGCTTCAGAAACTTTTGATTGTAGTAATGCCGGAACATTTATACCTAATTCTTACTGATCATTCAAATCAAACAATTCCAGTTAACATTCATCATTTGGGGATTTTATATATTTAGACAATCCTTCTACTACTCAAGTCAATATGACCATGGACTATGCTTTAGGAACTGGATCTTTCTGCACAGCAGTGTTAACCTGTTTCGAAAGGTAAGCTTCATAGATTTCTACAACTAGCCTGGGATCCTTGTCCACGAGTTCTTTGTATTCTTTTCGCTTGCTCAGCTTGTCCATGTTTTCCATGATCAATGAAAGCGCTGCATCAAGCAACTTCTTTGCATTGTGCTGGTGAGCAAATCCATAGTTAGGAAGTGAGTTCTCCCAGTTTAACTTGGAAATTAGGAACTTCTCACAATACGTCTTCAGATGATTCACTTGGTATTTTTCTGCCAAAACCAGAAGGTCACAAGCCATAAGCTCATCCAGGCATGCATCAGCGGTGTATAAATAAGTCACAAAGGCACGAAGTGCTTCATAAGACACATCACTGATTTTAATCGTGCCACTGAGGCTTTCTTCCATCTCATTTTCAAGCATAGCTCTAAACACCGGGGAACGACTGGCCTGCATGGGAAATGGGAATATCAAAAGTTTGAAAATACTAGAAGTGCAAAAATTATTTCAGATAGATTGGTACTAAACCACTTGAGTGAAAAATAATAATTAAAACAGTAAAAGGAATCACATATAAAATGTAAAGAAAGAGGAGAGTAATTCCTATATTTTTCAAATGCTTAGATCATATCTAAGCAGAAAATATAAAGACATCACAATAATGAAAACAGAAAAAATAAAGTAACGGTAAGGAAAACTAAGATTTCACATGGTGGAGAACACAACAAATTGATCACGAACTACTGATTACAAATGTAAGCTTGGCTATATATGCTACTGTTCCACAACTCCATCATTAAGATTGAGTGGAAGATAAAGACTCCAAAGCCAGAAGAATACCAACATGATCATGCAAAATGTGTCCAATGTGAATAAGCTTCTGGCAATTTGCAAAATTGTCCAATGTGGCATATCTTATAGCTATCATGATATAGATTGAACATATTGCACCAAACAGTGTATATTTGTGTTCATCTATTTATGGAAGTTCAAGGCTTCAAGCAACAAGCAACTTGCTTCCCTTCTTTCTTAGGGGTCAGTTTAACATCACATTCTTTGGTATACTAAAGTGAATCATGCTAGTATACTACAAAAATATTTCTGTATGATTAGAATAGAAAAGATAAATTGGTAAAGATAAATCTGATCTGTAACATTGTTTACAAAAGTACCATGTTGAATAATACCTAGTGGCCATGTAGTATGCAGTAGCTTATAAGTTACAACATAAAGTAATGTTAATAGAACCAACAGAGTGAACACGCATCCCACTGGCCAAAACTGTCAAGGATGAACCTTACCCACTTTGGGAGTAACCTATATTCTATCCATATTTAACCTAATTTTAAGTGGGCTAAATATGGGTCTAGCCCATATTTACCCGTCTCTCAATACCACTCACACAACCCATACAAATATGGGGGGGGGGGGTTGGTTAAAAATGGTTTTAATTGCCAACACTAGGCAAAAGTAACCAGCAGAAGTCGAGATGGCATTTTATGGCATGATTCACATAATATTTTAGAAAGAACATCTGACGTGGAGTGAGTTTGAAAATCGAAATGCTGTATAGCTGGAGAGTACTGATGCTAAAGGTTCTCTTGAAGTACACCTAAACTTTGAAGCTTGGTAAAGCTAATGTTTGCTTTGCTTGCTCGTACTATGACAGCAAGAGGATAGCACTAGAAAGTAAACATAGTTGAGGAAGTGATACTAATAGTTAAGAAAATATCATGAATATTTTTTATTTTTTTTGATGAAGAATATCATGAATAATTTGTTAAATGATTAGGAATAGATTAAAACAGCATCTTTCTATCTAAATCGGAAAAATTTAAAATGGTTCTTGAACACTTGATTGAGCCCAACCATTTTGTTGGATTGTAGCTCTGTCAATTTAGTTGTCGGAATACTATTGTTTGTTTTTATAGTTGTTTTTTATTGCATCAGTTACTCACTCTGGCCCAGGCTTTTCAGTGCGCTTTGGCTTAATCCCCCAGCAGACCTAAGTGGCTTTCTATGTTTTTTCCCCTAAGACAACTCTGATGGAGAGCATAGAAACTTAGTCCATCAGCTGCAGTTTTTCATATGTTCTGTCCTTTAAGTAGTAAAACTATAAGTCGTAATATGAATTTCTTCACAGAGGCTCAACTTACAACAGCCAATTCACTAGCGATCTTGCAGATTTTGAGCAACTTCAAACAAAACGCCTAACAGAAAAAACTCCAGACAACTTTAGCCTCCAATCCACTAATAATAGTTTTAAATAGTGGCTACCAAGCCCACAATTTACATTCTGATACATAGAGCCAAGTTGCAGTCCAGATCTAACTTAAACTACCA
Organism: Solanum pinnatisectum; assembly: GCA_035578085.1. Taxonomy (NCBI): domain Eukaryota; kingdom Viridiplantae; phylum Streptophyta; class Magnoliopsida; order Solanales; family Solanaceae; genus Solanum; species Solanum pinnatisectum. The sequence goes on from CM069077.1 coordinate 14,064,763, forward strand.
GCAGTCCAGTACTTTGTTCCTTTCAAAAGCACTTGATCTACGCAATGCCATACCCCCAACAACTTGTACAAACTTTTCCATTATTTTGTTCACAAGTGCCACAATATGGAAAAATCACCTTTGTTAATCCAAATGAGAGTACTATTATAGAAGTTTTAATAGTTGTAAAATACCCTGTATGACTCATATTTCCTTTGGTTCTTGACATTGATGATTCCATCTAATAATTTCCCAATGAAAGTAACAGTTATACTATAGTTTCCTCTCCTGTTGATCTCAATTCTCAACATATCAATCAACAACTCCTTACAATAACAACATACCCAGTGAGATCACACAAATGGGGTTCGGGGAGTGTAGAGTGTACCACTACCTCGTGGAGGTAGAGATGCTGTTTCTGAAAGACCTCGGCACAAATCAATAAACTACTCCTAAATTCAAAATATTAACAGACTAGTTTTGCACTGGTCATTGACCTACCAACCCTAACTTGTTTATCCATCTGGAATTAATATCAATTAACTAAAACTAATTGGGGTTCCTACTTTTACAGTGATGGTGAATCCTATTCATAACAAAATTGTTGAATCAAAGTGGGTACTGACCAGAAGAGCGCGATTTGCAGGAACGGGAACAGGGTGAGGGGTGGATTTGCCGGATTCATCATGGGAAGCGACCAAAACGATGTCGGAGAAGAAGGGTACAGTTCGTTGTTGTTGGTGGAGGTGCTGGGATGGGCTCCAGAAACGGAGGAAGTTCACTTTGGCTTTAAGGTCTTCGATCTCACGCTTGAGCTCTTCCTCAGTCTCGCTAGCTTCTTCGTAACACTCCCTGCAAGTGCCGGCGTCACGTGAGCTGTAATCCTCTTTGCATGAAACGCACTTCATTTGAGCTTCCGATGATTCTTCTTCTTCATCGTCTACTCCGAAGTCCACTGACGGTGTCGATGATCGACGCCGGTGATGCCCCCGTCTCATCTTCTTTTTCCTTTTTTTAATTTTATTTTGTTTTGATCTTTACTCTCTACTCTTTGCTGCTGCTGCTGCACCACTTTTTTTAAAGTTAAATAAGAATGGGGTTCTATTGAATTTACAAGTTCAACTTGTATACCCAAATTAATATTTTCTCAGATTGTTATGTCACATAAAAATACGTAGTTAAAGGTCTGTGTGGATCTACTATTGAGCATCTATTAAATCGTCGGTGGTTTAAGTGGCACGAGTTTGATTTGAGATTTACATGATGAACCTAGCCAAGGTCATTGACTTCGGTCAAGATCAAGTTTAATTGAAGATAAACCTTGGAATTGACGTGGCTAAGGCATGACAAGGGCCGAACAAAGCTAAGACAAGACAATACTGTGATCGTGGCTAAAAAAGTTTGAGGGCTAAGTATCGGGTAGGGATAGATGACTCAGAAGACTGAACCAATGACAAGTTGTGCAGGGGAGGACCTGCCCATAGTGCAGACACGTTGACACGTGCGAAGTTGGGCGGCCAAAAGTGAGATTTGGCGCCAGATTTGAAGGTTGCTTGTGTGTGCCTCGCACATGCGTGTGCAGTTGGGTGGTTAAGCCAATTTCTGGCAGTTTGTGACTTGTCTACATGGTAGATAAGTGTAACACCTCACAAAAATTCTATGTTAAGGGTCCAAACCATTCGTCGTAAGTATATAAGCTTGAACTAGGTGATGTCTTACTTGTACATCGGGGTGTCAAAAATGAGCCCAACTATAGGTAATCCCCTGGAATTTTAAGGGTTGGACTCATGATAATTTGAATTGGGTTCAATTTCAACTTATTCAAGCCTTAACCCATTTTAAGAGAATCCTCAATTGAGCGCAATTTAATCTCCAATTTCAACTTATTTTAAGACTCTTTATTTGCATTGATGAAATGTATGTTCCTATATTGAAAGTATGAATTACTATCTATTTATATCTTTTAGGATTTATCTATCCATTTGTAACTTGTTTTCTTAAATTTTCTTGAGTTGAAATTTAAATTGTGGTTATAAAACTTAAATAACAATATATTAAAATTATTGATATTAAGCGGGTCAAATTGGACCCAACTCGTGTTTAAGCCCAACCCATTTGAGCCCAAACTAAATTTGGGCTGGTCAGGACCCTACTCAATTTCTATTTCAACCCATTTTAATATCTCCAATTTCAACCCAACCCGCCCATTTGACACCCCTACTTGTACATATATATTAAGGTCTATTCCTAGGTGTAAGGAGTGTATCGTAAGTGGTTTAGGGTTATACGGAACCTCTAACACTAAGTCAAGTTCAAAACCTTCCCATTAACTAAGTTTTTCGCATTAGTTCATGCAAGGGTCAACTTCAAACAACCATATCTTTCAACATATAAAATATTATGTGTCCCATAACCTATCAAATTAAATTCTAAGGGTCTTCTTTCCAACGCCATCAAGTTTGTATCAATTGGAGTTTGGAGTACAAAGTTGTGTCCATTTTACTGGACATTGTCTTACCGTGAGCCGGCTATGCGCCCGAGGCATTTTTCGCATAATAGCACACTGATGCAGCGACTACTGCCTTCCTACGTGTTGGCCATGTGCCTGACACATTTTATGCACGCTAGTGTGTGTCTAAAACGTTTTAAGAAACCCCCCACCCCAAGACGTAGTTCACTTTTCTAGCTCAAAAATTTATCCTAAAAAGAGAAATTCTCTAGAAACTAACTTCCTCCAAGGTTCATCTATCATCCAAGGTACTATTTGACCATGAAATTTCATAATCTCTTCATCTTAACACTAATTAATATCTTTTTACTCATGGAATCCATAAGTTTTCAAGAAAATCCACCTCTAAGGTTCAAAAAAAAGTTCTTGGTATTTTTTTCTCCAAAGATTCTCAATAATTTAGAACGTTTAATGTATGTAAGGCTATCATAGTAAGTGAGTGATTTCTTCCTCACACCCTACATCTAATTTCAGTTAGCAAGGTTCAACTAGGGTTTTAATCCCAAGGTTTACTACATTCAAACGTTCTACTTATTCTCTTATCATGAATTTTTTATTTTTATTGTGGGTATTTCAGTATATTGTTTATTGGATTATTTTTAATCATTGATCATACTTATTTCATCCCATGAACCCTATTTGATTATGAATTTTATGAAAGTTTTGATATATCAGTTATTATGCATTATCGTCATAAAGAAAAACAAGACTAGTTTAAAGAAAGCATAATTAGATTTAGAAAGGATTTTAGTGAGTTTTTAAAGTAAGTTCAATGCATTGATAAAAGAGTATTCAGAATAGTAAGTCAAGCCAAGATATTCAACTTTTCCCTAAGGTGATACCCTTTTCCTAAAATGGAACTATATTATGTTATTGAGCATTGTTGCATGTTTTGATAGTAGTATTGAGCACCGAGTTGGTACGGGTTAGAGAATACAAACCATAACTATGAAACCAACATAGGATAGGATCGTGTCGTTGATTTTGACAACTTCTCATAAAGCCCCTAGTAAGGGCTTAGATATTGGATCCATTAGTTCAATTCGTCCTTTACCTTGACAAAGTATTGGATGACTCTGGCAACATGGAAAAGATGTTGTATCATTATGAGACTCATAGTGATGGTTGTCGGTTAGAAACTCCCCAAGAAAAGTAAAATATTCTAATTTGGTATTTGATATTATTGCATATGACTAAGTTGTAAAGCTTTGTTGATTTCAATACGCTTGCATGCTTTACTTTACAATTATCTATTTTACAATTTTTTTCTAAGTTACTCTTTCAGTGAAGTATATTCAGACTAATCAGTGTTATATTTAGCCATTTACATACCGTACATTCTATGTACTGACGCCGTTTGGTGCTACATCTTTTAATGATGCAGATACATGTGCTTAAGATCGATAACAAGCGCTTCGTTAAGATCTTATCTTCCTTAGCTTTTGGTGAGACCTCCTTACTTTTGGAGGTTCCGGGTTATCACCAATTAAGTGTAAAGGAGAGTGACATTCCAAAGATGGTTTTTCAAACTTGGTATGGTCACTATAAGTTCTTCGTAATGTCATTTGGTTTGACTAATGCCCCGACAACGTTCATGGATTTAATGAATAGGTCTTCAAGCAATATCTTGACATGTTTGGGATTGTGTTTATTGATGATAATTTAATTTTCTCTTAGAGTGAGGATGAGCATGTTGAGCATTTAAGAATTGTGTTGCGAATTCTCGAGGATTGGGAATTGTATGCTAAGTGTAGCAAATGTGAGTTTTGGTTGAGATCCGTTGCTTTCCTTTGCCATATTATCTCCAGTGAAGGTATTCAAGTGTATCCTAAGAATACCAATATGGTTAAGAATTGGCCTAGACCTTTGTCCACTTCAGATATACAGAGTTTCTTGGGTTTGACCGGTTACTATAGAAAGTTTGTGGAAAGATTTTCCTCTATTGCTTTACCTTTGACGACATTGACTCAAAAGAAGGTGAAATTTCTATGGTCAGAAGCTTGTGAGAAAAATTTCCAAGAGTTGAAGAATAAACTCACTCCAGCCCCTATTTTGACATTACTAGAAGGATCAGATGGTTTCGTGGTATATTGTCATGCTTCACGGATTGGTCTTGGTTTTGTTTTGATATAACATGGAAAAATTATCTCTTATGCTTGAAGGCAATTGAAGGTGCATGAAAAGAATTATCCGACTCATGATTTGGAGTTAGCGACGGTAGTGTTTGCTCTAAAGATTTGGAGGAATTACCTATATAGTGTTTATGTGGATGTTTTTACTGACCACAAGAGATTGAAGTATGTGTTCACCCAAAATGACTTGAATCTTCACCAAAGAAGGTAGCTTGAGTTATTGAAAGATTACGACATGAGTGTCCTTTGTTATCTGGGTAAAGAAAACATGGAGGCGGATGCTCTTAGTCGACTATCGATGGGTACTATTGCGCATGTTGAGGATAGTAAGAAGGAGCTAGTTCGTGATGTTCATAGATTGGCTCAATTGGGTGTTCTCTTGGTTGATTCTAATGAAGGTGGTGTGATTGCTCAAATTGGTTCAAAATCGTCTCTCATTTTGGATGTGAAGGCTATGCAATATCTTGATCCGATTATGGTTTATTTGAAGAAGTAGTTTCCGAAAAATCCATTGAAGCTTTCTCCCCATGGGGAGATGGTGTCCTTCGATACCAAGTCTGATTATGTATTCCGAATGTTGATGAGTTAAGGAATCAGATTTTGATGGAAGCTCATAGTTCTCGATATTCTATTCACCCGAGAGCAACCAAGATGTACCGCGATTTACCGGAGGTCTATTGGTAGAATAGGATAAAGAAAAATATTGCGGAATTTGAGGCTAAATGCCCTAATTGTCAACAAGTGAAAGTTGAGCATCATAAATCGAGTGATTTGACTCAAGATATTAATATTCCTTCGTGGAAGTGGAAAGATTTGAATATGGACTTTATTGCGGTTTACCTCACACCCATCGACAATTTGATTCGATTTGGGTCATTCAGGACCGAATAATGAAGTTGAATCACTTTCTCCCCATGAAGACTTCATTTTCAGCCGAAGAGTATGCTAAGTTTTATATTCGAATAATGGTAAGGTTGCATGGAGTGCCCTTATCTATTATCTCCAATTGTGGTACTCAGTTTACATCTCAGTTTTGGAGGTCTTTCAAAAAGTATCATGGTACTCATGTGAAGCTTAACACGACTTTTGATCATCAAATCGATGGTCAAGCCGAGCGTACTATTCGACTTTAGAAGATATGTAGAGACCTTGTGTGATTGATTTTAAGGGTAATTGGAATGATTATTTTCCTTTGATCGAGTTTTCTTATAATAATTGTTATCACTCTAGTATCGAAATGGCTCAGTTTGAGGCTCTCTATGGTAGAAGGTGTAGGTATCTTATTAGTTGGTTCGAAGTTGGTGAGGTCGCTTTGATAGGGCCCGAGTTAGTGCATGAGTCTATGGAAAAGGTTTGACTCATTGTGAAATGTTGAAAACGGCTCAAAGTCGACAAAATTCTTATTTCGATGTTAGAGAAGAGAGCTTGAATTTAAGATGGATGATTAGGTTTAGTTTAAAATCTCACCTATGAAGGATGTGATGATATTCAGAAGGAAATGAAAGCCTAGTTCTTGTTGTGTGGCCCTATATCAGATTTTGAGACGTATTGACAAGGTTGCTTATGAGTTACTTACCGACTTAGCATCAGTACAGCTGTATTCCATGTATCTTTGTTGAAAAAGTTTGTTGGAGTTCTGACGTCTATAATGCCATTGGAAAGTTTGGGAGTTAAGGAAAGTCTTTCATATGAAGAGGTTTCGATTGAAATTTTGGACCGTCAAGTTCAGAAGTTGAGAAATAAAGAAATTGCTTCCGTGAAAGTCATTTAAAGGAATCAATTAGTTGAGGGTGCTACTTGGGAGACCGAAGACGATATGATGTCCAAGTATCCTCATCTCTTTCCGCTCTTATTCTAGTTTGAGGTATTAAGTTCCTCATGGTTCATTTTTTCAGATTCATGCATTTTAGTCATTCTCATGTTTCCATATGCATGCATGTTCATGAAAACTTGATTTTGATGTTATGATTTAGCTTGGAGTGATAGTTTATGTGTATTTTGGTGTGAATTACATTCATGTTGGGTCGTTAGTTTCTCTCCATACTCTATTCATGCTAGCTTGAGTCCTATTCAAGGACGTATGTTCCTAAGGGGGAGATATTTGAACTCCTCGAAAATTGAAAGTTGTGTTTGGAAAGGAAAGGTTGCAAAATTTCTTCTGAGGTAGGTTCTACGGAAGCCACTTATGGACCATAGGAAGTTCTACAGGCAGTAGAAAGGCAGTCGTAGGATTGGGTTAAGTTTTAGGAAATGTCAAGTTTATGATGTTTGATCTAGGAATGAACTAAACAAATCATAGAGTGTTCTACTGTTCATAGGACTGGTCTATAAAGCTGATTCAGAGAAGTGGGTTGAGACCTCAGGTTGACAAGGGGATTTGATGAGTCGTAGTCTTGTCTGCGGGTTGTCGAAGGTACCCGAATAGTGATCCAGACTTAGTAAAATTTTGGGCATGAGCTTGGGATATATAGATTGGCCCTACAAGTCATAGAAATGACTAGGACCCATATAAAGATCTCGTTGAAATTACTTAGGATTTTAGGCCCCAATAAGTGACTCTATGATGACCAGGACGGCGCGTAGGAATTTCTACGGACACTAGGTCTAAACCTTAGGGATTTTTTGACAGTTTTAATGAAGGGTGTTTTGGTCTTTTTCTATCCAATTAACCCTAAACTACCTTGTTTTGGCCCTATAACTACCCCTATAACCATTTTTACTCTTATAACTAAGCCTAATACCTCTCATTCACTCAACTTCCCCAAAATCTGTCAAAGTCTTCTTCTCCAAAATTCTCTCGAAGAGATCCAAGGTGAAGAACTAGGGTTTCAAGCTTCAAGGTCTTATTCTCCTTGCATTCTTAGGGATTTGATTATCAAGGTATGTGATAAATCACCAATGGATCCCTTGCCTCCATTGGGTCCCAAAATAATCTCAATCTCCAATTCAATTTAACCCAATTCCATTAGGGTTTCATTTAATTCTCCACGAGTTCTATTTATTATGATTCAATTGTTTTTATTCAATCTTATTATGCATGATTTGATTCAATTACATGAATTTTAATTGATTTCATAGGACCCATGCCTATGCCTATTTTATGATCTTTAATTATGAATAATGATTATTAAATTATGAAATATGATCATGAATTTAATCAAGAATTTATGCATGTTTTATGAAAAGAATGATTTATGACTAAATGATGCTTTTAAGATAAAGTGTATTTATTTGTGAAAGGTTTTTCTCACAATTGACTGGAATCATGATTTAGATGCTTTGAAAAGTAAGTGTCTACTATGAAAGTTTTATGAAATCATGATTTGAAATGAGCAACTCTAATATGAACTTATGATTAGATCGGTAGTCTCAATCGTTACCTTTTCAAGTATTTTGATATGAATATGATTATATCTTTTCCTTTGGGATTTACTTAACACCGTGAGGAATTTGAAATGGAGGCCCTACTGCTAGTAGAGGTTTGGTGTTTAGTAGCAATTCTCTTGTCCCAAACTACGTGCCCCCGTAGGATTGTCTTAAATGACCTATGCTAGTGGATCCACTTTAGCGAAAAATGAATGTGACGGAGTTCTACCTTGGCATGTAGATTCTCCTTTTTTTGTGTGAGCACCATGACATATTTCATTTATAGCTCACATGGTCTTATTGTCGGTTAACGGTAAATATCCCACAAACGAACTATGTTTTCTTCAAAGGCTTTATGAATTTCTCAAATGGTTTTAAGTATGGATTGACCTCATATATAATTTATGATATCTTTATAAAGGTTTTAATCACGTTTTACTTGGTCATGCATATGATGTTTAAAGTTTCTCATATGATCACACCTATGTTTTATGCATATCCCCATACTTAGTACATTCATCGTACTAATGTATATTTGTGCCAATATTGTCTCATAATATAGGGTTTAATGCTCATCTTCCCGCTCGTGGCTAGCTTGGATTGTTCTATTAGTACATTAGATTGGTGAGTCCTTATGCTCCAAGGACAAGGCCATTGGCGTTTTAGTTATTTTATTGTCTTTTCATTTCAGACTTGTACGTGATGTATGGGTTACGTCCCAACCAACTTATGATGTTAGAAAGACTATGTCAGACACAGTTTAGTATTCCACACTTATGTTTAGATTTATTATATGATATGAGACTTATATTTTCTATTCTCTTGTTGTATTTCTTTTACATCATTTTCTTCTGGGGTCTTATTCGCAATGTCATGTGAAGGGTGTACTTTGGGTCGTGACATGTACATAATTACCTTTGTTAGGGAGCTTTTTAACTCCCAATGTGGGACTTTCCTATGTGAATCCAAATGAATTGTTGATCCAAATCCATTTTCAAGAATCATATTAGCTAAGCTGATGGGCAATAATTTGTTCAAGAAAGGACTCAAACAGATTGATACACCACCAATTTTGCATTAAGAACAATGAAGCTCATAAACAATGAAGCCTACTTGTTTGAATCCTTTCATTACCATTTCTCTTTCTCCTGCTTTTGATCTCTCCAACTTGTTTGAGAAAGACAAGAGCCATTGGTCGGATGACAAATTCATGATACAAAAGTCTGTGTCCACTATCGTCTCAATGCTAGAGGAAGTTTCTTTAATGGGGAGTTTTAAGGTAAACTATCCAAATTATATGACCATCTCATTTCAAAGCTTAAGCTGTGTCACAACCCAAAAATGGACATGATCACACTTGTATATTTCCATCAAGAGAAGTCAGCCTCAACCCAACAAAATAAAAGAAAGCAAAAAGAAACAAGAATATGATAAATGAGAAAAACTAATTCATTCTATAATACCTCCAAAACCTAGTTGTCACGTGTACAAGCCACTAATGCATAAAGTGCGGAAATGAAAAATCAGTACAAGTCTCAATTTCTTTGTTTCCTAAATAGAATAAAGCACAACTTAAAGGAAAAAGAGGGCCCACTGGGATGACAAACAACTACCTCTCAAGTCCTCAACAAGCCTCAGAAATGGGTGAGGAAGAAGAGAAATCACGTGGTACTAGGCTTGAAGCCTACATAAGTGTATAATCAAGGAGTGAGTATCAAACAACACGGTACTCATCAAGCAACCTGATAAACAAAGCAAATTCTTGCTAAAAAATTAATACTCCTTTTATCCCAACCAAACCTCCTCAAACTACAACTTGCATAGAAATCATCCCAACCTAACAGTGCTACTACCATACATAGTTCACAAGGCTTAATCACACATTTCAATAGTCACAATTCAACAACCAACACACATCAAGTAGGCCAATCACGAGTAACAAGTAGATCAATCACAAATATCAAATGCATCAAATCACAATAGTCAACTCTTGCCAGAATTATTTCCCTTCGGCATATGTCACTAGTCGAAACCATTTCTCTTCGACTTTATATCCAATCACTAGACAAAACCATTTCCCATCGACTTTATATTATATCACTTGCCAGAACCATTTCCCTTAGGCATAATATCACTAGCCAAAACTATTTTCCTTTGACTTTATAGCATTTCATTAGCCTGAACCATTTCCTTTCAGCTTTATATCATATCATTGCTAGAACTATTTCCCTTCGGCATGATGTCTCTAGACGGAACCATTTTCCTTTGACTTTATTTCATATGTCTCATCAGGTTGTACAACAATCAATGCACAAAAATCATATTTAACACCATAAGAAAGACACAACAATTCAAGCAATTCAAGTGCACATTCATGCCATCAAACCATTTCATCAATCAATCAAATAGGGGCCACAACAAGGCAATTCACAAAGCATTATGATCCACACTTTGCCTTTTCATTAATTCTCTTTTTATTCATTAAGATTAATTTAGTGGAACAATGGGCCCAAAAGCTCATTCCCATTACTTTCCATCACGCAGAATGAAGAGAAATACACGATTTTACTAGATTTACATGGTTTAGGAGATCACTTGCCTTAATTCAATCAAATAGTAAATCCAAGACTTGAGTCTTCCCCTTCTGAACAATGTCCAAAGTCACACAATCTAATTCAATCAAGTATTAATAATAAAATTATGGAAATAACAATACCCATATCATGCTCTTTGAAAAATGGGTCATTCAACTAAAAAATTAAATTTTGAAAATGAGGTTTCAATCCAAATATCTTTACTTGAAGATGTTACCCAAGACATTTGGAACTCATTGGTGAAAACCATTTTGAAAAAGGACTTAAATCAGTTCACTAATAAAAAATTTCAAGTTTTGACGTAAAAATCTTTAAACAATCAAAGGGAATTGAGGTTTTAGGGTCACAAAAGCTTACCCAAATGATTGAGCACAAGAAGTTTTCTTCAAAATTGCCTCCAAGGGTTTTACAAAGCTTAGAATGGGTAAAAATGGAAAAACCCCCAAAAATGACAGGCTAAACCCTCTTTGATGTGCTTAAGCAAACACATATTCGCTTAAGCAAACCCTGCGAACGCTAGGGGTATCATTTTTGCAAATCAAGCTTTGCTTAAGCGATCATTGCTAAAGCGAGCCCTGGTTTGCTTAAGCAAACCTTATCAAATGGCCAACCTCGCTTTTACGAGTCGTCCTTTGCTAAAGTGAAGATCGCAAAAGCGAAGGCCCTCTACAAATGCGAGGGTTGCGAAACCAGAAACATCAACCAACACAAAAATCATTGAAGAGACCCTTATGATTTTTTTGGAAGCCCATACACACAAACCTTATATGTAATTTGATTATACTCACTGTTTCGATCTCAGTGGAACCGTTGAAATATAAACCTAAGGTCTCCTTGACTCGAAACTCGTGAAAGTCAGAAGAAATTAACAGAACGCCTAAAAAGGCTAAAATAAGCTTGTGACCTCTAAAAATACAACCAAGACCTCACTTAGGCCTAAAATCATCTTTCTAATCTATTAGAACTCTTAGAATTCTGATCCGAGCATCCGAACCCTGAATGTTGATCGAAGTCATTCCAAAGTCTAAAATTCTATAATATTCCAACTTAAGACCTCAAATCCTCAAAAAGACTCCGAATCTAAAACCGACAACTCTCACAGATCAATTTCTACATTCTAAGACTGATGGAATTGACAAAATTCCACTGCGACACTTGAAACTCTAAAAGACACTGAAAACCACTTTTAACAACTTTGGTTTTTTTAAACTCAAATATTACAGAATTCATAACCTTTTGCTCAAAGTTCGAAAACAACTTTCAAAGTTCAATTAGAAATAACTCGGGGTCAATATCGGTAGGGACAAAAATTGTAATTTTATGAAAAATTCAAAAAATGACCAGCCGGGTCGTTACAAGCTATTAGGGTGAACATAGTTTATTTACTTGATTATTATTCAACACGTCCCCACATTCACGTATTGGTCGTTCCTATTCTTGGGGGTGAAAAGTGGAAAACCAAGAAATCAAAAAAAGTTGTGGGGGTGAAATTTCACTTGAAAAGAAATTTGAGGGGGCTAATTATTAACTTTTTTCTATTTTTAATTGGTTGATTCGGAAAATCTTGCAGAATGGAGGATGACTTTCTACATCATTAGAATAATAATTGGAACTCATTTAGAATAGATATATTTTCATGGAAACAAATTAGTAAAATGATAATACAAATTAATATTTTTCTTTATTTATCGTTAGGTAAGCATTGTAACAACGATAAAGTTGTCTCTACGGACCAATAGATCACGAATTTGAGCGGTGGAATTAGTCTTTGATATTTGCGCTGAGTAAGTTTCATCCATTACAACCCTTGGGTATGACCCTTATCCGTGTCATGTGCGAATGTAAGATACTTTGTGCACCACCCCGTTATTATAATATAGGTTTTATGATATATAAATTTTTTTGTTATTGCTCTTTTTGTTTGTTGTCTTGAAGTTCTGTGTATGTTAACTCATTGGAAATTCCAGATAGTGTTTCCCCTCATCCCATGTAAAATATTTATATTACTTTGCCTATTTGTATTAATGTTGTTAATTTCTCTAAGGCTTTTAATTATTTTTAAAAACTTTCAACTTTAAGATTTTCAAGAGGATCAATTTGGTTATAGTTATTGAATTTATATTTGTAGGAAATTTGGGCCCACCCATTCGAGGTGCTGTAAGGCCCATTCAACCCTAATAATTTCTATTTAAACACACATATGTATTCCCTTCTCAATCAATGAGGGTTTAGGCTGTGTATATGGGTTGCTCCAACATATTTGACAACCATCATCAACTAGTAAAATTCAACTGTGGTTCATCCAACTCTTCCGCTTCCGCCACAACAAGAACAAGTAAGTTCTTTGGATTATGTATGTTATCTAATTAGATTTAGATTAATGATGATATGTAATCTTACAATATTCTTACAAGTTTCACCATTTTACTGATTAATATTAAGATGAAATGATGAGATATATTGAATTGTAGACATTGAGAATAGAGATTTCATAAATTCTCAAGCCTCTTTGCACAATCAATCACAGAGGTATTTATGCACAAAACAAACACTAATAAAAAGATGGATTTAACTGTGAACTTTCTCACTAATCTTTTGCTATTTCACTCTTAGATAACAAAAATCTATCGCTAATTTGTAGATAAATAGGATTAGCGATGAATTTTGCTAGTTAGCTATAAAATTTATCCATAGCTAAATGCAATTTTTTTAGTAGTGAAATGCCTAACTATGAAATATACAATTGAGGAAATGAAATATAATCTCTCTATGCTAGAAACTAAATCAGATAAGAATCTATCTAATTGGATATATATCACATGGAACAAGCTCAAGGTATCATCTGTCATATTTTTCCTTGATGAAGTGTCGATCAATTTCAATGTGTTTTGTTTGGTCATATTGTACTGGATTATGGGCTATACTAATCTTTTTAAAATTATTTAATTGAGTCTTGTTAACACAGTATAAAAATATTTATCATATTCGTATAATTCCAGTTCTTCTAGTAGCTTTTGTAGCCACATAAGTTCACAAACACCTTGAGCCATAACTTTATACTCTGCTTCAACACTTGATCTAGCAACTACACACTTCGCTTCTTGCTTCTCCAAGTGACTAAGTTCCCTCCCACAAGTGTGCAATAACTGGTTACAAACCTCTTATCATATAGATATCCAACCCAGTCAATATTTGTAAAAGCTTTTATATGGAGGTGACCATGTTTGGCAAAATGAAGACCTTTTCCAAGAGCAGATTTCAAATATCGCAGAATGAAAATAACAACTTGCATGTGAGAATCACGAGGATCATGCATTATCTGACATACTATGCTAACTGCATATGCTATGTTAGTTCTAGTCTGTGAAAAATAAAGGAGTCTTCCCACCAGCCTCTTATATTTTTTTCTATCAACCAACTTTCCTATACCCGCTTGTAGCTTGTGGTTTCTCTCAGTTGAGGATCTTGCTGATGTATAACCGAACATACAATTTTCTTCTAGGAAATATTAAATATATTTCCCCTGAAGATTCCTTTTCCTAATTTAGCCACTTCAACTCCCATAAAATATTGTAGTTTCCCGAGATCTTTGATATCGAACTTTGTATCCAAAAGCTTCATTAGTTGAACCATCTCTTTTTTGCCATCACCTGTCATCACTATGTCATCAGCATAAACTATAAGAAGAGTGATATTACCCTTCTGATGTCTTATAAATATAGTATTATCAACATTGCTTTGTTGAACATAACATTTCTAAATCTATCAAACCATGTTTTAGGAGACTGTTTTAGCCCGTATAAGGCTTTATTCAATCTACACACCTTTCCTTGACTTTTTTCCTTATCAAATCCATGAGGAATCTCTCTATAAACTTCTTCCAAGTCACCGTGTAAGAATGCCTTTTTACATCAAGTTGTTGCAATTCACAATCAAGATTGACTGCATAAGATAACATGCTTATGATTGTGTCATATTTGCAATTGGAGCAAATGTATCTTGGTAGTCCATTTCATACGTTTAAGTGAATTCCTTAGCAACGAAGCTAGCCTTGAACCTTTCAATCGAACCATTATCCTTATGTTTCATAGTGAATACTGACCTGCAGTCGGCCAATTTCTTGTCTGGTGGAGGAATGACTGATTTCCAAGTTTTATTTTTTGCTAAAGCCTTCATTTCTTTAAGCATATCTTTTTTCCACTTAGGATCTTTCAAAGCTTCCCTCCAATCCTGTGGAATAGACACAGAGCAAATGGACAAGGCAAAAACTCTGTAGAAGGGGGACAAGGTGTTACAGGACACAAAGTTAGAAATAGGATGTTTGGTACAAGATCTATATCCTTGTATATGAGCAATACGTATATCTTAATCAAAACAATAAGTATATCTAAATCACTAATGGAAACTGTGGTCCAAATTGTTGCAAACTCGATATCTTCCTGCATGATGGAAGCATGCAAGAAACTAATGGGAAAATGCAGGATATTTTTTTGGACCATAGATCCTTCTTATTGCATGTAACTACAGAAATTAACAAAGATAAACTGAATATCAAGAAAATTGGAGAATAACAAATACTTGTATAATTCATTTACAACCATGTTACTCTCCTTAAGCTTTTAAGAGATATTTGTCTTGATGAACTTGTAAAGTCTTCAAAGATAAGGTCAACTGTGCCCTTTTTATATCTAGAAAACATTGTATCGTAGAAACACTTAATTATGATGTTTCATTATTCTGATTGGCGTACCCAATCTTGGCTTCTACAAGTGAGGGTAAAATAATGTCAAAACTGGTTAAAGATCAATCTTTTTGGACTGAGTCTTTGATAGCTATTTGGAATATGGGTCCGACTGATTTTCTGTCCAAAAATCTTGCTTCTATTCCAAACAACCATCAAAGGCTCAGTCTAAAAGGGTTGATATTTAACCATTTTTTAAAATTCTTTTACCCTCACTCGTAGAAGCCAAGATTGAGGATTGACAATTAGAAGACTGAAATCAGCTACTTAAGCCTTCTTTCTATGATACAATATTTTCCAGAGTAAAATATAACACAATTTACCTTTTTCTTTGAAGACTTTACAAACCCATTAGGACAAACATCTCTTAGAAGCTTTAGGACAGTAGCATGACTATAATTAAATTATACCAGTGTTTTTGCCTTCTTCAAAACTTCTGGTATCCAGTCAATTTTCGTTAATTTTTGTAACATAAGTTCCATGTAGTACGAAGCATCTATGATCCAAAAAACTATCTTGTTTTGCCATTAGTTTCTTGTCTACTTCTATCATGTAGTTAGATGTCGAGTATGCAACTATTTGGACCACAATTTCAACTGCTAATTTAATTATACCCTTTTTTATTGAGCAATAGGTATATTTGAACCAGACAATGCTTTGTTTCTCTTTGAATATCTCATCAAATCAGGTTTATCCAAATGTCCAATAGTCTCCCCCTGAACAACACATCCAAAAACCTTTGAAAGAACAATAGAAATTGTTCCCTCGTAAAATCGCTAAAGGACTCCTAAAATTGAGTGCTTTGAGATGCATTCTATTGAAAAGATAAGCAGCTGCTAGAATTTAATCTCCTAGGTTTCAGGTGATTCCTAATGAACATCAGAGATCTAGAAACTTCTAACAATTTTCTAGAAAATCAATTTGGCGGGTGATCCCGTTAGACTCCAGATAAGTACTAAATCGACTATCCATATACTCTATGCCGTTGTCAGTTCTCAATTTTTTAATCTTAGTATCAAATTGAGTGCAAACAATCTTCTGGATAGATTAAAAGAAATAAAATAAATCACTTTTTTTTAGTTTTATTATAAACTCAAGTCATCGAAGTGCAACTATCAATAAAAGTGACAAACCATTGACTGCCTGACCAATGAGATGGTTTGAGGAGGCCACAAAACATAGGAATAGACAGTCATGAAAGGAATTTTGCTTTCATTATTACTTGAGGGATAAGAGTTTCTAGTATGTTTCACATACTCACAAGCATCACTAAACAAAGACTCACTCTAAGTCCTTGAAAGAAACTAGCATATAATTTTTTGTATACTGAGATTGATTGAAACTATTGACTTTAAGAAGAGAGCTTTCATATGTCTCTATACAACCAATTACAGAAGTATTTATTCATACAAAAAGAAGCCGAAATATGAAATAAGCAATTAAGGAAACAAAATAAAATCTCTATAATGCTGGAAACAAAATAAGATAAAAATCTACCTAATTAGGATTAGAGATCTAATCATATCAACATTCATATCAAAATGAGATCAGAATAAGATTATATCTGAATAGAATTGGATTTCTCAAATGAAACAAACTAACATTTTAAAATAATATAATGTGTAAATCATGTGCTAAAATAAAAATAAATAGTCTTTGCAAAAAACATGTGATTTGGAACAAGATATTTTGAGAACATGCTCAGTTTGCAAGAAGTTGAATGTTGATCTTTTGTAGTATCCCTACAACATCTTTCATGTTTGTCCTTCTTACCGGAGATTCAAAACAATAATCTAATGCCATTTTCAATATTGAGGGCACAACATCTTGCTCTTTTTTATAAGAGATTATCCTTTGGTGTTATCAAGTTGGAATCTACAACGTTCATTACTGCATCTTTGAGTGAACAACTCATCCCTTAATTTGAAGATGTAACACAATTTTTTGGTGAAAAAAGGGCAAATCAATGGTCAAAGAATAACCAAGGGTACATACAGTTAGTACCTATTTATTCTACCAATGGTTTACATAGGGAAGATTTAAGGAAATTAGAAAGTAGATTACTTCAGCTTATAAATTATTTACTTTTCATATTTCTATGTAGCAGTTATTTGTAGTAGATTGTTACAACTTTTAAGTTATTTATATTTTCCTATTTCTGTGTAACAGTTGTTGTTGTAAGGAGGTTATTCCTCCACTTTCTCATTAAGTTGTAGTAGGAAGTCATTTCCTTCTTTTCAGATAAGTGGTTAATCCACTAGTGTTGTACTTTGTGTTATTTGAAAGCATTGAATTGATAAACAGAAAATTATTATGTTTTTGAATACTTCAAACACGAGATTACTGGTTTTCTCCTAACGAACTAACACCATAGGTCGTAAAAAGAAAACATTTGATTTCATATGGCAACACACCATTACTAGATCAATATCAGAGGATTAGAACAACTTGGTACCAAACATGAGAGTTAGGAGAAATCTAATCCAGTAAAAATTACCACAGTTGTTGAACTTTACTCCAAGAATAAAGTACACCCAATTTAGAAAGGTCGGAAGCCACAAATGGTCACCTAGATTCACTAGTGAATGATTCAGACAATTCAAAGACAAATGTTGAAGATATTGAAAATGGCATTGACAATCAAGGTGGGAAAGGGAAAATATTGATTGCAGGTTCAGGATAAAAAACGGGTGGGATTTCCATGAATCCTAAATATATAAAGTTGGATTTTCCGTGATTGCATGGCCACAAAGAACCATTGGGATGGATGAACATGTCTGAACATTTCTTTCAACACCAACAAACACTAGAATAAGAGCAAATTAGACTTGCTTCTTTTTATTTGGAAGGAATTGTACTACTCTAGTTTTTCAACTAGAGAAAGATATGCCTCTATGCACTTGTGATGAGTTCAAATGTCAATGACATCTTCTTTTTGGATCACCAATTAGAAGTCAAAAGTTGGGTGAATTGACGAAGTTATGCCAAATTGGATATATGGAAAATTATTATGAAAAATTTGAGCAATTGGTTTCATGGGCAGGTACTCTTACACGAGCATAAAAAATGAACTTTACGTCACTAGTCTTGCTGATTATATAGAAATTAAGACAGACTTGCATAATCCTCCATATTTGGATACGATGATGAATATTTCCTGACTATATGAATGCAAGGAACAACACGTTTGTTTGCAATTATTAGAGGTTTGTAAATGAAAGACTTCAGACTTCTCACTTTAATAGCTTGCCAGGTTTGTGAAAAAAAATTGGCTAGATCTAAAATGGATATAAGATGACTTATGGTAATTTGTTTCAACTATGATGATCTATTTTGTAACACCTCAAAATTTGGAAACTGAATTGGAAAGAGAAAGTTGCATACTTGGTTGCAGGTGTAGAGATATCGGACAGGTCCATATGAGGCGTCATACACCATATCCTGAACTGTGGATGCACCTCAGGAAAAAATTAAACTTTTTCGGACTTAAGGGTCTTTTAAGGGAGGTACTACGACCCATGTAAGGTTCCACAAGCTGTAGTCCTGGCTGTGGAATCGAAAGACAAGACTTGAGTTGGGAAACTTAAGGCAAGATTGAATGAGCGGGCTCACAGATCATGGAATAGACCACGACCTATTGAACCAACCATGAATCAAACCCCAGGACTCAGGGAAATTTTGATCCTTTATGGACTCTTGGACGATCCGTGAAGACGTAAACGGGCAATGAAGGCTTTCATAAAAGAGGTTTCAACAGCTTTTAGTCAAGGTTATTTGGGTTTTTTTCTATCATTCCTACACCTAAACTATTTCGTTTTAAGCCTATAACTACTCCTATAACCGATTTAACTCTTCAAAATAACACCAATTCCCTCCCATTCACTGTAACTCAAAAAACCTCTCAAGGGTTTCTTCTCCAAATTCTCTCAAGAGCTCCAAGATGAAGATGAGGGTTTCATGAGCTTTAAGGTATCTTCCTCCATTCCTTTTGGGATTTCATCAATAAGGTATTTAGGGAATTGACCAATGAATACCTTTCATCCATTGGGTTCCAAAAGAAAGCTCAAATCTCCAATTCAATTTCACCTAATTCTGTTAGGGTTTCATGTGATTCTCTATGGGTTCAATTTATTATGATTCAATTATTTGTATTCAATCTTATTATGAATGATTTGATACAATTACATGATTTTCATTGATTTCATATGAACTTATGGATTAAGACTATGAATCTATGCTGGTCTTATGACAACAATGATTTATCACTAAATGATGCTTTTAAGATAAGTATCAAATATTTGTGAAAGATTTTCTCAAATATGAATGAAATAATGATTTAGATGCATAGAAAGGATGTGTCTTATGAACAAGTTTATGAAATCATTTTTTTGAAAGGAGCTACTCTACTATGACTTATGATTGGATTGGTAGTCTTAATTACTGCCTTTCCAAGTATTTTCAATATGATTATGATTATGTCTTTTCAATTTGGATTTACGTAGGTCTTTGGAACGGAGGCCTTACTATTAGTAGATGTGTGGCCTTTAGTAGCAATTCCCTTGTCCTAAATTATGCGCCCACGTAGGATTGTCTTAAATGGCCTAGCTAGTGGATCCACCTTCGCAATATGAATGATACAGAGTTCTACCTAGGCAAGTAGATTCCCATTTTCGATGTAGAGGTCATACCATATTTTATGTTATAGCTCACATGGTCTTATTTTTAGTTAATGGTAAATATAACACAAATGAACTATGTTTTCTTCAAATATTTTATGAAAGTTTTATTTATGATTTTAAGATGCATTGACCTTGTATATGCTTTAAGATTTGGCTTTCAAAATTCACTATGTCTTCTTTGGTCTTGCATACTTATGTTTCTAACTCATCATGATATCATATCATATTTATATTTATGTATATTTCCCCACACTTTCTACATTCATAGGACTAATGTATATTTTTCCTATATTGTCTCATAATATAGGATCTGTCGCTCCTCAACTCAAACACACTTTGGTGGATTACTCAACCTTGATTTGTTGGATTGGTGAATCCTCATGATTTGAGGGAAATACCATGGATACTTTTATTGCTTTTATGATCCCTCTTTTTGTCTCAAACTTGTACGTGGTGTATGGGTTACGCCACAACCACTCTTATGATGTGAGAAAGGCTATGTCAGACTTAGTAGTTTTCCGCATATTCTCATATGTACTTTGTTGATATCGTTTATTTCATTTTATGATTTGAGACTTACGCCGATTATATCTCTTGAATTGTATATCATTACATCATGCTTATGTCAAGTGGTTTGTTTAGGATATCTCGGGGTCTTATTTATCATGTCACGTCTAGGGTGTACTTTGGGTCGTGACATATTCACTTGGGGCCTTCAGTACAATAAATTATTCTAGATTTATTTCATTGATGATGAAGAAGAATTTGTTGAAAAAGAGAGAAATACTAGTACTTTCCATACTAGTACTTTCCATACTTAGAGATTGAAGACAAAAATCATGACCTGGTTGAATCATTATTCGCCACGTAGATAAAATGGTTTATCAAAATAGGATGGGTTTTCCATTAACCATAATGACATGGATGAACCTTTTTCTCAAATGAAAATGACATAGATGAGCCAAACTTTTAATGGATAACATAAATGAGCATTTCTCAAAATTTGATATTTGTTTGTTGCTAAAATTATGGATAAATATTTCATGAAATAAGGAAACAAAATGAACGATATATATAGTAGTGTTCGCCAATTTATTTGTGCGCTTAGGATGCATTCTTTCATTTATAGGATGAGCTTGAGGAGAGCAAAAAGGGAGAAAAAGGATAAAATTTTGACGCATAAGTATGAAATTGGTAAATTGTTAGGCCTAAGGTAGATTTGTCGAAATTCTATCTTGCAAGGAAAATAAAAAATGTACAAGAAATTTAGTGAAAGAGTATTCAAATGTCCGAAAGTACCAACAAGGGTTGTGATGGAGTGGTAATTACTCATTCGTCCTTAACAAGAGGTCTCGTGTCTGAGTCCCCTTGGGTACGGAGTTATCTTTGTTAGAGAGTTTATTAATCCTCATTGTGGGACTTTCTTACGTGAATTCGAATGATTTCTTGATCCAAATTTATTTTCAACAATCATATTAGCTAAGTAATAACTGGTTCAAGAATGGATTCAAACAAATTGATAAACTGATGAGTTGAGAATTTCCACTCATTTAGGGATTAATATTAAGAGTTTTAGTATCTTCAATGGTTTTTTATGCTCTAAACTGATTTTATACTGCTAATTTGTAGCAATGAAGGTAAAATAGCCAGGTATGGACATTACCAGGCAAAAAAGAGTGAAAGAGCTGAAGAAAAGCAAGACTGATGATCGCCAAATCCACTCGGCGAGTAGCTGAGTGGGTCTTCAGCTCGCAAAATTGACAGCAGGCTAGCCCATGAACAAATCCAACTTTGCAAGGAAATTGGTGTTTCGGTGATGGAAATGTTGATCGCCTAAAGTAACAAAAGGTAGTGTTGAAAAGCTAAGACAATAAGGCAATGGAAAGGAGCACTTGGCGTATCACCGTCCAGGTCGGAGAAGCCCAACTTATTTCGCCGAGTGGCTGTGAAGGTGAAATTTTGAGAATATATAAATGCGATTTTCAAAAGGAGAAAAAGGAGTTCCCAATTTTCAGAAAGTTCCCACCTTGTCCAATTCTGGGTTTTTGAGCCCTAACATTGTTCCTTAACTTTTTGAGTAGAGATTTTGAGAATTTTGGAGAGTTTTGATTTGTTACCCAAGCTGATGGAAAACATAATTGGTAACTATTTTTTGTTCTTTATTATGTATGGCTAAAACCCCAATTCTTGGGGATGTGATTATGTGTTTGAATGTTTCAATTAGCTTATGAGTGTTAATATTTACTAATTTTATTATTTATTTGAATTGGGTTCATTTGATCGTTGAGTTTTAATTGATGAATTGTAGTTGCAAATACAATTCTAGCCTAGCATTCGAAGTTTGCTTGAGAAAGAAGACTTAGAGTTAAAACTATTGGTTGATGATTGTAACGATTGGGTGATTGTAGAATTAGCTTGAGAAAGTGGGTCTAAATCCAATCCGACTAATCTAGCTTGAAAAAGTAGATTGAGTGAGGTATTGTGTTGTTTATTAGTGTTATGCTTGTCGAGGTTCGAGAGAACTCGCTTGATTTGTAATAGTTGATTGAGAAATAACTATTACATCAAAAGCCTAGTCTACCCACTAAGATTCAACAATTTGTAGTAAATAATAATCACCAATTAAGAGAAATTTGCATTCAATTGATCACACTCCCAAGAACCCCTCTCTACTTGTTTGTTTCCGATTGTTCGTAGTTGTTAATGGTCACACAAATCCCCCTATTCGACATTAATTGTCAACCCCTTGCCAATTACTTTAGTATTTCAAAAATGTCTACACCTACAAACGATTAGAACACTATTTCACTTCGTAATCTAATTCTTTACCGTATCACTCCTTGTGGGATCGACCCCAACTCTTCGTTGGGTTTATACTTGATTGCGACCGCCTACGCTTAGAATTGGATGAAGTGTAGTTGAGCGTTATCAAAAATGGCGCCGCTGCCAGAGAGTGGTGTTTAGAATTCCTTTAGTGAAGTTTAGTCATGAACTAATCTTGTTGTAGTTGAATTAACTTATTTTTGTTTGTTTGTTGTTGGCTGCTCTTAAACAGGTGAAGAGATGAGTGTTAACGGGAGCAATGCTAGCCAACTTGGGCACAATGACGACATCATTAATTTGCTAAATGTTAATGTAGATCAGTTGGGAAGTCCGGGTGCTATCAGATTGCCTCCAACTGTGGGTAATGCGGTGTTTCACATGACTAGCACCATGTTGGAACTGTTGCAAATGAGGGGACTATTTGGAGGGCTGGCTCATGAGGATCCCCATGGCCACATCCGAAACTTTGTGGACATGTGTGGTCCATTTTCCTTTAAGAATATCACGCAAGAGTTGGTCCGACTTCGTTTGTTTCCCTTTTCTCTAATGGGCCAGGAAGCGAAGTGGTTGGCCAAGAGATTTAATCATTTGAGGGATATTATTTAGAACTTTAAGCGTGTTGATGGCAAACCTATCCATGAGACATAACTGAGATTCCAAAAATTATTGCTCTAATGTCCAACTTACAGGCTACCAGACAATGTGTTACTACA
This sequence comes from Solanum pinnatisectum, assembly GCA_035578085.1. NCBI lineage: Eukaryota > Viridiplantae > Streptophyta > Magnoliopsida > Solanales > Solanaceae > Solanum > Solanum pinnatisectum. Next base: position 14,088,299 of record CM069077.1, read on the forward strand.
ATATTTTTACCGGAGCCTAGATACAGCCAACAAAGGTGTGGCAGATCAACTCATTCGAGGAGGAATCATGAGACAACCATTCGACATAGTATCAACCTTTCTTGATGAGATGACAAAGATAAATCGTGCATGGTATACTAGAGACGATCAGGTGTCTCCTTTGAACTTTGGGCTGACAAAAGAACAAATGGAAAAGAATCAGGAGCGAGATGAAAACATGGCCAAAATGATAACCCAAATGAACCTAATGACGAAACATTTCATTGGTAGTGGTCCTAAGGCTGTAAATGTGGATGGAATTGGTGGAGTTAACCTTGATGAAGCACAATTTGAGGCGATGTACAATAAAAAAGAGCATTTCTTGACAAACCAAGGAGGGGTTTCTCGTCCGAACTATCCAAGGCCGGGCAAAAATCAAGGTTGGAATAGGGATTATGATGATTGATGGAGAGTCCGTGGTACAAAATAGAGGGAGCAGGATGGAGACTAGTATCGCTATGTACCCCTGCACAAGAATCAAAAGCCAAAAGAGCAAAAGGCTGATCTTGAAAATTTCCGTAAAGAAGAAATGCTTGCGCGTATTCTCAACAAAGTGGAAGGATCAAACAAGGGGCTAGAGGAAATGAAAGATGACGTCTCTTTTCTGAACCAAATGGTTACTTCACACTCGGTGTCCATTAAGCAGTTGGAAACACAGATGGAACAAATCTCAGCTCATTTAAACACAAGGCCAAAATGGGGTTTACCAAGTGATACCATGGTTAACCCAAAGAAAGAAGCTTGAAAACGTGTCCTCTTCGTGCCACGATGTTAAATAAGGTTCTTCTTTGGAGGCAATCCAAGTTTTTAGTTTTTAAAGTTGTTGTTTGTATAACGGGTGTAAGATATCTAGGTTGAAAACTTGAAATCTTTTGAGAAGAGGTAATTAGGCGAGCCAAGGTACTGTTCAGCGACTCACCGAATAGGTCGGCGAGCCCGATCTAGATCGTTGTTTTGACCAACCAAATGGCTGAGGTTTTGGTAACTTCGGCGGGCAAAAGCACCATTTGGTGCATCGCAGAGTGGGTCGACGACATAAATGACATCGCCGACTGGGCGCTAACTGAAGAGTAAAAAAATTCCTTAATCATTTTAAATTCAAATACTCTGTTTCATTTCACTTTTTTTGGACTCTTGCACTCTTGCATTTCATATCTAGAATACATTTTGCTCGTAATTTTTGTGTGGGGATCGATTGCTCAGGGATATTTGCATTTGTGCTTTCGTAGTTGCTTGCCTAGCGTGTGTCTCTATTTATTTTTGAGGTTGGTGTCCCGAACTCGGCTTAATCTTTCATAGTTTTTGATGCATGCTCGAAATATTGTTGAACTTATGGCTTAATCTTGTGTAATTAGTTGATCTTAAGTAAGGGCTACTATCGTATCACGTTTGTGTGTGTGTGTTTTAGCTTATAATTGTTGAATTCCGTGTTTTGATTGATTGAAATTATGGCTGTGCATTATTTGTATGTTGGGTCTGGTGAGGGTGAAGTCTAAGTAATCCAAATTGTACCGATCGACTAAATTTGCACAATGATAGAGTGGGTGACGTTATTCTTAAAGACCAAAGATGTTGATTGGTCAATTTTGGACAAAACGGGGGAAGTCTGAGTACCCCGAGGTCATTATTGATATGGGTCTTAGTTTAATTGCATAGAATAGTTGTTAAATTTCATTATCGTGGGTTGTAGGTTAAAAATTAAAGGTCGGGGTCAAAAACTAGCACGAGAGACCCATCAGCGAGCTTAGTCGAGCTAGCAGAATGACTCGGCAGTTCACCAAGTGACCCCTTAGCTTGATCACCTTGTTGTTCTTCATTTTTGATGATTTGATTCTGTAACACTCAGTGATATGCTTGAGCTTGCCAAGTTTACTTGGAGACTCGTCGAATGTCTTGGCCATCGCCTTTTGTCAGCCCTAATCTTAGGAAAATATTCTGTAACTTTTGGCGAGCTACTTTTAGTTTACCGAAAAGCCTTGGACCTCGCCGAATTGTGCTGAATTGTGTGAAATTTTATTCTGGAACATTTGGCGAGCCCGACATAGATTGTCGAATGAGTTTGGTGACTCGTCAAACTAGTTGGTGAATTTTTCTGCATCTTTTCAATTGTGATTTTTGGTTGACCTGTTTCTAATGTATTGGCTTGTTCTGTGTTGTTTTACAGATATGGCTAGACCCAAGGTCTTGATAGAAATCAACCACCCTAAAAGTGAACACGGGGGATAATGATCAATAATGATGCTACTAAACTTCCTCCGATAGGGGGGAGAGTACAGAAAATGGAAAGGTCCTGTAAAGCAACGTCTTGCGGATAACAACTCTAATAGCATAGGCATCTATGACACCCACATCACCACTTCAGAGTCTGAAGGTAAGGGTAACTCGGGGTCTAGATCATCCGCATCTGTATCCGAGTCGGAGGATGATTAGACTCTGCAGTAGAGGTGAGCTGAGCTGTGCTCTAAAGCACTACATGATCCAGTCAGAATACCGGTGACTCCTACACCTCCTCCACCTCTGGAACAAATGGTTGAGCAGGTACCTCCAGTTCCCCCGATACAGACACCCCTATTTCGATCACTGAACATACTAAAGGCTGCCGGGCTGAGGACTAATCTGGAAGAGAAGTAGCTGTCTACCGATGGCGTAGTGGATAGGTAACCATAAGTGTGGAACACCATCAAATTCTACAAGTTCAAGAGGTTTACTCAGCCCTATGGCCCGTACATACCTTCTTGGGTCTGGGAATTTTATGCAGAGTATGGGAAGCTGATTCCAAAGAGGAAGAAGAAGGCTAGCTCATTCGCACCAGTTGATCATGTGGTGGTGCGTGGTAAGAAGGTGAAATGTAGTAGCACCGACATTAATGAGCTATTAGGGTGTACAATGAATGTGATCAACATCTTGGTGGATTAGATACAAAAGAAAACCCTAGATGATCTAAAGGGGTGGTTGGCAACTTTGATTTCTAATATCGCACCGCCGTGGATCGAGCCAGGAGTTTAGATAGGGAAGAAGGATCTGAATGTTGCTGCACAATATTGGTTTGGGTTTGTTAACAACACATTGATGTCTTTCCAGAACGAGTCCATACTCTAGCATCCGAAGGCGACCTTTTCGGGATCCATCATTGATCCAGATAGACTAAATCTCGGGCTGATTATTGAGTAGGAGTTAGTCATGAGGGCCAAGTAGAGTCAGACTTCACTCCCGTTCCCGGTGTTGATCACAGAGTTGTGGCGCATGCCCGAGTGCCTTTTGTAGAGAAAACGGATGTGGAAGTGACTCCCACTTACTCTACTAACATCCATAGGATTGAGGTCGAGTACACTACAAATGATGCTGAGTGGATGATAGCTGCACTGGTGCGCATTTCCCCGATTGTTGATATGGAGATGCTAGAGACGGACACAACCCCTCCACTTAGGCCGGTGAGCCTTCAGGTACCCCTAGCACTTCTACTACTGTTCCTTCTTCGTCTGCTACTGCTACTACTTCTACTGTTGCTGCTGCTTCCCGGCTACCATTGACAGAGGATATGCTATTCAAAATGGGCCATCTAGCCCAATCTACTGGTATACATACTTTTCGGGTAGAGTTGTTGTCCCCGGTACGGTAGAGAGGGCTATTATTGCTGTTGTAGCTCTTATCTGACCTGAGTTCAGAGAGAAGCGAGAGTTGATCACCGCACATTGCTTAGTGTTAGATGACCTCACAGTGAGAGTAGAGGCATGTGAGCAGAGTGGACGCCAGTCGACTGATGTGATGGCTTTAGAGCTGATTTTACCAGCTTGAGAGGCGATGTGGATGAGCTTAAATCTACGGATCTATCCATGTTTTTCGGCACAGTGGACCTCCCCAGTACAGAGTTTCCAGCCATTTCTGAGATCTCTCCAACTACTACGACCGGAGATGCTACTGTGGCAGATGATGATGCAGAGTGTGATGCTCTCAAGATTGATGAGAAAGGAGCTTGGTAACTGTGATGCAACAGTATATGATGACCTTGTCACGACCCAAAAATTGACGTGATGGCACTCGCCTTATCCCACCAAGACAAGTTAGCCTAGAACTCATCCATTACAATAAAATGCAAAATTTTCATAATCAACTCAAAAATACCCCAAAAGCTGGTTGTCACGTGTACAAGCCTTTAATGTGTTATAACAAAATTGAACGAAAATACAAGTCTCAAATGACATTGTTTCTAGAATAGAACAAGATCATATTTAAGGAGAAAGAAGGTCCGCTGAAATGATAAGCAACTACCTCACAAACCTCCACAAGAAGCCTCAGACAAGGAGAAGAGAAAAAATATCACAATGGTCTGGGCTAGTAGCCTATAAAAAATGTAGTAGCAAGGGGTGAGTACCCAACCACATGGTACTCAGCAAGTAAACTTCTAAATACATGCTAAGGGAATAGAATACGGGTACTCCTTACCCCCCAAACGAACCTCCACAACTATAACTTGCATAAAACCAACCCAACTTACAGTTCACAATTTATATAATACACAACTCAACAAGAACACTCTAACAATTACATATCCTCAACAACAAGCTCAATATTCATCAATCACAACTATCACCTGGATTAAATCAGCCCAACCTAACAGTTCACAGTTTACATAACACACAGCTCAACAACAACACTTTAACAATTATATATCCACAACAATAAACTCATTATTCATCAATCACAACTTCCACAGAAAGGCACTCACAAGATCAGCAACACACAAGATCAAATTTACCAATGATAAAGATGTTCAATTCAATGAAATGCAATGTCAAGTATAGTGATGCATGTCTGACCTAACGATACACACCCACTGTCTCTCAGTCCGGGACCCATGGGGGACATATCTGTCCATGCATCCATCGCGGCGAGCAATATGACCCTCGACAATAGTAACCATTGCGGCGTGTGATACGTACATTGAAATATAGTATCTATCACAGCGCACGACACGTCCCTCGAAATATAGTATCCATAGCGGTGCGCGATACGTCCTTTGAAATGGTACACCCTCTTTAATTTCTTATTCTTTCTCAATTCACATAACACTTGTCAAAACCATGTCTCAGAACAATGCAAATGACATGTTCACACAAATAATGAGGAGATGACCATTTTCATTTGACCTAAGGGGGGTTTCACGTAATCTTATTCTTTGACCAACAACCCTTGGCATTTTTACTTTATCCTCTAAATCGAAACATTACGTGAAACCCTCCTTAGGTTCTTGAACAATAAAAAATAATCAAATTTATGACTCAAATTATGCACAAGTCCTTCCAAATGTTTAATACTCAATGCAATCAATCATTTCTTACCTTATCAATCTATATCTTGACAAAACATACTACCACGAACATAGACTTACAATGAAAAACTTGAATTTTGATCCCAACCGGGTAATACAATCCTATTATCTATCAATATTAGCCCATATATTGAAGGTCTTTATGGATTCATGTATCTTAGCCTATAATTAATCGCCTCTCCATCGAACTTACCATATCCTTCACTAAAAATTCAACCATACTCATTATCAAACTCAAAACCACAAAAGAACTTATCATCACACTCGAGCTGAACGTCTGTACACTATTTTATCAAGTCTTAACCAATAGTTTTTAACAAATCTGATGAACTCGTGACACTATTACCATAACTAGAGCAAAACAAATGAGGCCACATGTCCATGTATCCAATTATCCAGTCTTTATAAAGATATATCTTTAGCCCTTGCAATTGAAGTAAATATCCTTGTTCTTTCCTCCTTCTAAAAGCTAAACTACATCCCACTAATTCTTTCCATTTATGACTTTAGCTCCTTCCATTCTATTCAAGATGTGTCTCAACACCTCCTACAACTATCTAGGCAACCACGTTATTCACCAAATAGTAGCAAACCACAACCTTAGATACTCACAAGTCTTTCTTACAATACAAACATTCATTTAACCAACAATCTTTATCATATAGTTGCATCTTAATCATAATCCATCACAAAATCTTACATCCATTATGCTCGGTTAGCCTTGCCATCACCATAAAGTCAACCTTGTCATCAACATGACATCTCAAACCCAACTATACTAATCAAATTCAAAGGACTAACTCAATTTTATACACACTTTCTTACTAAAATTTTCAATTACCTTCACACAAGTATACTTGTTGGGACTTCCTTTACCCATAAGTTTGTCATCCTAATATCGATCCACTTTCATGGAGCTTACAATGAAATCACCACTCATTAAAAATCCTCGAGATATACTTCACAACCTAAACACATTAATATCGTACCAAAGATCCACCACTAAAAGCTTCCTTATAAATAATGATTAACTCAAGCGTCCGTAGTAACAAACTAGTTGGTTTCTCAAATGTGAATGCAACATTAAATCTAATTATATGAGCATGTGATACAACGTATAACTGCTTAAGTAGTTAGTATTCTTACTCGATAATCTACGTATCCATTTCCATATACCACTAGTAGCACATTGTGAAAGTCTGTTAAATCCACCACTAGAATACAACATACCCCGCAAGAAGATTGTACTCAAACAGCCTACACATTTTTCCCATAAACTACAATACACTATCAAATTCATTCGGTCTCTCATCCAAAGTGATTCCTTTGCAGATCAGGTCGATAATATAAGTAACACGCTCTATAACTTCAACCATGGAAGCATCAATACCGTTGTAGTAGTCGTAGCATGACCCTCTTTGGTATACACTCAATATGTAAAATCGTAGTAGAGAATCTGACCTCAATTGGCGCAACATCATTCTCATCATCCGCTAAGCACCCATACATGTTATGACAACTTTACTAACTGTATTTTTCAAAGTTACAGTGTTCATTATCTTGCCATCCTTTTAATCATTTTGCTTCGAATTGTCAAACCACTCCAGATATTGCCTATACCACACATGTACTGATCCCACTACTAGATGACTAGCCAAAAAAATATAATACGCTCATGAAGTCCCTTAAACCACTGTTCAACCTAATCGTTTATTTATACTTAAAGTGCATTATTAAACCATAACCTCACACAATTTCTTCGAATCACTAAACATTCTAAATCTGGACACACATAATTTTCATAAGTTTATCACTTCCACTTTAGTACTAGGTCTTACATCCAATACATACAAGACGCACAAACTGCTCACATGAGGAACTATGCACGAGTCATCACTATAAGTGAGTGAATAGAGTAAAGCAATATGAATCAAATTGGACCAAGAACGCACGATAGAGATTCAAAACGTGAAGATTTTTCCTAAAAGTCACTATAGCCTCTCGAAGATAAATACAGACGTCTCCGTATTGATCCTCGAGACTCTACTTATACTCAACTTGTACACACATGAGACCTATGAACCTAGGCTGTGATACCATTTTGTCACGACCCAAAAATGGACGTGATGACACTCGTCTTGTCCCACCAAGACAAGTCAGCCTAAAACTCAACCATTACAATAAAATGCAGATATTTCATAATCAACTCAAAAATACCCCAAAACCTGGCTGTCATGTGTACAAGCCTTTAATGTGTTATAACAAAATTGAAAGAAAATACAAGTCTCAAATGACATTGTTTCTAGAATAGAACAAGATCATATTTAAGGAGAAAGAAGGTCTGCTGAAATGACAAGTAGCTACCTCACAAACCTCCACAAAAAGCCTCAGACAAGGAGAAGAGAAAAAGTATCACAAAGGACCGGGCTAGTAAACTACAAAAAATGTAGTAGCAAGGGGTGAGTACCAAAACACACCGTACTCAGCAAGTAAACTTCTAAACACAAGCTAAGGGAATAGAATACGGTTGCTCCTTACACCCCAACCGAACCTCCACAACTACAACCTGTATAAAACCAGCCCAACCTAATAATTCATAATTTATATAGCACACAGTTCAACAACAACACTCTATTAATTACATATCCTCAACAAGCTCAATATTCATCAATCACAACTATCACCTGCATAAAATCAGCCCAACCTAATAGTTCATAGTTTACATAACACGCAACTCAACAACAAAACTTTAACAATTAGATATCCTCAACAATAAACTCATTATTCATCAATCACAACTTCCAAAGAAAGGCAGTCATAATATCAACAACACACAAGATCAAGTTCACCAACACAGAAGATCAAATTTACTAATGATAAAGATGTGCAATGCAATGTGAAGTATAGTGATGCATGTCTGACCTAACGATACACACCCGCTATCTCTCAGTCTGGGACCCATGGGGGACATATCTATCCATGCATCCATCACGGCATGCGATACGATCCTCGATAATAGTAACCATCATGGCGCGTGATATGTCTCTTGAAATATTATTCATCGCGGAGCGCGACATGTCCCTCGATATATAGTATCCATCGCGGCGCGTGATACGTCCCTCGAAATGGCAAATCCTCTTTAATTTATTATTCTTTCTCAATTCACATAACACTTGTTACAATCATGTCTCAGAACAATGCAAATGACATGTTCACACAAATAATGAGGAGATGACCATTTTCACAACAATACAATCATGATACAACATCAACAATGATTTAACAATACTTTCAAACCATTCTTAACACATCACACATAAACAATTAATCACATCGCCTTTTATTACCCCTTTTTTATCATTAGAATTAATCAATGTGGACTTAGAGGGTGAAATTGTATAGACAACCATGAAGGCATCTCTTCGGGACACATCTATGGTGGGCTCCAGTTGAGCGAAGGATGGAGATGAGTCGGGCACTGATGCCCAGATTAAAGATCCCCAGATGTGCATAATTCACCTCTAGCTTAGCCTAACAGGGGGATCTTGAATATCTTTTAGTTTTATTTTGATACTATTTATTTCTGTTGCATTGAGGACAATTGTTAGTTTTGTTTGGGGGGGTGAAGTATCTTCATACTTACCTCTTTTGGGTTGTGTTTGTGACTGATTATTTTTTGATAACTTATTTTGAATGCTTATTTTGAGTGACTATCTGTTTTTGGTTTTAATATGAATGTTGGTTTTTTATCCAAATTAAAAATTTGACCTCTTGATGTTTGTGAATGTGGCTATTCTATTGCATATTTGAGTATCAATTGCGATTAATACCGATCACTTGAATAGTGCTCTTGATTGAATGATATGTTTGTGCAATTTCAATGAGGTAAATTTGAGTTGCGTAAGTCATGTGTGAACTCGTAGCATCTCATTGTGACTGGTTGATTGTTGAAATGAATCTTGTCATGATTGTTACAGGGGAGCTAAATTTGTAGAATCTTGTTTGATGATTGTGTTGAATGCCATGTTTGGTGAGATTGTCTTGGAATATGTGCTTGGTAATACCTAGAACTTGCCCCGTTAGTCCAATCGACTAATGTAGATGAATGATAGAGATGATCTTAGGAAAAATTTGTGGAGAGTGAACCAAATTGCTATTATACCTATTTGTCACAACCTTGTGAGAGTGAACCTAGCATGGCACCAGTTGAGCCTAACCTTTTCTTTGGTTGAAACATGAACACATTTGACCTTTTTTTCCCATTACCTAAAACCTTCATGAAACATTTTTCTGTTTCAATAGCCAACTTAGGCCAAAAGCCTAAGTTGGGGGTGTGGTGAAAAACGAGAAAAGTCAAGAAGTTTGTGAAAATTTGCACTTGATGGATTGTGTTGAAAAAGATGGAACCCCTTCCTATAAAAAAAAGAAAAAAATAAAGATTGAAAAAGAAAAAAATGTTGCAATAAAGCTTGTGCAACAGATAAAAGAAATGGGGTGTCTAATGAATCATGCTTAAAAGAACATATGGTGGATTGTAAAAATAAAAAAGAATGAAAGAAAAGGAGAAAAAAACTGAAATGCAGGACATGCTTCATAAAGGTAGAAGCCACTAAGCCAAAATGATCATACCTTTGCCCTCAGGCCCGTGACAAGCCTTGAAGGACCTTTGTGATATTGATGAGCTTAATTTCATGTTGATTTGAAAATATGGGCGAACCTATGGGTAGAATCATACATGTGTTTGTCTTCGAGAGTGTGAGAGTTGCTTTTGATTCCTTAATTCTAAAATTTGATCAACTTTGCGTGAGCATGGAATCATTCTTGACGTGAGGGCATTCGAATACTTCTATTGAGTTTGAATTTGTACTTAAAGCTAGTATTGTGAGCTCGATTTCTATTTGATGATGGCTAATCACAATTTGAAACTTGTAGTGCACAATTGAACATTGCATGGGTAGATTGAACCTCATGTGCATTCATGTTGAGTCTTAAGTAGCACTATTTGTAGACATCTCTGTTGAACAGATTGATCTTGTGTTTTACTTGAGAACAAGCAAAAGTTTAAGTTGGGGGTGTTGATGAGTCAGGAATTTCGACTCACATAGGGCTTAATATTCAGAGTTTTAGTGTACTCAATGCCTATTTTATGCTCTAAACTGATGTTATCCGGCTAATTTGCAGTAATGAAGCAAAAGAGCAAGGCAAGGACATTAGCGGGCAAAAAGGAGCAAAAAAGCTAAAGAAAAGCAAGGCAAATGATCGCCAAAGCCACTCAGCTAGTTGCCGAGTACATCTTCAGCTCTCCAAAAGTCACAGTAGGCTAGCCCATGATCAAATCCAACTTGGCGATAAGATTGGTGTTTCGGTGACGCGCTGAATGGGTCAGCGATGGAGATGTTAATCGCCTAAAGTCACAGAAGAGAAGTGGTGAAAAGCTAAGCCAAGAAGGTGATGGAAAGGAGCACTCGGTGGATCGCTGGACAAGTCGGTGAAGCCCGACGTATTTCGTCGAGTGGCTTCGAAGGTGAAATTCTAGAAACGTATAAATGCAATTTTCAAACGGAGAAAAAGGAGTTCCCAATTCTCAAAAAGTTCCCACATTGTCCTATTCTGGGTTTTTGATCCCTAAGATTACTCCTTAACTTTTTGAGTACAGATTTAGGGTTTATTTTGAGTTGGAATTCAATTTGAGCATTTTCAAGACTTGTTATTTGATACCCAATTTGATGGAAAACATAGTTGGTAACTATTTCTTGCTCTTTATTATGTGTGGCTAAAACCCCATTCTTGGGGGTGTGGTTATGTGATTGAATGTTTCAATTAGCTTATGGGTGCCACTATTTACTTATTTCATTGTTGATTTGAAGTGGGTTTAGTTGATAGTTGAGTTTTAATTAATGAACTGTAGTTGCAAATATAATTCTAGCCTAGTATTCTAGCTTGCTTGAGAAAGAAGTTTTAGAGTTAAAACTATCAGTTGATGATTGTAACGATTGGATGAATGTAGACTTAGCTTGAGAAAGTGGGTGTAAATCCAATCCGACTCATCTACCTTGAAAAAGTAGATTGATTGAGGTATTAGGCTGTTCATTAGTGTTGTGCTTGTTGAGTTTCGAGAGAACTTCTTGATTCTTAATAGTTGATTGAGAAATAGATATTACATCTAAAGCTTAGCCTACCCACTAAGATTCAACAATTTTTAGTAAATAATAATCACTCATTAAGCGAAATTGACATTCAATTGATCACACTCCGAAGAACCCCTCTCTACTTGTTTGTTCCCGATAGTTCGTAGTTATTAATTGTCACTCAAATCCCTCCATTTGACATTAATTATCAACTCCTTGCAATTTACTTTAGTGTTTCTAAAATGTCTACACCTACAGACGATTAGAACACTATTTTACTTCATAATTGAATTCTTTACCATATCACTCCTTGTGGGATCTACCCCAACTATTAACTGGGTTTATAATTGATTGCAACCGCCTACACTTAGAATTGGATGAACTGTAGTTGAGCGTTATCATAAACCATATATTATGGATCGAGAACAGGATGATTTGCCTCGTGACATCTTTGATAGTGTGGATGATTCTGATGTAAAGTGTTTCGGGACACCAAGCAAAGCTCATAACGAATGAAACCTACTTGTTTGAATGCTTTCGATACCATTTCTATTTTTTCTTGTTTTGATCTCTCCAACTTGTTTGGGAGAGACAAGAGTCATTTGTCGGATGCTAGATTCATGATACAAAAGTCTGTGTCCACTATCATCATAAAGCTAGAGGAAGTTACTTTGATGGGGAGTTTTAAGGTAAACTATCCAAATTGTATGACCATCTAATTTTTAAAGCTTAAGATGTTAGGGTGAACACACTTTATTTACTTGATTATTCTTCAACATGTCCCCTCATTCACGTATCGGTCATTCTAATTCTTGGGGTTGAAAAGTGGAAAACCAAGAAATCAAAAAAGTTGTTGGGGGGTGAGATTTCACTTAAGAAGAAAATTGATAGGGCTAATATGATAATAAAGTGCACGATGTATCTTACATTCGAACATACTACATAAAAGGGTCACACCCAAGGGTTGTAATCGAGGAAAATCATCCAGCGCAAATATCAATGACTAGTTCCACGACTTGAATTCATTACCAATAGGTCCATAGAGACCACTTTATCGTTGTTCCAATGCTTACCTGACGATAATTAAAGAAAATAGTTAATAAGCATTTTTTTTGTCATTGTTCTTTTTGTTTGTTATCTTGAAGTTATATGTCTGTTAACTCATTGGAAATTCCTAATAGGGTTCCCCCTCACCCCTTGTAAAATATTTATATTACTTTGCCTATTTGTATTAATGTTGTTAATTCCTCTAAGGCTTTTAATTATTTTTAAAAACTTTCAACTTTAAGATTTTCAAGTGGATCAATTTGGTTATAGTTACTGAATTTATATTTGTAGGAAATTCGGGCCCACCCATTCGAGGTGTTGTAAGGCCCATTCAACCCTAATAAGTTCTATTTAAACACACATATGTATTCTCTTCTCAATCAATTAAGGTTTTGTCTATGTATAAGGGTTGCTCTAACATATTCGACAACCATCATTAACTAGTAAAATTCTACTGTGGTTCATCCTACTCTTCCGCTTCCGCCACAACAAGAACAAGTAAGTTCTTTGGATTATGTATGTTATCTAATTAGATTTAAATTAATGATGATATGTAATCTTACAATATTCTTACAAATTTCACCATTTTACTGATTAGCATTAAGATGAAATGATGAGATATATTGAAATTGTAGATATTAAGAATAGAGATTTCATTAATTCTCAAGCTTCTCTGCACAATCAATCACAAAGGTATTTATGCACAAAACAAACACTACTAAAAAGATGGATTTAACTGTGAACTTTCTCACTAATCTTTTGCTATTTCACTCTTAGATAACAAAAATCTATCGCTAATTTGTCAATAAATAGGATTAGCGACGAATTTTGCTGGTTAGCTATAAAATTTATCCATCGCTAAATCCAGTTTTTTAAGTAGTGAAATGCCTAACTATGAAATATACAATTGAGGAAATGAAATATAATCTTTCTATGCTGGAAGCTAAATCAAATAAGAATCTATCTAATTGGATATATATCACATGGAATAAGCTCAAGGTATCATATGTCATCTTTTCCTCGATGAAGTGTCGATGAAATTCAATGTGTTTTGTTTGGTTATATTGTACTGGATTATGGGCTATACTGATCTTTTTAAAATTATTTAATTGAGCCTTGTTACCACAGTATAAGGATATTTATCATATTCGTATAATTCCAGTTCTTCTAGTAGCTTTTGTAGCCACATAAGTTCACAAACACCTTGAGCCATAACTTGATACTCTGCTTCAACACTTGATCTAGCAACTACACACTTCGCTTCTTGCTTCTCCAAGTGACTAAGTTCCCTCCCACAAGTGTGCAATAACTGGTTACAAACCTCTTATCATATAGATATCCAACCCAGTCAATATTTGTAAAAGCTTTTATATGGAGGTGACCATGTTTGGCGAAATGAAGACCTTTTCCAAGAGTAGATTTGAAATATCGGTGAATGAAAATAACAACTTACATGTGAGAATCACGAGGATCATGCATGATCTGACATACCATGCTAACTGCATATTCTATGTCAATTCTAGTCTGTGAAAAATAAAGGAGTCTTCCCACCAATCTCTGTTATTTTTGTCTATCCACCGACTTTCCTATACCTGCTTGTAGCTTGTGGTTGCTCTCAGTTGAGGATCTTGTTGATTTATAACCGAACATACAGTTTTCTTCTAGGAAATCTTGAACATATTTCCACTGAAGATTCCTTTTCCTAATTTAGCCACTTCAACTCCTATAAAAATTGCAGCTTCCCGAGATCTTTGATATGAAACTCTGTATCCAAGAGCTTTATTAGTCGAACCATCTCTTTTTTGCCTTCACCAGTCATCACTATGTCATCAACATAAACTATAAGAAGAGTGATATTACCCTTCTGATGTCTTATAAAGATAGTATTATCAACATTGCTTTGTTGAACATAACTTTTCTAAATCTATCAAACTATGTTTTAGGAGACTGCTTTAGCCCGTATAATGCTTTATTCAATCTACACACCTTTCCTTGACTCTTTTTCTTATCAAATCCATGAGGAATCTCTCTATAAATTTCTTCTTCCATGTCACCGTATAAGAATACCTTTTTACATCAAATTATTGCAATTCACAATCAAGATTGATTGCATAAGATAACATGCTTATGATTGTGTCATATATGCAATTGGAGCAAATGTATCTTAGTAGTCTATTTCATACGTTTAAGTGAATTCCTTAGCAACAAAGCTGGCCTTGAACCATTCAATCGATACATTATCTTTATGTTTTATAGTGAATACCGACTTGCAGCCAACCAATTTCTTTTCTGGTGGAGGACTGACTGGTTCCCAAGTTTTAGGATTTGTTGAAGCCTTCATTTCTTTAAGCATATCTTTTTTCCACTTAGGATCTTTAAAAGCTTCCCTCCAATCCTGTGTAATAGACACAGAGAAAATGGACAAGGCAAAAACTCTATAGAAGGGGGACAAGGTGTCACATGACACAAAGTTAGAAATAGGATGTTTAGTACAAGATCTATATCATTTTGTTTGAGCAATAGGTAGATCTTAATCGAAACAATAAGTATATCTAAATCACTAATGGAAACTGTGGTGCAAATTGTTGCAAACTTGACATCTTCCTACATGATGGAAGCATGCAAGAAACTAATGGGAAAATGCAGGATATTTTTTTGGACCATAGATCCTTCTTATTGCATGTAACTACAGAAATTAACAAAGATAAACTTAATATCAAGAAAATTGGAGAATAAAAAAATACTTGTATAATTCATTTACAGCCATGTTATTCTCCTTAAGCTTTTAAGAGATATTTTTCTTGATGAACTTGTAAAGTCTTCAAAGATAAGGTCAACTGTGCCCTTTTTATCTCTAGAAAATATTTTATCGTAGAAACACTTAATTAGGAAGTTTTATTATTCTGATTGATGTACCCAATCTTGGCTTCTACAAGTGAGGGTAAAATAATGTCAAAAGTGGTTAAAGATCAATCTTTTAGGACTGAGTCTTTGATAGCTTTTTGGAATATGGGTCCAACTGATTTTCTGTCCAAAAATCTTGCTTCTATTCCAAACAACCATCAAAGGTTCAGTCTAAAAGGGTTGATCTTTAACCATTTTTTACATTCTTTTACCCTCACTCGTAGAAGCCAAGATTGAGGTTCGGCTATTAGAAGACTGAAATCGCCTAATTAAGTGTTCTTTATATGATACAGTATTATCTAGAGTAAAAAATAACACAATTTACCTTAACTTTGAAGACTTTACAAACCCATTAGGACAAACATCTCTTATAAGCTTTAGGACAGTAGCATGACTGTAATTAAATTATACCAGTGTTTTTGCCTTCTTCAAAACTTCTGGTATCCATTCAATTTTTGTTAATTTCTGTAACATAAGTTTCATGCAGTACGAAGCATCTATGATCCAAAAAACTGTCTTGTTTTTCCATTAGTTTCTTGTCTGCTTCTATTATGTAGTTAGATGTCGAGTATGGAACTATTTGGACCACAATTTCAATTGCTGATTTAATTATACCCCTTTTATTGAGCAATAGGTATATTTGAACCAGACAATGCTTTGTTTCTCTTTGAATATCTCATCAAATCGTTATCCAAATGTCCAATAGTCTCCCCCTGAACAACACATCCAAAGAACTTTGAGAGAACAATATAAATTGTTCCCACGTAAAATCTCTAAAGGACTCCTAAAATTGAGTGCTTTGAGATGCATTCTATTAAAAACATAACCAGCTGCTAGAGTTTAATCTCCTAGTAGGGTTTTAGGAGATTCGAACATTAGAGATCTAGAAACTTCTAACAATTGCATATTTTTCTTTCATCCACTTTATTTTGTACACTAGGTGTAAGGACAATCATTTTGGCGGCTGATCCCGTTATACTCTTGATAAGTACTAAATTGACTATCTATATACTCTATGCCATTGTCAGTTCTCAATTTTGTAATCTTAGTATCAAACTGAGTGCAAACAATCTTCTGGATAAATTAAAAGCAATAAAATAAATCATTTTTTTTTGTTTTTTTATACACTCAAGTCATCGAAGTGCAACTATCAATAAAATTGACAGACAATTGACTACCTGACAAAGTAACAGTTTGAGTAGGCCACAAAAATAGGAATAGACAGTCATGAAATGAATTTTGCTTGTGCTATTACTTGACGGATAAGAGTTTCTAGTATGTTTCACATACTTACAAGCATCACTAAACAAAGACTCATTCTTAGTCCTTGAGAGAAACATGCATATAATTTTTGTATAATGAGATTGTTTGAAACTGTTGACTTTGAGAAGAGAGCTTTCATATGTCTCTATACAACCAATTACAAAAGTATTTATTCATAAAAAAAGAAGCCTAACTATGAAATATGCAATTAAGGAAACAAAATAATTTACCTTTCATATTTCTATGTAGCAGTTATTTGTAGTAGATTATTACAACTTTTAAGTTATTTATATTTTCCCATTTCTGTGTAACAGTTGCTGCAGTAAAGTGGTTATTCCTCCACTTTCTCATTAAGTTGTAGTAGGAAGTCATTTCCTTGTTTTTAAATAGGTGGTTAATCCACTAGTGTTGTACTTTGTGTTATTTGAAAGCATTGAATAGATAAATAGAAAATTATTAAGATTTTGAGTACTTCAAACTCAAGAGATTACTGGTTCTCTTCTAATGAACTAACACCATAGGTTGTAAAAAGAAAAAATTTGATGTCATATGGCAACACACCATTACTAGATCCATATCAGAGGGTTATAACAACTTAGTACCAGACATGAGCGTTATGAGAAATCTAATCCAGTAACAATTACCACAATTGTTGAACTTTGTTCCAAGAATAAAGTGCGCCCAATTTAGCAAGGCCAGAAGACAGAAATGCTCTCTTAGATTCACTACTGAGTGATTCAGACAATTCAAAGATAGATGTTGAAGATATTGAAAATGGCATTGACAATCAAGGTGGGATAGGTAAAACATTGATTGCAGGTTCAAGATAAAAACGGGTGGGGTTTCCATGATTCCTAAATATATAAAGTTGGATTTTCCGTGATTGCATGGCCACAAAGAAGCCTTGGGATGGATGAACATGTGTGAACATTTCTTTCAACACCAACTAACAGTAGAAGAAGAACAAATTAGACTTGCTTCTTTTCATTTGGAAAGAATTGCACAGCTCTAGTTTTTCAACTAGAGAAAGATATGCCTCAATGCACTTGGGATGAGTTCAAATGTTAATGAAATCTTCTTTTTGGATCACCAATTAGAAGTCAAAAGTTGGGTGAATTGACTAAGTTATGCCAAATTGGATATATGGCAAATTATTAAGAAAAATTTGAGCAATCGGTTTCATGGGCTAGTACTCTTACACGAGCATAAAAAATGAAATTTATGTCACTGGTCTTGCTCATTATATAGAAATTGAGGCAGAGTTGCATAATCCTTCATATTTGGATACGACGATGAGTATTTCCCGACTATATGAATGCAAGGAGCAATCCGTTTGTTCGCAATTATTAGAGGTTTGTAAATGAAAGACTTCAGGCTTCTCACCTTAATAGGCTACTAGATTTGTGAAAAAAAGTGGCCAGATCTAAATTGGATATAAGATGACTTAAGGGAATTTGTTTCAACTATGATGAATTATTTTGTAACACCTCAAAGTTTGGAAACTAAAATGGAAAGAGAAAGTTGCAAACTTGGTTGTAGGTGTAGGGATAGTAGATGGGTCCATATGAGGTGTCATACACCGTATCCTGAGCTGTGGATGCACCTCAGGAAAAAATTAAACTTTTTTGGACTTAGGGGTCTTTTAGGGGAGGTACTACGACCCGTGTAAGGTTCCACAAGCTGTAGACCTGGCAGTGGAATCGAAAGACAAGACTTGAGTTGGGAAAGTTATCAAAAGATTAAATGGGAGGGCTCACAGATCATGGAATAGACCACGACTTGTTGAACCAACCGTGAATCAAACCCCCAGGACTCAGGGAAATTTTGATCCTTAATGGATGCTTGGACGATTCGTGAAGATGTAAACGGGCAATAAAGGCTTCCGTTAAAGAGGTTTCAACAACTTCTAGTCAAGGTTATTCAGGTCTTTTTCTGTCATTTCTACACCTATACTACATCGTTTTAACCCTATAACTACCCCTATAACTGATTTAACTCTTCAAAATAACACCAATTCCCTCCCATTCACTCTAACTCATAAAATCTCTCAAGGGTTTCTTCTCTAAATTATCTCAAGAGCTCCAAGATGAAGAATAGGGTTTCATGAGTTTTAAGGTTTCTTCCTCCATTCCTTTTGGGATTTCATCGATATGGTATGTGGGAATTGACCAATGAATCCCTTTCATCCATTGGGCTCCAAAAGAAAGCTCAAATCTCCAATTCAATTTCACCTACTTCTCTTAGGGTTTCATGTGCTTCTCTATGGGTTCAATTTATTATGATTCAATTATTTATATTCAATCTTACTATGAATGATTTGATACAATTACATGATTTTCATTGATTTCATATGAACCCAAGACTATGCCTATTTTATGAATATGTATTATGGTTATGAACTTATGGATTAAGACTATGAATCTATGCTGGTTTTATGACAACAATGATTTATCATTAAATGATGCTTTTAAGATAAATATCAAATATTTGTGAATGGTTTTCTCAAATATGAATGAAATCATGATTTAGATGCTTAGAAAGGATGTGTCTTATGAACAAGTTTATGAAATCATGTTTTTGAAAGGAGCTACTATACTATGACTTATGATTGGATTGGTAGTCTTAATTACTGGCTTTCCAGGTATTTTTAATATGATTATGATTATGTCTTTTCAACTGGGATTTACTTAGCACTGAAAAGTCTTAGGAATTGAGGCCTTACTATAAGTAGATGAATGGTCTTTAGTAGTAATTCCCTTGTCCTAAATTATGCCCCCTGTAGGATTGTCTTAAATGACCTAGCTAGTGGATCCACCTTCGCAATATGACTGATACAGAGTTCTACCTTGGCAAGTAGATTCCCCTTTTCGATGTGGAGGTCATACTAGATTTTATGTTATAGCTCACATGGTCTTATTTTTAGTTAACTGTAAATATAACACAAATGAACTATGTTTTCTTCAAAGATTTTATGAAAGTTTTATTTATGATCTTAAGATGCATTGACATTGTATATGCTTTAAGATTTGGCTTTCAAAATTCACTATGTCTTCACTTGGTCTTGCATACTCATGTTTCTAACTCATCATAATGTCATATCATATTTATATTTATGTATATTTCCCCATACTTTCTATATTCATCGGACTAATATATATTTGTCCTATATTGTCTCGTAATATAGGATCTGACGCTCCTTAACCCAAACACACTTTGGTGGATTTCTCAGACTTGATCAATTGGATTGATGAATCCTCATGATTTGAGGGAAATACCATGGATACTTTTATTGCTTTTATGATCCCTCTTTTTGTCTCAAACTTGTACGTGGTGTATGGGTTACGCCACAGCCGCTCTTATGATGTAAGAAAGGCTATGTGAGACTTAGTAGTTTTCTACATATTCTCATATGTACTTTGTTGATATTGTTTATTTCATCTTATCATTTTAGACTTATGTCCATTATATCTCTTGAATTGTATTTCATTACATCATGCTTATGTCAAGTGGTTTGTTTAGGATATCTCGGGGTCTTATTTACCATGTCATGTCTAGGGTGTACTTTGGGTCGTGCAATATTCACTTGGGGCCTTCAGTACAATAAATTATTCTAGATTTATTTCATTGATGATGAAGAAGAATTTGTTGAAAAAGAGAGAAATACTAGTACTTTCCATACTTGGAGATTGAAGACAATCGTGATTTAAAGGAGGGGAGTAATGTTAGCACCCATTTAGTCTACCAAAGGGTTTTACACACGAAAGATTTAGGGAAATTAGAAACTATATTACTTCAGCTTATAAGTTATTTATTTTTCCTGTTTCTATGTTGTAGTTGTGTGCTATAGATTACTACAACTTATAAGTTATTTATTGTTTCCTATTTCTGTGTAGCAGTTGTTGCAGTAAGGAGGTTATCCCTTCACTTTCTCATTCAGTTGCAGTAGGAAGTTATTTCCTTTTCTTTTTCCAGATGGGTGGTTAATTCACCAGTATTGTATTTAGTGTAATTTGAAGTCAGTGAAATGAGAAGAAGAAAATTTTAAGGTTTTTGAGTACTTCAAACTCAAGAGATTGCAATTCTTTCTTAACAAACCAACACCATAGGTCGTAGAAATAAAACATTTCATTTCATATTGTAGCTCCCCGTTACTAAATCCATATCAGGGGTACATAACACTTACTTGGTGCAATATAACCCAATGTTGCTTAGATTTTAGTGTATAAATCACTCTCATCTTCACCAAGAAATTTTGAAATACCAAAGTCGCTTAGGTGGGAACCCACATCTTTATCCAACAAGACATTACTAGGATTCAGATCATAATGTATTACGAGAGAGGAGCACCGATGATGGAGATATTCCAACACATATGCCACATCTATCATTATGTTTAGTCTCTACATTAGGTCTAAGAAGTAGTTGTAAGAGTACAAACACTTCTCAAGACACCCATTAGGCATATACTCGAGCACTAAAGCCTTAAAATAATGGTTGGAATAACTAGTGATGACTTTTACAAGAATCATATGGTGAAGGTTGCGCAGAACTTCACAATTTGTTTCAAAACTATTAAAAATTTGCTTCCCATTTCACATTAGACACTTTAATTGGAATATGAGTCTCACATCTGAGAATGCCTTTGTAGACATAGCCAAAACTTCTAGAACCAATCAGATTACTCTATCTAAGTGAATTAGTTTCTTGGAGAAGTTCATGGCATGAAGTTCTTTCTCTTGTTGCGATAGAGAATGAATATGTTTTTTGAGAAGCAGTTTTTACTTCTTTTGTACCTTATCCATGCAAACACAAGGGTAATAGGAACAAATAAAAGTGCAATTCCGAGCAAAAGAAAAATAAATAGCATTTGTTTCATATTTGATCTATGCGTTGAT
The DNA here is from genome assembly GCA_035578085.1 of Solanum pinnatisectum. NCBI lineage: Eukaryota > Viridiplantae > Streptophyta > Magnoliopsida > Solanales > Solanaceae > Solanum > Solanum pinnatisectum. The sequence goes on from CM069077.1 coordinate 14,109,904, forward strand.
GAAGTGGGGCATTGTGGGTCGCTAAAACTGAAGAACCACACAATGCTTCATTGTTGATAAAAAACTAACTTGAGCGGTTCTTGAAAGGACCCCCGATGGTATTTTACCATACAATTTGTTGACATACTTGAGGGAAGTTTCTCCAAAGACATGAGAATAGTTTCCAATATAGTATTATGAGAAAAGTCTAAAAACCCAAACCTACCATGTTTTTCATTCAGTCAGGTATAGATCCTTGCCACTTGTTTTCTCTCAAAGAAAGGTGCCCAATATTTGCAATCCTCTAATTTCTCTGGAATTTTATTTGAGAATGATTCATTGATAGATCCATATGTGTCGCAACCTTTAGATTTCCATTTTCAGGAGGTAAAGAACCAACAATTTTGTTTGATGATAAGTCAAGAACCATTAAATCATTAAGATTCCCTAAGATTGTTGGTATATTGGAACTCAATTTATTGGAACCCATATGTATCTATCTAAAGGAAGTGAGATTCCCTAAACATTTAGGAAGATATCTTGTAAGATGATTTTGACCCAAGTAAATATCACCCAAATGCTGTAATTACAAATATCGTCTCCACTAAATCCTATAAGTTTACTCAGGTTGAAGCGCTGAAGGTTTCGCAAGTCCCCCAATTGTTCTGGGAATCGATTCAATCAAGTTGTTTCCAAAAGGATCGAAGTCTAATAAGTTGCTTAAGTTCCCAACTTTATTTTAAATTTGGCCTTTGATCTTGCAATTATGTGTGAACAATGTAAGAGATGTGGAAAGGTTCCCTGAACTTTGAGAAAAGGCTTATTTATGCCATTCATTAAAACTTTGACTCACCTATGCCATTTTCGTTTGAGAAAAGGCTCATTTATGGGTTAATTGAAAACCCATTTGATTTTGTAAAACCATTTTGTCCATGTGGCGAATGATGATTCACTCACATCATTAATTTTATTTCAGAAATAATATAGTCAGCCAAATTTCTAAAAACACATTTGAATTCTTTTCTTAAAAACAAATTATAATCCCATCCGAAATACACATATTTTTATCGGGTGAGTTAAAAATTTGTGTGTGTGTTTTTTAAAATAATCTAATGGGTTTTTATAAGTGTTTCCATTTTTTAAAAAAAATCATAACCTGGCAGAATCATCATTCGCCACGTAGATAAAATGGTTTATCAAAATAGGATGGGTTTTCCATTAACCCATAATGACATGGATGAACCTTTTTCTCAAATGAAAATGACATAGATGAGCCAAACTTTTAATGGATAACAAAAATGAGCATTTCTCAAAATTTGATATTTTTTTTGTTGCTGCAATTATGGATAAATATTTCATGAAATAAGGAAACAAAAAGAACTATATATATAGTAGTGTTCGCCAATTTATTTGTGCGCTTAGGATGCATTCTTTCATCTATAGGATGAGCTTGAGGAGAGCTAAAACGGAGAAAAAGGACATAATTTTGATGCATAAGTATGAAATTGGTAAATTGTTAGGCCAACCTAAGGTAGATTTGCCAAAAGTCTATCTTGCAAGGAACATAAAAACAGGGCAAAATGTACAAGAAATTTAGTGAAAGGGAATTCAAATGTCCAAAAGTGCCAACAAGGGTTGTGATGGAGTGAGAAGTACTCCTTTGTCCTTAACCAGAGCTCTCGGGTCTGAGTCCCCTTAGGTACAGAGTCACCTTTGTTAGAGAGTTTTTTAACCCTCAACGTGGGACTTTCCTACGTGAATTCGAATGAATTCTCGATCCAAATTTATTTTCAATAATCACATTAGCTAAGCTGATGGGTAATAATTGGTTCAAGAAAGGATTCAAACAAATTGATAAACTGATGAGTTGGGAATTTTGACTCATTTAGGGATTAATATTCAGAGTTTTAGTATCTTCAATGCCTTTTTTATGCTATAAACTAATTTTATACTGCTAATTTGCAGCAATGAAGGCAAAATAGCCAGGTAAGGACCTAACTAGGAAAAAACGAGAGAAAAAGCTAAAGAAAAACAAGGCTAATGATCGCCAAAGCCACTCGGCGAGTCGCCTAGTGGGTCTTCAGCTCGCCAAAAGTTACAGCAGGCTAGCCTATGAACAAATTCAACTTGGTGAGAGATTGGTGTTTCGGCGACGGAAATGTTGATCGCCTAAAGTCACAGAAGGGAATTGGTGAAAAGCTAAGAGAATAAAGCAATGGAAAGGAGCACTCAGCGCATCACCGTCTAGGTCGGCGAAGCCCAACTTATTTCACCGTGTGGCTCCAAAGGTGAAATTCTAAGAACGTATAAATGCGATTTTCAAAAGAAGAAAGAGGAGTTCCTAATTGTCAGAAAGTTCCCACATTCTCCAGTTCTGTTTTTTTGATCCCTAACATTGTTCCTTAACTTTTTGAGTAGAGATTTAGGGTTTATTTTGATTTGGAATTTAATTTGAGCATTATGGAGATTTTTGATTTGTTACCCAAGCTGATGGAAAACATAGTATGAACTGTTTTTTGTTCTTTATTATGTGTGGCTAAAACCCCATTATTGGGGGTGTGATTATATGATTCAATGTTTCAATTAGCTTATGAGTGTTAATATTGACCGATTTTATTGTTGTTTTGAAGTGGGTTTAGTTGATAGTTGAGTTTTAATTGATGAATTGTAGTTGCAAATACAATTCTAGCCTAGCATTCTAAGCTTGCTTAAGAAAGAAGATTTAGAGTTAAAACTATCAGTTGATGACTGTAACGATTGGGTGATTGTAGAATTATCTTGAAAAAGTGGGTCTAAATCCAATTCGACTAATCTAGCTTGAAAAAGTAGATTGAGTGACGTATTGGGCTGTTCATTAGTGTTATGCTTGTCGAGGTTCGAGAGAACGCGCTAGATTTGTAATAGTTGATTGAGAAATAACTATTACATCTAAAGCCTAGCCTACCCACTAATTTTCAATGATTTGTAGTAAATAATAATCACCTTTTAAGAGAAATTGGCATTCAATTGATCACACTCCCAAGAACCCCTCTCTACTTGTTTGTTTTTGATTGTTCGTAGTTGTTAATTGTTTACTCTAATCCCCTCATTTGACATTAATTGTCAACCTATTGCCATTTACTTTAGTGTTTTGAAAATGTCTACACCTACAAATGATTAGAACACTATATCACTTCGTAATTGAATTCGTTACCGTATCACTCCCTATGTGATCGACCCCAATTCTTAGTTGGGTTTATACTTGATTGCGACCGTCTACGCTTAGAATTGGATGAAGCGTAGTTGAGCATTATCAAAAATGACGCCATTGCCGGGGAGTGGTGTTTAGAATTCCTTTAGTGAAGTTTAGTCATGAACTAATCTTGTTGTAGTTGAATCAACTTTTTGTTTGTTTGTTTGTTATTGGCTGCTCTTAAACAGGTGAAGAGATGAGTGTTAACGGGAGCAATGCTAGCCAACTTGGGCACAATGATGACATCAGTAATTTGCTAGATGTTAATGTATATCAGTTAGGAAGTGCGGGTGCTATCAGATTGCCTCCAACTGTGCGAAATGTGGTGTTTCACGTGACTAGCACCATTTTGCAAATGAGGGGACTAAATAGAAAGTTGACTCATGAGGATTCCCATGACCATATCCGGAACTTTGTGGACATGTGTGGTCCATTTTCCTTTAAGAATATCACGCAAGAGTTGGTCTGACTTCGTTTGTTTCCCTTTTTTGTAATGGGGGAGGCAACAAAGTGGTTGGCCGAGCTACCAAAGATTCAATCAATTCTTGGCAGGAGTTGACCAAGGCATTCTACAAAAGATTTTTCCCTCCCTCAAAGATTGTCAAGTTGAGGGATATTATTCAGAACTTTAAGCGTGTCGATGGCAAACTTATCCATGAAACATGGCTGAGATTCCAAAATTGCTGCTCCAATGTCCAACTTACGGGCTACCAGACAACGTGTTGCTATAATATTTTTATTGAAGCCTAGATACAGTCAACAAAGGTGTGGCAGATCAACTCATCCGAGGAGGAGTCATGAGACAATCATTTGACATAGTATCAACCCTTCTTGATGAGATGACAAAGATAAACCGTGCATGGTATACTAGAGACGATCAGGTGTCTCCATTGAACTTTGGGCTGACAAAAGAACAAATGGAAATGAATCAGGAGCGAGATGAAAACATCGCTAAAATAATAACCCTAATAGACCTATTGACGAAACTTGTCATTGGTAGTGGTCCTAAGGCTGTAAATGTGGTCAAAATTAGTGGAGTTAACCCTGATAAAGCACAATTTAATGCGATGTACAATGAAGAAGAGCATTTCTTGACAAACCAAGGAGGGGTTTCTCGTCCGAACTATTTAAGGCCGGGCAAAAATCAAGGTTGGAATAGGGATCATGATGATGGTTGGAGAGACCCAGTTAGGGAATGGCGTGACCGTGGTACAAAATAGAGGGAGTGGGGTGGAGACTAGGATTACTATGTACCCATGCACAAGCGTCAAAAGCCAAAAGAGCAAAAGGTTGATCTTGATAATTTTCGCGCAGAAGATATGCTTGCGGGTATTCTAAAAAAAGTGGAAGGATCAGACAAGGGGCTAAAGGAAATGAAAGATGACATTTCTTCTATGAACCAAATGGTTACTTCACACTCGGTGTCCATTAAGCAGTTGGAAACAAAGATGGAACAAATCTCGACTCATTTAAACACATGGCCAAAAGGGGGTTTACCAAGTGATACCGTGGTTAACCAACGAATGAAGCTTGAATGCGTGTCCTCTCATGCCATGACGTTAGATAAGGTGTTTCTTGGGAGGCAATTCAAGTTTTTAGTTTTAAAAGTTGATGTTTGAATACCGGGTGCTAGATGTGCAGGTTGAAAATTTGAAATTTTGGGAAAAGAGGCAATTAGGCGAGCCCAGGTACTGTTCGACAACTCACCGAACAAGTCGACGAGCCCGATCTGGACCGCCATTTTGACCAACCAAATGGCTGAGGTTTTGGTAACTTCGGCGAGCAAAAGCACCATTCGGTGCATCGCAGAGTGGGTCGACGACATAAGTGACATCGCCGACTGGGCACGAACTGAAGAATAAAAATGCCTTAACCATTTTAAATTCAAAAACTCCCTTTCATTTCAATTTTTTCAACTCTTGCATTCTTGCATTTCATATCTAGAATACATTTTGCTCGTAATTTTTGTGTGGGGATCGATTGCTCGGGGGATTTTTGCATTTGTGCTTTTGTAGTTGCTTGCCTAGTGTGTGTCTCCATTTATTTTTGAGGTTGGTGTCCCGAACTCGGCTTAATCTTTCAAAGTTTTTGATGCATGCTCGTAATATTGATGAACTTATTGCTTAATCTTGTGTAATTAATTGATTATAAGTAAGGGCTACATCGTATCATATTTGTGTGTGTGTGTTTTAGCCTATAATTATTGAATTTCGTGTTTTGATTGATTGAAATCATGGGTGTGTATTATTTGTATGTTGTGCCTAGTGAGGGTGAAGTCTAAGTAACTCGAATTGTGCCGATCGACTGAATTTTCCCAATGATAGAGTGGGTGACATCATTCTTAAAGACAAAAGACCTTAATTGGTCAATTTTTAACAAAATGGGGGAAGTCTGAGTAACCCAAGGTCATTATTGATATGGGTCTTAGTTTAATTTCATAGAATAGTGGTTAAATTTCATTATCGTGGTCTGTAGGTTAAAAATTGAAATTCAGGGTCAAAACTAGCACGAGAGACCTATCAGTGAGCTTAGTTGAGCTCACAGAATGACTCGGCGGTTTGCCAAGTGACCCCTTAGCTTGATCGCCTTGTTGTTCTTCATTTTCGATGATTTGATTCTATAACATTCGGTGATATGCCTGAGCTCTCCAAGTTTACTAGGAGACTTGTCGAATGTCTTGGCCATCGCCTTTTGTCAACCCTAATCTTAGGAAAATATTCTGTAACTTTCGGCGAGCTATTATTAGTTTGCCGAAAAGCCTTGGACCTCACCGACTTGTGCTGACTTTTGTTAAATTTTACTCTGGAACATTTGGCGAGCCCGACATAGCTCGTCGAATGAGTTCGGCGACTCGCTGAACTAGTCGGTGAGTTTTTCTGCATCTTTTCAATTGTGATTTTTAGTTGACCTATTTCTAATGTATTGCTTGTTTTGTGTTGTTTTACAGATATGGCCAGACCCATGGTCTTGATAGAAATCAACCACCCAAAAGTGAGCACAGGGGATAGTGATCATTAAAGGTGCTGCGCCCCAACAAACTACATAAGCCAAAATTCATTCGACAAGGAGGAAGAGTACAAAAAAGGGAAATGTCCTGTAAAGCAACGTCCTGCGGATAACAAGTCTAATAGCATGGGAATTTATGACACCCACCTCACCACTTCGGAGTCTGAAGGTGAGGGTAACTCGGGGTCTAGATCGTCGGCATCTTATCTGAGTCGGAGGATGATTAGACTCTGCAGTGGAGGCAAGCTGACTTGTGCTCTAAAGCGCTACATAATTCAGCCAGAATACCAGTGACTCCTACACCTCTTCCACCTCCAGCATAGATTGTTGAGTAGGTAGCTCCAGTGCCTCCGGTACAGGCACCCTTATTTCAATCACTGAACATACTAAAGGCTGTCGGGCTGAGGACTATTCTGGAAGAGAAGTGGCAGTCTACCGATGGCGTGGTGGACAGGTAACCGGAAGTGTGGAACACCACAAGTTCTACAAGTTTGAGAGGTTTACTCAGCCCTGTGGCCCATACATACCTTCTTGGGTCTAGGAATTTTATACGGAGTATGGGAAGCTTGTTCCAAAGAGGAAAAAGAAGGCCAGCTCATTCATACAAGTTGATCATGTGGTGGAGCGCGATAAAAAGATGAAATGCAGTAGCACCGACATTAATGGGTTGTTAGGGTGTATGATGAACGTGATCAACTTCTTGGTGGATCAGATACAAAAGATGGCCTTAGATGATCTAAAGGGGTGGTTGACACCTCATATTTCTGATATCACACCGTCGTGGATTGATCTAGGAGTTTAGATAGAGATGAAGGATCTGAATGTTGTTGGACAGTATTGGTTTGGGTTTGTTAGCAGCACATTGATGCCTTTCCAAAACGAGTCCACGGTATCCGAAGGCGACCTTCTTGGAATCTATCATTGACCTTTATATATTAAATCTTGAGTTGATTATTGAGCAGGAGATGGCCATGAGGGCCAAGTAGAGTCAGTCTATACTCCCGTTACCGGTGTTGATCACAGAGTTGTGTCGGCATGCCCGAGTGCCTTTTGTTAAGGAGACGGATGTGGAAGTGACTCCCAATTCCTCTACTGACATCCATAGGATTAAGGCTGAGTACACTAGAGATGATGCTGAATGGATGAGAGTTGCACCGGTGCACATTTCCCCTATTGTTGATATGGAGATGCAAGAAACAGACACAACCTTTCCCACTCAGGCTGGTGAGCCTTCAGGTACCCTTAGCACTTCAACTACTGTTCCTTCTTCATATGTTGCTACTACTACTTCTACTACTGCTGCTGCTTCCCAACCACCATTGACACAGGAGATGCTATTCAAAATGAGCCATCTAACCCAATCTACTGATGTACGTGCTTCCCGGGTAGAGGTTGTTGTCCCCGGTATGATTGAGAGGGCTATTATTGTTGTTGTAGCTCTGATTTGAGTTGAGTTGAGAGAGAAGCAAAAGTTGATCACCACACATGGCTTAGCGTTAGATGCCTTCATAGTGAGAGTAAAGGTATGTGAGTAGAGTGGACGCTAGTCGGCTGATGTGATGGCTTTGAGAGCCGATGTTACAAGCTTGAGACTTCGATGTGGATGAGCTTAAATCCACGGATCTGTCCATGTTTTTCGGCATGGTGGACCTCCCAGTACAAAGTTTCTAGCAATTTATGAGATCCCTCCAACTACTACGACCGGAGATGCACCTGTGGCTAATGATGAAGCGGAGTGTGATGCTCTCAAGACTGATGATGAGGAGCTTTGTAACTGTGATGCAACAATATATGATAACCTGGAGGACCTAGAGGGTGAAATTGTACAGACAACCATGGAGGCATCTCATCGAGACACATCTATGGTGGGCTCTAGTTGAGTGAAGGATGGAGATAAGCCGGGCACTGATGTTGAGATTGAAAGAGTCATAGATTTGCAAAGTTCACCTCAGGCTTAGCCTGACAGGGGGATCTTGACTATCTTTTAGTTATATTTTGAGACTATTTATTTTTGTTGCATTGCGGACAATTATTAGTTTTGTTTGGCGGGGTGAAATATCTTCATACCTACCTCTTTTGGGTTGTTTTTGTGAATGATTGTTTTTTGATAGCTTATTCTGAATGCTTAATTTGAGTGCTATCTATTTTTTGTTTTAATGTGAATGTTGGTTTTTTATCCAAATTAAAAATTTCACCTCTTGATGTTTGTGAATGTGACTGTTCTATTGCATATTTGAGTATCAGTTGAGATTAATACCGATGACTTGAATAGTGCTTTTGATTGAACGACATGTTTGTGAAATTCCAATGAGGTAAATTTGAGTTGCATAAGTCATGTGTGAACTCGTAGCATCTCGTTGTGACTAGTTGATTGTTGAAATGACTCTTGTGATGATTGTTGCACGCGAGCTAAATTTGTAGAGTCTTATTTCATGATTGTGTTGAATGCCATGTGTGGTAAGATTGTCTTAGAATATGTTCTTGGTAATACCTAGAACTTGCCCCGTTAGTCCAATCGACTAATGTAGGGGAATGATAGATATGATCTTAGGCAAAATTTGTGGAGAGTGAACCAAATTGCTATTATAGCTTTTTGTGACCACATTGTGAGAGTGTGAACTTAGCTTCGCACCAGTTGAGCCTAACCTTTTCTTTGGATGAAACATGAATACATTTGACCTCTTTTTCCCATTACTTAAAACCTTCATAAAACATAGTCTGTTTCAATAGACAACTTAGGCCAAAAGCCTAAGTTAGGGGTGTGGTGAAAAACGAGAAAGTCAAGAAGTTTGTGAAAAGTTTTCCATTGATGGATTGTGTTGAAAAAGATGGAACCCCTCCATAAAACAAAAAAAGAAAAAAAAATTAAAAAAGAAAAAAATGATGCAATAAAGCTTGTGCAACGGATAAAAGAAATGGGGTGTCCAATGAATCATGCTTAAAAGAACATATGGTGGATTGTAAAAATAAAAAAGAATGAAAGAAAAGGAATAAAAACTGAAATGCAGGACATGCTTCATGAAGGTAGAAGTCACTAAGCCAAAATGATTATATCTTTGCCCTCAGGACCGTTACAGGCCTTGAAAGTCCTTTGTGATATTGCTTGAGCTTAATGTCATGTTGATTGGAAAATATGGGTAAACCTATGGGTAGAATCATGCATGTGTTTATCTTTGAGAGTGTAAGAGTTGCTTTTGATTCCTTAATTCTAAAATTTGATCATCTTTATGTGAGCATGGAATCATTATTGATGTGAGGGCATTTGAATACTTCTGTTGAATTTGAATTTGCACTTGAAGCAAGTATTGTGAGCTCGATTTTTATTTGATGATGGCTAGTCATAGTTTAAAACTTGTAGTGCACAATTGAACATTGCATGGGTAGATTGAACCTCATGTGCATTCATGTTGAGTCTTAAGTAGCACTATTTGTAGACATCTCTGTTGAACTGATTGATTTTGTGTTTTACTTGAGAACAAGAAAAAATTTAAGTTGGAGGTGTTGATGAGTCAGGAATTTCGACTTATGTAGTGCTTAATATTCAGAGTTTTAGTGTACTCAATGCCTGTTTTATGCTCTAAACTGATGTTATCCGGCTAATTTGCAGTAATGAAGGCAAAAGAGCAAGGCAATGACATTACCGGGCAAAAAAGAGAAAAAAAGCTGAAGAAAAATAATGCTAATGATCTCTAAATCCACTCAACTAGTTGTCGAGTAGGTCTTCAGCTCGCTAAAAGTCACAGTAGGCCAACCCATGATCAAAGCTAACTTGGTGAGGAGATTGGTGTTTCGGTGACGCGCCGAATGGATTAACGATGGAGATGTTGGTTGCCTAAAGTCACAGAAGAGAAGTGGTGAATAGCTAAGCCAAGAAGGCGATGGAGAGGAGCACTCAGTGCATCGCTGGCCAGGTCGGTGAAGCCCGACTTATTTCGCCGAGTGGCTCCGAAAGTGAAATTCTAGAAACGTATAAATGCGAATTTCAAAAGGAGAAAGAGGAGTTCCTAATTCTCAGAAAGTTACCACATTGTCCTATTCTGGGTTTTTGATCTCTAACATTATTCCTTAACTTATTGAGTCTAAATTTAGGGTTTATTTTGATTTGGAAATCAAGTTGAGTATTTTGAAGACTTCTTATTTGATACCCAATCTGATGGAAAACATAGTTGGTAGCTATTTCTTGCTCTTTATTATGTGTGGCTAAAACCCCCATTCTTGGGGGTGTGATTATGCGATTGAATGTTTCAATTAACTTATGGGTGCTACTATTTTCTGATTTCATTGTTGATTTGAAGTGGGTTCAGTTGATAGTTGAGTTTTAATTGATGAACTGTAGTTCCAAATATAATTCTAGCCTAGCATTCTAAGCTTGCTTGAGAAAGAAGTTTTAGAGTTAAAACTATCAATTGATGATTGTAACGATTGGGTGATTGTAGACTTAGCTTGAGAAAGTAGGTGTAAATCCAATCCGTCTCATCTACCTTGAAAAAGTAGATTGATTGAGGTATTGGGTTGTTCATTAGTGTTATGCATGTTGAGGTTCGAGAGAACTTACTTGATTCTTAATAGTTGACTGAGAAATAGTTATTACATCTAAAGCCTAGCCTACCCACTAAGATTCAACAATTTTTAGTAAATAATAATCACTCATTAAGCGAAGTTGACATTCAATTGATCACACTCCCAAGAACGTTTGTTCCCGATTGTTCGTAGTTATTAATTGTTTACTCAAATCCCCCCATTTGACATTAATTGTCAACTCTTTGCCATTTACTTTAGTGTTTCAAAAATGTCTACACCTACAGACGATTAGAACACTATTTTACTTCATAATTGAATTCTTTACGGTATTGTGGGATCGACCCCAACTCTTAACTGTGTTTATACTTGATTGTAACCGCCTACACTTAGAATAGGATGAACTATAGTTGAGCATTATCATATACCACTTATTTTGGATCGAGAATAGGATGATTTGCCTCGTGGCGTATTTGATATTGTGGATGATTCAGATGCAAAGTATTTCGGGACACGGAGCAAAGCTCATAACCAATGAAACCTACTTGTTTGAATGCTTGTTTTGATCTCTCCAACTTGTTTGAGAGAGACAAGGGTCATTTGTCGAATGCTAGATTCATGGTACAAAAGTTAGTGTCCACTATCATCTCAAGGCTACAAGAAGTTGCTTTGATAGGGAGTTTTAAGGTAAACTATCCAAATTGTATGACCATCTCATTTTTAAAGCTTAAGATGTTAGGGTGAACATACTTTATTTACTTGATTATTCTTCAACATGTCCCCTCATTCACGTATTGGTCATTCCAATTCTCGGGGTTGAAAAGTGGAAAACCAAGAAATCAAAAAAGTTGTGGGGGTGAAATTTCACTTGAGAAGAAAATTGAGGGGGCTAATATGACAATAAAGGGGTAGTGCCCGATGTTTCTTACATTCTAGCAGGCTACATAAAAGGGTCACACCCAAGGGTTGTAATGGAGGAAAATCATCCAGCGCAAATATCAATGACTAGTTCCATGACTTGAATTCATTACCTATAGGTCCATAGAGACCACTTTATCGTTGTTCCAATGCTTACCTGACGATAATTAAAGAAAATGGTTAATAAGCGTTTTTTTTTTGTCATTGTTCTTTTTGTTTGTTATCTTGAAGTTATATGTCTGTTAATTTGTTGGAAATTCCTAATAGGGTTCCCCCTCATCCCATGTAAAATATTTATATTACTTTGCCTATTTGTATTAATGTTGTTAATTCCTCCAAGGCTTTTAATTATTTTTAAAAACTTTCAACTTTAAGATTTTCAAGAGGATCAATTTGGTTATAGTTACTGAATTTATATTTGTAGGGAATTCGGGCCCACCCATTTGAGGTGTTGTAAGGTCCATTCAACCCTAAGAATTTCTATTTAAACACACAAATGTATTCCCTTCTCAATTAATTAGGGTTTAGTCTATGTATTAGGGTTGCTCCCACATATTTGACAAGCATCATCAACTAGTAAAATTCAACCGTGGTTCATCCCACTCTTCCGCTTCCGCCACAACAAGAACGAGTAAGTTCTTTGGATTATGTATGTTATCTAATTAGATTTAGATTAATGATTATATGTAATCTTACAATATTCTTACAAATTTCACCATTTTACTGATTAATATTAAGATGAAATGATGAGATATATTGAAATTGTAGACATTGAGAATAGAGATTTCATTAAGTCTCAAGCCTCTCTACACAATCAATCACAGAGGTATTTATGCACAAAACAAACACTACTAAAAAGACGGAATTAACTGTGAACTTTCTCACTAATCTTTTGCTATTTCACTCTTAGATAACAAAAATCTATTGCTAATTTGTCGATGAATAGGATTAGCGACGAATTTTGCTAGTTAGCTATAAAATTTATCCATCACTAAATCTTGTTTTTTTATGTAGTGAAATGCCTAACTATGAAATATATAATTGACAAAATGAAATATAATCTCTCTATGATGGAAACTAAATCAGATAAGAATCTATCGTATTGGATATATATCACATGGAACAAGCTCAAGGTATCATCTGTCATCTTTTCCTTGATGAAGTGTCGATCAATTTCAATGTGTTTTGTTTGGTCATATTGTACTGGATTATGGGCTATACTGATCTTTTTAAAATTATTTAATTTGGCCTTGCTAACACAGTATAAGGATATTTATCATATTCGTATAATTCCAGTTCTTCTAGTAGCTTTTGTAGCCACATAAGTTCACAAACACCTTGAGCCATCACTTTATGCTCTGCTTCAACACTTGATCTAGCAACTACACACTTCGGTTCTTGATTCTCCAAGTGACTAAGTTCCCTCCCACAAGTGTGCAATAACTGGTTACAAATCTCTTATCATATAGATATCCAACCCAGTAAATATTTGTAAAAGCTTTTATATGGAGGTGACCATGTTTGGCGAAATGAAGACCTTTTCCAAGAGCAGATTTCAAATATTGCAAAATGAAAATAACAACTTGCATATGAGAATCACGAGGATCGTGCATGATCCGACATACCATGCTAACTGCATATGCTATGTCAGTTCTAGTCTTTGAAAAATAAAGGAGTCTTCCCACCTATCTCTGATATTCTTGTCTATCAACCGACTTTCCTATACCCGCTTGTAGCTTGTGGTTGCTCTCAGTTGAGGATCTTGCTGATTTATAACTGAACATATAATTTTCTTCTTGGAAATCTAGAACATATTTCCCATGAAGATTCCTTTTCCTAATTTAGCCACTTCAACTCCTATAAAATTTTGCAGCTTCCTGAGATCTTTGATATGAAACTCTGTATCCAAGAGCTTTATTAGTCGAACCATCTCTTTTTTGCCATCACCTGTCAGCACTATGTCATCAACATAAACTATAAGAAGAGTGATATTACCCTTCTGATTTCTTATAAAGATAGTATTATCAACATTGCTTTGTTGAACATAACTTTGCTAAACCTATAAAACCATGTTTTAGGAGACTGGTTTAGCCCATATAACTGTTATAGTTTATTCAATCTACACACCTTTCCTTGACTTTTTTCCTTATCAAATCCAGGAGGAATCTCTCTATAAACTTCTTCTTCCAAGTCACTGTGTAAGAATGTCTTTTTACATCAAGTTGTTGCAATTCACAATCAAGATTGAGTGCATAAGATACCATGCTTATGATTTTGTAATATTTGCAATTAGAGCAAATGTATCTTTGTAGTTTATTTCGTACGTTTAAGTGAATTCCTTAGCAACAAAGCTGGCCTTGAACCTTTTAGTCAAACCATTATCTTTATGTTTCATAGTGAATACTGACCTGTAGTCGGCCAATTTCTTGTATGGAGGAGGAACGACTGGTTCTCAAGTTTTATTTTTTGATAAAGCCTTCATTTCTTTAGGCATATCTTTTTTCCACTTATGATCTTAGAAAGCTTCCCTGCAAACCCGTGGAATAGACATAGATAAAATGGACAAGGCAAAAACTCTATAGAAGGGGGACAAGGCGTCACAAGACACAAAGTTAGAAATAGGATGTTTGGTACAAGATCTATATCCTTTTCTTTGAGCAATAGGTATGTCTTAATTAAAACAATAAGTATATCTAAATCACTAATGAAAAATGTGGTCCAAATTGTTGCAAAGTCGACATCTTCCTACATTATGGAAGCATGCAAGAAACTAATGGGAAAATGCAAGATATTTTTTTGGGCCATAGATCCTTCTTATTGCGTGTAACTACAGAAATTAGCAACGATAAACTTAGTATCAAAAAAATTGGAGAATAAAAAATACTTGTATAATTCATTTTCTACCATGTTACTCTCCTTAAGCTTTTAAGAGATATTTGTCTTGATGAACTTGTAAAGTCTTCAAAGATAAGGTCAATTGTGCCCTTTCTATCTCTAGAAAATATAGTATCGTAGAAATACTTAATTAGGATGTTTCATTATTCTGATTGGCGTACCCAATCTTGGCTTTGACAAGTGAGGGTAAAATAATGTCAAAAGTGGTTAAAGATCAATCTTTTTGGACTGAGTCTTTCATAGCTGTTTGGAATATGGGTCCGACTGACTTTCTGTCCAAATATCTTGCTTCTATTCCAAACAACCATCAAACGCTCAGTCTAAAAGGGTTGATCTTTAACCATTTTTTACATTTTTTTACCCTCACTCGTAGAAGCCAAGATTGAGGTACGACAATCAGAAGACTGAAATCACCTAATTAAGTGTTCTTTATATGATACAATATTTTTTAGAGTAAAAAATAACACAATTTACCTTATCTTTGAAGACTTTACAAACCCATTAGGAAAAACATCTGTTAGAAGCTTTAGGACAGTAGCATGACTGTAATTAAATGATACCAGTGTTTTTTCCTTCTTCAAAACTTCTGGTATCCAGTCAATTTTTGTTAATATCTATAACATAAGTTCCATGCAGTACGAATCATCTATGATCCAAAAACTGTCTTGTTTTTCCATTAGTTTCTTGTCTACATCTATCATGTAGTTAGAGTCGAGTATGCAACTATTTGAACCACAATTTGAACTGCTAATTTAATTATACCCCTTTTTATTGAGCAATAGGTATATTTGAACTAGACAATGCTTTGTTTCTCTTTGAATATCTCATCAAATCAGGTTTATCCAAATGTCCAATAGTCTCTCCCTGAATAACACATCCAAAGACCTTTGAAAGAACAATAGAAATTGTTCCCTCGTAAAATCTCTAAAGGACTCCAAAAATTGAGTGCTTTGAGATGCATTCTATTGAAAAGATAAGGAGCTACTAGAATTTAATATCCTAGTAAGGTTTTAGGAGTTCATAATTAACATTAGAGATATAGAAACTTTTAACAATTACCTATTTTTTCTTTCATCCACTTTATTTTGTATACTAGATGTAAGGACAATCAATTTGGCGGGTGATCCCGTTAGACTCCAGATAAATACTAAATCGACTATCCATATACTCTATGCCACTGTCTGTTCTCAATTTTTTAATCTTAGTATCAAACTGAGTGCAAACAATCTTCTGGATAGATTAAAAGCAATAAAATAAATCACTTTTTTCATTTTTTTATACACTCAAGTCATCATCGAAGTGCAACTATCAATAAAAGTGACAAACCATTGGCTACCTGACAAAGAGACATTTGAGTAGGCCACAAAACATAGGAATAGGCAGTCATGAAATGAATTTTGCTTTTATTATTACTTGATGGATAAGAGTTTCTATTATGTTCCACATACTCACAAGAATCACTAAACAAAGACTCACTCTTAGTCCTTGAAAGAAACTAGCATATAATTTTTTGTATAGTGAGATTGATTGAAACTGTTGACTTTGAGAAGAGAGGTTTCATGTGTCTCTATACAACCAATTACAAAAGTATTTATTCATAAAAATAGAAGCCTAACTATGAAATATGCAATTAAGGAAACAA
The DNA here is from genome assembly GCA_035578085.1 of Solanum pinnatisectum. NCBI lineage: Eukaryota > Viridiplantae > Streptophyta > Magnoliopsida > Solanales > Solanaceae > Solanum > Solanum pinnatisectum. The sequence continues at coordinate 14,126,094 of CM069077.1, forward strand.
AATAAAATCTCTATCATGCTGTAAACAAAATCAGATAAAAATCTACTTAATTAGGATTAGAGATCTAATCATATCAACATTCATATCAAAATGATATCAGAATAAGATTATATCTGAATAGAATTGGATTTCTAAAATAAAACCAACCAAAATTTCAAAATGATATAATGTGTAAATCATGTGCTAAAACAAAAATAAACAATCTTTGCAAAAAACATGTTATTTGGAACAAGATATTTTGAGAACATGCTCAGTTTGCAAGAAGTTGAATGTTGATCTTTTGTAGTATCCCTACAACATCTTTCATGTTTGTCCTTCTTACTGGAGATTCAAAACAATAATCTAATGCCATTTTCAATATTGAGGGCACAACATCTTGCTCTTTTTATAAGCTATTTTCCATTGGTGTTATCAAGTTGGAATCTACAACGTTCATTACTGCATCTGGGAGTGAATAATTTATCCCTAGCTTCAAGCTAAGTTCTACCTCAAACTCATTTGGCTTTCTCTTAGTAAACGTTTTCAGCAACATGATCATGTTACTATAGACATCACATTTGTTGATACCAATTTATCTTGTCCATATTCTACAATCAAACAGTTAATTTTAAGATGTAACACAATTTTTTGGTGAAAAAAGGGTAAATCAATGGTCAAAGAAAAATCAAGGGTACATACTGTTAGCACCTCTTTAGTCTACCAATGGCTTACATAGGGAAGATTTAAGGAAATTAGAAAGTAGATTACTTCAGCTTATACATTATTTACTTTTCATATTTCTATGTAGAAGTTATTTGTAGTAGATTATTACAACTTTTAAGTTATTTATATTTTCCTATTTCTGTGTAACAATTGTTGCAGTAAAGAGGTTATTCCTCCATTTTCTCTTTAAGTTGTAGTAGGAAGTCATTTCCTTGTTTTCAGATAGGCGGTTGATCCACTAGTGTTGTACTTTATGTTATTTGAAAGCATTGAATTGATAAACAGATTAATAAGTTTTTGAGTTTCAAACTCAATAGATTACTGGTTCTCTCCTAATGAACTATCACCACAGGTCGTAAAAAGAAAACGTTTGATTTCATACGACAACACCCCATTACCAGATCCATATCAGAGGATTATAACAACTTGGTACTAGACATAAGAGTTATGAGAAATCTAATCCAATATCAATTACCACAATTGTTGAACTTAGTTCCAAGAATAAAGTGCACCCAATTTAGCAAGGCCGGAAGCCATAAATGCTCTCATAGATTCACTAGTAAATGATTCAGACAATTCCATGACATATGTTGAAGATACTGAAAATGGCATTGACAATCAAGGTGGGAAAGGTAAAACATTGATTGTAGGTTTAGGATAAAAAACGGGTGGGGTTTCCACGATTCCTAAATATATAAAGTGGGATTTTCCTTGATTGCATGGCCACAAAGAACCCTTGTGATGGATGAACATCTATGAACATTTCTTTCAACACCAACTAACATAGAATAAGAACAAATTAGACTTGCTTCTTTTCATTTGGAAGGAATTGTGCAACTCTAGTTTTCAACTAGAGAAAGATATGCCTCAATGCACTTGGGATAAGTTCAAATGTCAATGAAATCTTCTTTTTGGATCAGCAATTAGAAGTCGAAAGTTGGGTGAATTGACTAAGTTATGCCAAATTGGATATATGGTAAATTATTAAGAAAAATCTGAGCAATTGGTTTCATGGGCCGGTACTCTTACACGAGCATAAAAAATGAACTTTACGTCACTAGTCTTGCTGATTATATGGAAATTGAGGCAGAGTAGCATAATCCTCCATATTTGGATATGATGATGAGTATTTCCCGACTATATGAATGCAAGGAACAACCTGTTTATTCGCAATTATTAGAGGTTTGTAAATGAAAGACTTCAGACTTCTCACTTTAATAGCTTGCCAGATTTGTGAAAAAAATTGGCCAGATCTAAAATGGACATAAGATGACTTAGGGAATTTGTTTCAACTATAACGAACTATTTTGTAACACCTCAAAATTTGGAAACTGAATTGGAAAGAGAAAGTTGTAGACTTGGTTGCGGGTGTAGGAATATCAGACGGGTCCATAAGAGGTGTCATACACTGTATCCTAACCTGTGGATGCACCTCAGGAAAAAATTAAACTTTTTTAGACTTAAGGGTCTTTTAGGGGAGGTACTACAACCCGTGTAAGGTTCCACAAGTTGTAGACCTGGCCGTGGAATTGAAAGACAAGACTTGAGTTGGGAAAGTTAAGGCAAGATTAAATGGGCGGGCGCATAGATCATGGAATGGACCACGACCTATGGAACAAACCGTGAATCAAACCCCTAGGACTCAGGGAAATTTTTATCTATTATGGATGTTTGGACAATCCGTGAAGATGTAAACGGGCAATGAAGGCTTCCCTTAAAGAGGTTTCAACAACTTTTTATCAAAGATTATTTGGGTCTTTTTCTATCTTTTCTACACCTATACTACGTCGTTTTAACCCTGTAACTACCCCTATAACCGATTCAACTATTCAAAATAACACCAATTCCCTCCCATTCACTGTAACTCAAAAAATCTCTCAAGGGTTTCTTCTCCAAATTCGCTGAAGAACTCTAAGACGAAGATTATGGTTTCATGAGCTTCAAGGTTTCTTCCTCCATTCCTTTTGGGATTTGATCGATAAGGTATGTGGGAATTGACCAATGAATCCCTTTCATCCATTGGGTTCCAAAAGAAAGCTCAAATCTTCAATTCAATTTTACCTAATTCTCTTAGGGTTTCATGTGATTCTCTATGGGTTCAATTTTTTATAGTTCAATTATTTATATTCAATCTTATTATGCATTATTTGATACAATTACATGGTTTTCATTGATTTCATATGAACTTATGCCTATGCCTAATTTATGAATATGTATTAGGGTTATGAACTAATGGATTAAGACTATGAATCTATGTTGGTTTTTGACAACATGATTTATCACTAAAGGATGCTTTTAAGATAAGTATCAACTATTTGTGAAAGGTTTTCTCAAATATGAATGTAATCATGATTTAGATGCATAGAAAGGATGTGTCTTATGAACAAGTTTATGAAATCATGTTTTTGAAAGGAGCTACTCTACTATGACTTATGATCGGATTGGTAGTCTTAATTACTGCCTTTCCAAGTATTTTAAATTTGATTATGATTATGTCTTTTTATTGGGATTTACTTAGCACTGAGAGGTCTTTGGAATGGAGGCCTTACTATTAGTAGATGTGTGGTCTTTAGTAGCAATTCCCTTGTCCTAAATTATGCATCTCTGTAGGATTGTCTTAAATGAACTAACTAGTGGATCCACCTTCTCAATATGAATGATACAGAGTTCTACCTTGGCAAGTAGATTCCCCTTTTCGATGTGGAGGTCATACTAGATTTTATGTTATAGCTCATATGGTCTTATTTTCAGTTAACGGTAAATATAACACAAATGAACTATGTTTTCTTCAAAAATATTATGAAAGTTTTATTTATGATTTTAAGATGCATTGACCTTGTATATGCTTTAAGATTTGGCTTTCAAAATTCACTATGTCTTCACTTGGTCTTGCATACTCATGTTTCTAACTCATCATGATATGATATCATATTTATATTTATGTATATTTCCCCATACTTTCTACATTCATCAGACTTATGTATATTTGTCCTATATTGTCTCGTAATATAGGATCTGACGCTCCTCAACCCAAACACACTTTGGTGGATTACTCAGCCTTGATCAGTTGGATTTGTGAATCCTCATGATTTGAGGGAAATACCATGGATACTTTTATTTCTTTTATGATCCCTCTTTTTGTGTCAAACTTGTACGTGGTGTATGGGTTACGCCACAACCACTCTTATGATGTAAGAAAGGCTATGTGAGACTTAGTAGTTTTCCGTGTATTCTCGTATGTACTTTGTTGATATAGTTTATTTCATCTTATGATTTGGGACTTATGTCGATTATATCTCTTGAATTGTATATCATTACATCATGCTCATGTCAAGTAGTTTGTTTAGGATATCTCGGGGTCTTATTTACCATGTCATGTCTAGGGTGTACTTTGGGTCGTGACATATTCACTTAGGGCCTTTAGTACAATAAATTATTCTAGATTTATTTCATTGATGATGAAGAAGAATTTGTTGAAAAAGACAAAAATACTAGTACTTTCCAAACTTGGAGATTGAAGACAATCTTGATTTAAAGGAGGGGAGTAATGTAAGCACCCATTTAGTCTACCAAAGGTTTGTACACATGGAAGATTTAGGGAGATTAGAAACTATATTACTTCGCTTATAAGTTATTTATTTTTCCTATTTCTATGTTGTAGTTGTTTGCTGTATATTACTACAACTTTTAAGTTATTTATTGTTTCCTATTTCTGTGCAGCAGTTGTTGCAGTAAGGAGGTTATCCCTTCACTTTCTCATTCAGTTGCAGTATGAAGTTATTTTTTTTTCCAAATGGGTGTTGTATTTAGTGTTATTTGAAATAAGTGAAATGAGAAGAAGAAAATTGTAAATTTTTCAGTACTTCAAACTCAAGAGATCGCAATTCTTCCTTAACGAACCAACACCATAGTTCGTACAAATAAAACATTTGATTTCATATTGTAGCGCCCCATTACTAAATTCATATCAGAGGACTATAACACATACTTGGTGCAATATAACCAATGTTGCTTAGATTTTAGTGTATAAATCACTCTCATCTTCACCAAGCAATTTTGAAATACCAGAGTCGCTTAGGTGGGAACCCACATCTTCATCCAGCAAGACATTATTAGGATTCAGATCACAATGTATTATGAGAGAGGATCACCGATGATGGAGATATTCCAACACACATGCCACATCTATCATTATGTTTAGTCTCTACATTAGGTCTAAGAAGTAGTTGTGAGAGTACAAACACTTCTCAAGACACCCATTAGTCATATACTCGGGCACTAAAGCCTTAAAATAATGGTTGGAATAACTAATGATGACTTTTACGAGAATCATATGGTGAAGGTTGCGCAGAACTTCACATTTTGTATCAAAACTATTAAAAGTTGCTTCCCCTTTCACATTAAACAATTTAATTGGAATATGAGTCTCACATCTGAGAATGCCTTAGCAGACATAGCCAAAACTTCCAGAACCAATTAGATTACTCTATCTAAGTGAATCCGTTGCCTGGAGAAGTTCATAGTATGAAGTTTTTTCTCTTGTTGCGACAGAGAATGAATAAGCTTTTTGAGAAGCAGTTTTTACTTCTTTTGTACCTTATCCATGCAAACACAAGGGTAATAGGAACAAATAAAAGTGCAATTCCGAGCAAAAGAAAAATAAATAGTATTTGTTTCGTATTTGATATATGCTTTGATGAAGTGGGGCATGGTGGGTCGCTAAAATTGAGGAACCACACAATGCTTCATTGTTGATAAAAAACTAACTAGAGAGGTTCTTGAAAGGACCCCCCGATGGTATTTTTCCATACAATTTGTTGACATACATTGAAATACTTGAGGGAAGTTTCTCCAAAGACATGAGTATAGTTTCCGATATAGTATTATGAGAAAAGTCTAAAAACCCAAATCTACCATGTTTTTAATTCAGTCAGGTATAAATCCTTGCCACTTGTTTTCTCTCAAAGAAAGGTGCCCAATATATGCAATCCTCTAATTTCTCTTGAATTTTATTTGAGAATGATTCACTGATAGATCTATTTGTGTCGCAACCTTTAGATTTCCATTTTCAGGAGGTAAAGAACCAACAATTTTGTTTGATGATAAGTCAAGAACCATTAAATCATTAAGATTCCCTAAGATTATTGGTATATTGGAACTCAATTTATTGGAACCCATATGTATCTATCTAAGGGAAGTGAGATTCCCTAAACATTTAGGAAGATATCTTGTAAGTTGATTTTGACCCAAGTAAATATCACCCAAATGCTGTAATTACAAATTTTGTCTCCACTAAATCCAATAAGTTTGTTGACACCCAGGTTGAAGCGCTGAAGGTTTCGCAAGTCCCCCAATGGTTATGGGAATCGATTCAATCAAGTTGTTTCCAGAATGATCGAAGTCTAATAAGTTGCTTAAGTTCCCAACTTTTTTTTAAATTCAGCCTTTGATCTTGCAATTATGTGTGATCAATGTAAGAGATGTGGAAAGGTTCCTTGAACTTTGATCTATTTGTGTCGTAACCTTTAGATTTCCATTTTCAGGAGGTAAAGAACCAACAATTTTGTTTTATGATAAGTCAAGAACCATTAAATCATTAAGATTCCCTAAGATTATTGGTATATTGGAACTCAATTTATTGGAACCCATATGTATCTATCTAAGGGAAGTGAGATTCCCTAAACATTTAGGAAGATATCTTGTAAGTTGATTTTGGCCAAAGTAAATATTACCCAAATGTTGTAATTACAAATATTGTCTCCACTAAATCCAATAAATTTGTTGACACTCAGGTTGAAGCGCTGAAGGTTTCACAAGTCCCCAAATGGTTCTGGGAATCGATTCAATCAAGTTGTTTCCAGAATGATCGAAGTCTAATAAGTTGCTTAAGTTCCCAACTTTATTTTAAATTCAGCCTTTGATCTTGCAATTATGTGTGAACAATGTAAGAGATGTGGAAAGGTTCCTTGAACTTTGAGAAAAGTCTTATTCATGTCATTCGTTAAAACTTTAACTCATCTATGCCATTTTCATTTGAGAAAAGGCTCATTTATGGGTTAATTGAAAACTCATCTGATTATGCAAAACCATTTTGTCCACGTGGCGAACGATGATTCGCTCACGTCATTAATTTTATTTAAAAAATAATATAGTCAGCCAAATTTCTAAAAACACATTTGAATTCTTTTCTTAAAAAGAAATTATAATCCCATCCGAAATACACATTTCTATTGGGTGAGTTAACAATTTGTGTGTGTGTGTTTTTTTCTTTTTTTAAATCTAATGGGTTTTTATAAGTTTTTCCATTTAAAAAAAAATGACATGGCTGAATCATCATTTGCCACGTAGATAAAATGGTTTATCAAAATAGGATGGGTTTTCCATTAACCCATAATGACATGGATGAGCCTTTTTCTTAAACGAAAATGACATAGATGAGCCAAACTTTTAATGGATAACAAAAATGAGTATTTCTCAAAATTCGGTATTTGTTTGTTGCTAAAATTATGGATAAATATTTCTTGAAAAAAGGAAACAAAAAGAACGATATATATAGTAGTGTTCGCCAATTTCTTTGTGTGCTTAGGATGCATTCTTTCATCTATAGGATGAGCTTGAGGAGAATAAAAACAGAGAAAAAGGACATAATTTTGATGCATAAGTATGAAATTGGTAAATTGTTTGGCCAACCTAAGGTAGATTTGCCCAAAGTCTATCTTGCTAGGAACATAAAAATAGGGCAAAATGTACAAGAAATTTAGTGAAAGGGAATTCAAATCTCCTAAAGTACCAACAAGGGTTGTGATGGAGTGGTAAGTACTCTTTCGTCCTTAACCAGAGGTCTCGGGTCTTAGTCCACTTGGGTACAGAGTCACCTTATTTTTTAACCCTCAATGTGGGACTTTCCTATGTGAATCCGAATGAATTCTTGATCCAAATTTATTTTCAAGAATCACATTAGCTATGCTGATGGGTAATAATTGGTTCAAGAAAGGATTCAAACAAATTGATAAACTGATGAGTCGGGAATTTCGACTCATTTAGGGATTAATATTCAGAGTTTTAGTATCTTCAATGCCATTTTTATGCCCTAAACTGATTTTATACTGCTAATTTGCAGCAATGAAGGTAAAATAGCTAGGCAAGGACATTACCAGGTAAAAAAGAGCGAAAAGGCTGAAGAAAAGCAAGGCTGATGATCGCCAAAGCCACTCAGCGGGTCGCCGAGTGGGTCTTCAACTCACCAAAAGTTACAGCAGGCTAGCCCATGAACAAATCCAACTTGATGAGGCGATTGGTGTTTCGGCGATGGAAATGTTGATCGCCTAAAGTCACAGAAGGGAAGTGGTGAAAAGCTAAGCCAATAAGGTAATGGAAAGGAGCATTCAGTGCATCATCGTCTGGGTCGGTGAAGCCCAACTTTCTTAGAGTGGCTCTGAAGGTGAAATTTTGAGAACGTATAAATGAGATTTTCAAAAGGAGAAAGAAGAGTTCCCAATTCCTAGAAAGTTCCCACATTGTCCAGTTCTGGGTTTTTGATCCCTAACATTGTTTCTTAACTTTTTGAGTTGGGATTTAGGGTTTATTTTGATTTGGAATTCAATTTGAGCATTTTGGAGACTTTTGATTTGTTACCCAAGCTGATGGAAAACATAGTTGGCAACGATTTTTTGTTCTTTATTATGTGTAGCTAAAACCCCTATTCTTAGGGGGTATGATTATGTGATTGAATATTTCAATTAGCTTATGAGTGTTAATATTTACTGATTTTATTGTTGATTTGAAGTGGATGTAGTTGATAGCTGAGTTTTAATTGATGAATTGTAGTTGCAAATACAATTCTAGCCTAGCATTCTAAGCTTGCTTGAGAAACAAGATTTAGAGTTAAAACTACCGGTTGATGATTGTAACGATTGGGTGATTGTCGAATTAGCTTGAGAAAGTGGGTCTAAATCCAATCTGACTAATCTAGCTTGAAAAAGTTGATTGAGTGAGGTATTGGGCTATTCATTAGTGTTATGCTTGTCGAGGTTCGAGAGAACTCGCTTGATTTGTAATAGTTGATTGAGAAATAGCTATTACATCAAGAGCCTAGCTTTCCCACTAACATTTAACGATTTGTAGTAAATAATAATCACCTATCAAGAGAAATTGGCATTCAAGTGATCACACTCCCAAGAACCCCTCTCTACTTGTTTGTTTCCGATTGTTCGTAGTTGTTAATTGTTCACACAAATCCCTCCATTTGACATTTATTGTCAACCCCTTGCCATTTACTTTAGTGTTTCGAAAATGTCTACACCTACAAATGATTAGAACACTATTTCACTTTGTAATTGAATTCTTTACTGTATCACTCCCTGTGGGATCGACCCCAACTCTTAGTTGGGTTTATACTTGATTGTGACCGCCTACACTTAGAATTGGATGAAGTGTAGTTGTGTGTTCTCAAAAATGGCACCGCTGCCGGGGAGTAGTGTTTAGAATTCCTTTAGTGAAGTTTAGTCATGAACTAATCTTGTTGTAGTTGAATCAACTTATTTTTGTTTATTTGTTGTTGGCTGCTCTAAACAAGTGAAGAGATGAGTGTTAACGGGAGCAATGCTAGCCAACTTGGGCATAATGATGACATCAATAATTTGCTAGATGTTAATGTATATCGGTTGGGAAGTGCGGGTACTATCAGATTGCCTCCAACTGTGGGCAATGCGTTGTTTCACGTGACTAGCACCATGTAGCAACTGTTGCAAATGAGGGGATTATTCGGAGGGCTGGCTCATGAGGATCCCCATGACCACATCCGAAACTTTGTGGACATGTGCGGTCCATTTTCCTTCAAGAATATCACGTAAGAGTTGGTCCGACTTTTTTTGTTTCCCTTTTCTCTAATGGGGAAGCATCGAAGTGGTTGGCCGAGCTACCAAGGGATTCAATCATTTCTTGGGAGGAGCTGATCGAGGCATTCTACGAAAGGTTTTTCCCTCCCTCAAAGATGGTCAAGTTAAGGAATATTATTCAGAACTTTAAGTGTGTTGATGGAAAACCTATCCATGAAACATGACTGAGATTCCAAAAATTGCTTCTCCAATGTCCAACTTACGGGCTACCAGACAACGTGTTGCTACAATATTTTTATCGGAGCCTAGATATAGTCAACAAAGGTGTGGCAGATCAACTCATTCAAGGAGAAATCATGAGACAATCATTCGACATAGTATCAAGCTTTCTTGATGAGATGACAAAGATAAACTGTGCATGGTATACTAGAGATGATCAGGTGTCTCCTTTGAACTTTGGGCTGACGAAAGAACAAATGGAAAAGAATATGGAGTGAGCTGAAAACATGGCCAAAATGATAACCCAAATGGACCTATTGACAAAACATGTCATTGGTAGTGGTCTTCCGTCTGTAAATGTGGTCGAAATTGGTGGATTTAATCCTGATGAAGCATAATTTGAGGCGATGTACAATAAAGAAGAGCATTTCTTGACAAACCAATGAGGGGTTTCTCGTCTGAACTATCTAAGGTCGGGTAAAAATCAAGGTTGGAATAAGGATCATGATAATGGTTGGAGAGACCCAGTTAGGGAATGGCGTGACCGTGGTACAAAATGGAGGGAGCGAGATGGAGACTAGGATTGCTATGTACTCCCGCACAAGCATACATTAAATAAGGAGCTTCTTAGGAGGCAATCCAAGTTTTTAGTTTTTAAAGTTGTTGTTTGAATAACGGATTTTAGATGTGCAGGTTGAAAATTTGAAATTTTTGGAAAAGAGGCAATTAGGCGAGCTAAGGTACTGTTCGGCGACTCACCGAAAAGCTCGGCGAGCTTGATCTGAATCGACGTTTTGACTAACCAAATGGTTGAGGTTTTGGTAACTTCGGTGGGCAAAAGCACCATTCGATTCATCGCGGAGTGGGTCAATGACATAAGTGACATCGCCGACTGGGCACATACTAAAGAGTAAAAAAGCGCCTTAACCATTTTAAATTCAAAAACTCTCATTCATTCACTTTTTTTGACTCTTGCACTCTTGCATTTCATATCTAGAATACATTTTACTTGTAAATTTTGTGTGGGTATGGATTGCTCGAGGGATTTTTGCATTTGTGCTTTCGTAGTTGCTTGCCTAGCATGTGTCTCCATTTATTTTGAGGTTGGTGTCTGAACTAGTCTTAATGTTTCATAGTTTTCGATGCATGCTCATAATATTGTTGAACTTATTGTTTAATCTTGTGTAATTAGCTGATCTTAAGTAAGGGCTACTATCGTATCATGTTTGTGTATGTGTTTAAGCCTATAATTGTTGAATTTCATGTTCTGATTGATTGAAATCATAGGTGTGTATTATTTTTATGTTGGCTCTGGTGAGGGTAAAGTCTAAGTAACCTAAATTGTACCGATCGACTGAATTTGCCCAATGATAGAGTGGGTGATGTCATTCTTAAAGACAAAAGACGTTGATTGGTCAATTTTTGACAAAACGGGAGAAGTCTGAGTACCCCGATGTCAATATTGATATGGGTCTTAGTTTAATTACATACAATAGTGGTTAAATTTCATTATCGTGGGTTGTAGGTTAAAAATTTAAGGTGGGGGTCAAAAAATAGCACGAGAGACCCATCGGCGAGCTTAGTCGAGCTCGCAGAATGACTCGGCGGTTCGCCAAGTGACCCCTTAGCTTGATCGCCTTGTTGTTCTTCATTTTTAAATGATTTGATTCTGTAACATTCAACGATATGCGCCAAGTTTATTGGAAGACTCGCCGAATGTCTTGGCCATCGCCTTTTGTCAGCCCTAATTTTAGTAAAATATTCTGTAACTTTCGGTGAGCTACTTTTAGTTCTCCGAAAAGTCTTGGACCTTGCCGACTTGTGATGAATTTTGTGAAATTTTATTTTGTAACATTTGGTGAGCCCGACATAGCTCGTCGAATGAGTTAGGCAACTCGCCGAACTAGTCAGTGAGTTTTTCTGCATCTTTTCAATTGAGATTTTTGGTTGACCTGTTTCTAACATATTTGCTTGTTCTGTGTTGTTTTACAGATATGGCCAGACCCAAGGTCTTGATAGAAATCAACCACCCCAAAAGTGAGCACGGAGGATAGTGATAAATAATGGTGCTGCACCCTGACAATCTACACAAACCAAACTTCCTCTGACAGTGCTGAAGAGTACAAAAAAGGAAAAGGACCTGTAAAGCAACATCATGCAGATAACAACTCTAATAGCATGGGTATCTATAATACCCACCTTACCACTTCGGAGTCTGAAGGTGAGGGTAACTCGGGGTCTAGATCTTCGACATCTGTATCCGAGTCGGAGGATTATTAGACTCTACGGCGGAGGTGAGTTGAGCTGTGCTCTAAAGCACTACATGATCCGGCCAGAATACCGATGACTCCTACACCTCCTCCACCTCCAGCACAAATGGTTGAGCAGGTACCTCCAGTGCCCCTGGTACAGGTACCCCTATTTCGATCACTAAACATACTAAAGGCTGCAGGGCTGAGGACTATTATGGAAGAGAAGTGGCTGTCTACTGATGGCGTGGTGGACAGGTAACCAGAAGCGTGGAACACCATCAAGTTCTATAGTATTGAGAGGTTTAATCAGCCCCGTGGCCCATACATACCTTCATGTGTCCGAGAATTTTACTTACGCTTTTGGCCTAAGTTGGCTATTGAAACAGACCAATGTTTCGTGAAGTTTTAGGTAATGGGAAAAAGAGGTCAAATGTGTTCATGATCCAAATAAAAGGTTAGGCTCAACTGGTGCCAAGTTAGGTTCAGACTCTCACAAGGTGATCACAAAAAGGTATAATAGCAATTTGGTTCACTCTCCATAAATTTTGCCTAAGATCATCTCTATCATTCACTTACATTAGTCAATTGGACTAACGGGGAAAGTTCTAGGTATTACCAAGCACATATTCCAGGACAATCTCACCACACATGGCATTTAACACAATCATCAAACAAGATTCTACAAATTTAGCTCGCGTGCAACAATCATCACAAGAGTCATTTCAACAATCAACCAGTCACAATGAGATGCTACGAGTTCACACATGACTTATGCAACTCAAATTTACCTCATTGGAATTGCACAATCATATCGTTCAATCAAGAGCACTATCCAAGTCATCGGTATTGATCGTAACTGATACTCAAATATGCAATAGAACAACCACATTCACAAACATCAAGAGGTGAAGTATTTAATTTGGATAAAAAACCAACATTCACATTAAAACAAAAAACAGATAGTCACTCAAAGTAAGCATTTAGAATAAGCTATCAAAAAACAATCATTCACAAAAACAACCAGAAAGAGATAGGTATGAACATACTTCATAATGCAACAAAAATAAATAGTATCAAAATAAAACTAAAATATAGTCAAGATCCCCCTGTCAGGCTAATCTTGAGGTGAGCTCTGCACATCTGGGACTCTTTCAATTTGGGCATCAGTGCCCGACTCATCTCCATCCTTCGCTCGACTGGAGCCCACCATAGATGTGTCTCGAAGAGATGCCTCCATGGTTGTCTATACAATTTCTCCCTCTAGGTCCTCCAGGTCATCATATACTGTTACATCACGGTTACCAAGCTCCTCCTCATCAGTCTCGAGAGCATCACGCTCTGCATCATCATTAGCCACAGTAGCATCTCTGATCGTAGTAGCTTGAGGGATCTTATAAATGGTTGGAAACTCTATACCGGGTAGGTCTACCATGCCAAGAAACATGGACAAATTCATGGATTTAAGCTCATCCACTTCGTGTTTCAAACTGGAAACATCGGCTCCCAAAGCCATCACATCAGCCGACTGGCATCCACTCTGCTCACATGCCTCTACTCTCACTATGAGGGCGTCTAATGCTAAGCCATGTGCGGTGATCAACTCTAGCTTCTCTCTCAACTCAGCTTGGATAGGAGCTACAACAGAAACAATGGCCCTCTCAATCATACCGAGGATAACAACCTCTACCTGGGAGGCATGTACATCAGTAGATTGGGCTAGATGACCCATCTTGAATAGCATCTCATATGTCAATGGTGGTTGGCAAGTAGCAGTAGCAGCACAAGATGAAGGAATAGTAGTAGAAGTTCTAGGGGTACCTGAAGGCTTATCGGCCTGAGTGGGAGGGGTTGTGTCTGTCTCTAGCATCTCCATATCAACAATCCGAGAAATGTGCACCAGTGCAGCTCTCATCCACTCAGCATCATCTCTAGTATACTCGGCCTCAATCCTATGGATGTCAATAGAGGAAATGGGAGTCACTTCCACATCTGTCTTCTCTACAAAAGGCACTCGGGCATACCGGCACAACTTTGTGATCAACACCAGGAATGGTAGTGAAGTCTGACTCTACTTGACCCTCATGTCCATCTCCTGCATGAAAAAGAAAAAAATGGTGCAATAAAACTTGTCCAACGGATAAAAGAAATGGGGTATCCAATGAATCATGCTTAAAAGAACATATGGTGGATTGTAAAAAAAAAAAAATGAAAGAAAAGGAGAAAAGAACTGAAATGCAAGACATGCTTCATGAAGGTAGAAGTCACTAAGCCAAAATGATCATACCTTTTACCTTAGGCCCGTTACAAGCCTTGAAAGACCTTTGTGATATTGATTGAGCTTAATATCATATTGATTGGAAAATATGGGCAAACATATGGGTAGAATCATGGATGTGCTTATCTTTGAGAGTGTGAGAGTTGCTTTTGATTCCTTAATTCTAAAATTTGATCAGCTTTGTGTGAGAATGCAATCATTCTTGATGTGAGGGTATTCGAATACTTCTGTTGAGTTTGAATTTGCACTTGAAGCCAATATTGTGAGCTCGATTTCTATTTGATGATGGCTAGTCACAGTTTGAAACTTGTAGTGCACAATTGAACATTGCATAGGTAGCCTGAACCTCATGTGCATTCATGTTGAGTCTTGAGTAGAACTATTTGTAGACATCTCTGTTGAACTGATTGATCTTGTATATTACTTGAAAACAAACAAAAGTTTAAGTTAGGGTGTTTAAGAGTCAGGAATTTCGACTTATGTAGGGCTTAATATTCAGATATTTAGTGTACTCAATGCTTATTTTATGCTCTAAACTGATGTTATCCGGCTAATTTGCAGTAATGAAGGCAAAAGAGCAAGTCAAGGACATTACCTGGCAAAAAGGAGAAATAGAGCTGAAGAAAAGCAAGGCTAATGATTGCCAAAGCCACTCAGCTAGTTGCCGAGTAGGTTTTCAGCTCGTCAAAAGTCACAGTAGGCCAGCCCATGATCAAAGCCAACGCGGCGAAGAGATTGGTGTTTAGGCGATGTGCTGAATGGATCAGCGATGGAGATGTTTATCGTCTAAAGTCACAGAAGAGAAGTGGTGAAAAGATAAGCCAAGAAGGTGATGGAAAGGAGCACTTGGTGCATCGCTGGCCAGGTCGGTGAAGCGTGACTTATTTCGCCAAGTGGCTCCAAAGGTGAAATTCTAGAAACGTATAAATGCGGTTTTCAAAAGGAGAAATAGGAGTTCCTAATTCTCAGAAAACTCCCACATTGTCCTATTCTGGGTTTTTGATCCCTAGCATTATTCCTTAACTTTTTTAGTACACTTTGATTTGGAATTTAATTTGAGCATTTTGAAGACTTGTGATTTGATACCCAATCTGATGGAAAACATAGTTGGTAACTATTTCTTGCTCTTTATTATGTTTGGGTAAAACCTCCATTCTTAAGGGTGTGATTATGTGATGGAATGTTTCAATTAGCTTATGGGTGCTATTATTTACTGATTTCATGTTGATTTGAAGTGGGTTTAGTTGTTAGTTGAGTTTTAATTGATGAACTGTAGTTGCAAATATAATTCTAGCCTAGCATTTGAAGCTTGCTTGAGAAAGAAGTTTTAGAGTTAAAATTATCAATTGATGATTGTAACGATTGGGAGATTGTTGACTTAGCTTGAGAAAGTGGGTGTAAATCCAATCCGACTCATCTACCTTGAAAAATTAGATTGATTGAGGTATTGGGTTGTTCATTAGTGTTATGCTTGTCGAGGTTCAAGAGAACTTACTATATTCTTAATAGTTGATTGAGAAATAGCTATTATATCTAAAGCCTAGCCTACCCACTAAGATTCAACGATTTTTATTAAATAATAATCACTCATTAAGCGAAATTGACATTCTATTGATCACACTCCCAAGAACCCCTCTCTAATTGTTTGTTCCCGATTGTTCGTAGTTATTAATTGCTTACTCAAATCCCCCCATTTGACATTAATTGTCAACTCCTTGCCATTTACTTTAGTGTTTCTAAAATGTCTACACCTACAAACGATCAGAACACTATTTTACTTCATAGTTGAATTCTTTACTTCACTCCTTCTGGGATCGACCCCAACTCTTAACTGGGTTTATACTTGATTGCATCCGCCTACACTTAGAATTGGATGAGCAATAGTTGAGCGTTATCAAAAACCACATATTTTGGATCGAGAACAGGATGATTTGCCTCGTGGTGTCTTTGATATTGTGGATGATTCAGATGCAAAGTGTTTTGGGACACGGAGCAAAGCTCATAACCAATGAAACCTACATGTTTGAATGCTTTCGATACCATTTCTATTTTTCCTTATTTTGATCTCTCCAACTTGTTTGAGAGAGAAAAGAGTCATTTGTCGGATGCTAGATTCATGATACAAAAGTCTGTGTTCACTATCATCTTAACGCTAGATGAAGTTACTTTGATGGGGAGTTTTAAGGTAAACTATCCAAATTGTATGACCATCTCATTTTTAAAGCTTAAGATATTAGGGTGAACAAACTTTATTTACTTGATTATTCTTCAAGACGTCCCCTCATTCACATATTGGTCATTCCAATTCTCGGGGTTGAAAAGTGGAAAACCAAGAAATCAAAAAAGTTGTGGGGGTGAAATTTCACTTGAGAAGAAAATTGAGGGGGCTAATATGATAATAAAGGGGTAGTGCACGATGTATCTTACATTCGAACATGCTACATAAAAGGGTCACACCCAAGGGTTGTAATGGAGGAAAAGCATCCAGCGCAAATATCAATGACTAGTTCCACGACTTGAATTCATTACCTGTAGGTCCACAGAGACCACTTTATCGTTGTTCCAATGCTTACCTGAGGATAATTAAAGAAAATGGTTAATAAGCATTTTTTTTTGTCATTGTTCTTTTTGTTTGTTATCTTGAAGTTATATGTCTGTCAACTCGTTGGAAATTCTTTATAGAGTTCCCTCTCATCCTATGTAAAATATTTACATTACTTTGCCTATTTGTATTAATGTTGTTAATTCCTCTAAGGCTTCTAATTATTTTTAAAAACTTTCAACTTTAAGATTTTCAAGAGGATCAATTTGGTTATAGTTACTGAATTTATATTTGTAGGAAATTCGTGCCCACCTATTCGAGGTGCTGTAAAGCCTATTCAACCCTAATAATTTCTATTTAAACACACATGTGTATTCCCTTCTCAATCAATTAGGGTTTAGGCTGTGTATAAGGGTTGCTCCAACATATTTGACAACCATCATCAACTAGTAAAATTCAACTGCGGTTCATCCTACTCTTCCGCTTCGCCACAACAAGAACAAGTAAGTTCTTTGGATCATATATGTTATCTAATTAGATTTAAATTAATGATGATATGTAATCTTACAGTATTCTTACAATTTTCACCATTTTACTAATTAATATTAAGATGAAATGATGAGATATATTACATTTGTAGACATTGAGAATAGAGATTTCATTAATTCTCATGCCTCTCTGCAAAATCAATCAAAGAGGTATTTATACACAAAACAAACACTACTAAAAAGACGGATTTAACTGTGAACTTTCTCACTAATCTTTTGCTATTTCACTCTTAGATAACAAAAATCTATTGCTAATTTGTCGATAAATAGGATTAGCGACGAATTTTGTTGGTTAGCTATAAAATTTATCCATCGCTAAATCCAGTTTTTTTAGTAGTGAAATGCCTAACTATGAAATATACAATTGAGGAAATGAAATATAATCTCTCTATGCTGGAAACTAAATCAGATAAGAATCTATCTAATTGGATATATATCACATGGAACAAGCTCAAGGTATCATCTGTCATCTTTTCCTTGATGAAGTGTAGATCAATTTCAATGTGTTTTGTTTGGTCATATTGTACTGGATTATGGGCTATACTGATCTTTTTAAAATTATTTAATTGAGCCTTAAAAACACAGTATAAGGATATTTATAAAATTCGTATAATTGCAGTTCTTCTAGTAAATTTTGTAGCCACATAAGTTCACAAACACCTTGAGCCATAACTTTATACTCTGCTTCAACACTTGATCTAGCAACTACACACTTCGCTTCTTGCTTCTCCAAGTGACTAAGTTCCCTTCCACAAGTGTGCAATAACTAGTTACAGACCTCTTATCATATAGATATCCAACCCAGTCAATATTTGTAAAAGCTTTTATATGGAGGTCACCATGTTTTATAAAATGAAGACCTTTTCCAAGAGCAGATTTCAAATATTGCAGAATGAAAATAACAACTTGCATATGAGAGTCACGAGGATCATGCATGATTCGACATACCATGCTAACTGCATATGCTATGTCAGTTCTAGTCTCTGAAAAATAAAGGAGTCTTCCCACCAATCTCTGATATTTTTTTCTATCATCCGACTTTCCCATACCCGCTTGTAGCTTGTGGTTGCTCTCGGTTGAGGATCTTGCTGATTTATAACTGAACATACAATTTTCTTCTAGGAAATCTAAAACATATTTCCCCTGAAGATTCCTTTTCCTAATTTAGCCACTTTAACTCCCATAAAATATTGCAGCTTCTCGAGATCTTTGATATCAAACTCTGTATCAAAGAGTTTTATTAGTCGAACCATCTCTTTTTTGCCATCACTTGTCATCACTATGTCATCAACATAAACTATAAGAAGTGTGATATTACCCTTCTGATGTCTTATAAAGATAGTATTATCAACATTGCTAAATCTATCAAACCATGTTTTAAGAGATTGTTTTAGCCCGTATAAGGCTTTATTCATTCTACACACCTTTCCTTGAACTTTTTCCTTATCAAATCCATGAGGAATCTCTCTATAAACTTCTTCTTCCAAGTCACCGTGTAAGAATGCCTTTTTACATCAAGTAGTTGCAATTCACAATCAAGATTGACTGCATAAGATAACATGCTTATGATTGTGTCATATTTGCAATTGGAGCAAATGTATCTTGGTAGTCCATTTCGTACGTTTAAGTGAATTCCTTAGCAAAAAAGCTGACCTTGAACCTTTCAATCGAAACATTATCTTTATGTTTCACAGTGAGTACCGACCTGCAGCCGGCCAATTTTTTGTATGGTGGAGGAACGACTGATTCCCAAGTTTTATTTTTTGCTAATGCCTTCATTTATTTAAGCATATCTTTTTTCCACTTAGGATATTTGAAAGCTTCCCTCCAATCCTGTGGAATAGACACAGAGAAAATGGACAAGGCAAAAACTCTATAGAAGGGGGACAAGGTGTCATAGGACACAAAGTCAGAAATAGGATGTTTGGTACAAGATCTATATCCTTTGCTTTGAGAAATAGGTATATCTTAATCAAAACAATAAGTATATCTAAATCACTAATGGAAACTGTGGTCCAAATTGTTGCAAATTCGACATCTTCCTGCATGATGGAAGCTGCAAGAAACTAATGGGAAAATGTAGGATATTTTTTTGGACCATAGATCCTTCTTATTGCATGTAACTACATAAATTAACAAAGATAAAATTCATATCAAGAAACTTGGAGAATAACAAATACTTGTATAATTCACTTACAGCCATGTTACTCTCCTTAAGCTTTTAAGAGATATTTGTCTTGATGAACTTGTAAAGTCTTCAAAGATAAGGTCAATTGTGCCCTTTTTATCTATAGAAAACATAGTATCATAGAAACACTTAATTAGGATGTTTCATTATTCTGATTGGCGTACCCAATCTTGGCTTCTACAAGTGAGGGTAAACTAATGTCAAAAGTGGTTAAAGATCAATCTTTTTGGACTGAGTCTTTGGTAGCTGCTTGGAATATGGGTCCGACTAATTTTCTGTCCAAATATGTTGCTTCTATTCCAAACAACCATCAAAGGCTCAGCCTAAAAGGGTTGATCTTTAACCATTGTTTACGTTCTTTTACCCACACTTGTAGAAGCAAAGATTGAGGTACGACAATTAGAAGACTGAAAACGCCTAATTAAGTGTTCTTTCTATGATACAATATTTTCTAGAGTAAACAATAACACAATTTACCTTATCTTTGAAGTCTTTACAAACCCATTAGGACAAACATCTCTTAGAAGCTTTAGGATAGTAGCATGACTGTAATTAAATTACACCAGTGTTTTTGCCTTCTTCAAAACTTCTGGTATCCAGTCAGTTTTCGTTAATTTCTGTAACATAAGTTCCATGCAGTACGAAGCATCTACGATCCAAAAATCTGTCTTTTTTTTCCATTAGTTTCTTGTCTACTTCTATCATGTAGTTAGATGTCGAGTATGCAACTATTTGGACCACAGTTGAACTGCTGATTTAATTATACCCCCTTTTTATTGAGCAATAGGTATATTTGAACTAGACAATGCTTTGTTTCTCTTTGAATATATCATCAAATCGGGTTTATCCAAATGTCCAATAGTCTCCCCTTGAACAACACATCCAAAGACCATTGAAAGAACAATAGAAATTATTCCCTCATAAAATCTCTAAAGGACTTCTACAATTGAGTGCTTTGAGATGCATTCTATTGAAAAGATAAGCAACTGCTAGAATTTAATATCCTAGTAAGGTTTTAGGAGATTCATAATGAACATTAGAGATCTAGAAACTTCTAACAATTGCCTATTTTTTCTTTCATCCACTTTATTTTGTACACTAGGTGTAAGGACAATCAATTTGGCGGGTGATCCCGTTAGACTCCAGATAAGTACTAAATTGACTATCTATATACTCTATGCCATTGTCAGTTCTCACTTTTTCAATCTTAATATCAAACTGAGTGCAATCAATCTTCTGGATAGATTAAAAGCAATAAAATAAATCACTTTTTTTTTTGTTTTTTTATACACTCATGTCATCGAAGTGCCACTATCAATAAAAGTGACAAACCATTGACTACTTGACAAAGAGATAGTTTGAGTAGGCCATAAAACATAGGAATAGACAGTCATGAAAGGAATTTTGCTTTTCTTATTACTTGAGGGATAAGAGTTTCTAGTATGTTTCACATACTCACAAGCATCACTAAACAAAGACTCACTCTTAGTCCTTGAATGAAACTAGCATATAAGTTTTTTTATAGTGAGATTGATTGAAGCTATTGACTTTGAGAAGAGAGCTTTCATGTGTCTATATACGACCAATTACAGAAGTATTTATTCGTAAAAAAAGAAGCCTAACTATGAAATATGCAATTAAGGAAACAAAATAAAATCTCTATAATGATGGATACATAATTAGATAAAAAATCTACCTAATTATGATTAAAGATCTAATCATATCAACATTCATATCAAAATGAGATCATAATAAGATTATATCCGAATAGAATTGGATTTCTCAAATGAAACCAATCACCATTTCAAAATAATACAATGTGTAAATCATGTGCTAAAACAAAAATAAACGATCTTTGCAAAAAAAAAAAATATGTGATTTGGAACAAGATATTTTGAGAACATGCTCAGTTTGCAAGAAGTTGAATGTTGATCTTTTGTAGTATCCCTACAACATCTTTCATGTTTGTCCTTCTTACTGGAGATTCAAAACATTAATTTAATGCCATTTTCAATATTGAGGGCACAACATCTTGCTCTTTTTATAAGTGATTATCCATTGGTGTTATCAAGTTGGAATCTACAATGTTCATTACTGCATCGGGGAGTGAATAACTCATCCCTAGCTTCAAGCTAAGTTATCCCTCAAACTCATTTGGCTTTCCCTTAGTAAACGTTTTCAGCAACATGATCCTATTACTATAGACATCACATTTGTTTATACCAATTTATCTTGTCTATATTCTACAATCAAACAATTAATTTGAAGATGTAACATAATTTTTTGGTGAAAAAAGGGTAAATCAATGGGCAAAGAAAAACCAAGGGTACATACTGTTAGCACCTCTTTAGTCTACCAATGGTTTACATAGGGAAGATTTAAGGAAATTAGAAAGTAGATTACTTCAGCTTATAAATTATTTACTTTTCATATTTCTATGTAGCAGTTATTTGTAGTAGATTATTACAACTTTTAAGTTATTTATATTTTCCTATTTCTGTGTATTAGTTGTTGCAGTAAAGAGGTTATTCCTCCACTTTCTCATTAAGTTGTAGTAGGAAAGCATTTCCTTGTTTTCAGATAGGTGGTTAATCCACTAGTGTTGTACTTTGTGTTATTTGAAAGAATTGAATTGATAAACAGAAAATTATTATGTTTTTGAGTACTTCAAACTTAAGAGATTGCTGGTTCTCTCCTAATGAACTAACACCATAGGTCGTACAAAGAAAACATTTGATTTCATATGGCAACACACCATTATTAGACCCATATAAGAGGATTATAACAACTTGGTACCAGATATGAGAGTTATGAGAATCTAATCCAGTAACAGTTCCCACAATTGTTGAACTTTGTTCCAAGAATAAAGTGCATCCAATTTAGCAAAGGCCGAAAGCCATTAATGCTCGCTTAGATTCACTAGTGAATGATTCAGACAATTCAAAGACATATGTTGAAGATACTGAAAATGGGATTGACAATTAAGGTGGGAAAGGTAAAACGTTGATTGCAGGTCCAGGATAAAAAATGGGTGCGATTTCCATGATTTCTAAATATATAACGTTGGATTTTCCCTGATTTCATGTCCACAAAGAACCCTTGGGATGGATGAACATGTGTGAACATTTCTTTCAATACCAACAAACACTGTAATAAGAACAAATTAGACTTGCTTCTTTTCATTTGGAAGGAATTGCACAACTCTAGTTTTTCAACTAGAGAATGATATGCCTCAATGCACTTGGGATGAGTACAAATGTCAATGAAATCTTCTTTTTGGATCACCAATTAGAAGTCAAAAGTTGGGTGAATTGAGTAAGTTATTCCAAATTGGATATACGGCAAATTATTAAGAAAAATCTGAGCAATTGGTTTCATGGGCTGGTAACCTTACACAAGCATAAAAAATGAACTTTATGTCACTAGTTTTGCTGATTATATAGAAATAGAGGAAGAGTTGCATAATCCTCCATATTTGGATATGACAATGAGTATTTTCTGACTATATGAATGCAAGGAACAACCCGTTTGTTCGCAATTATTAGAGGTTTGTAAATGAAAGACTTCAGACTTCTCACCTAAATAGCCTGCTAGATTTGTGAATAAAATTGGCCAGATCTAAAATGGATATAAGATGACTTAAGGGAATTTGTTTCAACTATGACAAAATATTTTGTTACACCTCAAAATTTGGAAACTGAATTGGAAAGAGAAAGTTGCAGACTTGGTTGCAGGTGTAGGGATATCAGACGGGTCCATATGAGGTGTCATACACCGTATCCTAAGCTGTGGATGCACCTCAGGAAAAAAATAAACTTTTTCAGACTTAAGGGTCTTTTAGGGGAGGTACTACGACCCCTGTAAGGTTCCATAAGATGTAGACCTGGCTGTGGAATCGAAAGACAAGACTTGAGTTGGGAAATTTAAGGCAAGATTAAATGGGCGGGCTCACAGATCATGGAATGGACCACTACTTGTTGAACCAACCGTGAATCAAACTCCCAGGACTCAGGGAAATTTTTATCCTTTATGGACGCTTGGACAATCTGTGAAGATGTAAACGGGCAATAAAGGTTCCCGTTAAAGAGGTTTCAGCAGCTTTTAGTCAAATATTATTTGGGTCTTTTTATATCATTTCTACACCTATACTATGTCATTTTAACCCTATAACTACCCCTATAACCAATTTAAATCTTCAAAATAACACCAATTCCCTCCTATTCACTCTAACTCATAAAATCTCTCAAGGGTTTCTTATCCAAATTCTCTCGAGAGCACCAAGATAAAGATTAGGGTTTCATGAGCTTCAAGGTTTATTCCTCCATTCCTTTTGGGATTTCATTGATAAGGTATGTGGGAATTGACCAATGATTCCCTTTCATCCATTGGGTTCCAAAAGAAAGCTCAAATCTCCAATACAGTTTCACCTAGTTCTTTAGGGTTTCATGTGATTCTCTATGGGTTAAATTATTTATATTCAATCTTATTATGCATGATTTGATACAATTACATTATTTTCATTGATTTCATATGAACCCAAGCATATGCCTATTTTATGAATATGTATTATGGTTATGAACTTATGGATTAAGACTATGAATTTATGCTGGTTTTATGACAACGATGATTTATCACTAAATGATGCTTTTAAGATAAGTATCAAATATTTGTGAAAGGTATCTCAAATATGAATGAAATGATGATTTAGATACATAGAAAGGATGTGTCTTATGAACAAGTTTATGAAATCATGTTTTTGAAAGGAGCTACTCTACTATGACTTATGATCGGATTGGTAGTCTTAATTACTGCCTTTCCAAGTATTTTCAATATGATTATGATTATGTCACGCCCCGAAACTACACCGCGGACGTGGCTGGCACTTGGGAACTATTGTTGGCCTTGAGCGAACCCTTGGCCTAGCTTACTTACTTAGCGGAAAACTTAAACACAAGAAGTATAACTCATGCAATAACTTTTATAAATAATATCTTAGCCAAAATGGCAACCAAAGTCTTAAACCTATACATATGAAATGAATAAGACTAGAGAACTAATACTATCTATCTGACTAAATATGAAGCCTCTAAAACAAAGAGAGATGTCGAGACAAGACCCCCGATCATCCTAACAATGAAATACTGAAAGCGAAATAAAAAGAGTCCTCCGGAATGCAAAGAGGCTCACCAACTGACTCTGAGTGCTCAATTGGATCAACGAGGTGCTGGGTGCTCATCCTGGTTACCTGTGTCTGCATCATAAGATGATGCAGGCCAATTGGCATCAGTACATTGAATGTACAAGTATGCGAGTTGGAATGCTAAATGCAACTTAAGCTTGAAAAAAATATGGAAGGAACACTTACCTTGGCTTTACTCAAATCCTGAACAACTTAACTCAATATAAAGCAATAAAACACATGAAATATATATAAAGCTTGAAAAATAGTGGAAAACAGCTTAGTTCGTTAAAGAAAATGCTATAACAAACTTAACTTTACTCATGTAATAAAGTAATATAGTTTCTATGGGAGTTTCTCTAACCGACAACCACCACTATGAGCCTAAGTAGGGATACAACGTCTTGCCCACGCTGCCAGAACTGTCCAATACTTTTTTGTCATATAGAACGCCTTAAATAAGTGGATCTACTAGTCTATGCTAAAAGCATCTTAAGGAGTCATCTAAAAAGTATGATCCTTTACTACCCATAATGGCTACATGGTTTATGGAGACTTTAGTTAATATGAACTCGCATCCCCATATCGGTGCTCAATACTACTCCCAAAATATACTTAGCTCATATGTTTTAAAAACAAACTTCTTTCTTTGGTTTGAGATAATTACTCAAAACTTAGCTTAAAAGTTCTCTTGGAATCGATGTTCAAATGTGAAAACATTTTTAACTCTTTGGGAATACATAGTCCCTATATACTTCTTTGAAGTAATGAACTTCAATCGTTACTCTTTACTCTTTACTTAACTTGAACTTAAGTCTTAAAAAAAAGTTAAAACATTTGCGAAAGACTTTTGAAAACTTTATGAACTTCTCTTGACTTGCTTCTTAACTTCTTGACTTGACTCTTAACTTTTCTTGAATTGAATTATGGATTCAAGGTTCATGATCTCATGTTTATGGATGATTTCATGATGTTTAGATGTACCTAAGAGCGTTGGAATCAACTAGAAAACATAGGTACATTGCTAAGGAACTAGTACGAAAAGACGAGGGAAGAGTGGGAAGAACTGGCGTCCCTGGCGCTCTGAGAGGCGCGGGGAGCCAGCCCTTGAAGTTCAGAGATAGTCCTGGGGCGCACTAGCTGGCGCGGCACCCCAAGGGTGAAGTTTTAGAAATTCTTTTGGGGCACACAGGCTGGCGTGGTGCCCCACCCCTTTCCCCAGGTGTTTGACAATTTTTCTTCTCCGCTTTTCATTTCTAAACCCTCTAAACTCAATTGGTTCTTTCCCCAAACACTTAGAATCATTTATACCCTCAATATACATCAGAGTATACTCAAAAAAACAACTAAAGACATGAATCAATCTCAAGAAAACTCCAACAATACAACCCACGAGGATTCACACGAACTTCATAAAGAATTCAAAGAATTTACTTTCAAATATGATAATCATTGCTGAATTGAATCATGATTGGAATGTGGGTGAACTAACCCAATACTATGTTATCTCACATACCTTGAAGGATTGAATCCTTGGTGAAATTCACAACCAAACTCGAACGTTCTTGACGATTCTTGATTTCTCTTCTCCTTTCTCCTCTTTTCTCTTTTCTCCAAGCTCTAGCGTGAAATTCATTTTTCTAAACTAACTAAAATATGAATTTACACCAATTAAACTCCTAAAAATGAATTAAAACAATTGGGTAATGAAAACACTAAAATACCCTTCCAAAATCTGGATTAGACATTTTCTTATTCAAATAGCCCAACTTCCAAAGGGCATATCTCACTCATACGAACTCGGAATCACGAAAGCTTGGTGACGTTGGAAATATTATTCCAAAAGCTTTCCTACAATATCTAGAAGTACACCTAAATCATCTTGAGCTAGGAGTTATGACCGTTTGAAGTTGACCAAAACTCAACTTATTCTAACTTAACAAAATTCCCAGACTTTCATTCTTTCCAAAAATGACTATTTCCAATTATTAACTCCTTCCTAGTTATTTCAATTTGTGAGATGTTACAGATTATGTCTTTTCAATTGGGATTTACTTAGCAGTGAGAGGTCTTTGGAATGGAGGCCTTACTATTAGTAGATGTGTGGTCTTTTGTAGCAATTCCCTTGTCCTAAATTATGCACCCCTGTAGGATTGTCTTAAATAACCTAGCTAGTGGATCCACCTTCGCAATATGAATGATACAAAGTTCTACCTTGGCAAGTAGATTCCCCTTTTTTATATGGAGGTCATACCAAATTTTATGTTATAGCTCACATGGTCTTATTTTCAGTTAACGGTAAATATAACACAAATAAACTATGTTTTCTTCAAAGATTTTATGAAATTTTTATTTATGATTTTAAGATGTATTGAACTTGTATATGGTTTAAGATTTGGCTTTCAAAATTCACTATATCTTCACTTGGTCTTGCATACTCATGTTTCTTACTCATCATGATATCATATCATATTTATATTTATGTATATTTCCCCATACTTTCTACATTCATCGGACTAATGTATATTTGGCCTATATTGTCTCATAATATAGAATCTGACTCTCCTCAACCTAAACACACTTTGGTGGATTACTCAGCCTTGATCAGTTGGATTGGTGAATCCTTATGATTTGAGGGAAATACTATAGATACTTTTATTGCTTTTATGATCCCTATTTTTGTCTCAAACTTGTACGTGGTGTATGGGTTACGCCACAACCACTCTTATGATGTAAGAAAGGCTATGTGAGACTTAGTAGTTTTCCACGTATTCTCATATGTACTTTGTTGATATCATTTATTTCATCTTATGATTTGAGATTTATGTCGATTATATCTCTTGAATTGTATATCTTTACATCATGCTTATGTCAAGTGGTTTGTTTAGTATATCTCGGGGTCTTATTTACCATGTCACATCTAGGGTGTACTTTGGGTCGGGACATATTCACTTGGGGCCTTCAGTACAATAAATTATTCTAGATTTATTTCATTGATGATGAAGAAAATTTTGTTGAAAAAGAGAGAAATACTAGTACTTTCCATACTTAGAGATTGAAGACAAGCGTGATTTAAAAGAGGGGAGTAATGTTAGCACCCATTTAGTCTACCAAAGGTTTTTACACATGGAAGATTTAGGGAAATTAGAAACTATATTACTTCAGCTTATAAGTTATTTATTTTTCCTATTTCTATGTTGTAGTTGTTTGCTGTAGATTACTACAACTTTTAAGTTATTTATTATTTCCTATTTCTTTGTAGTATTTGTTGCAGTAAGGAGGTTATCCCTTCACTTTCTAATTCAGTTGCAGTAGGAAGTTATTTCCTTCTTTTTTTTAGATGGGTGGTTAATTCACCAGTATTGTATTTAGTGTTATTTGAAATCAGTGAAATGAGAAGAAGAAAACTGTAAAGTTTTTTAGTACTTCAAACTCAAGAGATCGCAATTCTTTCTTAACGAACCAACACCATAGGTCGTAGAAATAAAACATTTGATTTCATATTGTAGAGCCCCGTTACTAAATTCATATCAGGGGGCCATAACAAATACTTGGTGCAATATAACCCAATGTTGCTTAGATTTTAGTGTATAAATAACTCTCATCTTCACCAAACAATTTTGAAATACTAGAGTCGCTTAGGTGGGAACCCACATCTTCATCCAGTAAGACATTACTAGGATTCGAATCACAATGTATTACGAGGGAGGAGCACCGATGATGGAGATATTCCAACACACATGCCACATCTATCATTATGTTTAATTAGTCTCTACATTAGGTCTAAGAAGTAGTTGTGAGAGTACAAACACTTCTCAAGACACCCATTAGGCATATACTCGAGCACTAAAGCCTTAAAATCATGGTTGGAATAACAAGTGATGACTTTTACGAGAATCATATGGTGAAGGTTGCGCAGAACTTCACAGTTTGTATCAAAACTATTAAAAGTTGCTTCCCCTTTCACATTAAACACTTTAATTGGAGTATGAGTCTCACATCTGAGAATGCCTTCGTAGACATAGCCAAAACTTCTGGAACCAATCAGATTACTCTATTTAAGTGAATTAGTTTCTTGGAGAAGTTCATGGTATGAAGTTCTTTCTCTTGTTGTGACAGAGAATCAATAAGCTTTTTGAGAAGTAGTTTTTACTTCTTTTGTACCTTATCCATGCAAACACAAGTGTAATAGGAACAAATAAAAGTACAATTCCGAGCAAAAGAAAAATAAATAGCATTTGTTTTATATTTGATCTATGCTTTGATGAAGTGGGGAATGGTTGGTCGCTAAAACTGAAGAACCACACAATGTTTCATTGTTGATAAAAAAACTAACTTGAGAGGTTCTTGAAAGGACCCTCAGACGGTATTTTACCATACAATTTGTTGACATACATTGAAATACTTGAGGGAAGTTTCTCCAAAGACATGAGAATAGTTTCCAGTATAGTATTATGAGAAAAGTCTAAAAACCCAAACCTACGATGTTTTTTATTCAGTCAGGTATAGATCTTGCCACTTGTTTTCTCTCAAAGAAAGGTGCCCAATATTTGCAATCCTCTAATTTCCCTAGAATTTTATTTGAGAATGATTCATTGATAGATCCATTTGTGTCGTAACCTTTAGATTTCCATTTTCAGGAGGTAAAGAACCAACAATTTTGTTTGATGATAAGTCAAGAACCATTAAATCATTAAGATTCCCTAAGATTGTTGGTATATTGGAACTTAATTTATTGGAACCCATATGTATCTATCTAAAAGAAGTGAGATTCCCTAAACATTTAGGAAGATATCTTATAAGATAATTTTGACCCAAGTAAATATCACCCAAATGCTGTAATTACAAATATTGTCTCCACTAAATCCTATAAGTTTACTCAGGTTGAAGCGCTGAAGGTTTCGCAAGTCCCCTAATTGTTCTGGGAATCGATTCAATCAAATTGTTTCCAGAAAGATCAAAGTCTAATAAGTTGCTTAAGTTCCCAACTTTATTTTAAATTTGGCCTTTGATCTTGCAATTATGTGTGAACAATGTAAGAGATGTGGAAAGGTTCCCTGAACTTTGAGAAAAGGCTTATTCATGCCATTCATTAAAACTTTGACTCACCTATGCCATTTTCGTTTGAGAAAAGGCTCTTTATGGGTTAATTGAAAACTCATTTGATTTTGCAAAACCATTTTGTCCACGTGGCGAACGATGATTCACTGACGTCATTAATTTTATTTCAAAAATAATACAGTCAGCCAAATTTCGAAAAACACATTTGAATTCTTTTCTTAAAAACAAATTATAATCCCATCCGAAATACACATATTTTTATCGGTTGAGTTAACAATTTGTGTGTGTGTTTTTTTTTTTAAAATCTAGTGGGTTTTTATAAGTGTTTCCATTTTTTTAAAAAAATCATGACCTGGCTGAATCATTATTCACCACGTAGATAAAATGGTTTATCAAAATAGGATGGGTTTTCCATTAACCCATAATGACATGGATGAGCCTTTTTCTCAAATGAAAATGACATAGATGAGCCAAACTTTTAATGGATAAAAAAAATGAGCATTTCTCAAAATTCGATATTTTTTTGTTGCTACAATTATGGATAAATATTTCATGAAATAAGGAAACAAAGATAATGATATATATAGTAGGGTTCGCCAATTTCTTTGTGCGCTTAGGGTGCATTCTTTAATCTATAGGATGAGCTTGAGGAGAGCAAAATCGGAGAAAAATTACATAATTTTGACGCATAAGTTTGAAATTGGTAAATTGTTAGGCCAACCTAAGGTAGATTTGCCAAAAGTCTATCTTGCAAGGAACATAAAAACAGGGCAAAATGTACAAGAAATTTAGTGAAAGGGAATTCAAATGTCCTAAAGTACCAACAAGGGTTGTGATGGAGTGGTAACTACTCCTTCATCCTTTACCAGAGGTCTCGGGTCTGAGTCCCCTTGGGTATAGAGTCACCTTAGTTAGAGAGTTTTTTTAACCCTTAATATGGGACTTTCCTACGTGAATCCAAATGAATTCTTGATCCAAATTTATTTTCAAGATTCACATTATCTAAGTTGATGGGTAATAATTGGTTCAAGGATTTAAACAAATTGATAAACTGATGAGTCGGGAATTTTGACTCATTGAAGGATTAATATTTTGAGTTTTAGTGTCTTCAATGCCTTTTTTATGCTCTAAACTGATTTTATACTGCTAATTTGTAGCAAATGAAGGCAAAATAGCCAGGCAAGGACATTACTAGGCAAAAAAGAGCGAAAAAGCTGAAGTAAAGCAAGGCTGATGATCGCCAAAGCCACTCGACGAATCGCCGAGTGGGTCTTCAGCTCTCCAAAAGTTACAGTAGGCTAGCCCATGAACAAAGCCAACTTGGCGAGGAGATAGATGTTTCGGCGATGGAAATGTTGATCGCCTAAAGGCACAGAAGGGAAGTGGTGAAAAGCTAAGCCAATAAGGCAATGGAAAGGAGCACTCGGCGCATCACCGTCTAGGTCGGCGAAGCCCAACTTATTTTGCTGAGTGGCTTTGAAGGTGAAATTCTGAGAACATATCAATACGATTTTCAAAAGGAGAATGATCAGAGTTCCCAATTCTTAGAAAGTTCTCACATTGTCCAGTTATTGGTTTTTGATCCCTAACATTGTTCCTTAAATTTTGAGTAGAGATTTAGGGTTTATTTTGATTTGGAATTCAATTTGAGCATTTTGGAGACTTTTGATTTGTTACCCAAGCTGATTGAAAACATAGTTGGTAACTATTTTTTGTTCTTTATTATGTGTGGCTAAAACCCCCATTCTTGGGGGTGTGATTATGTGATTGAATGTTTCAATTAGCTTATGAGTGTTAATATTTACTGATTTTGTTGATGATTTAAAGTGGGTTTAGTTGATAGTTTAGTTTTAATTGATGAATTATAGTTGCAAATACAATTCTAACCTAACATTCTAAGCTTGCTTAAGAAAGAAGATTTAGAGTTAAAACTATCGATTGATGATTGTAACGATTAGGTGACTGTAGAATTAGCTTGAGAAAGTGGGTCTAAATCCAATCTGACTAATCTAGCTTGAAAAAGTAGATTGAGTGAGGTATTGGGCTGTTCATTAGTGTTATGCTTGTCGGGGTTCGAGAGAACTCACTTGATTTGTAATAGTTGATTGAGAAATAGATATTACATCTAAAGCCTAGCCTACCCACTAAGATTCAACGATTTGTAGTAAATAATAATCACCTATTAAGAGAAATTGGCATTCAATTGATCACACTCCCAAGAACCTCTCTCTACTTGTTTGTTTTCGATTGTTCGTAGCTGTTAATTGTTCACTCAAATCCCCCCCCCCCCTATTTGACATTAATTATCAACCCCTTGCCATTTACTTTACTATTTCGAAAATGTCTACACCTACAAATGATTAGAACACTATTTCAATTCGTAATTGAATTCTTTGTTGTATCACTCCCTGTGGGATCGACCCCAACTCTTTGTTGGGTTTATACTTGATTGCGACCGCTTATGCTTCGAATTGGATGAAGTGTAGTTGAACGTTATCAAAAATGGCGCCACTGCCGGGGAGTGGTGTTTAGAATTCCTTTAGTGAAGTTTAGTCATGAACTAATCTTGTTGTAGTTTAATCAACTTATTTTTGTTTGTTTGTTGTTGACTTCTCTTAAACAGGTGAAGAGATGAGTGTTAACGGGAGCAATGCTAGCCAACTTGGGCACAATGATGACATTAGTAATTTGCTAGATGTTAATGTAGATTAGTTAGGAAGTGCGGGTAATATCAGATTGCCTATAACTGTGGGCAATGTGGTGTTTCACGAGACTAGCACCATGTTGCAACTGTTGCAAATGAGGGGACTATTCAGAGGGCTGGCTCATGAGGATCCCCATGACCACATCCGAAACTTTGTGGACATGTGTGGTCCATTTTCCTTCAAGAATATCATGCAAGAGTTGGTCCGACTTCGTTTGTTTCCTTTTTCTCTAATGGGGGAGGCAATGAAGTGGTTAGCCAAGCTACCAAGAGATTCAATCATTTCTTGGGAGGAGTTGAATGAGCCATTCTACGAAAGGTTTTTCCCTTCATTAAAGATAGTCAAGTTTTGGGATATTATTCAGAACTTTAAGTGTGTTGATGGCAAACCTATCCATGAGACATGGCTGAGATTCCAAAAATTGCTGCTCCAATTTCCAACTTAGGGGCTACCAGACAACGTGCTGCTACAATATTTTTATCGGAGCCTAAATATAGTCAACAAAGGTTTGGTAGATCAACTCATCCGAGGAGGAATCATTAGACAACTATTTGACATAGTATCAACCTTTCTTGATGAGATGACAAAGATAAATCGTGCATCGTATACTAGAGACGATCAGGTGTCTCCTTTAAACTTTGGGCTGACGAAAGAAAAAATGGAAAAGAATCAGGAGCGAGATGAAAACATGGCCAAAATGATAACCCAAATGGACCTATTGACGAAACATGTCATTGTTAGTGGTCCTAAGGCTGTAAATGTGGTCGGAATTGGTGGAGTTAACCCTGATGAAGCACAATTTGAGGCGATGTACAATGAAGAAGAGCATTTCTTCATAAACCAAGGAGGGGTTTCTCATCCAAACTATCCAAGGCCGGGCAAAAATCAAGGTTGGAATAGGGATCATGATGATGGTTGGAGAGACCTAGCTAGGGAATGGCATGACTGTAGTACAAAATGGAGGGTGCGGGATGTAGACTAGGATCGCTATGTACCCCAACACAAGCATCAAAATACAAAAGAGCAAAAGGTTGATCTTGAAAATTTCCGCACAGAAGATATGCTTACGCGTATTCTCAACAAAGTGGAAGGATCAGACAAGGGGCTAAAGGAAATGAAAGATGACATTTTTTCTCTGAACCAAATGATTACTTCACACTCGGTGTCCATTAAGGAGTTGGAAACACAGATGAAACAAATCTCGGCTCATTTAAACACAAGGCCAAAAGAGGGTTTACCAAGTGATACCATGGTTAACCCAAAGAATGAAACTTGAAAGCGTGTCCTCTTCGTGCCGTGACTTTAAATAAGGTGCTTCCTAGGAGGCAATCCAAGTTTTTAGTTTTTAAAGTTGTTGTTTGAATAAGGGTTGTTAGATGTGCAGGTTGAAAATTTGAAATTTTGGGAAATGAGGCAATTAGGCGAGCCAAGGTACTGTTTGGCGACTCATTGAATAGGTCGACGAGCCCAATCTGGACCACCGTTTTGACCAACCAAATGGCTGAGGTTTTGGTAACTTCGGCGGGCAAAAGCACATTTCAGTGCATCGCGGAGTGGGTCGACGACATAAGTGGCATCGCCGACTGGGCGCGAACTGAAGAGTCAAAAAGTGCCTTAACCAATTCAAATTCAAAAACTCCTTTTAATTTCACTTTTTTTGAATCTTGCACTCTTCCATTTCATATCTAGAATACATTTTGCTCGTAATTTTTGTGTGTGGATCTATTGCTTGGGGGATTTTTGCATTTGTGCTTTCGTAGTTGCTTGCCTTATCATGTGTCTCCATTTATTTTTGAGGCTATTGTCCCGAACTCGGCTTAATCTTTCATAGTTTTTGATGCATGCTCGTACTATTGTTGAACTTATTGCTTAATCTTGTGTAATTAGTTGATCTTAAGTAAGGGCTACTATTGCATCATGTTTTTGTGTGTGTTTTAGCCTATCATTGTTGAATTTTGTGTTTTGATTGATTGAAATAATGGGTGTGTATTATTTTTATATTGGGTCTAGTGAGGGTGAAGTCTAAGTAACCCGAATTGTACCGGTCAACTGAAATTGCCCAAGGATAGAGTGGATGACTTCATTCTAAAAGACAAAAGACGTTGATTGGTCAATTTTGGACAAAACAGGGGGAAATCTAGTACCCCGAGGTCATTATTGATATGGGTCTTAGTTTAATTGCATAGAATAGTGGTTAAATTTCATTATCGTGGGCTGTTGGTTAAAAATTAAAGGTCTGGGTCAAAAACTAGCACGAGAGACCTATTGGCGAGTTTAGTCGAGCTCGCAGAATGACTCGGCGGTTCGCCAAGTGACCCCTTAGCTTAATCACCTTGTTGTTCTTCATTTTTGATGATTTGATTCTGTAACATTCGACGATATGCCTGAGCTCGCCAAGTTTACTCGCAGACTTGCCGAATGTGTTGGTTATCGCTTTTTGTCAGCCCTAATCATAGGAAAATATTATGTAACTTTCGGCGAGCTACTTTTAGTTCACCGTATGAGTTCAGCGAATTGCCGAAAAGCTTTGGACCTCACCAAGTTGTACTGACTTCTGTAAAATTTTATTCTGGAACATTTGGCGAGCCCGACATGGCTCGCAGAATGAGTTTGGCGACTCGCTGAACTAGTCGGTGAGTTTTTCTACATCTTTTCAATTGTGATTTTTGGTTGACCTGTTTCTAATGTATTGGCTTGTTTTGTGTTGTTTTACAGATATGGCCAGACCCAAGGTCCTGATAGAAATCAACCGCCCCAAAAGTGAGTAGGGGGGATAGTGATCAATAAGGGTGCTGCGCCTCGACAAGCTACAGAAGCCAAACTTCCTCCGACAGGGGGGAATAGTATAGAAAAGGAAAAGGTCATGTAAATCAACATCCCGCGAATAACAACTCTAATAGCATGGACATCTATGACAACCACCTCACCACTTCGGAGTCTGAAGATGAGGGTAACTCGGGGTCTAGATCATCGGCATCTGTATCTGAGTCGGAGGATGATTAGACTATGCAGCGGAGGCGAGCTGAGTTTTGCTCTAAAGCGCTACATGATCATACCAGAATATCAGTGACTCCTAGACCTCCTCCACCTCCAGCATAGATGGTTGAGCAGGTACATCGAGTGCCCTTGGTACAGGCACCCCTATTACACACTTTCGGTTACTTGTCCACCACGCCATCAGTAGACAGCCGATTATCTTCAAGAATAGTCCCTAGCCCGGCAACCTTTAGTTAACACCATCAAGTTCTACAAGTTTAAGAGGTTTACTCAGCCCCGTGGCCCGTATATACCTTCTTGGGTCCAGGAATTTTATACAGAGTATGGGAAACTAGTTCCAAAGAGGAAGAAGAAGGCCAGCTCATTCGCACCAGTTGATCATGTGGTGGTGCGCGATAAGAAGGTGAAATGCAGTAGCACTGACGTTAATGTGTTTTTAGGGTGTACGATGAACATGATCAACTTCTTGGTAGATCAAATACAAAAAAAGACCCTAGATGATCTAAAGGGGTGGTTTGCAGCTTTGATTTCTGATATCACACCGTCGTGGATTGAGCCAGGAGATTAGATAAAGAAGAAGGATCTGAATGTTACTGCACAGTATTGGTTTGGGTGTTTTAGCAGCACATTCATGCCTTTCCAAAGCGAGTCCATACTCCAGCATCCAAAGGTGACCTTCTTGGGATCCATCATTGACCCGAATAGACTAAATCTCAGGCTGATTATTGAGCAGGAGATGGACATGGGGGTCAAGTAGAGTCAGACTTCACTCCCGTTCCCAGTGTTGATCACAGAGTTGTGCCGACATGCTCGAGTGCCTTTTGTAGAGAAGGAGGATATGGAAGTGACTCCCACTTCCTCTACTGACACCCATAGGATTGAGGCCAAGTACACTAGAGATGATGTTGAGTGGATGAGAGTTGCACCAGTGCACATTTCCCGATTGTTAATATGCAGATGATAGAGACAGACACAACCCCTCCCACTCAGGCTGGTGAGCCTTCAGGTACTCCGAGCACTTCTACACTATTCTTTCTTCATTTACTATTGCTAATACTTCTACTATTGCTGCTGCTTCTCGGCCACCATTGACACGATGGGCCATCTAGCCCAATCTACTGATGTACGTGCTTCCCAGGTAGAGGTTGTTGTCCCCGGTATGATTGAGAGGGCCATTGTTGCTGTTGTAACTCCTATCCAAGATAAGTTGAGAGAGAAGCCAGAGTTGATCACCGCACATGGCTTAGCATTAGATGACCTCACAGTGAGAGTAGAGGCAAGTGAGCAGAATGGATGCCAGTCAGTTGATGTTATGGCTTTGAGAGCCGATATTACCAGCTTGAGATGGGATGTGGATGAGCTTAAATCCACAGATCTGTCCATATTTTCGACTCGATGGACGTCCCTGGTACAGAGTTTCCAGCCATTTCTAAGATCCCTCCAGCTACTATGACCGGAGATGCTACTATGCTTGATAATGATATCGAGTGTGATGATCCTGAGACCTATGAGGAGGAGCTTAGTAACAGTGATGCAACATTATATGATGACCTGGAGGACCTAGAGGGAAAAATTGTATAGACAACTATGAAGGCATCTCTTCGGGACACATCTATGATAGGCTCCAGTTAAGCGAAGGATGGAGATGAGTTGGCACTGATGCCCAGATTGAGAGAGTCCTAGATGTGCAGAGTTCACCTTAGGCTTATCCTGACAAAGGGATCTTGACTATCTTTTAGTTTTATTTTGAGACTATTTATTTCTATTGCATTGAGGACAATTGTTAGTTTTGTTTGGCGGGGTGAAGTATCTCCATACCTACCTCTTTTGGGTTGTTTTTGTGAATGATTGCTTTTTGATAGCTTATTATGAATGCTTACATTGAGTGACTTTCTGTTTTTGGTTTTAAAGTGAATGTTGGTTTTTTATCCAAATTAAAAATTTCACCTCTTGATGTTTGTGAATATGGCTGTTCTATTGCATATTTGAGTATCAGTTGTGAGCAATACCGATGACTTGAATAGTGCTCTTGATTGAACATATGTTTGTGCAATTCCAATGAGGTAAATTTGAGTTGTATAAGTCATGTGTGAACTTGTAGCATCCCATTGTGACTGGCTGATTGTTGAAATGAATCTTGTGATGATTGTTGTACGCAAGCTAAATTTGTAAAATTTTATTTGATGATTGTATTGAATGCCATGTGTGGTGAGATTATCTTGGAATATGTGCATGGTAATACCTAGAACTTGTCACGTTAGTCCAATCGAATAATGTAGGCGAATGATAGAGATGATCTTAGGCAAAATTTGTGGAGAGTGAACCAAATTGCTATTATACCTTTTTCTGACCACCTTGTGAGAGTGTGAACCTAGCTTGGCACCAGTTAAGCCTAACCTTTTCTTTGGATGAAACATGAATACATTTGACCTATTTTTCCCATTACCTAAAACCTTCATGAAACATTGGTCTATTTCAATTGCCAACTTAGGCCAAAAGCCTAAGTTGGGGGCTGTGGTGAAAAACGAGAAAAGTCAAGAAGTTTGTGAAAAATTTGCCCTTGATGGATTGTGTTTAAAAAGAGGGAACCCCTCCATATAAAAAAAATAAAAAAAATAAAAATTGAAAAAATATGTTGCAATAAAGCTTGTGCAACGGATAAAATAAATTGGGTGTCCAATGAATCATGCTTAAAAGAACATATGGTGGATCGTAAAAATTAAAAAAAATGAAAGAAAAGGAGAAAAAAACTGAAATGCAGGACATGCTTCATGAAGGTAGAGGTCACTAAGCCAAAATGATCATACCTTTGCCCTCAGTCCCGTTACATGCCTTGGAAGACCTTTGTGATATTGATTGAGCTTAATGTCATGTTGACTGGAAAATACGGGCAAACCTATGGGTAGAATCATGCATGTGTTTATCTTTGAGAGTGTGAGAGTTTCTTTTGATTCCTTAATTCTGAAATTTGATCATCTTTGTGTGAGCATGGAATCATTCTTGATGTGAGGGCATTCAAATACTTCTGTTGAGTTTGAATATGCACTTGAAGCAAGTTGAAACTTGTAGTGCACAATTGAATATTGCATGGGTAGATTAAACCTCATGTGCATTCATGTTGAGTCTTAAGTAGCACTATTTGTAGACATCTCTGTTTAATTGATTGATCTTGTGTTTTACTTGAGAACAAGCAAAAGTTTAAGTTGAGGGTGTTGATGAGTCAGGAATTTCGACTTATGTAGGGCTTAATATTCAGAGTTTTAGTGTACTCAATGCCTGTTTTATGCTCTAAACTAACGTTATTCGGTTAATTTGCAGTAACGAAGGCAAAAGAGCAAGGCAAGAACATTACCGAGCAAAAAAAAGCAAAAAGCTAAAGAAAAGCAAGGCTAATTATCGCCAATGCTACTCAGCTAGTTATCAAGTAGGTCTTCAGCTCGCCATAAGGTATAGTAGGCCAGCCCATGATCAAAGCCAACTCGGCAAGGATATTGGTGTTTCGGCAACGCGCCGAATGGATCGGCGATGCAGATGTTGATCGCCTAAAGTTACAAAAGAGATGTGGTGAAAAGCTAAGCTAAGAAGGTGATGGAAAGGAGAACTCGGTGCATCGCTGGCCAGGTCGGTGAAGCTCTACTTATTTCTCCGAGTGGCTTCAAAGGTGAAATTCTAGAAACGTATAAATGCAATTTTCAAAAGGAGACAAAAGAGTTCCCAATTCTCATTAAGTTCCCACATTGTCCTATTCTGGGTTTTTGATCCCTAACATTATTCGTTAACTTTTTGAGTACGTATTTAGGGTTTATTTTGATTTGGAATTCAATTTGAGCATTTTGAAGACTTGCGATTTGATACCCAATCTGATGGAAAACATAGTTGGTAAATATTTCTTGCTCTTTATTATGTGTGGCTAAACCAATTCTTGGGGATGTAATTATGTGATTGAATGTTTCAATTAGCTTATGGGTGCTACTGTTTACTCATTTCATTGTTGATTTGAAGTGGGTTCAATTGATAGTTGAGTTTTAATTGATGAACTGAAGTTGCAAATATAATTCTAGCCTAGCATTATAAACTTGCTTGAGAAAGAAGATTTAGAGTTAAAACTATCAGTTGATGATTGTAACGATTGGGTGATTGTAGACTTAGCTTGAGAAAGTGGGTGTAAATCCAATTCGACTCATCTACCTTGAAAAAGTAGATTGATTGAGGTATTGGGTTGTTCATTAGTGTTATGCTTG
Organism: Solanum pinnatisectum; assembly: GCA_035578085.1. NCBI lineage: Eukaryota > Viridiplantae > Streptophyta > Magnoliopsida > Solanales > Solanaceae > Solanum > Solanum pinnatisectum. The sequence goes on from CM069077.1 coordinate 14,165,840, forward strand.
TCGAGGTTCGAGATAACTTACTTGATTCTTAATAGTTGATTAAGAAAGAGATATTACATAAAAAGCCTAGCCTACCCACTAAGATTCAATGATTTTTAGAAAATAATAATCACTCATTAAGCGAAATTGACATTTAATTGATCACACTCGCAAGAACCCCTCTCTACTTGTTTGTTCCTGATTGTTCATAGTTATTAATTGTTCACTCAAATCCCCCCATTTGACATTAATTGTCAACTCCTTGCCATTTACTTGAGTGTTTAGAAAATGTCTACACCTACAAATGATTAGAACACTATTTTACTTCAGAATTGAATTCTTTACCGTATCACTCCTTGAGGGATCGACCCTAACTCTTAACTGGGTTTATACTTGATTGCAACCACCTACATTTAGAATTGGATGAACTGTAGTTGAGCGTTATCATAAACCACATATTTTGGATCGAGAATAGGATGATTTGCCTCGTGGTGTCTTTGATATTGTGGATGATTCAGATGCAAAGTGTTCCGGGACACGGAGCAAAGCTCATAACCAATGAAACCTACTTGTTTGAATGCTTTCGATACCATTTCTATTTTTTCTTGTTTTGCTCTCTCCAACTTGTTTGAGAGAGACAAGAGTCATTTGTCGGATGCTAGATTCATGATACAAAAGTCTGTGTCCACTATCATCTCAAGGCAAGAGGAAGTTTCTTTGATGGGGTGTTTTAAGGTAAACTATCCAAATTGTATGACCATCTCATTTTTAAAGCTTAAGATGTTAGGGTGAACACATTTTGTTTTCTTGATTATTCTTCAACATGTCCCCTCATTCACGTATTGGTCATTCCAATTCTCGGGGTTGAAAAGTGGAAAACCAAGAAATCAAAAAAGTTGTGGGGGTGAAATTTCACTTGAGAAGAAAATTGAGGGGGCTAATATGATATTAAAGGGGTAGTGCACGATGTATCTTACATTCGAACAGGCTATATAAAAGGTCACACCCAAGGGTTGTAATGGAGGAAAATCATCCAACACAAATATCAATGACTAGTTCCACGACTTGAACTCATTACTTATAGGTCCATAGAGACCACTTTATCGTTGTTCCAATGCTTACCTGATGATAATTAAAGAAAATGGTTAAGAAGCATTTTTGTCATTGTTTTTTATCTTGAAGTTATATGTCTGTTAACTCGTTGGAAATTCCTAATAGGGTTCCCCCCTCATCCTATGTAAAACATGTATGTTACTCGCCTATTTGTAATCATGTTGTTAAATCCTTTATGGCTCTAACGTTTTTAAAACCAATCTACTTTAAGATTTTGAAGAGGATCAATTTGGTTATAGTTATTCAATTTATAATTGTAGGAAATTCTGGCCCACCCATAAGAGGTGCTTTAAGGCCATAATAATTTCTAATTAAACACATATATGATGTGTTATTAAAAAGAGAGAAAAAAAAACATATAAGAAGAATATTGAAATGCTACACATTATTCCCTCCTCAATCAATTAGGGTTTAGGTTGTGGTATTGGGGTTGCTACTACATATTTGACAACCGACCAGTAAAATTCAACTATGGTTCATCCTATTCTTTTGCTTCCTCTACGACAAGAACAAGTAAGTTCTCTGGATTATGTATGTTATCTAATTAGATTTAGATTAATGATGATATGTAATCTTACAGTATTGTTACAAGTTTCACCATTTTATAGATTAATATTAAGATGAAATGGTGAGATGTATTGAAATTGTAGACTTTGAGAATAGAGATTTCATTAATTCTCAAGTGTCTCTGCACAATCAATCACATAGGTATTTATGCACAAAAAAAATACTACTAAAAAGATGGATTTAGCTGTGAACTTCATTGCTAATTTGTTGCTATTTTGCTCGTAGCTAACAAAAATCTATTGCTAATTTGTTGTTAAATTGGATTAGCAACGGATTTTGTTGATTAGCTATAAAATTTATTTGTCGTTAAATCCTGTGTTTTTAGTAGTGAAATGCCTAACTATGAAATATGAAATTAAGGAAATGAAACATAATCTCTATAATGCTGGAAACTAAATAAGATAAGAATCTACCTAATTATATATATATATATATATATATATATATATATATATATATATATATCACATGGAATAGGGTCAAGGTATCATTTGTCAACTTTTCCTTAATAAAGTGTAAATAAATTTTAATGTGTTTTGTTCAGTTATTTTGTTCTAGATTATGGGCTATACTAATGGAAGCCTTGTTATCACAGTATAAGGATAATTTATCATCTTTGTATAATTTCAGTACTTCTAGTAGCTTTCGTATCCACATAATTTCACAAACACCTTGAGCCATAATTATATACTTTGCTTCAACACTTGATCTAGCAACTATACTTTGCTTCTTAATCCTTCAAGTGACTAAGTTCCCTCCTATAACTGTGAAATAACCGGTTGTAAACCTCTTATCATCTAGAGATCTAACCCAATCAACATTTGAAAAAGCTTTTGTATGGAGGTGACCATGTTTGGCGAAAACAAGACCTTTTTCAATAGAATATTTCAAATATCACATAATGAAAAGAACAACTTGCATTTGAGAATCACGAGGATCATGCATGAACCGGCTTACCATGATAATTGCCTATGCTATGCTAGGTCTAGTCTATGAAATATAAATAAGTCTTCCAACCAAACACTGATATTTTTGTTTATCAACCGACTCTCCTATTTGTGCTCGTAGCTTGTGGTTGCTCTCACTTGATGATCCTGCTAGTTTACAACCCAACATACAATTTTCTTCTAGAAAATCTAGAATATTTTTACCCTGAAGATTCCTTTTCCTAATCTAGCCAATTCAATTCCATTAAAATATTAGAGCTTCCCTAGATCCTTGATATCAAATTCCAAAGCCACGAGCTTTATTAGTCAAACCATCTTTTTTTGCCATCACCTGTCAGTACTATGTTATCAACATAAACTATAAGAAGAGTGATCTTACCCTTGTGATGTCTTATAAAGAGAGTATGATCAACATTGCTTTGTTGATCATTGATTTATTAAATATATCAAACCTTGTTTTGAGAGACTATTTTAGCCCGTATAAGGCTATATTCAATCTACACACCTTTCCTTGTCTATTTATCCTTATCAAAACCAGGAAAATCTCCATATACACTTCTTCTTCCAAGTCACCATGTAAGAATGCCTTTTTTAGATCAAATATTGCAATTCACAATCAAGATTGAACGCACAAGATAATATGATTATGATTGTCTTCATATTTTCAGTTGGAGAAAATCTCTCTTGGTTGTCCACTTCATACATTTAAGTGAATCCCTTAGCTACTATCATGCCCCGAGCCTACACCCTGGGTGGGATTGGTACTCGAGAACCATTGCTGGCCCCAAGTGAACCCTTGGCCTAACTTACTTACTCAACGGAAGGCTTAACTCATGAAGAAAAATAATTTTAAAAGTAAACTGAACTTCTCAATAAATACTTAGAATGTATCATGATAACATTCATTGGCCAATAGTGGCAACTTAAGTCTCAACCATTAAAATAGGAAATAGAAAAATCAAGAACTAACATCTGACTGTCTATGAAGCCTCTAAACAACTGATATGGATGTCGGGACAAGACCCACGACATCCTAATGAACTAAGACTACTAAAAACAATAAAAGAGGTCCTCCGAAAGCAAGGAGACTCACCAACAAATTGTGGAGCTCAACTAGAATCAACGATGCACTGGATGCTGATCCTGGTTACATGTATCTGCATCATTAAAAGATGCAGGCCAAATGACATTGGTATATTGAATGTATGAGTATGCGAGGCGAATTCTAAAACAAGACATAAGCTTGAAAGGAACTGAAAGAACTTACCTGGCTCAACTCAACTTAACTTAACTGAATTCAATATAAAGCAATAAAGTAAATGTAGTATAAATAAAAGCTTTTAAAACATGAATGTCAACTCTGTGTAATTAGAAATACAATATTACTCTGTGTGTATGCAAAGATAAAATAAAAACTCTGAATTGTGTATAAAAATACAAATAAACTTTGTATATAAGAATAAAAATACTTCTGTGGGAGTTTCTCTAACCGACAACCATCACGTAAGAGCTATTGTGATGATACAATATTTTGCCTCTCGCTGCCAGGGCCGTCCTATACCTTGCCGAGGGTATAAAACCTGACTACTAAGTGGATCCACTAGTATATGCTAAAAGCATTAAGGAATCGTCTAAAAAGTATGAATCTTTTCTAACCATGGTGGCTACATGGTTTATGGGGGCTGGGAATTTTCTGAACTCTCCCCCATATCGGTGCTCAATACTAATCCCAAAATATGATACTACCTCTTATGTTTAAAAATATACTTCTTTCTGTGATTTGAGATAATTGCTCAAAAACTTAGCTCAAGGGCTATCTTGGAAATCAAAGTTTCCTCTCTTGCTTAATTGTGAAAGCACTTACTCTTTTCTGAAAACTAGCTCAAAGGCTCTTTGGAAATCAAGGTTTCCTTTTCTTGTTTAAATGTGATAACGTTTTAAACATTTTGGGAATACATAGTCCCTTTATACTTTTTGAAGAAATGAACTGCAATCTTTACTCCTTACTCTTTACTCAACTTGAACTTTAAGTCTTAAAACAAAGTTAAAACATTTGGAAAAGACTTTTGGAAAACTCTAAGAACTTCTCTTGACTTGACTCTTACTTCTCTTGACTTTGATCTTAACTTTCCTTGAATTGGATTATGGATTCAAAGTTTATGATCTCATGTTATGGATGATTTCATGATTTTTAGACGTACCTTAGAGTATAGAAATTGACTAGAAAACATAGGAAATGTCCTGAAGCTGTAATTTAAGAGATGTTTGTCCTGATGAATTTGTAAAGTCTTCAGAGACAAGGTCAATTGTTCCTTTTTTGTCTCTAGAAAACTTCGTATCATAGAAACACTTAATTAGGATGTTTCATTCTTCTGATTGGTGTATCCCAATCCTGTCTTCTACAAGTAAGGGTAAAAGAATGTAAAAAAAATTAATTAAGTAGAAGCCAAGATTGAGATACGCCAATAGAAGACTGAAATCGCCTAATTACGTGTTCTTTCTATGATACAATATTTTATAGAGTAATATATGACACAATTGACCTTATCTTTGAAGACGTTACATGCTCGACAGGACAAGCAGCTCTTAGAAACTTTAGAACAGTAACATGTTTGTAAACAAATTGTACCAGTTTTTTTTCCTTCTTCAAAACTTCCGGTATCTAGTCTATCTTTGTTAATTTCTATAAAATATGTTCCATGCAATGGACAGCATCTACGTTCCAAAAAACTATTTTGTGTGTTTTCCATTAGTTTCTTGCCTACTTCTGTCATGTAGTTAAATATCGAGTATGCAAATATTGGAATATTGGACCACAGTTTCAATTGTTGATTTTGATATTCCCTTTTCGTCAAGAAATAGGTATATTTGAATTAAACAATGCTTTGTTTCTCCTTGAATATATCATCAAATCAGGTTAATGCAAATGGCCAATAGTCTCCCCTTGAACAACACATGCAAATATCTTTGGAGGAATGATATAAACATTATTTCCTCATAAAATCTCTAAAGGACTCCTAAAATTGAGTGCTTTTAGAGGCATTCTATTGACAAGATAAGCAAATGCTACAATTACACCTCCTAGTAAGGCTTTGGATGATTCATAGTGAACATTAGAGATCTAGAAACTTCTAACAAATGTCTATTTTTTTTTATTTCATCCACTCTATTTTGTACACTAGGTGTAAGGACACCTAGTTTGGTGGATGATCCCGTTAGACTCTAGATAATTAAGTACCAAATCGGCTATCCATATACTCTGTGCCAATGTCAGTTCTCAATTTTTTTAATCTTAGTATCAAACTAAGTGCAAACCACTTCTGAAAAAGATTGAAAGCAATAAAATAGATCACTCTTTTGGTTTTATCAAATACACTCAAGTCATCAGAGTGCAACAATCAATAAAAGTGACAAACCATTGACTACCATACAAAGAAACAGTTTGAGTAGGTTGCAAAACATAGGAATTGACTTCATGAAAGGAACTTTGCTTTTATTATTACTTGACGGATAAGAGTTCCTAGTATGTTTTACATACTCACAAGCATCATAAAATAAAGACTCACCCTCAGTCCTTGAAAACAAACTAGGATATAATTTTCTACAGTGATATTGATTGAAACTGTTGTTTTTGATAAGAGAGCTTTCATTAATTTTCTCTATACAAATAATTACAAAGGTATTTATTTATTTTGGTAAATAAACAATTTTATTACCAAAGTGATAGTTAGAAAACCAGACAGAGCTGACCTCCTATCTCACAGAATTAGCGAACTACCTAATCAACCCTCATACCTTCTAAATGACAAAAAATAGAAAGAAATACTTAAAGAATACAACTTTAAAGGAAACAAACTACTACAGCCAGTTAAAAAAACTAAGGAGTCAGCTTGCCACTCCAAGAGATCTAAAGATCAGCATTGCTCTATATAATCACCTCTAAGGCCATGTTTGCAGTTGAACTAATATTGAGTGCCACTTCTTCATCCTCTGACCTCTGGTATGTACATGAATATCAAACTCCTTACTGAGTCTTTCCACACTATAGTGGTCAACCTAAAATCTGATCATGTTCCTCTCCCTCCAAATGAGATAGACAGTCATAGAAAACATACAACAAAGGACGGCATCCCTACTAGACTTCTTCTTGTCCCACTCAGACATCCATTTAGATTCAACTTACCAGTCCCCCACTGCTCTTTAGACACCCAAACAAGTCAACATCCGCTTCTACAAGTGTTTAGTCACACAATAATCAAAAAACAAGTGTGACATAGTTTCATCCGACAAGTTGCAAAACACACAGTTGGGAGGGACCTATATTCCAATTTTCAGCAATCTATCAATAATAGGAAACCTTTTCTAGGAAGCCATCCATAATATAAATCTGAACCTGGGGTGACTACTTGGATGCAAAGAAAAGCTCTTCCAATGCACCCTAGGATGTTGTAGAGTCAGTTTTAGATACATCCTCTTGATAGAAAATCTACCCTTGTGAATTATAGTAGATAATCTCTCATGAAGAGTGCCCTGCAGTGCTAGAGCTTGCATTATAACCTACCTTAGACCAAAGATCTTTCGTATCATCCATGGTGCATTACCAGGGATGGGACAATTTTCTAGGAAAATGTTCTTCATATAGTAAATGTGAACCCATATAATGTCACCAATCAAAGTACACCCTAGACGTGACATGGAGAATATGATTCTAAGAGACCCTAAACAAGCCACTTAACATGGGTACGACGTAATAAGATGCAATTTAAGAGATATATTCAATATAAGTCTTCAAACATAAGATGATAGATACCAACAGAGTACATATGAGAATACGCGCAAAGCTAATAAGTCTGACACAAGCCTTTCTAACATCATAAGAGTGGTTGACACGTAACTCAGACACCATGTACAAGTATGAAACTAAAGAGAATCAAATAAAAGCAACATAAATGGTCTTGTCCTCGAAGCATGAGGACTCACTAATACAAAATTCTAGTAGAGCAATCCAAGCTAGCCACGAGCGTGAGAATGAGCGTCATACCTTATATTATGAGATAATATAGTCACAAATATGCATTAGTATGATGAATGTACTAAGTATGGGGAAATACATAAAAGATGGGCATCATAAGAGAAGGAACTTTAAACATGATATGCATGACCAAGTAAACGTAATAAAAGCTCTTAAAAGAGATTATATAGCATCTACAAGGTTAATGCATACTTAAGCCATTTGAGTAAATTTCAAAAACCTTTAAAGAAAACTTAGTTCATTTATGGGATATTTACCATTAACCAGCAATAAGACCATGCGAGCTATTACATAGACTATGGTATGACCCTCACACTGAAAAAGGGGAATCTACTTGCCAAGGTAGAATTCTGTATCATTTATATTGTTAAGGTGAATCCACTAGCTAGGTCATTTAAGACAGTCCTACGAGGGCACGTAGTTTGGTACAATGAAATTGCTACTAAAGACCAAGCCTTTACTAACAGGAGGGTGTACATTTCAATGTTCTCTAAGTGCTAAGTAAATCCTAACAAAAAAGACATAAGCATAATCGTATCAAAATACTTGGAAAGACACAATTAAACTACCAATCAAAATCACAACTCATAATAGAGTAGCTCCTTTCAAAACAATGATTCCATAAACTTACATATTAGACATTTACATTTTTAATCATCTAAATCATGATTTCATTCATATGTGAGAATATTTCGCAAATTCATGATACTTATCTCAAAAGAATTCTTAGTTCAAAAATCATCATTTTCATAAAACATGCATAGATTTCATAATCATAATTTGTAAGTTCATAAGAATGATAAATCATGTTCATAAAGAAGAAATAGGCAGGGGTACGTATGTAATCAATTGAAAAATCATGTAATTGTATCAAATCATGCATAATAAGATTGAATATAAAAAATTGAATCATATTAAACTAGACTCATGAGGAATAACATGAAACCCTAATAGAATTGGGTGAAATCAATTTAGGAGATTGAGATTCTTTTGAAACCTAATGGATAAAAAGGATCCATTAGTGAATTCCCACGTACCTTGATAATCAAAGCCCTAAGAGTGCAAAGAGAATGAGACCTTGAAGCTTGAAACCCTAGCTTCTACTCTGAGAGCTCTTGAGAGAATTCAGAGAAGAATACTTGAGTGATTTGGAAGAGTTGAGTGAATAAGGGGAATGGGTTAGATTTTTAAGAGTAAAAACGGTTATAGAGATAGTTATAGGACCAAAACGACATACTTTAGAGGTTAAGTGGATAGAAAAAGACCAAAACACGCTTACTTAAAACTGCAGAATAGCTTTTACAGTTTTGACATATGGTCTGTAGGACTTTCTACGGGCTATCATGGTCAACCGTAGAGTCACTTACTGGAACCCAAAATCCAGTCAACTTTCCACGAAACCTCCCTATGGGTCGTCGTCCACTCTATGGTCCGTAGATTCATTCTGTAGATTCCAAGTTAAATTCCAAAATCTTACTAAGTCTGGATCACTTTTACGGATTTCTTCTACTATCCATAGGATGTTACCTGTCAAAACCTCTTGTACACCTCAGGTCTCAACCTACTTCTCAAAATTAACTCTATGGATCAGTCCTACGACTTGTAGAACATTCTATGATTCCACCTGTTCATTTGTAGGTCAACATCTCAGACTCAACATTTTTCAAAAATCAATCCAAGTCCTACAACTTCCTTCCCACAGTCCGTAGGTCAGACCGTAGACCACTGCCTGAGTACAAAAATGAAACTTTTCCTCTCCAAACTTAACTTTCAATTTTTGAGGTGTTACAATATCTCCCCCTTGGGAACAATCTTCCTTAAATGAGACTCAAGCTAGGATGAATAGAGTATGGAGAGAAACTAATAACCCAACATGAATGCAAATCTAATCAAAAGGCACAAAACAAGAAGAAATCGACTCCAAGCTAAAATATAAACTTAAAACAAGTTTTCATGAACATGTATGCATATGGAAACATAATGACTACAATGCACGAATCCAAAGGAATTAACCATGAGAAACTTATTACCTTAAGCTAGAATAAAAGAAGATGGAAAGAGATAAGGATACCTTTTAATACGAAAGACTTTCCTTAAATCCCAAACTTTCCATTTGCACTATGGACGTTGGATCTCCAACACACTTTTTCAACAAAGAGACATGGAATACCTCATGTACCGATGCTAGGTCGGTAGGTAACTCTAATTCATAAGCAACTTTGTCAATACACCTCAAAATCTGATATAGGCCCACATATCGGGGATAAGCTTCCCTTTCTTTTTTAATCTCATAAAACCCTTTATAGGTGAGATTTTCAAGTAAACACAATCATCAACATCAAACTCAAGCTCTCTTCTTTTAACATCGGCATAATACTTTTGTCAACTTTGAGTCATTTTCAACCTTTCTCAAAAAAGTCAAACTTTTTCCATAGCCTCATGCACTGACTCGGCCCTATCAAAGAGACCTATATGAGACCTACACCTCCTAGCATAGAGAGCCTCAAATAGAGCCATTTGGATACTCGAGTGATAACTATTATTAGAAGCAAACTTAATCAAAGGCAAATGATCATCCCAATTACCCTTGAATTTAATCACACAAGATCTCAACATATCTTACAAAGTTTGAATAGAATGCTCGGCATGCCCATCAGTCGAGGATGAAAAGTCGTGCTAAGCTTTACTTGAATACCAATACCCTTTTGGAACGACTTCCAAAACTGAGATGTAAACTAAGTACCACGATCGGAGATAATGGACAAGGGCACTTCATGCAACCTCACCATTTCTTGTATACATCTTGGCATAATATTTCGCTAAAAATGAAGTCATTACAAAAAGCAAATGAGCTGACTTCGTCATTCGGTCCACAATTGCCTAAATCGAGTCAAACTGATGACAAGTTCGAGGTAAACCCGTAATAAAGTCCATATTCATATCTTCCCACTCCCAAGTAGGAATGCTAATGTCTTGATATTAACATTCAAATGGGCTTAAAACAGGTTGGGTCTTAATCCACCCAATTTGACTTTCTTGATCTCAATAATTTAATTTATTGTTATTTAAGTTTTATAACCAATTTGCATTTCAACTCAAGAATTATTGTTTTTTTAAAAAAGAAGAAGTTACAAATGGATAGATAAATCCTAAAAGATATAAAAATAGACATTAATTCATACATTCAAACTTTTAATGGATGACATAAATAAGCTTTCCTCAAACTTCAATGTCATATTTGAGCCTTTTCTCTCTATTTTATTTACACTTTCTCAATGACATTCTACAAAAACGATTCCAAATATACTAAAATATACGTAGAAAATTAACAAGCATGCGACCTAATGTAATTTTTGAACTTACTTTAACATTATATCAACAATTTTTCTTATGTCAAGGGGATTCAATAATTTATATTTAATTTTGAGAAAAATATTGTTTGTTCCCTAGTTAGTCTAATTTTCCATCAAAGGGACTGATCAAGAACCCCCTTGGCCCCCTTTAGCTCAGTCTCTCTCATACTCTCTATTATATTTGATTGTCATTAATGAAACATTTATAATTTGAAATTTATTTAACTGAATAAATAGATAATTAATCTTATAAGAACTTTTTAAGTAGTTACTCCCTTTTGGCCATATTACATGTAGTCTAAACAAAATGAATGATTTTTTACTTAATCAATTAGGTATCAAATTCTCATATTTTTAATAGGTACCATTATTTATCAAACACCCCTTTTACTTTCTAGGGGTTAATGATTTTTTAAGGTGTACACCAGAATATATGGATTGAAAAAAAGAGTATTTAAGACATTAATAATAATATTAAACATTGATAAAATTCAAACATGAGAATGTTCAAATCAGGAGGAAGATGAAACAGCATCAATGGCACAACCCAAGTTGAGCCAAACAGCTCCAACAATATAATTCTTGTATTTAACTTCATGCACCACTGTGATCTCTTGTTTGGGATGCAGACCTGTCAATTTTAGGTGAAAGAAGAAAGGTTAAAAATCATGACCTAAGTCTCACGCTTCAAAAGTTAGCTTTTGAGGTGGAAGAACCCAAATTTATTAAAGTTTCATGACAGCTCCATTATACTAACATGGAACACACAGGATCATAACAATCACCCCACTTGAATACCAACTACCACATAGGTCATGACTAAGCCCAGTTGATCACGACTGACACCCTTTTCAAGTTCAAACCACCACTCAGAGCGTTGGCCCCGTGCGATGAACTCTGATACCATGTAACAATTTTAGGCCTAAATCACACCTCAAAACCCTAGCTACCACATACGTACATAGCTTTCCATTCATTCGATGTGGGACACACATGATCATAACAAAACATCAATTATTGTCAATTCAAAATCATAAAGCCCTTTGAGTACAAGTATTCAGAACACGTAATCACACTTTTTCTATAATCATGGCATCCGAGCTAGTTTTCAAACACATCAACTAATTGTACACAATACTTGTCATTTCCCACCAACCACAGCAAACCATAAGTGTCAGGTCACTTTTTCCATCAATATACATGTGCTTTTGTCTCTTCTATTTCTAAGTGAATCCGTTCGATCTTAGTGTGTAGCTAACCATATAAATCCTTGCCCACAAACCATTTGACGTTTTGCCTCAATGAATTTCTGCTAATTGTTTTTATAAAATGGAGAATTATCTTGTTGTGTTGCAATTACATTCTTCTTTGCGGGTTTCCAAATGGCATAAAAGTGTCATACCATGGATGTGTTCCGTATTGAAAGTAGGAAAATAAATTCGACTGGTTACATTCCACATTAATTTTGCCCTCCCTCATCCCCCAAAACCTTACTAATATGAATGATTATGTCATTCTAATCTTGATATAGTTTCAATAGGCATATTCTTTGATAGTATATGCTTTCTTACGACAAATTGCCTTACCTTAGATAGTTGGTAGTTCCGTATCAATGAATTTGCATTGGAAAGGCTTTCCAGTCTCTCTTTTTATGGGTTGTTTCCCTCGTATCTATCCTTTCCCACTTGTCCATGACAAGCAAACAAAGAGGTGAATCATCGGATCTTAAAATGGGTCATCCCAGTTCAGGTAGTTGAATCATATGATTCTGATGATTCAACTTTTCACATTCACTCTACAGGACCCAAACGAGGCCTTTACTTGCTTGTTGGAATAAAAGTAAACCTCCATTCTCTAGTATAAACGAAGTTACTCCAAAATTCATATTAAATTTCCAGTAAAATCGATATCTTATTAATGTTTACATCTTCACAAAAATGTTTAGAGGCTAAAGTATAGTGACAAAATTGCTATAGCGAAATCTGACTGTACTAATGCATGTGGTTATTAGGAATGCTTGTTCCTAGTAATTGGATATTGCCCCTTGTCCCATAAAATTAGAGCACTGAAGTATGTCATGTGCATTTAATGTATCCATAATACTTGATCTATTATTAAAAAAGGTGCAACAAAGCAACACAGCTCTAGACATGTCCATATATAGGAATCCTACCAAACTGTACAGTTAGGATATTACACCATGAGACTCAAGATAAAATGACTAAAGCAAATCTAGGATCTAACAAATAATACCACTCGTATTGCTCTTTAAACGAAATTGGTATGATATATTATTTACGGTTAATTTAATTAGTAAAATAAAACAATGCATATTAATATTGTCATAGATAAACTAAGAGGGCTAATTTATTTACTTACAAAAATATATAGAAGAAGATTCCATCACTGCAATGTCTTCTACTAAGCAAATTGCATCATGAGCTTTATATCACTACATCAAAAATGATCATTAGCGGCAATGTCGCTAAATATATATTTTTAGCGGCAATTAGCACTCTTTGTATATGTCTCTAAAACCTTTAGCGATATTGGTTCTAATGACACTTAACTAATGTCAGTAAAGACTTTAGCACTCTTTATTAATGTCAACATTTATTGACGCTAAAAGTTGTTTTTGTTGAAGTGTATAGACGCAGAATTTCATTTCTCCGTGCACTTAGAATGTGTTCTTTCATCTAGAGAATGAGCTTGCAGAGAGCAAAAATGGAGAAAAAGGACAAAATTTTGACACATAAGTATGAGATTGGTAAACTGTTAGGCCAAGGTAGATTTTCCAAAGTCAATCTTGCAAGAAACCTAAAGCAGGGCAAAATGTACAAGTAATTTTGTTAAATGGAATTCAAATGCCCTAAAGTACCAACAAGGGTTGTAGTGGAGTGGTAAGCACCCCTTTGTCCTTAAATAGAGGTCTCCAGTCTAAGTCCCCTTGTGTACAAAGCTGCCTTTGTTAGGGAGCTCTTTAACCCCCAATGTGGGACTTCCCTACATAAATCTGAATGTATTCTTGATCCAAATCTATTTTCAAGAATCTTATTAGTTAAGTTGATGGGAAATAATTGGTTCAACAAAGGATTCAAGCAAGTTGATAAACCACCAATTTTGGGTCGAGAAAAGGATGATTTTCCTCATAGTGTCTTTGATATTGTGGATGATTCAAATGCTAAGTGTTTCGAGACACGGAGAAAAGATCATCACCAATGAAGCCTACTTGGGTCAATTCTTTCGTTACTATTTCTATTTCTCCTAGTTTTGATCTCCATCTGAATTGTATGACAATCTCATTTTTAAATCTTAAGATGTTAGGGTGAACACACTTTATTTACTTGATTATTCTTCAACACGTCCCCTCATTCACGTATTGATCATTCCAATTCTTGGGGGTTGAAAAGTGGAAAATTTTTGTGGGGTGAAATTTCACTTGAGAAGAAAATTGAGGGGGCTAATTTGTACTCCCTCCGTCTCATTTTATATGAGGTAGTTTGACTCAGCACGGAGTTTAAGAAAGACACGAATACTTTAAAAACTTGTGGTCCAAAATGAATGATAAAAATTTGTGTGGATGTAAATCATTTCACTAAGGGTAAAATAGACATTTTATATTGAAATTGTTACTTAATATAAAAATGTTTCATTCTTTTTGGGACTTGCTGTAACGACCCAAATCATCGTTATTTGGGAGAAACAAAAAATTTGGGAAATTCTGGGCCACTCTCCCGCTAGAGAGGGCCGGATGTCGCCAGGATAGTGGTGCCAGGGCAAGGTATGTTGGCGCCAAAGCGGGATAGGTGAGACAGAATGTAAATTACGCGAAACCTTATTTTCTCATTCTCCCTAAAATACCTAATTTTGTAGTAAAACATCTGAGAAAACCCCAAAAAGCTGCTGTAAAGCTTGGGAAAAAGCGAGAGAGAGCTTTCTAGCGCAAAGATGTCGATGGATTGCGAATTTCCGATCAAGATCACCGTCACAAATTTCTGAAACAAGAATCAAAGACCAAAACTCTATGCAGTTACTTGGGGGCCAGATAGGCTAGGTTTTATGAATTAAGTAGTTTAAATTTATGCTCACTGCTTAATATATGTAAATCGATGGTAGGATTTATGCGTAGGCCTTCGTACACCGAATGAATTATAATTAAACCCTAGAAAGAAGCCTTAGATGATGAACTAGGGCTACATATGGTCGAATTAATGGTTATATAATATGTGTTGATGAATAATACATTGTGATTGTTGTGATTCTATGTTTGTGTAATGTATGTTTGTTCTTGCTTCATTATGATACGTGTATGTATGTGAATACTGCATGGTTGATCACACTTGTGTAAATGAGGACATAGGAATGATGAACGCCATGAAACATGAATTGTTTATATGATTATGAAGATGTACTCATGATTATGATTGTGGTTGGTTGAATGGATCAGTTTCCACGTTCCAGCATAACTAACTAGGATCGGTTGCCACGTTTCGGCATAACTAACTTGGATCGATTGCCACGTTCTGGCATAATTATGAATCGGTTGCCATGTTTAGGCATAATTATTGGATCGGGTACCACGTTCCGGTATACTAACAGTTTAGATTTGGATTCCATGAGAAGACCAATGATTTGATATAAATTGTGTATATTGATAAATGTGAAACGATATATTGTTCGTAATAATGAGTGCTATTGTGATTTTCTGCAGTGGGTATATGTTATGACAACTTATATTTGATCGTTTGTTGTGTTGAGGGAACTTGTTGCATAGAGCAGAAGGGCAAAGTGTTCAAGGGGTGAGTAATTGATAGCATATGTGGTTCATGTGTTGTAATGGCGATAAGTAGGGGTAGTGTATGTGATGAAATATACTTAGGTGGATTCCACCTTGGAGAAAGGGATTGGATTTAGTGGTAAGAAAGCTTGATGTAATGTACTATATAGCCCCGACTTGGTAATATGAAGAGGAAGTAAGGCTATGATGTGAATGGTTAGTTGGATGCTTGTAGTTGTATTTGGGGACTCATTAATGTGTTAGAATGGTTAGACTATGATCAAGAACCTAGTAAGTAGGCTGACAGGAAGGTGGTTAGTAGTTAGGGTGCTAGTATAATTAGGAGGTATTTCGAAAAAGGGTAAAGGTAGAGAAGCGAGGGGTTCTATTGCATGATCTTACTAGTTGATTTCCTATGTTATGTGGTAGGCATTGGGTTGACTGATGATGCCTATCTGTACGTGTGTTTTGTACTAATACTACTCTTGCTATGTCTTTTGATGTAGTCTGGATGCAGGTTGGTGATGTTTCATTAGGTGAAGATGAAGAAATTCTCCAACAGCTTCTACTCTTCCTTTCGTATGGTGGGAGATGTGTCTTTTATTTATCATGTCCAGTTGTAATCTTAGTAGCTCTTGTACCTATTTAGACTAGATTCTTGGGGGTGTTAAATTACTTTACAAGTCTTAAAACAAATTTGTTTTAAGAGTTCTTATTTATAAATTTTCATTGGTACATTTTATCTTTGTTTTCTTTAATTTCCGCATGTTGTAGCTATTGGGATAAGATGGTTCTCCTAGTTAGGTGGTAGCATGTAGGTGCCTGCACGGCCCAGTGGGTTGGGTCGTAACAATTGGTATCAGAGCCCAGGTTACCGGTCTCCCAGTACAAGAGCTAAATGTGGACTAGACTCCCGCGGATTGGTGTGTTAACATCCACATCTAATGTTCAGGAAGCTAGGAAGCATTCTAGGAAGTTGTTTCACTTGATTCTCTTCTTTCGTGCATGTGTCGCTTGTGGTATGAGTTGGGTCCAATTGGTATCTCCCGAATCCAGTTGGTATCTCAACAAAGTAACCGGACGTCGTGGTCACAACTGATAGACCACAAGCAAAGCAAATTGGAAACTGAGAAGGTTTCAATTGGTATCTGGCCCTAGGGGCTATAAAAGGCATGGATGACCAGAAATGGTCATCCATGGAATAAACTAATTAATAACTTAGAATTGTCTGTGCTTGTGTCTTGGAAACAGTAAATGTGTCCTTCTTGTTGTCTAAACTAACTGCGAATGTGAACTGTAATTGCTTGAATGTGATGATGTGGTATTGTGCACTATAAATGCATGTCTAAATCTTAATATGTACAATGTGTTGGCCTAATTGATTGGAGTTATGCAAGTTGTAAATGTCTGGGTGTACCCTGTGGATGTGTGGGTTGTGGTGCTAATTTAATAGGAACAAGTTGGTTCTTATATCGAGGGATTTACTTGGGATAGACATGATTGCTCATAAGATCAGGGAATTATCCTAAATTCATTTGGCAAGGCTAGGAACCTTTGGGAAAATTAGAAAAAAAAAAGAAAAGAAAAACCCCAGAAAAATTCATTGGCCTGGGTTCTGTTTCCGTTATGGCTGCTAGGGCGGGATTCGTCCCGCCAAGGCGAGGCCGCCAGAGCAGGATGAGGCGAGGTAGAACCTTAGCCTGGCTCCCCTATTTTTTCTAAACTATCTGATAAAGACCTCAGATGATATTCGAGCAATCCTGACAACCCATCAGTGTTCAGCAACAGAAGTAGATAGATTATAAAACCTGATAATTAATATCGCTGCATCAGACAGCAAAAACTAGCATCCATGTGCTTACAGAACATAAGAAGTCGTAAAGATAAAATCAAATGTCCTAAATTTACAAATCCAAGAGGGGCGAAGAAAACAACTCAAGAACCCTGCAACCGAGAGGTATCGGTGTCAGAATCTAACTCCTCCAGGGGCACCAGGCCGGTCATGGACTCCTCCAGACTCAAAAACTGATAGCAATCCCCCTTCTCCGCTATGAGAATCTCCTGCCCGGGAGCGAAACAAGTGAACATGATCTTCACCGTCTTCCAGATCCGAACCAACAGACGGTCCCTCTCTAGGTTCTTTCTCCTTCCCTAGTGCAGCTCGCATCAGAGCATCTCAAGCTCTAAGGCAGTGCTAGGGGGAACCAGATTGGTAGGACTGATAGGGCACCCCATCCTCCTCCGCGCAGCTGCCAAATCTTCCTCTACCTATGACGCTGAAAGTGGGGGTCGAGTGTCGTCTTCTCCCTCCTCGTCTGACTCTATCGCTGCCTGACTGTTGCTAGCCCTGTCCATCCTCCTCCTTTTTCTCCGAGAAGTGGAACCCTGCCTAACCAAATGAGGGTGAAAAGGGGGATCCATGGGAAGTACCTCATCAGTATCAAGGAGCAGCACTCTCGCCCGTTTGCACAGCGCATTAATAAGTCCCGGTAGGAAAAAAGCCTTCTTGTTGCCCCGATAGAACATCTTCTACTCCGAAATGTTCTGTGCCCCCACATTCAGCTCTATACCCTGTATGGCGCACGCCACCACCAAGGCCTGAGGGAAGGTCACGTCGGTGTAGTTACCCGACAGGTGGATCTTTCTAGTGACCAAGTATAGCCACCTCTTAGCATCAGGTAACCAACCAATGCTAGTAATGCCCTCCGCAGTGGCCCAATAGACTCGGTCCCGATGGGTAGGCTCCACCAAGGTGTCTCTCAGCCATTCTAGGTCCATCTCCCGTAACTTAGCCTCATACTCAACGTTTGAGACCTCCGACACCTCTAGAGCCTCATTAAGGGTGGTAGAATTCAGGGGAATGTCGACTCCCCGGATACAGATGACGGAGAGAGGGTCGTCCCATCGCACTGTAGGTAGAGTGGCGTAGAACTCCCTCACTCAAGTGGAACGTGCATCCGGGGGAGCCTCAGTTAGTGGAGCCCATCCAAACTCCATAAGGCAAGCATGAAAGGCAGGCTCCTTCTCCTCTAAATTCAGTTAGTAGAAGCCCCTCTCACAACAAAACTTAGTGTTTCGGAAGTAATGGAACCTCTCTCGACTAACGGTGTCAAGAAGTCAGATGAAGGGTAAATTTTCCTCATTTATACCTGCCATTAGATAAGTCTGCAAGTGATGAAAAATATAAGTTAGAACACAATGGAAATAGACAATGCAAGGGTTGAATGAGAAGAAAGGAAATTTTGGGTTAAGGGAAGCAGGCCACTGGTCTGGCACATCTCGCCACAACAGCCAAAATCCAGCCAGGGCAGGATTATGGAGGCCACCACAGTGGGATGAAGGTCGCCGGAGCGACCTTCATCTGAGACAAACACTAGGCACGATAATGGCGCCTCTTGGCCCCAAAATCTTCATTTTTGATAGAATTTCAGCAGATCAAAGTATATTAACCACCCTAGAACCTAAATATATAAATATTTTCGTAAAATAACCCCTCAATGATGTCTAAATTCGAGTGTGTACCAAGAAGACCTTTCAACTCCGCCAACCCATTTTGGTATTGATTCGATGCTATTTTTGTGAAATCCTTATGCCCAAGACGTCGTGGAGACGTTGGGAACGTAAAGGAAGTGCCCATGCTATGTTTTTCTAACAAACTAGCAACTTAAGTTCAACTTTTGAATAAATACCCGAAAACAGTTCTAAATCAATCAATTTTGACATGCATTCGTAATCAAGAATGTTATGGAGTCAAGAGTGTAAGTAATGCAAGAATTACCTTAGAAATGATGCCCGGAATGATCAAGTTGAGAGGATTTTTGGGAGAGTTTGAAGGAATATGAAGAAATGGGGAAAATCTCATTTGTTTCCCATATGTACTGGTTCCCGATCTCCCAATTTAGCGGGAGATCTCTCGCCTTAGCGGGAGGGTTGTCACCCTGGCGGAGTCAAGCTATGTAAATTGGGACAAAAAAATTTTCTTCAAACATTGTGTCCTATCCCTAACCGGTCTCTTAAAGTATAGAATCGTCATAAACCGGGCTTGAGAAATAAAAACCACCCTCACTCGTGATGTCCTAATGGATCGATCGAGTGATTAGTTAAAAATACTTCAAGGTAGGGTGCATAACGATCCGTGCACCAGTCGTTCGAGGATGAACGAAAGGTAAATTGGTATCTATTGTAACGACCCAAATCATCGTAATTTGTGAGAAACAAAAATTTAGGAAATTTTGGACCACTGTCCCGCCAGGGCGGGCCAGATATCGCCAGGGCGGGGTAAGTTGGCGCCAAAACGGGATAGGCGAGACAGAATGCAAATTAAAGGAAACCTTATTTTTTCCTTCTCCCTAAAATACCTAATTTAGTCATAAAACACCTAAGAAAACCCAAAAAGCTACTGCAAGCTTGGGAAGAAGTGAGAGAGAGGTTTCTAGCGTGAAGATGTCGATGGATTACGAATTTCCAATCAAGATCACCATCACGAATTTTGGAAACAAGAATCAAAGACCAAAACTCCGTGCAGCTGCTTGGCTCCCAGGTAGGCTAGGTTTTATGAATTTATTTAGTTTAAATTTGTGCTCACTGTGTAATATATGTAAATCGATGGTAGGATTTATGCGTAGGCCTTCGTGCACCAAATGAATTATGATTAAACCCTAGAAAGAAGTCTTAGATGATGAACTAGGGCTACGTATGGTCGAACTAAAGGTTATATGATATGCGTTGATGAATAATCCATTGTGATGGTTGTGATTCTATGTTTGTGTGATGTATGTTTGTTCTTGCTTCATTATGATACGTGTATGTATGTGAATGTTGCATGGTTGATCACACTTGTGTAAATGAGGACATGGGAATGATGAACACCATGAAACATGAATTGGTTATATGATTATGAGGATGTACTTGCGATTGTGATTGTGGTTAGTTGAATGGATCGATTGCCACGTTTCAGCATAACTAACTTGGATCAGTTGCCACGTTCTGGCATAACTATGGATCGGTTGCCACGTTCAGGCATAATTATTGGATCGGGTACCACATTCCGGTATGCTAATAGTTTGGGTTTGGGTTCCATGAGAGGACCAATGATTTGATATAAATTGTGTATCTTGATAAATGTGAAACAGTACCTTGTTCGTAATGATGAGTGATATTGTGATTTTTCACAGTGGGTATATGTTATGACGACTTATATTTGATTGAACTTGTTGCATATAGCGGAAGGGCAAAGTGTTCAAGGGGCGAGTAATTGATAGCATGGGTGGTTCGTGTGTTGTAATGGAGAGAAGTATGGGTAGCGTATATGATGAAATATGCTTAGGTGGATTCCACCTTGGAGAAAAGGATTGGGTTTAGTTGTAAGAAAGCTTGATGTAATGTACTATGTAGCCCCAGCTTGGTAATATGAAGAGGAAATAAGTCTATGATGTGAATGGTTAGTTGGATGCTTGTAGTTGTATTTTGGGGACTCATTGATGTGTTATAACGGTTAAACTATGATCAAGAACCTCGTAAGTAGGTTGACGGGAAGGTGGTTAGTAGTTAGGGTGCTAGTATAATTAGGAGGTATTTCTAAAGAGGGTAAAGGTGGAGAAGCAAGGGGTTCTATTGCATGATCTTACTGGTTGATTTCTTATGTTATGTGGTGGGCTTCGGGTTGACCGATGATGCCTACCAATACATGTGTTTTGTACTGATACTACTCTTGCTATGTCTTTTGACATAGTCTAGATGCATGTTGGAGATGTTTCATTAAGTGAAGACGAAGAAATTCTCCAGTAGCTTCTACTCTTCCTTTCGTATAGTGGGAGCTGTGTCTTTTATTTATCATGTCCAGTTGTACTCTTAGTAGCTCTTGTACCTATTTAGACTAGATTCTTGTGGTGTTAAATTACTTTACAAGTATTAAAATGAATTTGTTTTAAGAGTTCTTATTTATAAATTTTCATTGGTACATTTTATCTTCGTTCTCTTTAATTTACGCATGTTGTAGCTATTGGGATAAGAGGGTTCTCCTACATAGGTGGTAGCATGTAGGTGCCCGCACGGCCCGGTTGGTTGGGTCGTGACACTGGCTTAAAAGAAAAGTAAGTCACATTAATTGGGACAGAAGGAGTAACATTTTTTCTATTTTTAATTGGTTGATTTGTAAAATCTTGAAGAATGGAGGCTGGTTTTCTTCTTCATTAGAGTATTAATTGGAACTCATTTACAATAGATATATTCGCATGAAAAGAAAGTAAAATGATATTGCAAATTAACCCTTTTGTTTATTTATCCTTAGGTAAGCATTGGAACAATGATAAATTTATCTCTACGGGCATATAGGTCATAAATTTGAGTCGTGGAATTAGTCATTGATATTACGCCGTGTAAGTTTCCTCCATTACAACCCTTGGGTGCGACCCTTTTCCATATCCTGTGTGAATGTAAGATACTTCGTGCACTACCCCTTTATTATCATATAGGTTTTATGATATACAGCTTTTTTTGTCATTGCACTTTTTGTTTGTTGCCTTGAAGTTATATGTTTGTTAACTTGTTGGAAATTCCTGATACTATTTCCCTCATCCCATGTAAAACATTTATATTACTTGTCTATTTGTAATTGTGTAGTTAAATTCTCTAAGGCTCTAACTATTTTTAAAACCAATATAAAGATTTTCAAGAGGATCAATTTGGTTATAGTTATTCAATTTATATTTGTAGGAAATTCAGGCCCACCCGTAAGAGGTGCTTCAAGGCCCATTTAGGTAACTAGTTAGCCCTAATAATTTCTATTTAAACACACATATGATGTGTTATTAAAAAGAGAGAAAAATACAACATATAAAAAGAATATAGCAATCCTACACATTATTCCCTCCTCAATTAATTAGGGTTTAGGCTGCGGTATTGGGGTTGCTACTACATATTTGACAACCACCATCGCGTAGTAAAATTCAACTGCAGTTCATCCTACTCTTTCTCTTCTGCTACGACAAGAACAAGTAAGTTCTATGGATTATGTATGTTATCTAATTTTATTTAGATTAATGATGATATGTAATCTTACAATATTTTTACCAGTTCACCATTTTACAAATATTAAGACAAAATAGTGAGATGTATTGAAATTGTACACTTTGAGAATATAGATTTCATTAATTCTCAAGTGTCTCTGCACAATCAATCATAGAGGTATTTATGCACAAAATAATCACGACTAACAATATGGATTAACTGTAAAATTCATCTCTAATTTGTTGCTATTTCGCTCGTAGCTAACAAAAATCTAATTCTAATTTGTCGTTAAATAGGATTAGCTAAAGATTTTGTTGCTTAGCTATAAAAAAAATTTGCAACTAAATCTTGTGTTTTTAGTAGTGAAATGCCTATCTATGAAATATACAATTAAGGAAATAAAATATAATCTCTATAATACTGAAAACTAAATCAGATAAGAATCTATAGATATCACATGGAAAAAGCTCAAGGTATCATTGGTCAACTTTTCCTTGATGAAACCGATCAATTTTAATAAGTTTTGTTCGGTCATATTGTTTTGCATTATGGGCTATTGGGCTATACTAATGGAAGCCTTGTTATCATAGTACAAGGACAATTATCATCTTCGTATAATTTCAGTTCTTCTAGTAGCTTTTATATCCATATAAGTTCACAAACATCTTGAGCCATAACTCTATACTATGCTTCAACACTTAATCTAGCAACTCCATTTTGCTTCTTGCTTCTCCAAATGACTAAGTTCCCTTCCACGAGTGTGCAATAACAGGTTGTACACCTTTTATCATCTAGAGATCCATCCCAATCAACATTTGAAAAAGCTTTTATATGGAGGTGACCATGTTTGGCGAAAAGAAGACCTTTTCCCAGAGTAGATTTTCAATACCGTAGAATTAAAAGAGCAACTTGCTTATGAGAATCACGAGGATCATGCACGGACCGACTTACCATGCTAACTGCTTATGTAATATCAGGTCTAGTCTATGAAATATAAATGAGTTTTCTAACCAATTTATGATATTTTTGTCTATCAGCCGACTCTCCTATCACTGCTTGTAGGGTGTGGTTGTTCTCACTTGATGATACTGCTAGCTTACAACCCAACATACAATTTTCTTCTAGAAAATCTAGAATATATTTTCCCTTAAGATTCTTTTTCCTAATCTAGACACTTCAATTCACTTAATATATTGGAGTTTCCCTAGATCCTTGATATCAAATTCCTGAGCCCAGAGCTTTATTAGTTGAACCATCTCTTTTTTGCCATCATCTGTCATTACTATGTGATCAACATAAACTATATGAAGAGTGATATTACCCTATTGATATCTTATAAAGAGAGTATGATCAACATTGCTTCGTTGATCATAGATTTGCTAAATATATCTAACCATGTTTTGAGAGACTCTTTTAGCCTGTATAAGGCTTTATTCAATCTACACACTTTTTCTTGACTCTTTTTCCTTATCAAATTCAGGAGTAATCTCCATATAAATTTCTTCTTCCAAGTCACCATGTAAGAATGATTTTTTTACTTCAATCTATTGCAATTCACAATCAAGATTGACTGCACGAGATAACTCCAAATCTCTCTTGATAATCCATTTAATACGTTTAAGTGAATCCCTTATCTACAAGGCTGATCTTGAACCTTTCAATCTAACCATTAGCTTAATGTGTTTCACTATGAATAACAACTTGCAGTCGACCAATTTCTTTTCTGGTAAAGGAACGACTAATTCCCAAGTCTTATTTTTGCTAGAGCCTTGACTGCACAAGATAACTCCAAATCTCTCTTGATAATCCATTTAATACGTTTAAGTGAATCCCTTATCTATAAGGCTGACCTTGAACCTTTCATTCAAGCCCTTAGCTTTATGTTTTACTATGAATACCAACTTGCAGCCGACCAATTTCTTTTCTGGTGAAGGAACGACTAATTCCCAAGTCTTATTTTTGCTAGAGCCTTCATTTCTTCAAGCATATCTTATTTCCATTTAGGATCTTTGAAAGCTTCCCTCTAATCTTATGGAATAGACACAAAGAAAATGGACAAGGCAAAAGCTCAACAGGAAGGGTACAAGGTGTCACAAGACACAAATTTAGGAATAGGATGTTTGGTACAAAATCTGACACCTTTTCTTTGAGAAATAGGCATATCTTAATCAAAGAAATAAGTATATCTAAATCAAGAGTTTAAATTGTGGTCCATGTAGTTTCAAACTCGATATCTTCTTGTATGATGGAATCAACAAGAACCTAATGAAAAATTTAGGATAGTTTCTTGAACCGTAGATCCTTCTAATTGCACGAAACTTATTTTACACCAATTAACAAAGATAGACTAGATACCAAAAGTTTCGTACAATGCAAAAACACTCACACAATTTATTTACAACCATGTTACTGCCTGAAGCTTTTAAGAAACCTTTGTCCTGATGAACTTGTAAAGTCTTCAAAGATAAGGTAAATTTTTCCCTTTCTGTCTCTAGAAATCATCGTATCATAGAACCACTTAATTAGAATGTTTTATTCTTCTCATTGGCGTAACCCAATCCTGTCTTCTACAAGTGCGGGTAAAAGAAAGTAAAAAATAGTTAATTAAGTAGAAGCCAAGATTGAGGTACGCCATTAGAGGATTGAAACCTCCTAATTAAGTGTTCTTTCTAGGATATAATATTTTATAGAGACAAAAACTGCACAATTGACGTTATCTTTGAAGACTTTACAAGATCATTGTGACAAGCATCTCTTAGAAGCTTTAGGACTAGAGCATGTCTGTAAATAAATTGTACCAATGTTTTTCCTTCTTCAAAACTTCTGGAATTCAATCTATCTATGTTAATTTCTCTAACATAAGTTCCTTGAGATGGGAATCATCTGCGTTCCAAAAAAATATTTTGTGTTTTTCCATAGGCTTCTTGCCTACTATTATCATGTAGTTAGATATCGAGTATGCAACTATTTGGACAAAAATTTCAATTTCCTATTTAGATATACCCCTTTTCATTAAGCAATAGGTATATTTGAACCAAACAATGCTTTGTTTCTCCTTGAACATAACATCAAATCAGCTTTATCCAAATGCCCAATAGTCTTTCCAAATAACACATCCAAACACATTTTAATATTCATGTACATACCAAAGGTTAGAGGTTAAAAAAGTGGCACTCGGTACTAGTTCAACTGCAAATATGGCCTTAGAAGGGGAGACCACTATAGGAGGGGGACAAGGTGTCATGGGACACAAAGTTAGAAATAGGATGTTTGATAAAAGATCTGACTCCTTTACTGTAAGCAATATGAATATCTTAATCAAAGAAATAGGTGTATCTAAATAATGAGTTTAAACTGCGGTCGAATTAATGTCAAACTCAATATCTTCCGGCATGATGGAATCATGCAAGAAACTAATGGAAAAATGCAGGATAGTTTCATGGACCGTAGATACTTATAATTCCATCGAACTTATTTTAGAGTAATTACCAAAGATAGACTAGATACAAAAAGTTTAGGAGAATGCAAATTTACTCGCACAATTTATTTTCAATCATGTTACTATCCTAAAGCTTTTACAAAATGTTTGTCTGGATGAACTTGTAAAGTCTTCAAAGATAAGGTAAATTTTGCCCTTTTTGTCTCTAGAAAACTTTGTATCATAGAACCACTAAATTATGATGTTTTATTATTTTGATTGGCGTACCCCAATCCTATCTTCTATAAGTGAGGGTAAAAAATGGTTAATTAAGTAGAATTCAAGATTGAGGTACGCCAATTAGAGAACTGAAACTGCCTAATTAAGTGTTTTTACTAGGATATAATATTTTATACAGAAAAAAACTACACAATTGACGTTATCTTTGAAGACTTTACAAGCTAATTCGAACAAGCATCTCTTAGAAGCTTTAGGACTGTATCATGTCTGTAAATAAATTGTACCAATGTTTTTGCCTTCTTCATAACTTCTAATATCCAATCTATCTTTGTTAATTTCTATAACATAAGTTCCATGCAATGGGAATCATCTGCGTTCCAAAAAACTATTTTGTGTTTTTCCATTAGTTTCTTGCCTACTTTTATCATGTAGTTATATCGAGTATGAAACTATTTGGACCACAGTTTCAATTGTTTATTTAGATATACCCCTTTTCATTGAGCAATAGGTTTACTTGAACCAGACAATCCTTTGTTTCTCCTTACACATATCATCAAATCAGGTTTATCCATATGCCCAATAGTCTCCCCAAAACAATGCATCCAAACAGATTTTAATATTCATCTACATACAAAAGGTCAGAGGTTAAAAAAGTGGCACTCGGTACTAGTTCAACTGCAAATATGGCCTTGGAGGGGGAGACCACTATAGGAGGGGGACAAGGTGTCATGGGACACAAAGTTAGAAATAGGATGTTTGATACAAGATCTGAATCCTTTTATTTAAGCAATAAGAATATCTTAATCAGAGCAATAGGCATATATAAATCATGAGTTTAAATTGTGGTTCAATTAATGTCGAACTCAATATCTTCCGGCATGATGGAATCATGTAAGAAACTAATAGAAAAATTGAGGATAGTTTCTTGGACCATACATCCTTCTAATTGCTAAGAACTTATTTTATAGCAAGTAACAAAGATAGACTAGATACCAAAAGTTTTGGAGAATGCAAAAAAACTCGCACAGTCTATTTAAAACCATGATATTGTCCTGAAGCTTTTAAGAAACGTTTGTCTTGGTGAACTTGTAAAGTCTTCAATGATAAGGTAAATTTTTCCCTTTTTGTCTCTAGCAAACATTGTATCATAGAACCACTTAATTAGGATGTTTTATTCTTCTGATTGATGTACCCCAATCCTGTCTTCTACAAGTGAGGGTAAAAGAAAGTGAAAATGGTTCATTAACTAGAAGCAAAGATTGAGGTATGCCAATTAGAGGACTGAAACCGCCTAATTAAGTGTTCTTTCTACGATATAATATTGTATAGAGACAAAAACTGCACAATTGACGCTATCTTTGAAGACTTTACAATCTTATTGGGACAAGCATCTTTTAGAAGCTTTAGGACTGTAGCATATCTGTAAATAAATTATACCAATGTTTTTGCCTTCTTCAAAACTTCTGGTATCGAATCTATCTTCGTTAATTTTTGTAACATAAGTTTCATGCAATGGGAATCTTTTCGTTCTAAAAAACTATTTTGTGTTTTTCCATTAGTTTCTTGCCTACTTTTATCATGTAGTTAGATATCGAATATGCAACTATTTGGACCATAGTTTCAGTTGCTTATTTGGGTATACCCCTTTTCGTTGAGCAATAGGTATATTTGAACCAAACAATGCTTTGTTTCTCCTTGAACATATCATCAAATCAGGTTTATTCTAATGCCCAATAGTCTCCCCAAAACAACACATCCAAATAGATTTTAATATTCATGTACGTACAAAAGGCAAGAGGTTAAAAAAGTGGCACTCTATAGTAGTTCAACTGCAAATATGGCCTTAGAGGGGGAGACCACTATAGGAGGAGGACAAGGTGTCATAGGACACAAAGTTAGAAATATGATGCTTCATACAAGATCTGACTCCTTTTCTTTAAGCAATAGGAATAAATTAATCAAACCAATTGTGGTCCAATTAATGTCAAACTCAATATATTTTGGCATGATGGAATCATGCAAGAAACTAATGGAAAAATGTAGGATAGTTTCTTGGACCATAGATCCTTCTAATTAAAATGAACTTATTTTACAGCAATTAACAAAGATAGACTAGATACCAAAAGTGTTGGAGAATGCAAAAGCACTCGCACAATCTATTTACAACCATATTATTGTCCTCAAGCTTTTAAGAAATGTTTGTCCTAATGAACTTGTAAAGTCTTCAAAGATAAGGTAAATTTTGCCCTTTTTGTCTCTAGAAAACATTATATCATAGAACCGCTTAATTAGGATGTTTTATTCTTCAAATTGGCGTACACCAATCTTGTCTTCCTACAAGTGAGGGTAAAAGAATGTCAAAAATGGTTAATTAAGTAGAAGCCAAGATTGAGATACGCCAATTAGAAAACTGAATCGACTAATTAAGTGTTCTTTCTATGATATAATATTTTATAGAGACAAAAATGACACAATGGACCTTATTATTAGGCTAGAATAATTAGGAAAAGACCCAAAAGCCCTTTAGGAAAATAATTTCAGACCCCACTCACGGCCCAACCCACAATCCGTTGGTCAGACCACGGACCGCCCGTTTTGGTTGTGGGTGAGATCAGAGACCACCAATTGTGGACCCCGAATGACAGACCACACCTACGGCCCGTGGGTCCATTGACGGACTTTGGACCACGACCGTAGGTCCTAATCTTGGCCTTCAAATTTCTCTAAGTCTAGGACTCACCTACGAGACCTATTTACGACTCGTGCATTGAATGACGGACCATCCTGGTGAACCATATAAAAAGTACTGGAACGAATCATTTTTAAAAATATCAAACTTGCCAATCATGCCACCACCTACGGACTGTTGTCCCTCCTACAGATCGTGCGTGACGTCATCTGCGCTGGCACAAGGTCTGTGAAAAATTGAAATTTCCTGCCTTTTAGAATTCGAGATGTTACAGACACTACCATAATTTCCACTATCTTATAAATCTCATCAACATATTCTTTAGGGTCCTCATCAAATTTTGACTCATGGAACCCTGGGGGATTCATGCTATTAAAGTCTCTCACCCTTATCACCGTTGTACCCACATTTGGGTTCACTGGAGTAATGGCCTCTCTACTAGCTTAGACCATCATAGCTTGAGTTAAAACTCTTAAAAGTTTCTTCCCCTTTCTGATTAAACAGTTTAATTGGAATAGGACATATATGAGAATGACTTCGTAGACATAGCCAAAACTTCCAGAACCAATCACATTACTGTAGCTAAGCAAATTAGTTGCTTCGAGCAGTACATAGTATGAAATTCTTTCTCTTGTTGAGATAGAGAATGAAAAAGCTTGTTGAGAAACACTTTTACCTCTTTTGTACCTTATCCATACAAACGCAAAGGTATTAGGAACAAATACAAGTGCAATTCTGAGCAAAAGAAAAACTATATCATTAGATTCATATTTGATTTATGCTTTGATGAAGTAAGACATGGTGGGACGCTAATATGGAAGAACCACACAATGCTTCATTGTTGATTAAAACTAACTCGATACATTCTTGAAAGGAACCCCGAGGGTATTTTACCATACAATTTGTTGACATAAACATTGAAATACTTTGAGGGAAGTTTTTCCCAAGACATGGGAATAGTTTCCAATATATTATTATGAGAAAAGTCTAGAAAAATCGAACCTACCATGTTTCTATTAAGTCAGGCATAGATCCTTTCAATTTACTGTCTCTAAAAGAAAGGTGCCCAAAATTTGCAATCCTCCCATTTCGCTAGGAATTCTATTTGAGAAATGATACATTGATAGATCCATCTATGTCACAACCTTTAGATTTCCAATTTCAGGAGGTAAAGAACCAACAATGTTGTTTGATGATAAGTCAAGAACCACTAAATCGTTAAGATTTTCTAAGCTTGTTGTTATATTGGAACTCAAATATTTTGGAACCCATATGTATCTTTATAAGGGAAGTGATATTCCCTAAACAATTTGGAAGAGATCCTATAAGTTGATTTTGACCCAAGTTAATATCACCCAAATGCCGCAATTTACAAATATTATCTCTAGTAAATCCTTTAAGTTTGTCGTCACTCAAGTTGATGCGTGGAAGGTTTTGCAAGTCACCAATTGTTCTGGGAATCGTTCCAACCAAGTTGTTTGCGGAAAGATCAAGGTCTAATAAGCTACTTAAGTTTCCAACTTTATTTAGAATTCAGCCTTTGATCTTGCAATTATGTGTGTAAAACAATGTAAGAGATGTGGAAGGTTCCCTAAACTTTGAGAAAATGTTCGTACATGTCATTCCTTAATACTTTGGCTCATCTATGCCATTTTAGTTTTAGAAAAGGCTCATTTATGGACTAACTGTAAACTTATTTGATTTTGTAAAACTATTTAGTCCACGTGGTGAACGATGATTCACCCACGTCATTAATTTTATTTTTTTTTAAAAAATAAAAACAGCCAAATTTCTAAAAACTCATTTGAATTCTTTTTAAAAAAAAAAAAAAAAAAAAAAAAAAAAACAAATTAATCCAACATGAAATACACATATTTTTATTGTGCAAGTTTACAATTTGGGTGTTTTTTTTATATAAAAAAAAATCATATGTGTTTTTTATTTTGAAGTTTTCCTTTTCTTTAAAAAAAAAAGAAATGACGTTGTTGAATCATCATTCACCATGTAGACAAAGTGACGTGGTTTATCAAAATCAGATGGGTTTTTCGTTAATCCATAATGGAAATGGCATGGATGAACCTTTTCTCAAGCGAAAATGACATAGATTAGTCAAACTTCTAATGGATGACATAGATGAGCTTTTCTCATAATTCAATATCATATTTGATTCTTTTCCCTATATTTTATTTACACTTTTTCAACGACATTCTACAAAAACGATTACAAATATACTAAAATATACGTAGAAAATGAACAAGTATGCGATCTAATGTATTTTTCAATTTCCTTTAATATTATATCAACAATTTTTCTTTTGTCAAGGGGATTCAATAATTTATATTTATTTTTTGAGAAAAAAAATCATTTGTTCCCTAGTTATTCTAATTTTCCGTCAAAGGGACTGATCAACTGAACCCCCTTGGCCCATTTAGCTCCGTCTCTCTCATACTCTCTATTGTATTTGATTGTCATTAATAAAATATTTATAATTTGAAATTTATTTTAATGAATAAACAGATAATTAATTTTATAAGAGCTTTTTAAGTAGTTACTCCCTTTTGTCCATATTACATGTAGTCTAAACAAAATGAATGATTTTTTACTTAATCAAGTAGGTATCAAATTCTCATATTTTTAATAGGTACTATTATGTAACCAAGGATAATTTAATCAAACACCCCTTTTACTCTCTAGGGGTTAATGATTTTTAAGGGGTACACAAGAATATATGGATCGAAAAAAAGAGTAATTAAGACATTAATAGTGACATTAAATATTGATAAAATTCAAAGATGACAATGTTCAAATCAGGAGGAAGATGAAACAACATCACTGGCACAACCCAAGGGCCAAGCAGCTCTAACAATATAATTCTTGTATTTAACTTCATGCTCCACTGTGATCTCTTGTTTGGGATGCAGGCCCATCAATTTTAGGTAAAAGAAGAAAGGTTAAAAATCATGACCTAAGTCTCACGCCTCAAAAGTTAGCTATTTAGGTGGAAGAACCCAAATGTATTTAAGTGTCACGGCAGCTCCTTTCAACTAACATGGAACACACGGGATCACAGTAATCACCCCCACTTGAATACCAACTACCTCATAGGGCATGACTGAGCCCAATTGATCACGACTGACACCCTTTTGAAGTCCAAACCACCACTCAGAGCATTGGTCCCGTGCGATGAACTCTGATATCATGTTTAGGCCTAAATCACATCTCAAAACCTTAGCTACCACATACACTAGCTCCCCATTCATTCGATGTGGGACACACATGATCATAACAAAACATCAATTGTCAATTCAAAATTAATTAAGAATTAACTTACCAAATCCATCAACAAGCGAAGTGTACTCATATACCAAGTCCATGCATATAAAAGGTATGTTTCTCTCATCAATGTTAGGAAATACTGATTGGTATGTCTATTACTTTGGTGTTGCAAGCAAGCTTTGCAGCATACAGGTATTGTATTGGTTTAGCTCTTCCAGAAGGCTTTTTGGGGTCAATTATACCAACCTGTACACAAATGCACAATTAACAAAAAATACAATCTTATTTTTTGAAAAAGAAATTAACAAATTAGACAATAATGTAGGTACCATAGCTGCATAGTCACAGAATAAAGAAGAAGCATAGAGATTTTTGAATCCTTGTCCACCTCCACCATCCAAATCCCACCAAATGTACACTTTGTATGCTTGCATGGTGCCTTAATTTTGAGTGCTTTTTTAGCTAATGTCCTACATTTCTTCAAGCTTGAACCTTGTTTTGGTGATGATGCTTTGTAATCCACTCCATTGTAAGTGTAATAACCTTTAATTAACCAAATCATAATTTATTAAAGTAGTATAACAAACATTAACAACTAATAAGATACTCCCTCCATCCCATTTTATATGTCATCTTTTTACTTTGCAGTTGCATTAAGAAATGATGTAACTTTGTCCTTCTACCCTTATTTAATTTTTTTGGAACTCAAGTTTTCAACCAATGAATATGAATTAATTTATTTTGATTAATTAATTTAACCATTGAACATGAATCATTTACTTAGCTTTACTAAGTTGGTCAAATGTATATTTTCAAGGCTAATAGCTCACAAGGGTAAAAAGGAACAATATGGTAATTTATGCATTGATTTTATGAAATGACAAGTATTATATATGGACCAATTACTTATAGAAAGGGATGACATATAAAATAGGGTGGAGGGAGTAAGTCATTATATACACAGAAAAAAAAAATACTCTCTAAAAGAGCAAGGAGTTTCCCAAAGTGAGCTAAAATATTACAAACAGTAATAGAAGTTCTACTAACAATTAAGGGATTAGAGAGCACTAATCTTACCATTATAACCTCCCAAAATACATGGACTACTTGATGAGTTTCCAGAAGCTTTGAAAATCTCAGTTCTAGCTGCTAATTGACCATAGTTTAAATAGCTGTTACACATTATTGATTAATTTGACAGCACATGAGATATTTAAAAAAAAAACTAGTTATAAATATCAATTTACTAGGTTACCTGTGAACATAGATATCATAATTAGTTCCCAAAAGAGATTTATTAAGGACATATGGCTCTCCATTTGGTACTTTGGGAGCCTTTAAAGCACTTCCTTTTGAGATGGCACGTGTCATTTGCACTGATCCACCTCCTAATCATTTGTAGCTACTATTCTTTCATATTTTTTACTCAAATTTCCTAATAGGTAGTTCAAGGCTACCTGCATTACACAAAAATAAACGAAATTAAAAAAATCATGTAATTTTGGTCACCTATGTGATATCCCAATTGAATATTCTATATATTGGTTTGCTAACTTTGGTGAGTGGTTTTTTTTTTCTTTTCACTACTAGAAATTAAGTTTTTTTTACCGTGAATCAATAGAAAATTTGTGCTATAGAACATGATGTTTCCATTCCTTTCCCATTAAATCAGCTCACAGAGAAAATGTTTGGTGGAAAACATTTTCAATCAAACATTGAGAAAGTTACTAGTTTTACCTTATGAAACATTTACTTTTCTTTGCTACACCAATTCGATCAAAATATCTGTGAGAATGACCACCAAATTTTTTTCAGTAGAGTAATTTTTAATAGTTGTTATTTACGCAATAAGATCATGGAGGAAGAAGGAAAGGGAACAATAAAATTGAATTTAGATCTTCTAAGTGGGATATTCTTACAAGTATCATTAGATAAAAGTGTACCTAGGATTTGAAGGTGTCAGGCATGTTGACACTTGTCTAATCCCAACAAGACAAGTCAGTCTCAAACCTAACAATACGAAAGAAATGTGGAAGTTAAACAATAACAATATAAATGCAGAAAACCTAGTCATTCTAGGTACAAACCACTAGTATAATAATATAGAATTTGAAAGATAATATAAGTCTCAATGTCTCTGTCTCCCAAATAGAACAAACATAAGTAAGGAACAAAGGGCTCGTCGGGATGACAATCATCTACCTCTCAAGTATCCACATAAGAGCCTCAGATGTAAATAGAAGAAGAGCAATCACACGGATCCGGGCTCGAAACCTACACAAGCGTAGAAACAAGGAGTGAATATCAAACAACATGATACTCAACAAGTAACCTACTAAACAAGGCAAAACTAAGCTAAAATATGAGTACTCCTTTCATCCTAACTGAGCCGCTTCAACTACAACCTAAGATCAGCCCAAGCTAACAGATTTACAAAACACCGTTCACAAGTCTTGGCAATCACAGTCCAGCAGTCACTGTTAAACAACCAATAAGTATTAGGTATGTTAATCACAAGTGTCAAGTAGATCAATCACAATTATCCTATAGTTCAATCACAAGTATCAAGTAGATTAATCACAAGTATCAAGTAGATCAATCTCAAGTATCAAGCTCATCAAAACACAATAGTCATACACTTGCCTGAACCATTTCCATCGGCACAATATCACTAGTCAGAACTATTTCCCTTTGCCTTTATATAATGTCACTTGCCGGAACCATTTCCTTTCAGTACAAAATCACTAGTCGAAACCATTTCCCTTCAGCTTTATATAATATAATTTGTCAAAACTATTTTCCTCCAGCATAATCATCACATGTCTCATCATGGTGCAAATAAATGAATGTAAATAAGTAATTACACACCATAAAGAAAATACATAACTCAAGCAATTCAAATTCACTATAATGCCATCAAAGCATTTCATCAATCAGCAAATTAGGGTCAACATCAAGGCAATTCACCAAAACACAATTATCAACACGTTGCCTTTTTCATTATTCCCCTTTTTATTCATTAAGATCAATCAAATGGAATAATTGAAGCCATCACCTCAATTCCCATTACTCCCTAACACACACAATGAAGGGAAATACCATATTCTACAAGTTTTACAAGGTTTAGAAGATCACTTACCTTAATTCAATCAAAAGTCAATCTGAGACTTGAGCTTTTCCTTTCCGAACAATGTCCAAAGCCACAATCTAATTCAACAAGTAATCACAATAAGATTCGAGAAATAAGAACACCATATCATACACTTTGAAAAATGGGTCAAATCAACTCAAAAACCCAATTCCAAAAAAAAAGGTTTGAATCTAAAAATCTTTATTTGAAAACATTACCAAAGGCATTTGGAACTCATTGGTGAAAAACATTTCAAAAACGAATTAAAATCAATTCACAATCACCATTTTATAAAGTGTTTGGGTTCTTAAAGAAACCCCAAATTACTATCCCAAAAATCTTAATTTGAACACTTAAATTCATTAATAATAATGGGTAAATGAAGATTAGAGATTAGGAATCATTACCCAAATATTTCTTCTCAAAAACCTTGTTCAAATCGTTATCCTAAAGCTTCCGAAACTTAAAAATGGAGAAATCGGGATGAACCTTGAATTTTGAAAGACATTCTATCCAGGGGTCCTCCGCGAACGCGGACCCCTACCCGTGAATGCGTGATTTAATGAATCGGGCCTCCTCGAACGTGGTAGGACTCCCGCGAATGCAGTTGAGCCTCCGCAAATGTGGGGGTCCCCACAACTCCCCTCCGCGAACGCAGGCGGTTGGCACCAGTAACACAGACAACAAATTATCAGCCAACACAAAATCCTCCAAAAGGACCCTAGGAATTCCTTCGGAACCCCGTACACAAACCAAATATACAATTGACTAAATTCGACGTCTCAGACTCAATGAAACCATCAAAACTTGAATCTGAGGTCTCCTTGACCCGAAATTCGTGAAAGTCACAAGAAACTAACATAACACCTAAAAAAGCCAAATCAAATTCGAGACTTCTAAAAAATCAACCAAGACCTCTTCTAAGCCTAAAATCATCCCCCAAATCCAATGGAACTCTCAAAATTCCAATCTGACCATATGAACCCCGAATGTTGAGAAAAGTCAATCCAAAAGCTAAAATCTCAACAAATTCAAACTTAGGACCTCAAATCCTCAAAAAGACTCCAAATCTGAAACTGACAACACTCTTAAACCAATTTCTACATTTTAGGACTGATGAAATCAATGGAATTCCATTCCGACACTTGAAACTTCAAAAGACACAGAAAATCACTTTTTAACAACTTTAGCCTTTCAAATTCAAAAACTTTCATAATTCACAACTTTTTACTCAAACCTCAAAACCAACTTCAAAAATTAATCATAAATGACTCGGGATTAATATCGAGATGGGTAAAATGATAATTTTACGAAATTTTCAAAAAAATAACCAATCAAATTATTACAGAAGGCGGCGGATACATCATTATCTTATAACAAAAAGGTCAATAAATTTTTTGTTGGTGTATTATGCATTTTATTATTAAAATAAAATATTAAGTGCATAAGTTAGTGGGTATAATTGTGGTAGAAGATGACTATTGGTTCTTGTAACTTATATGGTCATTAGTTCTTGCAACTCTCATGGTCATTAGTTTCTTTTAACTCATGTGATCATTAGTTTCTTGTAACTCATGTAACATCTATCACATTTATCTACCCACATTACTACCCCTCATTCTACCTATTGATTATATGGAAGACTTCTTCACCTATAAATAGTGGTGTTTCTTCCTTTGTGAAGCATCTCAAACAAGATGAGAAGTGTGAAATAATATTATAGTGTGTAGTAGTGAAAGAGAGAGTTGAGACATAGAAAAATATTCTAAGTCTTCAACATTATTCACTATATACAAGAGAGTATTTATATGTTGAAGGAAGATATTCTTATGTGGAGCTTTGGACTCTTCAACTAATCCGGAGTTGCTTGAGTTGTACAATTGGGATGTTGTATCCCGGAGGGGACAAGTCAAGAGTATTACTTCTGGATCGGTGTAGATTATGCCGCAGTGGGCTTGAATCTCCTTAAAGAGAGCGAGATATTCGCGTCTCAGCCTAAAGATTTGTCTATACATTTTTGTTCATTTTATTTCAACTGTATTTTGTTATATTTGTGCTATGTTTTTGTTACAGTTTGAAAAAGTGTGGATATCAAAATAAGGATCACAACATAATTCCGCTCAACGTCACTCTCTTCAAGAGATGGAAGAGAAGAGGTGTACGGTAATGTATTTTTCTACTTGCTCAATTGAAGTGGAGAAAGGGTAAAGGAAAAAAAAACTTTTTTACCAAGTATTTTCATGAATAAAGTGATACTACTTTTCATGAAAAAAATGATATTTAAATTCTTAAAATAGTGGGGCTCATGAAATGAGAAAAAAAAATCATTATGAATAAAAATGATTTTTGCATCTTTGAGAAATGCTCTTAAAAAGGAGTATTACAAGTGCATATATTTATCATGGAATAAATCACATGTTGTTGTTTGGATATAATGAGATGATTTTTGATTCTAACATGAGAGTTATAAATAAATTATGAAAAATATGTTGAGTAGCCATTTAACATGAAATGTTTTGGTTGAGATAAATTTCATTCTTGGAATGAAAAAATACCATAAAACATGTTATAAAATTTTTCCTTGTCAAGTCACATAATGTTGAAAAAATTGTGAAATACAATCTTATTGGTTGTGTGAGTCCTGCAACTCATTTTTATTCAATTGTTAAAATAGTGTGATAAAGAAAGAAGGAGTTTGATAACCTAATTAAAAATATGAGATATGTGACTAATTGCACTTTATATGATATTGTGTATAAAGTATAACATGTATAAGCAAATCAAGTAAATTTACTTGGCATGGAATTTGGTGGCTTGTTTTATGAGAAAAAAATATTATGCTATAATCAAAAGTTTTGTTGGTGCAGATGAAAAAAACTTGGTGCTATTTGTTGGAATTGAGAAAAGTAAATTATATTGCTTGCTTCTCTACTATGGAGGTTGAAGTAAAAAAAAAAAAAAAGATTAAGTTTCAAGAAAAAAGTGAATTGATTTTACTATATCAAACACTTTATTTTGAGAAATTAATTTTTCTAATTTTGATTAATTGTGATAGCACCAATATAATGGTAGAATACAAAATCGTTATTATAACGGTAAATTCAGACTCATGAGAAGAAAACACAATATTGTGAAAACATATTGATCATTGGTATACCATCAATATTTATTGTGTTAAAATTTGTGATAATCTTGCAAATTTATGAACTAAGGCCTTAGCAAGATAAAGAGTCTGAAACACATCGAGGGGGGATGAAATTGAAGCTCATAAATTCTAAGTCATATATGAGGAAACTCAATATGGGACTAGAGATCCTTTAACCAGGTTCAATGGGAAGAACGAATCATATGATGACTTGTGAAATGCAGTAATATTAATTTTATTCAATCCCTATGATGTAAGTGCATTTATCCTATAATGATTTGTGTAGGTTGAGTCTTGAACTTTTAATGAAAGTTTGTATCTCGTATGTGTGGGGTGTCAAATTATAGGAGCATCCTTGACACATTTCACCTACGTGAGTGTGAAAGTAGGCCGTTTTCTATGAGAATGAGCTTGTTCTCAAAAACACTCATGAAATCGGGATAGCACAAGACCGTAATGTGCTGGCTAAAACAGCTTATGTCAACACCTTGATTATTGTGTGTAAGCAGTTATACTTTATTTTCCTCAAGTAGTCATAGATCAAGTCTGAGACCACTACTGACTCTGGAGTAAATGCTACTGTTTTACTAAGTGAAGGTTCAACGCAGAACACACCTTCATTATGCATAATCGTCTCCCTTCAACTAAATTGGTGAACTCTTTTATTTTCATATTAAAATGAGTGGGGAATGTTGGTGTATTATGCATTTTATTATTAAAATAAAATATTAAGTGCATAGGTTAGTGGGTATAAATTGGAGAGAAGGCCCAAAATAGTCCCTCATCTTTGGGTTAAGACTCAAAGTCATCCTTGAGTTTTCACATGGAACACTAATAGTCCCTCATGTTTGCAATATTGATGCACTTTTGGTCTTCCCCTAAACTTTTGCCTATTTTTTAACATAAATTATGTTCATAATTTTATGTAAGGAATGTCCCATCGCCTTTTTATATATTTAGTAGAAATAATAACTCTATGTGAGAAGATGAGAAGAAAAACATGTTGTTATGTTTAGTATAAATATTACTACAGCTAAACTAAAAACAACATTTTTAACATATATATGACATTGCAAAAAAAAAAAATTGTACTTATTGCACGTGAAATCGTCGTGATGAACCTCTCGACTTTACCTGTAATACGATTTCTAAAAAACAAAACAAGGTCTTTTTCTTCTCACAATCTCTCACATAGAGTTATTATCTTGACGATTAAACATTCCATACATAAATTATGAATAAAAACAATGTCAAAAAAATAGGCAAAATCTTGAAGGAGGACCAATAGTGCACCAATATTGCAAACATAAGGGACTATTAATGCTCCATGTGAAAACTCAAGGATAACTTTGAGTCTTAATCCAAAGATGAGGGACTATTTAGGGCCTTTTCTCTATTAATTGTGGTAGAAGATGACTATTGGTTCCTGTAACTTATTTAGTCATTAGTTCTTGTAACTCTCATGGTCATTAGTTTCTTGTAACTCATGTGACCATTAGTTTCATGTAACTCATCTAACATCTATCACATTTATCTGCCCACATTACTACCCCTCATTTTACCTATTGATTATATGGAAGACTTCTTCACCTATAAATAGTGGTGTATCTTCCTTTGTGAAGCATCTCAAACAAGATGAGAAGTGTGAAATAATATTGTAGTGTGTAGTAGTGAAAGAGAGGGTTGAGACATAGAAAAATATTCTAAGTCTTCAACTATATTCACTATAGACAAGAGAGTATTTATATGTTGAAGGAAGGTGTTCTTATGTGGAGCTTTAGACTCTTCAACTAATTCGGAGTTGCTTGAGTTGTACAATTGGGTTATTGTATCCTGGAGGGGACAAGTCAAGAGTATTACTGTTGGATCGATGCAGTTATGCCGTAGTGGGCTTGAATCTCCATTAAGAGAGCGAGATATATGCGCCTCAGCCTAAAGATTTGTTTATACATTTTTGTTCATATTATTTCAACTGTAATTTGTTATATTTGTGGTATATTACACCAATAATTTTTAATAACGACTAATTAAGGGATAATTATATTGAAAAAAATTTTTTGGCCAGAAAATTTGGCCAGAATGATTTTTTTTCTATGTTATTTTACCTTTTTAAACATTTTTACCCTTTTAACTTTAATACATTTAAGTAAAAAATGAAAAAAATATCAGTTTATTTTAAAATAAAAAAATATTATAATTTTTTTTAATTTCTGACCAAAACCAAATTTTTTGGTTATTTAGCACTTCCCAAATATATTATGTCGGACTGGTTATTGATAGCGGAAACAACAAAAACACAATCATATAGATGAAATATGAAATCTGCACTAATAATTATTAAACTTTAATAAATTTGAAGTGTCATACCCAAAAATATGAACCTTCTTGCGTACCGTCGAGGACTGAAACCCATTCTGCCTTGTAATTAAGAGTAGTTTCATTCTTGAATAAATCTCCCACCTTAATAATACATACAAAAAATGAAAAATCTCAATCAGAATAATAATGAAGGACAATATAATGTTTCTCAAGATTTATTTTCTAAAATATATAATTAATAAAAAAATAAAGGAAAAAAGGAAAGAAAATTAAGAATCCCTTGATATTGTTCTCTGACACTGAAATATAGATGAGATTGATAAAGCCCTTTGAGCATAAGTTAATCACACTTGTTCTATAATCGTGGTATCCGAGCTAGTTTTTAAACACCTTGACTAATTTCACACGAATATTTGTCATTTCCCACCAATCACAGGAAACCACAAGTAGTTGGTTACTCTGTCCACCAATATACATGTGCTTTTGTTTCTTTTATTTCTTAGTG
The DNA here is from genome assembly GCA_035578085.1 of Solanum pinnatisectum. Taxonomy (NCBI): domain Eukaryota; kingdom Viridiplantae; phylum Streptophyta; class Magnoliopsida; order Solanales; family Solanaceae; genus Solanum; species Solanum pinnatisectum. Next base: position 14,207,338 of record CM069077.1, read on the forward strand.
AATCCGTTTGAACTCAGTGTGCAGCTAACCATATAAATTCTTGCCCACAAACTGTTTGACGTTTTGCCTCAATGAATTTCTGCTAATTGTTTTAAAATGGAAAATTCTCTTGTTGTGTTGCAATTACATTTTTCTTTGCGGGTTTCCAAATGGCATAAAAGTGTGACACCATGGACGTGTTCCGTATTGAAAGTAGGAAAATAAGTTCTATTGGTGACATTTCACATTAATTTTCCCCTCCCTCATCCCCCATAGCCCTACTAATATGAATGATTCTAATCTTGATATAGTTTCAATAGCCAGATTGATAAAGCCCTTTGAGTATATGTATTCCGAACACGTTATCACGTCTTTTCTATAATCATGGTATCTGAGCTAGTTTTCAAGCACATTGCACACAGTACTTGTCATTTCCCACCAACCACAACAAACCACAAGTATCATGTCACTCTGTCAACCAATAGATATGTGCTTTTGTTTCTTTTATTTCTTAGTGAAACCGTTTGAAACTCAGTGTGCAGCTGACCATATAAATTCTTGCCCACAAACTGTTTGATGTTTTTTCTCAATGAATTTCTGCAAATTGGTTTAAAATGGAGAATTCTCTTGTTGTGTTGCAATTGCGGGTTTCCAAATGGCATAAAAGTGTGACACCATGGATCTGTTCCGTATTAAAAGTAGGAAAATAAGTTCTACTGGTGACATTTCACACTAATTTTTCCCTCCCTCATCCCCCATAACCCTACTAATATGAATGATTATGTCATTCTAATCTTGATATAGTTTCAATAGGAATATTCTTATTGGTATGATATATTAGTTTCAATAGGAATATTCTTATTGGTATGATATATTAGTTTCAATAGGATCTAACAAATAATACCACTTGTATTGCTCTTTAAACGAAATTGGTATGATATATTATTTACGGTTAATTCAATTAGTAAAATAAAACACTGCATATTAATATTGTCATAGAATAACTAAGAGGACTAATTTATTTACTTGCAAGAATATATTGAAGAAGATTTCATAACTGCTATATCTTCTACTAAGCAAATTGCATCATGAGCTTTACATAGAGGCAGAATTTGAATTTCTTCGTGCACTTAGAATGCGTTCTTTCATCTAGAGAATGAGCTTGCAGAGACCAAAAACGGAGAAAAAGGACACAATTTTGACACATAAGTATGAGATTGGTAAATTGTTAGGCCAAGGTAGATTTTCCAAAGTCTATCTTGCAAGGAACCAAAAAACAGGGCAAAATGTACAAGTAATTTAGTTAAAGGGAATTGAAATACCCTAAAGTACTAACAAGGATTGTGGTGGACTGGTAAGCTCCCCTTTGTCCAGTGGCGGATCCAGGATTTGAAGGCTATGGGTGCTCACTTCCTTTAATGTAAAGTTTTTTGCCAAGAAGGGTTTCCTTCTATAAACTTATATTTTTATAGTTTAGTTAGTAAATGAAATATTAAAAATAGAAAAGTGAAAAAACAATAAATCGAAAAGGAAAAAAAAAACAAGCAAATAACAATGAATAGGAATAAAAAGAAGAGTAAAAGTAAAAAAAAAAGAAACTCAGTTCGATGGGATTTGGACCCTCAAAGGTGAGGGTATCGACATAAGCTTTAACTTTGCTATGTGAACCAAAGCACCCGTCAGCCCTTTTTGTTTAGTGGGTGCTCACGAATCGATTATATCTATTTTTCAGTAGTTTCTATAAGTATATACAAAATTTCTGTCGGAGTTAATGGGTGCTCGAGCACCCAATACTTCCTATGTGGGTCCGCCCCTGCCTTTGTCTTTAACCAGAGGTCTCGGGTCTAAGTCCCCTTGGGTACAGAGGTGCCTTTGTTAGGGAGCTTTTTAACCCCCAATATGGAACTTTCCTACGTAAATTTGAATGCATTCTTGAGCCAAATCTATTTTCAAGAATCTTATTAGCTAAGTTGATGGGCAATAATTGGTTCAAGAAAGGAAGCAAGTTGATAAACCACCAATTTTGGATCGAGAAAAGGATGATTTGCCTCATAGCGTCTTTAATATTATGGATGTTTCAGATGCAAAGTGTTCTGAGACACGGAGCAAAGCTCATCACCAATGAAGCTACTTGTTTGAATTCTTTCGATAATATTTCTATTTCTCGTAGTTTTGATCTCTCCAACTTGTTTGAGAAAGACAAAAGTCATTGGTCGGATTCTAGATTCATGATACAAAAGTCTGTGTCCAGTATCGTCTCAAGGCAAGATCAGGAAGTTGCTTTCATGGTGAGTTTTAAGGTAAACTTATCTGAATTATATGACAATCTCATTTTTAAAGCTTAAGATGTTAGGGTAAACACACTTTATTTACTTGAATATTCTTCAACACGTCCCCTCATTCACGTATTGATCGTTCCAATTCTTGGGGTTGAAAAGTGGAAAAATTTTGTGGGGGTGAAATTTCACTTAAGAAGAAAATTGAGGGGGCTAATTAGTAACATTTTTCTATTTTTAATTGGTTGATTTGTAAAATCTTGAATAATGGAGGCTGGTTTACTTCTTCATTAGAGTATTAATTGGAACTCATTTAGAATAGATATATTTGCATGAAAAGAAAGTAAAATGATAATGCAAATTAACCCTTTTCTTTATTTATCCTTAGGTAAGCATTGTAACAATGATAAAATTATCTCTAGGGACATATAGGTCATGAATTCAAGTCGTGGAATTAGTCATTGATATTTAGATCGTGTAAGTTTCCTCGATTACAACCCTTGGGTGCGACCCTTTTTCGTATCCTGTGTGAATGTAAGATACTTCGTGCACTACCCCTTTATTATCATTATTGGTTTTATGATATATATATTTTTTGTTATTGCTCTTTTTGTTGGTTGTCTAGAAGTGATATGTCTGTTAACTCGTTGGAAATTCCTGATAGTGTTTCCCCTCATCTCATGTAAAACATTTATATTACTTGTCTATTTGTAATCGTGTTGTTAAATCCTCTAAGGCTATAATTATTTTTAAAACCAATATAAAGATTTTCAAGAGGATAAATTTGGTTATAGTTATTCAATTTATATTTGTAGGAAATTCGGGCCCACCCATAAGAGGTGCTTAAAGGCCCATTCGGGTAACTAGTTAGCCCTAATAATTTCTATTTAAACAGATCAATTAGGGTTTAGGCTGCAGTATAGGGGTTGCTACTACATATTTGACAACCACCATCGAGTAGTAAAATTCAACTGCGGTTCATCCTACTCTTCCGCTTCTGCTACGACAATAACAAGTAAGTTCTCCGGATTATGTATGTTATCTAATTTGATTTAGATTAATGATGATATGTAATCTTACTATATTTTTACAAGTTCACCATTTTACAGATTAATATTAAGACGAAATAGTGAGATGTATTGAAATTGTAGACTTTGAGAATAGAGATTTCATTAATTCTCAAGCGTATCTGCACAATCAATCATAGAAGTATTTTTACACTTAACAAACACTACTAAAAAGATGGATTTAGTTGTAAACTTTGTCGCTAATTTATTGCTATTTCGCTCGTAGCTAACAAAAATCTATTGCTACTTTATCGATAAATAGTATTAGCGAAAGATTTTGTTGCTTAGCTATAAAAAATATTGTCCCTAGATCCTGTGTTTTTAGTAGTGAAATGCCTAACTATGAAATATACAATTAAGGAAATAAAATATAATCTCTACAATGCTAAAAACTAAATCAGATAAGAATCTACCTAATTGGATATATATCACATGGAACAAGCTCAAGGTCTTATTGGTCAACTTTTCCTTGATGAAGTGTCGATCAATTTTAATATGTTTTGTTCGGTCATATTGTTTTGCATTATGGGCTATTGGGCTATACTGATAGAAGCCTTGTTATCACAGTACAAGGATAATATATCATCTTCGTATAATTTCAGTTCTTCTAGTTGCTTTTGTATCCACATAAGTTCACAAACATCTTGAGCCATTACTCTATACTCTACGTCAACACTTGATCTAGCAACTATACTTCGCTTCCTGCTTCTCCAAATGACTAGGTTCCCTCCCACGAGTGTGCAATAACAGGTTGTACACCTCTTATCATCTAGAGATCCAACCATATCAACATTTGAAAAAGTTTTTATATGGAGGTGACCATGTTTGGAGAAAAGAAGACCTTTTCCAAGAGTAGATTTTAAATACCGCATAATGAAAAGAACAACTTGCATATGAGAATCTCAAGGATCATGCATGAACTGACTTACTATGCTGACTGCTTATGCTATATCAGGTCTAGTCTGTGAAATATAAATGAGTTTTCCAACCAATCTCTGATATTTTGTCTATCAACCGACTCACCTATCCCTGCTTGTAGCGTGTGGTTGCTCTCACTTGATGATCATACTAGCTTACGACCCAACATACAATTTTCTTCTAGAAAATCTAGAATATATTCCCTCTTAAGATTCTTTTTCCTAATCTTGACACTTCAATTCACTTAAAATATTGGAGCTTCCCTAGATCCTTGATATCAAACACTTGAGCCCAGAGCTTTCTTAGTCAAACCAACTCTTTTTTGTCATCATCTGTCATTACTATGTCATCAACATAAACTATAAGAAAGTGATCTTACCCTTGTGATATCTTATAAAGAGAGTATGATCAACATTGCTTTGTTGATCATAGATTTGCTAAATATATCTAACCATGTTTTGAGAGACTGTTTTAGCCCGTATAAGGCTTTATTCAATCTACACAGCTTTTCTCGACTCTTTTTCCTTATCAAATTCAGGAGCAATCTCCATATAAACTTCTTCTTCCAAGCCACCATGTAAAAATTACTTTTTTACTTCAAACTATTAGAATTCACAATCAAGATTGACTGCACAAGATAACTCCAAATCTCTCTTGATAATCCATTTAATACGTTTAAGTGAATCCCTTATCTACAAGGCTGACCTTGAACCTTTCAATAGAACCATTAGCTTTATGTTTCACTATGAATACCAACTTGCAGCCGACTAATTTCTTTTCTGGTGAAGGAACGACTGATTCCCAAATCTTATTTTTGCTAGAACCTTCATTTCTTCAAGCATATCTTCATTTCATTTAGGATCTTTGAAAGCTTCGCTCCAATCCTTTGGAATAGACACGGAGAAAATGGACAAGGAAAAAGCTCTACAAGAGGGGCACAAGGTGTCACAACACACAAAATTAGAAATAGGATGTTTGGTACAAAATCTGACTCATTTTCTTTGAGCAATAGGCTTATCTTAATCAGAGAAATATGTATATCTAAATCAAGATTTTATACCGTGGTCCAATTAATGTCAACTCAATATCTTCTAGCATGATGGAATCAGGCATGAACCTAATGGAAAAATACAGGATAGTTTCTTGGACCGTAGATCCTTCTAATTGCATGAAACTTATTTTGCAACTATTAACAAAGATAGACTAGATACCAAAAGTTTCGGAGATTGCAAAAACACATGCATAATTTATTTACAACCATGTTACTTTCCTGAAGTTTTTAAGAAACGTTTGTCCTGATGAACTTGTAAAGTCTTCAAAGATAAGCTAAAATTTGTCTTTTTTGTCTCTAGAAAATTTTGTATCATTGAACCACTTAATTAGGATGTTTTATTCTTCTGGTTGGCATACCCCAATCCAATCTTCTACAAGTGAGGGTAAAAGAAAGTCAAAAATGGTTAATTAAGTAGCTGCCAAGATTGAGGTACGCCAATTAGAGGACTGAAACCACCTAATTAAGCATTCTTTCTAAGATATAATATTTTGATAGAGACAAAAACTGAACAAGTGACGTTATCCTCATTGGGACAAGAATCTCTTAGAAGCTTTAGGACCGTAGCATGTCTGTAAATAAATTGTACCAATGTTTTTGCCTTCTTCAAAACTTCTCGTATCCAATCTATGTTAATTTATGTAACATAAGTTCCATGTTATGTAAATCATCTACGTTCCAAAAAACAATTTTGTGTTTTTTCATTGGTTTATTGCCTACTTTTATCATGTATTTAGATATCGAGTATGCAACTAGTAGAACCACAGATTCAATTGCTTATTTAGATATACCCATTTTCGTTGAGCAATAGGCATATTTGAAGTAGACAATGCTTTGTTTCTCCTTGAACATATCATCAAATCAGGTTAATCCAAATGCCCAATAGTTTCCCCAAATAAGACATCCAAACACATTTTAATATTCATGTACATACCAAAGGTTAGAGGTTAAAAAAGTGGCACTCAGTACTAGTTCAACTGCAAATATGACCTTAGAGGGGGAGACCACTATAGCAGGGAGACAAGGTGTCATGGGACACGAAGTTAGAAATAGGATATTTGATAAAAGATTTGACTCCTTTTCTTTAAGCAATAGAATATCTTAATCAGTGAAATAGGTATATCTAAATCATGAGTTTAAACTATGGTCGAATTAATGTCAAACTCAATATCTTCCGGCATGATGGAATCCTGCAAGAAACTAATGGAAAAATGCATGATAGTTTCTTGGACCGTAGATCCTTATAATTGTATATAACTTATTTTACAGCAATTAACAAAGATAGACTAGATACCAAAAGTTTTGGAGAATACAAAATTACTCGCACAATTTATTTACAATCATGTTACATTATTGAAGCTTTTAAGAAACATTTGTCCGGATGAACTTGTAAAGTCTTCAAAGATAAGGTAAATTTTGCCCTTTGTCTCTAGAAAACATTGTATCATAGAACCACTTAATAGCATGTTTTTTTTTCTTTTGATTGGCGTACCCCAATCTTGTTTTCTACAAGTGAGGATCAAAAATGGTTAATTAAGTAGAATACAAGATTGAGATACGCCAATTAGAGGACTGAAACCGCCTAATTAAGTGTTCTTTCTAGGATATAATATTTTTTAGATACAAAAACTACACAATTGACGTTATCTTGGAAGACTTTACAAGCTCATTGGAACAAACATCTCTTAGAAGCTTTAAGACTGTAGCATGTCTGTAAATAAATTGTACTAATGTTTTTGCCTTCTTCAATCCAATCTGTCTTCGTTAATAGCTGTAACATAAGTTCCATGCAATGGGAATCATCTGCGTTCCAAAAAACTATTTTGTTTTTTTCCCTGAGTTCCTTGCCTACTTTTATCATGTTGTTAGATATCGAGTGTGCAACTATTTGGAGAGCAGTTTCAATTTCTTATTTAGGTATACCTCTTTTCGTTGAAAAATAGGTATATTTGTACCAAACAGTGCTTTGTTTCTCCTTGAACATATTATCAAATCAAGTTTATCCAAATGCCCAATTGTCTCCACAAAACAACACATCCAAGCACATTTTAATATACATGTACATACAAAAGGTCAAAGGTTAAAAAAGTGGCACTCGGTACTAGTTTAATTGAAAATATGGCCTTAGAGGGGGAGACCACTGTAGGAGGGGGGCAAGGTGTCATGGGACACAAAGTTAGAAATAGGATGTTTGATAAAAGATCTGACTCATTTTCTTTAAGCAATAGGAATATCTTAATCAGAGCAATAGGTATATCTAAATCATGAGTTTAAATTGTGCTCCAATTAATGTCAAACTCAATATCTTTCGGCATGATAGAATCATGCAAGAAACTAATGGGAAAATGAAGGATAGTTTCTTGAACCATTGATCCTTCTAATTGCAAAGAAAAACTTATTTTACTGCAATTAACAAAGATAGACTAGGTACCAAAAGTTTTGGAGAGTTCAAATATACTCGTACAACCTATTTACAACCATGTTATTGTCTTGAAGCTTTTAAGAAATGTTTGTCCTGATGAAGTTGTAAAGTTTCCAAAGATGAGGTAAATTTTTCCCGTTCTGTCTCTAGAAAACATTGTTTCATAGAACCACTTAATTAGGATGTTTTATTCAATCCTGTCTTCTACAAGTGAGGGTAAAAGAAAGTAAAAATGGTTAATTAAGTAGAAGACAAGATTGAGGTACGCCAATTATAGGACTGAAACCTATTAGGGTTTTGCCCTGATTTTCTTACTGTATTTGAAGCTTATTTTTTCTAAAAGAAACGACAAAACATTACCATAAATATATTTAGTTTTCCTAAAAGGAAAATATAATATTCTTCCATATTTGAGTTATTCTTTCCTTGGAAGAAAAGTTTGGAACTCTATAAATTGAAGACCCCTCTTCTCATATCAAAAACACAGCATGATCCAAAATGTAGTCATTTAGAGAGTCTTGTTTATGGGGAGATTTATTCTCTCAACAATTTATAATATTTTTCTTTTATATTAGTTTTCATATAATAATATTATGTTTTTAGTATAATTTTTGTTATCTAATTTATCAACTATATGATTTGCAAATGTAAGCTTCCACATGACGCCATATTCACCTCCATAACCCAACAAGTGGTATCAGAGCACATGGTTCAACGATCCAATGGTTCAACAATATTGAAGAAAGGCTCAAGTGGTTTCAAATCAATTTGCAATAAATTTGATGATAATGAAGATTTTGTGAAGAACAAGATTATCAAGCATAGAAGAAAGCGCATCAATTTTTGTCAAGAAAATACAGCCAAAAGGGGAGATTTGTTAGGGTTTTGCCTGATTTTCTTACCGTATTTGAAGTTTATTTTTTCCTAAAAGAAACGACAAAACATTACCATAAATGTTTTTAAATTTCCTAAAAGGAAAATATAATATTCTTCCATATTTGAGTTATTCTTTCCTTGGAAGAAAAGTTTGCAACTCTACAAATTGAAGACCCCTCTTCTCATATCAAAAACACAACATGATCCACAATGTAGTCATTTAGAGAGTCTTGTTTATGAGGAGATTTATTCTCTCAACAATTTATAATATTTTTCTTTTATATTAGTTTTCATATAATAATATTATGTTTTTAGTATAATTTTTGTTATCTAATTTATCAACCATATGATTTGTAAATGTAAGCTTCCGCATGACGCCATATTCCCCTCCATAACCCAACAAAACCGCCTAATTGAATGTCCTTTCTAGGACATAATATTTTATAGAGACAAAAACTGCACAATTGACGTTATCTTTGAAGACTTTACAAGCTCATTGGGACAATCATATCTTAGAAGCTTTAGGACTGTAGCATGTCTATAAATAAATTATACTAATATTTTTGCCTTCTTCAAAACTTTTGGTATCCAATCTATCTTCGTTAATTTCTGTAACATACGTTCTATACATGCATGGGAATCATCTACGTTCCAAAAAACTATTTTGCATTTTTCTATTAGTTTCTTGCCTACTTTTATCATGTAGTTAGATATCGAGTATGCAACTACTTGGACCACAATTTCAATTGCTTATTTAGGTATACCCCTATTCTTTGAGAAATAGGCATATTTGAACCAGATAATGCTTTGTTTCTCTTTGAACATATCATCAAATTAGGTTTATCCAAATGCCCAATAGTATCCCCAAAATAAGACATCTAACTATATTTTAATATTTATGTACATACAAAAGGTCAGAGGTTAAAAAATGGCACTCGGTACTAGTTCAACTGCAAATATGGCCTTAAAGAGGGAGACCACTTTAGGAGGGGGACGAGGTGCCATGGGACACAAAGTTAGAAATAGGATGTTTGATACAAGATCTAACTCCTTTTCTTTAAGCAATAGGAATATCTTAATCAGAGCAATAGGTATATCTATATTTTGAGTTTAAATTGTGGTCCAATTGATGTAAAACTCGATATCTTCTAGCATGATGGAATCGTGCAAGAAACTAATAGAAAAATGCATGATAGTTTCTTGGACCATAGATCCTTCTAAATGCAAAGAACTTGTTTTACAACAATTAACAAAGATAGACTAGATACCAAAAGTTGTGGAGGATGCAAAAATACTCGCACAATCTATTTACAACCATGTCTAGTTACAACCATGTTATTGTCCTGAAGCTTTTAAGAAGCATTTCTCCTGATGAACTTGTAAAGTCTTCAAATATAAGCTAAATTTTTCCCTTTTTGTCTCTAGAAAACATTGCATCATAGAACCACTTAATTAGGATGTTTTATTCTTCTTATTAGCGTACATCAATCTTGTCTTCTACGAGTTAGGGTAAAAGAATGTCAAGAATGGTTAATTAAGTAGAAGCCAAGATTGAGATACGCCAATTAGAGAACTGAAATCGACTAATTAAGTGTTCTTTCTATGATATAATATTTCATAGAGACAAAAATGGCACAATTGACCTTATCTTTGACATAGTATTAAGGAAAATAATTGCCGACCCCACTCACGGCCCAATCCACGATCCGTTGGTCAGACCACGGACCGTCCTGGTTGGTTATGGGTGAGAATAGAGACCACCAATTGTGGACCCCCAACGACGGACCACACCTACGACTCGTGGGTCCATCGACGAACCGTGGATTACGATCGTGGGTCCCAATCTTGGCCTCCAAATTTCTCTAAGTCTAGGACTCACTTACGAGACCTATTTATGACTCGTGCATTGAATGCCGGACCATCCTGGTGAACCGTACAAAAGTAATGGAACCAATCATTTTTAAAAATTCAAACTTTCCAAATACGTTACCACTATGGATTGTTGTCCCTCCTACGGGTCGTGGATGGCGTCATCTGTCCTGACACCAGGTTTGTGAAAAACTGAAATTTCCTGTCTTTTCGAATCTGAGATGTTACAGACACTCCCATAATTTTCACTATCTTATAAATCTCATCAACAAATTCTTTAGGGTCCTCATTAACTTTTGACCCATGGAACCCTGGGAGTATTAATGCTAGTAAAGTCTCTCACCCTTATCACCGTTGTACCCACATTTGGGTTCACTAGAGTAATGGTCTCTCTATTAGCTTGGGCCATCATAGCTTGAGTCGATACTCTTAAAAGTTACTTCCCCTATCAGTTAAACACTTTAATTGGAATAGGATATTTATGAGAATGCCTTTGTAGACATATCCAAAACTTCCCGAGCCAATCAAATTACTCTAGCTTAAGCAAATTAGTTGCTTTGAGCAGTTCATAGTATGAAATTCTTTCTCTTGTTGAGATAGAGAATGAAAAAGCTTGTTGAGAAGCACTTTTACCTCTTTTGTACCTTATCCATACAAACACAAGGGTATTAGGAACAAATACAAGTGCAATTCTGAGCAAAAGAAAAACTATATATATCATTTGATTCATATTTGATCTATGCTTTGATGAAGTAAGACTTGGTGGGATGCTTAACCTTGAAGAACCACACAATGCTTCATTGTTGATTAAAAACTAACTTGATAGGTTCTTAAAAGGAACCCCCCGAAGGTATTTTACCATACAATTTGTTGACATAAACATTGAAATACTTGAGGGAACTTTCTCCCTAGACATGGGAATAGTTTCCAACATGAGCAAAGTCTAGAAAATTCAAACCTAACATGTTTCTATTGAGTCTGGAATAGATCTTTGCAATTTATTCTCTCAAAGAAAGGTGCCCAAAATTTTCAATCCTCCCATTTCTCTAGGAATTCTATTTGATAATTGATTCATTGATAGATCCATCTGTGTCACAACCTTTAGATTTCCTATTTCAGAAGGTAAAGAACCAACTATGTCGTTTGATGTTAAGTCAAGAATCACTAAATCTTTAAGATTTTCTAAGCATCTTGTTATATTGTAACTCAAACTTATTGGAACCATATGTATTTATATAAGGGAAGTGACATTCCCTAAACAATTTGGAAGAGATCCTATAATTGGATTTTGACCCAAGTTAATTAATATCACCCAAATGCTACAATTTACAAATATTATCTCTAGTAAATCCTTTAAGTTTGTCGTCACTCAAGTTGAAGCGTTGAAGCTTTTGCAAGTCGCCGATTGTTCTGGGAATCGATCCAACCAAGTTGTTTCTGGAAAGATCGAGGTCTAATAAGTTGCTTAGGTTTCCAACTTTATTTAGAATTCGGCCTTTGATCTTGCAATTATGTGTGTAACAATGTAAGAGATGTGGAAAGGTTTCCTTAACTTTGAGAAAATGTTCATCCATGTCATTCATTAAAACTTTGGCTCATCTATGCCATTTTCGTTTTAGAAAAGGCTCATGTATGGGTTAACTTTAAACTTATTTGATTTCACAAAACTATTTTGTCCACGTGGTGAACGATGATTCACCCACATCATTAATTTTATTTTATTTTAAAACTAAAATCAGCCAAATTTCTAAAAACTCATTTGAATTCTTGTTTTTTTTTTAAAAAAAAAAAACAAAGTATTATCCCACATGAAATAATCATATTTTTATTGTGCAAGTTTTCAATTTGGGTGTTTTAAAAAAAAAAATCAAATGTGTTTTTGAAGTTTTCCTTTTTTTTTTTTTTTGGTAAAAATGAGGTTGTTGAATCATCATTCACCATGTAGACAGAGTGACGTGGTTTATCAAAATCAGATGGGTTATTCGCTAATCCATAATGGCATGGATGAACCTTTTCTTAAGCGAAAATGACATAGATGAGTCAATGTTCTAATGGATGACATCTATGAGCTTTTCTCAAAAATTCAGTATCATATTTGATTCTTTTCCCTATATTTTATTTACCCTTTCTCAATGACATTCTACGAAAACAATTCCAAATATACTAAAATATATGTAGAAAATGAACAAGCATGTGATCTAATGTAATTTTTCAATTTCCTTTAACATTATATCAACATTTTTTCTTATATCAAGGGAATTAAATAATTTATATTTATTTTTTGAGGAAAAAAAATCATTTGTTCCCTAGTTAGTCTAATTTTACTTCAAAGGGACTGATCAACTAATCCCCCTCTGCCCCCTTCAGCTCCATCTCTCTCATACTCTCTATTGTATTTGATTGTCATTAATGAAATATTTATAATTTGAAATTTATTTAAATGAATAAACAGATAATTAATTTTATAAGAGCTTTTAAAGTCGTTACTCCCTTTGGTCCATGTTACATGTAGTCTAAACAAAATGAATGATTTTTTACTTAATCAAGTAGGTATCAATTTCTCATATTTTTAATAAGTACTATTATTTAATCAAACACCCCTTCTACTTTCTAGGGGTTAATGATTTTTTAAGGGGTACACCAGAATATGTGGATCCCAAAAAAGAGTAATTAAGACATTAATAATAACTTCAAATATTGATAAAATTCAAAGATGACAATGTTCAACTCAAGAGGAAGATGAAACAACATCAATGGCACAACTCAAGGGTCAAGTTGCTCCAACAATATAATTCTTGTATTTAATTTCATGCACCATTGTTATCTCTTGTTTGGGATGCAGGTCTGTCAATTTTAGGTAAAAGAAGAAACGTTAAAACTCATGACCTAAGTCTCACGCCTCAAAAATTAGTTGTTTGAAGTAGAAGAACCCAAATTTATTGAAGTTTCACACCATCTCTATTCAACTAACATGGAACACACGTGATCATAACAATCACCCCCTCTTGAATACAAACTACCTCATAGGTCATGATTGAGCCTAGTTGATCACGACTAACACCCTTTTCAAATCCAAACCATCACTTAGAGTGTTGGCCTCGTGGGATGAACTCTGATACCATGTAACAATTTTAGGCCTAAATCACACCTCAAAGTCCTAGCTACCATATGCAGTAGCTTCCCTATTCATTCAATGTGGGACACATAAGATCATAACAAAACATCAATTGTCAATTCAAAATTAATTAAGAATTAACTTACCAAATCCATCAACAAGCAAAGTGTACTCATATACCAAGTCCATGCATATAAAAGGTATGTTTCTCTCATCAATAATGCTAGGAAATACTGATTTTATGTCTTTCACTTTTGTGTTGCAAGCAAGCTTTGCAGCATATAGGTATTGTATTGGTTTAGCTCTTCCAGAGGGTTTTTTGGAGTCAATTATACCAACCTGTACAAATGCACAATTAACAAAAACACAATCTTATTTTTTGAAAAAGAAATTAACAAATTAGACAATAATGTTGGTACCATAGCTGCATAGTCATAGAAGAAAGAAGAAGCATAGAGATTCTTGAATCCTTGTCCACCTCCACCATTCCAAATCCCACCAAATGTACAGTTTTTATGCTTGCATGATGTCTTAATTTTGAGTGCAAAGTGTTCCGAGACACGGAAGAAACCTCACCACCAATGAAGCCTACTTGTTTGAATTCTTTCGATACTATTTCTATTTCTCCAACTTGTTTGAGAAAGACAAAAGTCATTGGTCGGATTCTAGATTCATGATACAAAAGTCGTTGGTCGGATTCAAGATTTATGATACAAAAGTTTGTGTCCAGTATCGTCTCAAGGCTAGAGGAAGTTGCTTTCATGGTGAGTTTTAAGGAAACTATCTGAATTGTATGACAATATCATTTTTAAAGCTTAAGATGTTAGGGTAAACACAATTTATTTACTTGATTATTCTTAAACATGTCCCCTCATTCACGTATTGATCGTTCCAAGAGTTGAGAAGTGGAAAAATTTGTGGTGGTGAAATTTCACTTGAAAAGAAAATTGAGGGGGCTAATTAGTAACATTTTTCTATTTTTAATTGGTTGATTCGTAAAATCTTGAAGAATGGAGGCTGATTTTCTTCTTCATTAGAGTATTAATTTGAACTCATTTAGAATAGATACATTTGCATGAAAAGAAAGTAAAATGATAATGCAAATTAACCCTTTACTTTATTTGTCATCAGGTAAGCATAAGAACAATGATAAAGTTGTCTATATGGACATATAGGTTATGAATAGTCGTGGACTTAGTCATTGATATTTACGCCATGTAAGTTATCTTCATTACAACCCATGGGTGTGACCCTTTTCCGTATCTTGTGTGAATGTAAGATACTTCGTGCACTACCCCTTAATTATCATATAGGTTTTATGATATATAACTTTTTTTTCATTGCTCTTTTGTTTGTTGTCTTGAAGTTATATGTTTGTTAACTCGTTAGAAATTCCTGATAGTGTTCCCCTCATCCCATGTAAAACATTTATATTACTTGTCTATTTGAAGTCGTGTTGTTAAATCCTCTAAACCTCTAACTATTTTAAAAACCAATACACAGATTTTCAAGAGAATCAATTTCGTTGTAGTTATTTAATTTATATTTGTAGGAAATTCGGGCCCACCCATAAGAGGTGCTTTAAGGCCCATTCTGGTAACTAGTTAGCCCCAATAATTTCTATTTAAACACACATACGATGTGTTATTAAAAAGAGAGAAAAATACCACATATAAAAAGAATATAGCAATCCTACACATTATTCCCTCCTCAATCAATTAGGGTTTAGGCTGCGGTATAGGGGTTGCTACTATATATTTGACAACCACCATCGAGTAGTAAAATTCAACTGTGGTTAATCCTACTCTTCCGCTTCCGCTATGATAAGAAAAAGTAAATTCTCTAAATTATGTATGTCATCTAATTTGATTTAGATTAATGATGATATGTAATCTTACAATATTTTAACAAGTTCACCATTTTACAAATTAACATAAAGACGAAATAGTGAGATGTATTGAAATTGTAGACTTTGAGAATAGAGATTTCATTAATTCTCAAGCGTCTATGCACAATCAATCATAGCGGTATTTATGCACAAAACCAACACTACTAAAAAAATGGATTTAGTTGTGAATTTCATCGCTAATTTATTGCTATTTCGCTCATAGCTAACAAAAATTTATTTCTAATTTGTTGCTAAATAGGATTAGTGAAAAGTTTTGTTGCTTAGCTATAAAAAATGTTGTCGCTAAATACTGTGTTTTTAGTAGTGAAATGCCTAACTATGAAATATACATTTAGGGAAATAAAATATAATCTCTATAATGCTGGAAACTAAAGCAGATAAGAATCTACTTAATTGGATATATGTCACATGGAACAAGATCAAGGTATCATTGGTCAACTTTTCCTTGATGAAGTGTCGATCAATTTTAATATATTTTGTTCGCTCATATTATTTTGCATTATGGGCTATTGTACTATACTGATGGAAGCCTTGTTATCATAGTACAAAGATAATATATCATCTTCGTATAATTCCAGTTCTTCTAGTAGGTTTTGTATCCACATAAGTTCACAAACATCTTGAGCCATAACTCTATACTCTGCTTCAACACTTGATCTAGCAACTACACTTCACTTTCTGCTTCTCCAAATGACTAGGTTCCCTCCCACGAGTGTGCAATAACGTGTTGTACACCTCTTATCATCTAGAGATTCAACCCAATTAACATTTGAAAAAGCTTTTATGCGGAGCTGACCATGTTTGGCGAAAAGAAGACCTTTTCCAAGAGTAGATTTTAAATACCGCAGAATTAAAAGAATAACTTGCATATGAGAATCACAAGGATCATGCACGGACCGACTTGCCTTGCTAACTGCTTATGTTATATCAGGTCTAGTATGTGAAATATTAATGAGTCTTCTAATGAATCTATGATATTTTTGTCTATCAACCGAGTCTCCTATCATTGCTTGTAGTGTGTGGTTGTTCTCACTTGATGATCCTGCTAGCTTACAACCCAACATACAATTTTCTTCTAGAAAATCTAGAATATATTTTCCCTTAAGATTCTTTTTCCTAATCCAGACACTTCAATTCACTTAATATATTGGAGCTTCCCTAGATCTTTGATATCAAATTCTTGAGCCCAGAGCTTTATTAGTTGAACCATATCTTTTTTGCCATCATCTGTCATTACTATGTCATCAACATAAACTATAAGAAGAGTGATATTACCCTTGTGATATCTTATAAAGAGAGTATGATCAACATTGCTTTGTTGATCATAGATTTGCTAAATATATCTAACCATGTTTTGAGAGACTGTTTTAGCCCATATAAGGCTTTATTGAATCTACACACCTTTTCTTGACTCTTTTTCCTTATCAAATTCAGGAGTAATCTCCATATAAATTTATTCTTCCAAGTCACCATGTAAGAATGATTTTTTTACTTCAAACTATTGCAATTCACAATCACGATTGACTGCACAAGATAACTCCAAATCTCTCTTGATAAACCATTTAATACGTTTAACTGAATCTCTTATCTACAGGGTTGACCTTGAACCTTTCAATCGAACCATTCGCTTCATATTTCACTATGACTACCAACTTGCAGCCAACCAATTTCTTTTCTGGTGAAGGAACGACAAATTCACAAGTCTTATTTTTGCTAGAGGCTTTATTTCTTCAAGCATATCTTATTTCAACTTAGGATCTTTGAAAGCTTCCCTCCAATCCTGTGGAATAGACACAGAGAAAATGGACAAGGCAAAAGCTCTACAAGATGGGCACATGGTGTCACAAGACACAAATATAGAAATAGGATGTTTGGTACAAAATCTGACTCCTTTTCTTTGAGAAATAAGCTTATCTTATTCAATTAGTGTCAAAAATGCATGATAGTTTCTTGGACCGTAGATCCTTCTAATTACATGGAACTTATTTTTCAGCAATTAACAAAGATAGAATAGATACCAGAAGTTTCAAAGAACGTAAAAACACTCACACAATTTACTTACAACCATGTTATTGTTCTAAAGTTTTTAAGAAACGTTTGTCCCGATGAACTTGTAAAGTCTAAAAGATAATGTAAATTTTCCCTTTTTATATCTAGAAAACATTGTGTCATAGAACCATTTAATTAGGATGTTTTATTCTTCTGATTGGTGTACCCCAATACTGTCTTCTACAAGTGAGAAAAGAAAGTAAAAAAAGGTTAAAATAAGTAGAAGCCAAGATTAAGGTACGCTAATTAGAGGACTGAAACTGCCTAATTAATTGTTCTTTTAGGATATAATATTTTATAGAGACAAAAACTACACAATTGACGTTATCTTTGAAGACTTTACAAGCTCATAGGGACAAGCATCTCTTAGAAGCTTTAGGACTATAGCATGTCTGTAAATAAATTGTACCAATGCTTTTGCCTTCTTCAAAACTTCTGGTATCCAATCTATCTATATTAATTTCTGTAACAAAAGTTCAATGTGATGGGAATCATCTACATTCCAAAAAAATATTTTGTGTTTTTCCATTGGTTTCTTGCCTACTTTTATCATGTAGTTAGATATCGAGTACGCAACTATTAGGACCACAGTATCAAAAATGGTTAATTAAGTAGAATTCAAGATTGAGGTACTCAAATTAGAGGACTGAAACCACCTAATTAAGTGTTCTTTCTAGTATATAATATTTTATCGATACAAAAACTGCACATGACGTTATTTTAGAAGACTTTACAAGTTCGTTGGAACAAGCATCTCTTAGAAGCTTTAAGACTATAGCATATCTGTAAATAAATTCAACAAATGTTTTTTCCTTCTTCAAAACTTCTGGTATCCAATCTATCTATGTTAATTTTTGTAACATAAGTTCAATGCGACGGGAATCATCTGCATTCCAAAAAATTATTTTGTGTTTTTCCATTTGTTTCCTGCCTACATTTATCATGTAGTTAGATATCGAGTATGCAACTATTAGGACCACAGTATCAATTGTTTATTTAGATATACCCCATTTCGTAGAGAAATATGTATATTTGAACCAGACAATGTTTTGTTTCTCCTTGAACATATCATCAAATCAGGTTTATCCAAATGCCCAATAGTCTCCCCAAACAACATATCCAAACACATTTTAATATTCTTGTATATAACAAAGGTTAGAGGTTCAAAAAGTGGCACTCGGTACCAATTCAACTACAAATATGACCTTAGAGGGGGAGACCACTATAGGAGGGGGACAAGGTGTCATGGCACACAAAGTTAGAAATAGTGTGTTTGATAAAAGATCTGACTCCTTTTCTTTAAGCAATAGGAAAATCTTAATCAGTGAAATAGGTATATCTAAATCATGTGTGGTCGAATTAATGTCAAACTCAATATCTTTCGGCATGATGGAATCATGCAAGAATATAATGGAAATAATGCATGATAGTTTCTTGGACCGTATATCCTTATAATTGCATAGAACTTATTTTACAGTAATTAACAAAGATAGACTAGATACCAAAAGTTTGGGAAAATACAAAATTACTCGTACAATTTATTTACAATCATGTTACAGTCCTCAAGCTTTTGAAAAACATTTGTCCGGATGAACTTGTAAAGTCTTCAAAGATAAGGTAAATTTTGCCCTTTTCGTCTCTAGAAAACATTGTGTCATAGAACCACTTAATTAGGACTTTATTTTTCTTTTGATTGGCGTACCCCAATCTTGTTTTGTACATGTGAGGGTCAAAAATGGTTAATTAAGTAGAATTCAAGATTGAGGTACACCAATTAGAGGACTGGAACCTCCTAATTAAGTGTTCATTCTAGTATATAATATTTTATTGATACAAAAACTGCACAATTGACGTTATTTTGGAAGACTTTACAAGCTCATTAGAACAAGCATCTCTTAGACATTTTAGGACTGTAGCATGTCTGTAAATAAATTGTACCAATGTTTTTGCCTTCTTCAAAACTTCTGGTATCCAATCTATCTATGTTAATTTCTGTAACACAAGTTCAATGCGCACTACTAGAAATTAGGCATATGGCAATGACATCTATGGTAACAGTTCAAAAATCATTGCCATAGATTGTCTATGGCAACATTTACACCCGTTGCATAAAATATTCCGTACTATTACCACATATTACCAAACAACTGTTGCGTTTGAGTTAGAAAATGTTGCCATAGATGAGGTAGCGCAGTAGTCTTACATACCCGTTACAATAGCTTATTTGTGGCAACACATATATTTCTATTGCAACAACTATAGAAATCCCTCCTTATTTTTCCCACAAATTTCACAATACCGCCAAAACATAATATAACATTCCCATCATTTTCCCCTAATTTTTCTTTTCTCTCATGAAAAAGAAAATAAACCTAATTTTTTCCACTTTCACAAATACACTTTGAACTGGAACATACATTTTAAAGCTTTAAACTGGAGAAAGCTTTTGTGCCCTAATATGTTCTGAAATTTTCAACGCAGTGGAGGGTCTGTAGAAGAAAGTGGATTGTGTTCATCACTGGTTTTCAACGCAGAAAAGGGCTCTTGAACCTCTGTGGAATTTAGCTCAATCCGTTAATGGAGTGACTCATTAGAGAGTTCAAACTTGCTCAGTCCTTTTTTCACCATAGAGTCCAAAATAGCCTGCCTGAGAGACCAAATTGTTGATTTCATCACTAATTTCTCAAAGCCCTAATTTCACATATTCCAAAATCGTTGGTAAGTTATCTTCTTTTTCCCTAATTATTTACAAAATCGATTCTATATGCTCACCAATCTCTGTGTATTACTCTATTCAAAAAATTAACTATTTGTTTTATCTATAATCCCTAAAAATTTGTTCTTCATTAAGTTGGCTAGTAATTCATGTGCTTTAGCTTTTCTTTTGTTTTCACTTGTTGTTGTATCTGCTATGTCCGTTTGTTTTCCAATTTAGAAGTGCAAAAGTTGTTTGGACGATATCCTTGATGCTAGAGGCGACTGATATTCTGCTACTACTTGCTCAAATTCAATTTTTCATATAAAAAAAAGTTGAAAATACTAATGTTGATGGAGAAAAAATTGTTTGAGTTGGAAAATACAATTCTTTATGAAAGAAAGATTGTTTAGGAAGAAAACATGAAAGAGAATATACAATATCTAGTAAGCTAGCTTAGTAGAACGATGCCCCTTCCCATGTAGTATAGGAATTGGGATAACTATCTCGACTAATTGATTGAAATGAAATTGATTAATCTGAAACAGAAAAGAGATGCTTTGCTAATGGTGTTAGCTGAACCTCTTTCTCTATCTATTATATTTTACGTTAAACACTCCTCTTTTTATTTTTTATAGGAAAAGAATCCAAAATAATATATTTAGAGATAATTGAATTTTTAACTTTTCATTTTATAGCCATATAATTGTGTACGACTTGCTTTAAACTACAAACTTCTGAAGTCATTTTTTCCTAACAATCAATGCATACTAGACTACTTCTACTAGATTTTAGTCTCCACCTCCCCCGTGATCTAACTTCTTCCATCTGTTCAGTGAAGAATCTCTTTTTAAAAGGGGACAAGCTTCTTCACCTAGTAAGAGTTCTTTATCAAAAGAGAATAGTAAGATTTATGATTGCAAATTTAGGTGTATTAGGAGTTAGATGGCTTGGTTTTAATGTATCTACTGTATCGGGTGGACTAATATTTGCATCTTGAACAATTTGGATTGGGTTATAATATTCCTATATTGGCAAAATAATGGTGTGAGGGGTTCTAGAATTCAGCATTTTGGTTTAATGGCTCAACTCGGGTATCAACCCCGCAATAAGCTTACTATAACATACCTTGTTAATATGATTGAATGAAACTTGACAATCCATGATGTTCTTTGTCTGCTTGAGTTGTTTGTTTACCTTTTACTTATGCATCAATAAATTCAATTCTTTTTTACCTATTAGTTGTTTATTTTATAAGTAAATTCAGTTCTTGTTTACCATTTAGTAAATTCATATGATATATAGCTTCTAGGGGCTTATTTCCAATTAGATTGCACTATCTTGACCAAATATATGATTGTCAACACTGAAAGTGAATCTCTGTTGGGATCAAGAAACAAGGAGAAAAATTCAAAGTGGTAACATCACTGTGTATAGTACTAAAGTGCTGTCAAAGAAATTCCAATGTTATGTTTCTTGGTAGCTTATAAATATCAGTTCAACTTATGATAAAAGTGATAGTTTCAATCATCATGTGCTCAAAAGGCTAGTGTTTCTTCCTTTTCTATTTTAGAAAGTTATTATGTGTATTATACGTACAAGGTGCATAGATAATTTTACTTTCGAATTCTACAAAGGACAATTATCTGTAGTTTTAGTACGATAAAATACTGAGAAAGTACATCCTTTTCCCCCCTTTTTTTGTTTTACTTAGTGTATGAACTTAAAGCACCATGGTTTCCAAATTGCTCCATGGCTCTTTGTTCATTTTTATCACCTAAAAGATCCATTTGTCAGTTACTCAGTTAAGGATCAAAAGGATTTCTCTTCAAGAAAGGAAAATCACAAAAAGTATTAAAGGAAAATCAAGAAAGTTAAACCACAAAAATATGTTCAAGTTGGATCACTTGTATCCTTGCGAAACAAAAAGATATCGAGTCACCATTACAAGCACAAATCAGACTATATTCCTTTTGTTCAACTTTTAAAGTCAAATGAGAACTATCACAACCAAAAGCAGAACTCAAACTACATTCAAGCTGGATCTCGAGTATAGCAAGTGTTTGTTGATTCTACCTTTCTTGTAGCACAATTAATTGTCCATGAGCAAGTACAACAACTATTTCTTAATTCCACCACTCATTCATAAAAAAGAAATACATGAACAAGTGCAGTAAGAGTCACAACTTCCCACCACTCCTGCATCGCAAATAGTTCAGGAACAAATACAACAAGATCCACAGGATTCTACCAATATTGATGGAAATGACAAATATGAGGAACAAGGCAAGAATATAGATTTAAGTTCATATTATTTTAGAAAGTTTCTTCATAACTATAAAATCTTTTGTTCATATTATTGTAGGTCAGTTCACTAAAACAATAATTGCTTCTTACATTTACAGTACCCTCGGCACTAGGACCTACGGCATTCCAGGTCTCTTTCTCTATTGTTTTCAATTTTTTTTCTTTACAATATTTTTGCATTTGCAAATCTTATATTTTGTGCATGCTTCTTTAATTTATCAATTGTTTGAAGAGTATGTATTCCTTTAATTACTTATAAATTGTAGAATTTTTTTTCTTGAGAACTCTTCTAATATAGCTTGAAAGTTAATGTAAGATTTCAGGTTCAATTAGAATTAGTTCATTTCATAATAGTTTTCTGTAAGAATGAAATGTCATTGGGGCACTTCAAAATGATTATTGTCGGCATGAAAGAGGTGAAGAGAACTATGCCATACACCGGAGATGAAGATGCCTTAATTTGGAGAGTCCAGATTGTCGACATCTTAAAAACAGGTTAGTGAGTTCATTTACCGACTTGTCGTTTCAATGAATCTCTAGAGTTGTAATAGTCTATTTAGCTTTATTTAGTTCATTTACAGACTTGTCATTTCAAGTGAACTTTCAGCTTATCATTGGGAACCTACTTGTGATTGTATATCATGTATGGTTGCTTTAATATTTGATTTTGGAATCTAAAAAGCAATTGTAGTAATTTCTTGATTCCAAGATAGCCAAATCAAATCCCTTTGTGATATAGTTAGTATGATCATTTATTAATTTTTTTTTATTTTACTATCTGAAACTGCACAAGTAGGTAGTTCCTGAAAGGTATTGATAATGTATTCTTGTGTAAAGTTTAATACAACATTCACTAAGTTGTGTCATTGTTTATTGTAAAGTAGAATTTTTTACAAGTTAGAAACCTTTTTAAAAAAAAATATTTTAATAAAGTCACCACAGGGAAAAAAATCAATAATGAAAGAGAACTTAAAAGTAAGCTTTTATAATATAACTTGCCAGTAAAAGTAAAATTATAGACATTGAAAGACCTATTCTTCCAAATATGCATGTTGGACTATAAAATTGGATCATGAGGAGACATTTATCAGAACTTCCAATTGTACATCAAGATTTTTATGTCTCAAAAAATTTCAGAGGAGAAAGTAGGAGAAGACGTACAAGTTCATCTGCATTTCTCCCTACTTAGTTGCTTGTTCACTTCCTTTCATTGTAGGTCTTGAAAGATCGAGCACGTGATGCATATTTACAATTCTTGCTGAAAAATAACACAAATCTTGAAAGGTTAATCTTAGTAGAAATTTCTCTTATCAAATTCAAGTGTTTCACTTATTGTCTCTTGTTGGCATCAATGATAAATACCACTATATTAGAGTATATGGATAATGATATTCATGAATGATGATGATCGTGAAATATTCTAGTCAACAGTGTCAACAAGTTAGGTGGAAATGTGTAATTTTTTGTTGATTATTACTAATAGGTAAAATTTCTATGCGTGTAGTTTTAATATCCTGATTGCTATCTTGTGAGCAAAATATCAGATTCCTAGGCCTAGCTTCCAAATACCAACAAATAATACATGTTGAATTAATTTGATATGAAAAAATTGGTTATGCAGTATGTGCATGATATGATATTCTATTTAATGATCGAAATAAATATTATTGTATTATTTTGTTGATTAAGATTGAGTTACTCGACTTGTTAGTGAATGTTTCATAAAGATTGATTAAGTTGTTGTCTTATAAAATTTGGGGCTTTTGTATTTGACTCGTTTTCTATTTTCTGAAGTTGCGGTCTTTTTTATTTATTAGTTTCCCTCCATACTTAATATTCTCTTATTTGGATATATGTATGTATATTGTATGACTTCATATTGTAATTTTAAGTTGATCAAATAAAACTCTAGCTTAATATTCTTTATATTATTTTCATTTTTATGTGAGTTCTTTTTTATTTTATTTTCTCTGTAACAAGATCTGATATAGATAAATTTTTTTTGATGATTTTGTAGGTGAAACAAATAAACATGGATAAATGAAAGAACAGGACTCGGAGGATTTTATTTTAGAGTATTAGTTTCTAATTGCAAGCCCTTTAGATGTTTAAGAATCTTTTATTTTAGATGATTTTGCCAACTTATGGATGCTCACTCTTGAATTTTTTCAACTACCATTATATATTTTGTTTTTTCATATGGATAATATTAGTTGGACAATTCAAATGATAATTCTGTTGTTGAATAGTTTTTCTAGTGACTTATATAAATTTCAGTATATTATATTATATTATCTAAGCATTAAAATAGCATTTAATAACTATTGCAATAGCTCTTAATAATTGTTTGATTAGCATCTAATAATTGTTGCTATAGCATAAAAAGTGTTGCGATAGCTTCAACAACCGTCGCAAATAATAACAGTTGCAACATAGTTCAACCGTTCTGATTGATAAAATGACCGTCGAAATAGATTGGTCTATGACTATTGTTAAAAATCCGTTGCAATAGATAGGCCTATGGTGACGATAGGTCAGCCCTTGCAGAAAACCGTTGCGGTAGGTCTATGGCAACGCGATCTGATGGAACGGGTCTCAAGCCGTTGCAATAGTGCTATTGCATCGGTTATGCCACCTATTGCAACGATTTTAGAACCGTTGCAATAACTCGATTTTCTAGTAGTGGCGATGTGACTCATCTGCATTCCGAAAAATTAATTTGTGTTTTTCTATTGGTTTCTTGCCTACTTTTATTATGTAGTTAGATATCTAGTATGCAACTATTAGGACCACAGTTTCAATTGCTTATTTAGAAATACCCCTTTTCGTTGAGCAATATGCATATTTAAACAAGACAATGGTTTGTTTCTCCTTGAACATATCATCAAATTATGTTTATCCAAATGCCCGATAGTCTCCCCAAACAACACATCCAAACACATTTTAATAATCATGTACATATCAAAGGTTAGAGGTTAAATAAATGGAACTTGGTACTAGTTCAACTGCAAATATGACCTTAAAGGGGGAGACCACTATAGGAGGGGGACAAGGTCTCATGGGACACAAAGTTAGGAATAGGATGTTTGATAAAAGAGCTGACTCCTTTTCTTTAAGCAATAGGAATATCTTAATTAGTGAAATAGGTATTTCTAAATCATGTGTGGTCGAATTAATGTCAAACTCAATATCTTTCGGCATGATGGAATCATGCAAGAAACTAATGGAAAAAATGCATCATAGTTTCTTGGACTGTAGATCCTTATAATTACATAGAACTTATTTTGCACCAATTAACAAAGATAGACTAGATACCAAAAGTTTGGGTGAATACAAAATTACTCGTACAATTTATTTACAATTATGTTACTATCTTGAAGCTTTTAAGAAACGTTTGTCCGAATGAACTTGTAAAGTCTTCAAAGATAAGGTAAATTTTGCACTTTTTGTCTCTAGAAAACATTATATCATAGAACCACTTAATTAGGATGTTTTATTTCTTTTGATTGGCATACCTTTCTACATGTGAGGGTCAAAAATGGTTCATTAAGTAGAATTCAAGATTGAGGTACACCAATTAGAGGATTAAAACAACCTAATTAAGTGTTCATTCTAGTGTATAATATTTTATCGATACAAAAACAGCACAGTTGACGTTATCTTGGAATACATTACAAGCTCATTAGAACAAGCATCTCTTAGAGGCTTTAGGACTATAGCATGTTTTTAAATAAATTGTACCAATGTTTTCGCCTTCTTCAGAACTTCTGGTATCCAATCTATCTATGTTAATTTCTGTAACATCAATGCGATGGGAATCATCTGCATTCCAAAAAATTATTTTGTATTTTTCCATTGGTTTCTTTCCTACTTTTATCATGTAGTTAGATATCGAGTATGTAATTATTAGGACCACAGATTGAGTTTTTTATTTAGATATACCCCTTTTAGTTGAGCAATATGTATATTTAAACTAGACAATGCTTTGTTTCTCCTTGAACATATCATCAAATCAGGTTTATCCAAATGCCCAATAGTCTCCCCAAATAATGCATCCAAACACATTTTAATTATCATGTACATATCAAAGGTTAGAGATAAAAAAATGGCCCTCGGTACTAGTTCAACTGCAAATATGACCTTAGGGGGGGAGACCACTATAGGAGGGGGACAAGGTGTCATGGGACACAAAGTTAGATATAAGATGTTTGATAAAAGATCTGACTCTTTTTCTGTCACGCCCCAAGCCTACACCCTGGGCGGGACTGGTACTTGAGAACCATTGTTGGCCCTAAGCGAACCCTTGTCCTGGCTTACTTACTCAGCTGAAGACTTAAACTTAAGAAATAGTCTCAAATAAGGAACTTATGAAATAAACTTAGAATGTCTTTAAAGAATACATTCAAACTAGCCAAGATGGCTACTCAAGTCTCATAGCAAATCATCTGAAATACAAGACTAAAGAACTCATAACTAACTATCTGACTATCTATGAAGCCTATAATAACTGAGATGGATGTCGGGACAAGACCCACGACATCCTTATGAACTAACTATTGAAAGCAATAAAAATGGATCCTCCGGAAGCAATGAGGCTCACCAATAACTCTGGAGCTCAACTAGATTCAACGATGCACTGAAGATTGATCCTGATTACCTGTATCTGTATCATTAAAAGATGCAGGCTAAATGGCATCAGTACATTGAATGTACGAGTATGCGAGGGGGGATTCTAAAATAAGACATACGCTTGAAAGAAACTGAAAGAACTTACCTGGCTCAACTCAACTCACATTAACTGAACTCATTTCAATATAAAGCAGTAATGTAAATGCAATATAAAGAAAAGCTTTTAAAATATGGATATCAACTTTGTGTATGTAGAAATACCATAATAACTCTGTATGTATGCAAAGATACAATATAAACTCTTAAATGTATATAAAATACAAAATACTTCTGTGGGGGTTTCTCTAACCGACAATCATCACGTAAGAGCTATTGTGATGATACAACGTTTTGCCTCACTCTGCCAGGGTCGTCCTATACCTTGCCGAAGGTATAGAACCTGACTACTAAGTGGATCCACTAGTCCATGCTAAAAAGCACTAAGGAATCATCTAAACAGTATGACCCTTTTCTACCCATGGTGGCTACATGGTTTATGGGGGCTGGGAGTTGTCTAAACTCTCCCCCAAATTGATGCTCAATACTACTCCTAAAATATATTACTAGCTCTTATGTTTAAAAACATACTTCTTTCTATGATTTGAGATAATTGCTCAAAAACTTATCTCAAAGGCCATCTTGGAAATCAAAGTTTCCTCTCTTGCTTAATTGTGAAAGCATTTACTCTTTTCTGAAAACTAGCTCAAAGGCTCTTTGGAAATCAAGGTTTCCTTTTCTTGTTTAAATGTGAAAACATTTTACTCTTTGGAAATACATAATCCGGATATACACTTTTAAAGAAATGAACTTCAATCTTTACTCCTTGTTCTTTACTCAACTTGAACTTTAAGTCTTAAAACAAAGTTAAAACGTTTGAAAAAGACTTTTGGAAAACTCTAAGAACTTCTCTTGACTTGACTCTTAACTTTCCTTGAATTTAATTATGGATTCAAGGCTCATGATCTCATGTTATTGATGATTTCATGGTGTTTAGACGTACCTTAGAGTGTAGGAATCAACTAAGAAACATAGGTACGTTTCAAGGGAACTAGTACGGAAAGAATGGGAAAGAAGTAGAAGACCTGGCATCCCTGGCGCTCTGAGTGGCACGGGGCGCTAGGAGCAAAACTTTAGAGCCTGACTTGGTGATTACTGGCTGGCGGGGCGCCCCAGAGGTCAAACTACACATGCATCTTTGGGGCGCGCTGGCTAGCGCGGCACCCTACCCCCATTCCCCAGAATTTGACGAATTTCCTTGGTTGTTTTTCAAGTCTAAACTCAATTGGGTTTTTCCCCAAACACTTAGATTCGACTACATAACCAAAATATGTAAGAATCTACCCAAAACGACATCTAATTTCATGAATTAAACTCAAGAACTCCTCAACAACTTCAACAATCAAAAACCCAATAGAAACTTCAAACAAATCCATCAAGAACTCAATTTCAATGCTTTCAAGAACATAATTTCGCTGAATAAATCACGATTGGAGTGTGGGTGAACTAACCTAATGCTATGTGATCTCACATACCTCGTAGGGATCACCCCTTGACGAAATCCACAAGCAATTCTTCAATAACTTGACGATTTCCTTACTTCTCCTTCTCTTTTCTCCTTTTCTTTTCTCTTCTCTCAAAACCCTAACTTGTTTTTCAAAAGCGTAAACTGACTCCAATCAGTTTAGACCCCAACTAAATTACCAAAAATGAAACTAATTAGTTGGGTGGTGAAAAGACCATAATGCCCTTCTAAAATCCGGTTTTAACCTTCCTTATCTAGACAGCCCAACTTCAGATGAACTTATATCACTCATACGAACTCAGAATGAGTAAAATCATTGGAGTTGGAAAGAAAATTCAAAGATCTTTCCTACGGTATCTTGTAGCACACCTAACTCATCCTGAGCTAGGAGTTATGGTCGTTTGAAGTTGACCCAAAACTCATACTTAACTTAATTTTGTCAAATTTCTAGATTTTCATTCTTTCCAAACATGGCTCTTTCTAATTCTAGCTCTTTTTATGGGATGTTACATTTTATTTAAGCAATATAAATATCTTAATCAGTGAAATAGGTATATCTAAATCATGAGTTTAAATTGTGGTCGAATTAATGTCAAACTTAATATCTTCCGGCATAATAGAATCATGCAAGAAACTAATGGAAAAATGCATGATAGTTTCTTGGACCGTAGATCCTTATAATTGCATAGAACTTATTTTACAGCAATTAAAAAAGATAGACTACATACCAAAATTTTGGGAGAATATAAAATTACTCGCACAATCTATTTACAATCATGTTACTATCCTGAAGCTTTTAAGAAACGTTTGTCCGGATGAACTTGTAAAGTCTTCAAAGATAAGGTAAATTTTGTGCTTTTTGTCTCTAGATAACATTGTATCATAGAACCACTTAATTAGGATTTTTTTTTTCTTTTGATTGGTGTACCCCAATCTTGTTTTCTAAATGTGAGGGTAAAAAATGGTTAATTAAGTAGAATTCAAGATTGAGGTACGCCAATTAGAGGACTAAAACAGCCTAATTAAGTGTTCTTTCTAGTATATAATATTTTATCGATACAAAAACTGCACAATTGACGTTATCTTGGAAGACTTTACAAGCTCATTGGACCAAGCATCTCTTAGAAGCTTTAGGACTGTAGCATGTCTGTAAATAAACTGTACCAATGTTTTTGCCTACTTCAAAACTTCTGGTATCCAATCTAGGATGTCAATTTCTGTAACATAAGTTCAATGCGATGGGAATCATCTACATTCCAAAAAATTATTTTGTGTTTTTCCATTGGTTTCTTTCCTACTTTTATCATGTTGTTAGATATCGATTATGAAACTATTAGGAACACAGTTTCAATTGCTTATTTAGATATACCCCTTTTCATTGAGCAATACGTATATTTGATTCAGACAATTCTTTGTTTCTCCTTGAACATATCATTAAATCAAGTTTATCCAAATGCCCAATAGTCTCCCCAAACAACACCTCCAAACACATTTTAATATTCATGTACGTACCAAAGGTTAAAGGTTAAAAAAGTGGCACTCGGTACTAGTTCAACTGCAAATATGACCTTAGAGGTGGAGACCACTATAGGAGGATGACAAGGGGTCATGAGACACAAACTTAGAAATAGGATTTTTGATAAAAGATCTGACTCCTTTTCTTTAAGCAATAGGAATATCTTAATCAATGAAATAGGTATATCTAAATAATGAGTTTAAACTGTGGTCGAATTAATGTCAAACTCAATATCTTTCAGCATGATGGAATCATGCAAGAAACTAATAGGAAAATGCATGATAGTTTCTTGGACCGTAGATCCTTATAATTGCATAAAACTTATTTTACAGCAATTAGCAAAGATAGACTAGGTACCAAAATTTTGGGAGAATACAAAATTACTCGCACAATTTATTTACAATCATGTTACTGTCCTGAAGCTTTTAATAAACATTTGTGCAGATGAACTTGTAAAGTCTTCAAAGATAAGGTAAAGTTTACCCTTTTTGTCTGTAGAAAACATTGTATCATAGAACCACTTAATTAGGATGTTTTTTTTCTTTTCATTGGCGTACCCCAATCTTGTTTTCTACAAGCGAGGGTCAAAAACGGTTAATTTAGTAGAATTCAAGATTGAAGTATGTCAATTAGAGGACTGAAACTGCCTAATTAAGTGTTCATTTTAGTATATAATATTTTATCGATACAAAAACTGCATAATTGACGTTATCTTGGAAGACTTTACAAGCTTATTGGAACAAACATCTCTTAGAAGCTTTAGGACTATAGCATGTCTGTAATTAAATTGCACCAATGTTTTTGTCTTCTTCAAAACATCTGGTATCCAATCAATCTATGTTAAATTCTGTAACATCAGTTTAATGCGATGGGAATCATCTACATTCCAAAAAATTATTTTGTGTTTTTCCATTGGTTTCTTGCCTGCTTTTATCATGTAGTTAGGTATCATGTATGCAACTATTAGGACCACAGTTTCAATTGCTTATTTAGATATACCCCTTTTCATTGAGCAATATGTATATTTGATCCAGACAATGCTTAGTTTCTCCTTGAACATATCATCAAATCAAGTTTATCCAAATGCCCAATAGTCTCTCCAAACAACACATCCAAAAACATTTTAAAATTCATGTACATACCAAAGGTTAGAGGTTAAAAAAGTGGCACTCGATACTAGTTCAACTGCAAATATGACCTTAGAGGGGGAGACCACTATAGGAGGGGGACAAGGTGTCATAGGACACAAAGTTAGAAATAGGATGTTTGATAAAAGGTCTGAGTCCTTTTCTTTAAGCAATATGAATATCGTAATCAGTGAAATAAGTATATCTAAATCATGAGTTTAAACTGTGGTCGAATTAATAACAAACTCAATATCTTTTGGCATTATGGAATCATGCAAGAAACTAATGGAAAAAATGCATGATAGTTTCTTGGACTGTAAATCCTTATAATTGCATAGAACTTATTTTACAACAATTAACAAAGATTGACTAGATACCAAAAGTTTGGGAGAATTCAAAATTACTCGCACAATTTATTTGCAATCATGTTACTGTCCTAAAGATTTTAAGAAACGTTTGTGCGGATGAACTTGTAAAGTCTTCAAAGATAAGGTAAATTTTTCCATTTTTGTTTCTAGAAAACATTGTATCATAGTACCACTTAATTAGAATGTATATTTTTCTTCTGATTGGCGTACCCCAATCGTGTTTTCTAAAAGTGAGGGTCAAAAATGGTTAATTAAGTAGAATTCAAGATTGAGTTACGCCAATTATAGGACTGAAACCGCCTAATTAAGTGTTCATTCTAGTATATAATATTTTATCGATACAAAAACTGTACAATTGTTATTATCTTGGAAGACTTTACAAGTTCATTGTAACAAGCATCTCTTAGAAGCATGAGGATTGTAACTATAAATAAATTGTACCAATGTTTTTGCCTTCTTCAAAACTTCTGGTATCCAATATGTCTATGTTAATTTCTATAACATAAGTTCAATGTGATCGGAATCATCTGCATTCCAAAAAATTATTTTGTGTTTGTCCATTGGTTTCTTGCCTACTTTTATCATGTAGTTAGATATCGAGTATGAAACTATAAGGACCACAGTTTCAATTTCTTATTTAGATATACCCCTTGTCGTTGCGCAATATGTATATTTGAACCAGACAATGCTTTGTTTCTCCTTGAACATATCATCAAATCAGGTTTATCCAAATGCCCAATAGTCTCCCCAAACAACACATCCAAACACATTTTAATATTCATGTACATACCAAAGGTTAGAGGTTAAAAAAATGGCACTCGGTACTAGTTCAACTGAAAATATGACCTTAGAGGGGGAGACCACTATAGGAGGGGGACATGGTGTCATGGGACACAAAGTTAGAAATAGGATGTTTGATAAAAGATCTGACTCCTTTTCTTTAAAATAGGAATATCTTAATTAGTGAAATAAGTATATATAAATCATGAGTTCAAACTGTGGTCGAATTAATGTCAAACTCAATATTTATCGGCATAATGGAATCGTGCAAGAAACTAATGGAAAAATGCATGATTTCTTGAACCGTAGATCCTTATAATTGTATAGAAATTATTTTACAGCAATTAACAAAGATAGACTATATTACAAAACTTTGAGAGAATACAAAATTACTCGCACAATTTATTTACAATCATGTTACTCATGTCGTGAAGCTTTTAAGAAACGTTTGTGCAGATGAACTTGTAAAGTCTTCAAATAAAAGGTAAATTTTGCCCTTTTTGTCTCAACAAAACACTGTATCATAGAACCACTTAATAAGAATGTGTTTTTTCTTTTGATTGGCGTACCCCAATCTTGTTTTTTACAAGTGAGGGTCAAAAATGGTTAATTAAGTAGAATTCAAGATTGAGGTACGCCAATTAGAGGAATGAAACTGCCTAATTAAGCGTTCATTCTAGTATATAATATTTTATCGATACAAAAATTGCACAATTGACGTTATCTTGAAAGACTTTACAAGCTCATTGGAACAAGCATCTCTTAGAAGCTTTAGGACTGTAGCATGTTTGTAAATAAAGTATACCAATATTTTCTCCTTCTTCAAAACATCTGGTATCCAATCTATCTATATTAATTTATGTAACATAAGTTCAATGCGATGGGAATCATCTGCATTCCAAAAAATTATTTTTGTGTTGTTCCATTGGTTTCTTGTGTACTTTTATCATGTAGTCAGATATCGAGTATGCAACTATTAGGACCAAAATTTCAATTGCTTATTTAGATATACCCCTTTTCGTTGAATATGTATATTTAAACCAGACAATGCTTTGTTTCTTTTTGAACATATCTGCAAATCAGGTTTATCCAAATGCCCAATAGTCTTCCAAAACAACACATCCAAACACATTTTAATATTCATGTACATACCAAAGGTTAGAGGTTTAAAAAGTAGCTCTCGGTACTAGTTCAACTGCAAATATGACCCTAGAAGGGGAGACCACTATAGGAGGGGGACAAGGTGTCATGGGACACAAAGTTAGAAATAAGATGTTTGATAAAAGATTTGACTCCTCCTTTATGCAAAGGAATATCTTAATCAGTGAAATAGGTATATACAAATCATGAGTTCAAACTATGGTCGAGTTAATGTCGGATTCAATATCTTCCGGCATGATGGAATCATGCAAGAAACTAATGGAAAAATGCATGATTTCTTGGACCGTAGATCCTTATAATTGCATAGAACTTATTTTACAACAATTAACAAAGATAGACTAGATACCAGAAGTTTGGGAGATTAAAAAATTACTCGCACAATTTATTTATAACCATGTAACTGTCCTAAAGCTTTTAAGAAACGTTTGTCCGAATGATCTTGTAAAGTCTTCAAAGATAAGGTAAATTTTTCCCTTTTTGTCTCTAGAAAATATTGTATCATGGAACCACTTAATTAGGATGTGTTTTTTCTTTTGATTGGCGTACCACAATCCATTTTTCTACAAGTGAGGGTCAAAATGGTTAATTAAGTAGAATTCAAGATTGAGGTACGCTAATTAGACGACTGAAACCGCCTAATTAAGTGTTCTTTCTAGTATATAATATTTTACCGATACCAAAACTGCACAACTGACCTTATCTTGGAAGACTTTAGAAGCTCATGATTGGAACAAGTATCTCTTAGAAGCTTTAGGACTGTAGCATGTCTGTAAATAAATTTTACCAATGTTTTTGCCTTCTTCCAAACTTCTGGTATCCAATATATCTATGTTAATTAATGTAACATAAGTTCAATGCGATTGGAATCATCTGCATTCCAAAAAATTATTTTCAGTTTTTCCATTGGTTTCTTGCCTACTTTTATCATGTAGTTAGATATTGAGTATAAAACTAATAGGACCACAGTTTCAATTGCTTAATTAGATATACCCCTTTTCGTTGAGCAATATATATATATTTGAACCAAACAATGCTCAGGTTTATCCAAATGCCCTATATAGTCTCCCCAAACAACACAACCAAACACATTTTAATATTCTTATACATACCAAAGGTTAGAGGTTAAAAAAGTGGAACTTGGTACTAGTTCAACTATAAATATGACCTTTAATCTGGGAGACCACTATAGGAGGGGGGACAAGGTATCATGGGATACAAAGTTAGAAATAGGATGTTTGATAAAAGATCTGACTCCTTTTCTTTAAGCAATAGGTTTATCTTAATCAGTGAAATAGGTATATCTAAATCATGAGTTTAAACTCTGGTCAAATTAATGTCAAACACAATATCTTTTGGCATGATGAAATCATGCAAGAAACTAATGGAAAAATGCATGATAGTTTCTTAGACGATAGATCCTTATAATAGCATAGAACTTATTTTGCAGTAGTAAACAAAGATAGACTAGATACCAAAAGTATGGAAGAATACAAAATTACTGGCACAATTTATTTACAATCATGTTACTGTCCTGAAGCTTTTAAGAAACGTTTTTCCAGATGAACTTGTAAAGTCTTCAAAGATAAGGTAAATTTTGCCCTCTTTGTCTCTAGAAAACATTGTATCATACAACCACTTAATTAGGATCTTTTTTTTTTCTTTTGATTGGCGTACCCCAATCTTGTTTTCTACAAGTGAAGATCAAAAATGGTTAATTAAGTAGAATTCAAGATTGAGGTACGCCAATTAGAGGACTAAAACAGCCTAATTAAGTGTTCTTTCTGGTAGATAATATTTCATTGATACAAAAACTACACAATTGACGTTATCTTGTAAGATTTTACAAGCTCAATGGAAAAATCATCTCTTAGAAACTTTAGGACTGTAGCATGTCTGTAAATAAATTGTACCAATGTTTTTGTCTTTTTCAATCCATTTTATCTTCGTTAATTTCTGCAACATAAGTTCCATGCAATAGGAATCATCTGCGTTCCAAAAACTATTTTGTGTTTTTCCATTAGTTCCTTGCCTACTTTTATCATGTAGTTAGATATTGAGCATGCAACTATTTGGACCACAGTTTCAATTGACTATTTAGGTATACCCTTTATGTTGAACAATAGGTATATTTGAACCAAACAATGTTTTTTTCTCCTTGAACATATCATCGAATAATGTTTATCCAAATGCCCAATAGTTTCCCCAAAACAACACATCCAAAAACATTTTAATATTCATGTACATACAAAAGATCAAAGGCTAAAAAGTGGCACTCAGTACTAGTTCAACTGAAAATATTGCCTTAGAGGGGGAGACCACTATAGAAGGGGGTCAAGGTGTCATGGCACACAAAGTTAGAAATAGGATGTTTGATACAAGATCTGACTCCTTTTCTTTACGCAATAGGAATATCTTAATCAGAGCAATAGGTATATCTATTTGAACCAGACAATGCTTTGTTTGTTCTTGAACATATCATCAAATCAGATTTATCCAAATGCCCAATAGTTTCCCCAAAACAACACATCCAACCACATTTTAATATTCATGTACATATAAAAGGTCAGAGATTAAAAAGTGGCACTCGGTACAAGTTCAACTGCAAATATGCCCTTAGAGAGGGAGACCACTTTAGGAGGGGTACAAGGTGGCATGGGACACAAAGTTAGAAATAGGATGTTTGATACAAGATCTGACTCCTTTTCTTTAAGCAATAGGAATATCTTAATCCAAGCAATATCTATATCTAAAGCATGAGTTTAAATTGTGGTCCTATTAATGTCAAACTCAACATCTTCTAGCATGATGGAATCATGCAAGAAACTAATGGAAAAATGCAGGATAGTTTCTTGGACTATAGATCCTTCTAATTGCAAAGAACTTATTTTCTAGCAATTAACAAAGATAGACTATATACCAAAAGTTTTGGAGAATGCAAAAACACTCGCACAATCTATTTACAATCATGTTATTGTCCTGAAGCTTTTAAGAAACATTTGTCCTGATGAACTTGTAATGTCTTTAAATATAAGGTAAATTTTGCCTTTTTTGTCTCTAAAAAAATTGTATCATAGAACCACTTAATTAGGATGCTTTATTCTTCTGATTGGCGTACCTCAATCTTGTATTCTACAAGTGAGGGTAGAAGAATTTCAAAAATGGTTAATTAAGCAGAAGCCGAGATTGAGATATGCCAATTAGAGAACTGAAATCGACTAATTAAGTGTTCTTTCTATAGTATAATATTTTATAGAGACAAAAATAGTACAATTGACCTTATCTTTGACATAGTATTAGGCTAGAATAATTAGGAAAAGACCCAAAGCCTTTAAGGAAAATAATTGCCGACCCCACTCACAGCCCAACCGATGGTCTGTTGGTCAGACCACGCACCGTCCTGGTTGGTTGTGGATAAGATCAGAGACCACCAATTGTGGAACCCCTACGACGGACCACACCTATGACCCGTGAATCCATCGATGGACCGTGGACCACAACCGTAGGTCCCAATCTTGGCCTCTAATTTTCTATAAGTCTAGGACTCACCTACGAGATATATTTATGACTCGTACATTGAATGACGGACCGTCCTGATGAACTGTATAAAAAGTAATGGAACCAATCATTTTTAAAAAATTCAAACTTGCCAAATACACCACCATCTATGGACCGTTGTCCCTCCTACGGGTTGTAAGTGGCGTCGTCTGTACTAGCACCAGGCCTGTGAAAAACTAAAATTTCATGTCTTTTCGAATCTGAGATGTTACAGACACTCCCATAATTTCCACTATCTTATAAATCTCATCAACAAATTCTTTAGGGTCCTCATCAACTTTTGACCCATGAAACCCTGGGAGGATTAATGCTAGTAAAGTCTCTCACCATTATCACCATCATACCCACATTTGGGTTCACTGGAGTAATGATCTCTCTATTAACTTGGGTCATCACAGCTTGAGTCATAACTCTTAAAAGTTTATTCCCCTATCAGATTAAACACTTTAATTGGAATAGGACATATCCGAGAATGCCTTTGTAGACATAGCCAAAACTTCCAGAACTAATCAGATTACTCTAGCTAAGCAAATTAGTTGCTTCGAGCAGTTCATAGTATGGAATTCTTTCTCTTGTTGAGATAGATAATGAATAAGCTTGTTGAGAAGCACTTTTACCTCTTTTGTACCTTATCCATGCAAACACAATGGTATTAGGAACAAATACAAGTGCAATTCAAAGCAAAAGAAAAACGATATCATTTGATTCATATTTGATCTATGCTTTGATGAAATAAGACATGATGGGATACTTAATCTTGAAGAACCACACAATGCTTCATTGTTGATTAAAAACTAACTCGATAGGTTCTTGAAAGGAACCACTCGAGGGTATTTTACCATCAAGGGCGGAGCTACAGCCCAGTAAGGGTGGTCAGCTGAGCACCCTTCGCCGGAAAATTAGACAACGTATATAGGCAAAATATTCTTTATTATTTTAATATATAGATAAATGAACACACTTGAACAGAACGAATGGTGTTAGTCCAGTGGTAATCTCGCTCAGTTGAGTGTTTAATGTCCCAAGTTCGATTCTTGCTTAGAGCACAAATTTTTTTCCAAAAAAAAAAAAAAAGAAGAAGAAGAAGAAAGGAACAAAAATAGTTGCTCTATCTTTCTATTTCTAGCCTTGAATTAATAGTACTAAGAAATTACATTTAAAGAAATACTTAAAGGTCACTTTCCACTTTTATTATTTTGATTATTTCTAAATTATTTTTTAAATAGTTAAGAATCTCGATAAAAGAAAAGGTAAATATAGA
This sequence comes from Solanum pinnatisectum, assembly GCA_035578085.1. Classification (NCBI taxonomy): domain Eukaryota; kingdom Viridiplantae; phylum Streptophyta; class Magnoliopsida; order Solanales; family Solanaceae; genus Solanum; species Solanum pinnatisectum. The sequence continues at coordinate 14,245,829 of CM069077.1, forward strand.
AAAAAAGGTCTCAACAATTCTCTTGAACTACAAAAAATTCACGAAAAAACTCCTAACAATTCATTTGATATCAACCTAAGGGAGTCTATTCAATTAGAAGCTAAAAATGTTTTTCTTAGTTTTTCTCCGTTAGTTTTGATTTATACCATTGATAGTTTTATAATTTAAGTTTTTGTATGATTTAGTTAAATGATATCTAATTTAATTTTAAATTTGGATGCACCCACTCATTAGTAAAAAGCATATTTTGTGCACCCACTTCGCTAAAAAAAAAAAATCCACTCTTTTAAAGTTTGAACACCCTTGACGAAATTTCTGGCTCTGCCACTGTTTACCATACAATTTGTTGACATAAACATTGAAATACTTGAGGGAAGTTTCTCCCTAGACATGGGAATAGTTTCCAATATATTATTATGAGAAAAGTCTAGAAAATTCAAACCTATCATGTTTCTATTGAGTCAGGTATAGATCCTTGCAATTTATTGTCTCTCAAAGAAAGGTGCCCAAAATTTGCAATCCTCCCATTTCTCTAGGAATTCTATTTGAGAATTGATTCATTGATAGATCCATTTGTGTCACAACCTTTAGATTTCCTATTTTAGGAGGTAAAGAACCAATAATGTTGTTTGATGATAAGTCAAGAACCACTAAATCTTTAAGATTTTCTAAGCTTCTTGTTATATTGAAACTCAAATTTATTGGAACCCATATGCATCTATATAAGGGAAGTGACATTCCCTAAAAAATTTGGAAGAGATCCTTTAAGTTGATTTTGACCCAAGTTAATATCACCCAAATGCCGCAATTTACAAATATTATCTCTAGTAAATCCTTTAAGTTTGTCGTCACTCAAGTTGAAGAATTGAAGGTTTTGCAAGTCGCCAATTGTTCTGGGAATCGATCCAACCAAGTTGTTTCCGGAAAGATTGAGGTCTAATAAGTTGTTTAAGTTTCACACTTTATTTAGAATTCGGCCATTGATCTTGCAATTATGTGTGTAAAACAATGTAAAAGATGTGGAAAGGTTTCCTGAACTTTGAGAAAATGCTCATTCATGTCATTCATTAAAACTTTGGCTCATCTATGCCATTTTTGTTTTAGAAAAGGCTCATCTATGGGTTAACTGTAAATTTATTTGATTTTGCAAAACTATTTTGTCCACGTGGTGAACGATGATTCACCCACGTCATTAATTTTATTTTGTTTTTAAAATAAAATCAGCCAAACTTCTAAAAACTCATTTGAATTCTTGTTTCTTTAAAAAAACAAATTATAATCCCACATGAAATACTCATATTTTTATTGTGCAAGTTGACAATTTGGGTGTTTTTTAAAAGAAAAAATCAAATGTGTTTTTTGAAGTTTTCCTCTTTTTTTTTTTTTTCATTTTTTGTAAAAAATGAGTTGTTGAATCATCATTCACCATTCATACAGAGTGACGTGGTTTATCAAAATCAGATGGATTTTTCGTTAATCCATAATGGCATGGATGAATCTTTTCTCAAGCGAAAATGGCATAGATGATTCAAACTTCTAATGGATGACATATATGAGTTTTTCTCAAAATTCAATATCATATTTGAATCTTTTACTTAATCAAGTAGGTATCAAATTGTCATATTTGTAATAGGTACTATTATACAATCAAAGATAATTTAATCAAATCAAACACCCCTTTTACTTTCTAGGGGTTAATGATTTTTTAAGAGGTACACCAGAATATGTGGATCGAAAAAAAGAGTAATTAAGACATTAATAATAACATTAAACATTGATAAAATTCAAAGATGACAATGTTCAAATCAGGAGGAAGATGAAACAACATCAATGGCACAACCCAAGGGCCAAGCAGCTCCAACAATATAATCCTTGTATTTAACTTCATGCACTACTGTGATCTCTTGTTTGGGATGCAGGCCTGTCAATTTTAGGTAAAAGAAGAAACGTTAAAAATCATAACCTAAGTCTGATCACGCCTCAAAAGTTAGCTATTTAGGTGGAAGAACCCAAATTTATTCAAGTTTCACGCCATCTTCTTTCAACTAACATGGAACACACGGGATCATATCACCCCATTTGAATACCAACTACCTAAGCTCATAGGTCATGACTAAGCCCAGTTGATCACGACTGACACCCTTTTCTAGTCCAAACCACCACTCAGAGCATTGGCCCGTGCAATGAACTCTGATACCATGTGTAGGCCTAAATCACACACCTCAAAACCCTAGCTACCACATACACTAGCTCCCCATTCATTCAATGTGGGACACACAAGATCATAACAAAACATCAATTGTCAATTCAAAATTAATTAAGAATTAACTTACCAAATCCATCAACAAGCAAAGTGTACTCATATACCAAGTCCATGCATATAAAAGGTATGTTTCTCTCATCAATGTTAGGAAATACTGATTTTATGTCTTTCACTTTGGTGTTGCAAGCAAGCTTTGCAGCATATAGGTATTGTATTGGTTTAGCTCTTCCAGAAGGCTTTTTGGGGTCAATTATACCAACCTGTACAAATGCACAATTAACAAAAAATACAATCCTATTTTTTGAAAAAGAAATGGTACCAAATTAGACAAGTAAAATAATGTTGGTACCATAGCTGCATAGTCATAGAAGAAAGAAGAAGCATAGAGATTCTTGAATCCTTGTCCACCTCCACCATTCCAAATCTCACCAAATGTACACTTTTTATGCTTGCATGGTCCCTTAATTTTGAGTGCTTTTTTAGCTAATGTCCTACATTTCTTCAAGCTTGAACCTTGTTTTGGTGATGATGCTTTGTAAGCCACTCCATTGTAAGTGTAATAACCTTTAATTAACCAAATCATAATTAACAAAAGTTGTACTAACAATTAAGGGATTAGAGAGCACTAATCTTACCATTATAACCTCCCAAAATACATGGACTACTTGATGAGTTTCCAGAAGCTTTGAAAATCTCAGTTCTAGCTGCTAATTGACCATAGTTTAAATAACTGTTACACATTAATGATTAATTTGTCAGCACATGAAATATTAAAAAAAAAAAAAAAAAGAGTAGTTATAAATATCAATTTACTAGGTTACCTGTGAACATAGATGTCATAATTAGTTCCCAAAAGAGACTTATTAAGGACATATGGCTCCCCATTTGGTACTTTGGGAGCCTTTAAAGCAATTTCTTTAGAGATGGCATATGTCATTTGCACTGATCCACCTCCTAGATCAATTGTAGCTACTGTTCTTTCATATTTTTTACCCAAATTTCCTAATAGGTAGTTCAAGGCTACCTGCATTACACCACAAATGAATAAAATTAAATAATCATGTAATTTAGTCACCTATATGATATCCCAATTGAATATTCTATATATTGGTTTGCTAACGTATGTGAGTGGTTTTTTTCTTGTCACTACTAGAATTATCACTCATTTTCCACCAAATCAGCTCATTGAAAATGTGTTTGGTGGAAAACAAAAATATTCTCACTGAAAAATTGAGAAAGTTTCTAGATGTTTTACCGTATGAAATATTTACTATTTTTTTTCTTCTACACTAGTTTAATCAAAATAATATCTGTGAAAATAACTACCATACATTTTTCAGTAGAGTAATTTTGTAATAGCGTGTTACTTACACAACACGATCATGGAAGAAGAGGGAAAGGAAACAATAAAAATTGAATTTACATCTACTAAGTGGGACATTCTCACAAGTATCATTAGATAATTAAAGGGCGTACCTAGGATTTAAAGACGATGAAGACATTATCAGCTTATAACATAAAGACCAATAAATTTTTTAATAACGACTAATTAAGTGATAATTAATAATTATATTATGTCAGACAGATTATTGACAGCATGAACAATGACAAAAACACAAATATATAGATGAAATATAATCTTTGCAGTAATAATAATTAAACTTTGATAATTTTGAAGTGATTTACCCAAAAATATGAACCTTCTTGTGTACCATCGAGGACTGAAACCCATTCCGCCTTGTAATTAAGAGTAGTTTCATTCTTAAATAAATCCCTCACCTTATAACAATACATACAAAAAATGAAAAAAAATATTAATCAGAATAATATAATATTTCTGCAGATTTAATATTTTCTAAAATAAATATATAATTAATAAAAAATAAAGGGAAAAAAAGGAAAGAAAAGTTGAGAAGAAGCTGATGTATACCGCTTGCAATATTTTAACAGCAGCATCACCTTTTAATAACCTCAAACCAGCAGTTGCCTGCATTATTTATATTCATACATTAATACTTCATGTAATTAATTATGAAAATTAAAAATTTTAAAAGAGAGAAATTACCTTATTTAAGGTAAAATTATAATGAAATTACAAAATGTTTCTAAATTGGAAAAATAAATGAATAAGAATTAAATTAGTTTACCCCAAGTTTAAGAGGTGTTTGAGGCTGCAAATCTTTTGGAACCACAGCTTCAGCTTTGTCCAAAAGTGGTTTTAGAGAAAGAGCTCCAGCTTTAGGATTATTTGCATATGAACTTAGACCTGGATTTATCTGTCCAACACAATTAATTATTAATTATTAGAATCATAAATATCAAAACATAAATATGCTAGGAGTACAAGATAAGGATTAAATAAAATTCAATTATGAAAGATCAAAGTAGGACTACTATATACTCCTTCGTTTCACAAAGAATGACATGGTTTGATTTGACACGGAGTTTAAATAAATAAAAAAGACTTTTGAATCTTGTGGTCCTAAATTAAAGTTATGTCAAATGTACAAAATTGCCCTTTAATCTTATGGCCTTAAGCATGCCACGTGGAAAGCTGAAGTTAAAATATTACAAAAAAAGAAAGAGATCATTCATTTTTAAACGGAGGGAGTAATAGATATTATCCATATTTCTGACATAGTATGGTATCAATCACATAAAAACTAGCTTTGAATAATTGCTTTCTTGTTGTCTTAATTAAGTTCTTATTTACTTCGAACTTGAAAATATCAAAAGTTGTAGTTTTTGAAATTTAAAGTTCATGTGTTGAACATGTAATTTACTTGAAGAAAATTAAGTTTTGAATTATATATCTAAATTCTTTAAAACTTTACTTAAAAAGTCGCTTGGTAGCTAGATTAGAAACAAATTATTCATGTATTAATTTTATATAACTTATTATACGACGTGTGATAGGTGGATAAAAAATAAGTTATTTATGTACAAAATTAATACGATATTTGGTTGACAATTTAGAAATATTCATAACTAATACATGTATAAGTTATGGTGAAATCTATATATTATTTTATGCAGAATAGAAAATGGTATAACTAATACATAAATAACTAATCCCTGCATAATTAATATATACATAAAATAATACATAATTTACTCATAACTAATTTCTAGCATAACTTTAACTAACTATGAAGACGCCTAATTACACTCATGTCTCTAAAGCTTAAACTAATCAGAGACAGATGGCCCCTTCAGTCACTAACAGATACGATAGCTTTACAAAAGCAAACGAAAATTAGTATTTATATATTCTAATCTATATAATATAGACACATTTTTTATTTTTCCCTAGTAGACCAATTAGTGCATAATGTGGAAGCATCATTAGGCTTTTGATGATGTCTTTTTTAAATTTAAACCTTCAACCCTCAACTCTACTTTTTTTTTTTTCTTTTTATAAAGGGAATACAAAGAAAGATAAAAATATATAGGTGTACAACAGTGCTAATAAGAGATCTAAGATACTATTTTGTTGTTAATCTTAATCGAAGCATGTGACGTTTGAACTGACCGTAAGTACTTAAATTCTTCTTGAAAAATTTAATTTGGTGCTTGTTGTATCTTTGGGTTTGAGAAATAATTTCCATCATAATATACATTTTTTTCACGCTAGAGATACTGTATATGTCGCAGTATTCTTAAACAAAATGAACGAAGGGCCAAGGGCTTTTATCCATTAGATATGAATGAAAGGTTAATTTATTACATACGTCACCTTATACACCATGCGAGACAAATTAGAATTTATAAAAAGGACAAATCAAGGAAAAAAAGAAACAAACGTAATCCTTTGTCCGTATATTAAAAAATCTTTTATTATATCAAAAAGTTATTAAAATTCATAATACACCCTTAACAATATCAAATTCAAGCTTTGATTATGTATAGAAAAAAAAACTTATCAGTGAATGTTTCTGCATTAAATAAATGAGCTTTACATGACACATATCTGAATTAATCAAAATTCCACTACATATACCAAATATGAGATGAAAAATAAAATAAAATATAACAGTTTATACATATAAGCCGAAAAAAAAAAAGGTGTTTCACCGACTTTGCATATAAATTTTTAGTGAAGGTTAATCAATTGAACTCGTCCTGAATCTAGCTAGGCCTTTTTTTTGTCATTCATTTCAAGTTTTGAAAAAAAAAAAACTCCACTAAAATTATACAAATTTATTTAGCTTTCATACCATCAAAGTTATAAAAAACATAATTACATGTTTATAATAAGTGAAAAATAGACGTATACGCACCGCAAGAAAATATTCAATATCATTGCCAATGGGAAGTAGATCCAATTTAGTGTCAAAACGAAAGACATGAACTCTACTTCCTGTGCTTCCAGCATCAAATATCACTGCATAGTGCTCTGATTCATGGCTTAGAAGTAGCCTTCTTACATGAGATGAAGCACTAGAATAATGACACAACAACAACAACAACAAAACTAAAAAGTGAAGAGGAAAATTGTTTTGCCTCTTCATATTTGCTTTCTTCACTTTACTTATCTCTTAAAGCAAATACTAGTCGTCTTTATATAAGAAAAGAGCACATTGTTTTTTTGTTATATAATTAATTAATTTATTCTTTAGAAACGTACGTTATTTAACAATTTATTTGGTGTTAGCTTGTAAATAGGGTAGGTGAAGCATCAAAACATCGGTGCGTTTTCTGATTTTCTAATTTACTAATTTATATGGAGAGATCAACCATGTGCTTACAACATTTTATAATGTTTATAGTTAGAATACTTTAAATTACATATTCGACATAGAAAATATTCGTCGATGCAGAAACTTATCCAATTAGACTGCGTACTCACTATACCCTGTCCTTTTACGATGTGTTCGGATTTAGTATCTTTAATTCAAATTAAAATGTTTATTATATTTTAATTATAAAATTTTATCGGTCAAATGAAATATTAACTTATTGAATACTAAAGTTGTCCTAAGATTGCCAAATGACATTCTAGTTTCCCTGCGTGAAAAACGCTCTCTAAACCCTAGACAATAACAACCCTAAGAAAAACTTGATTTCTCACGGTTGATGGCCAATATGTCTGGTGGAGAACCTCCTCGAGAGGTTGTCCCGCCCCACCACCAATATCACAAAAAAAAAAAAAAAAAAAAAATACGAGCTCTGAAGGTTTTTGTGGTAATCAGAAACTTGTTAACAAAAAAACATAATTTAGAGGAAGAAGATAGCTTCATTTACTTTATAAAAAAATATGTTTACAGTCATATATGAGTATAGTATTTACACTACTCAAGCTACTTCTTATTTCTAAACTTCTATACTCAGCTTCAACTGAACTCCAGTTTGAAATTGTTGTTTGTTTCTTAGCGTTCCATGAAACCATAGATCCTCCCAGTTTGATCGCATATCATGTTACAAATTTCCTTGTAAGAGGGCATGCTGCCCAATCTGCATTACAAAAGACATTGCTTGAACTGCTGTAAAGTAGCATTCCTTAACCTGATTGTTTCTTGATGTATCTAACAATTCTGAGTGCAACATACATGTGAGATTTTTTAGGCTATTGTAAAAATTGGCTTAAGGTTTAAACACTGAATGAGATATCAGGCCTTGTCATTTTAATTACTTACAAAAGTTCTCCAATCAATTTTTGATAAGAACCAGCTTCAGACTACTTCATGGAATCAAAATGTCATCAACATATACTAATATTATTGTAGTCCTTTTGGAGGTCTTCTTTGTGAACAAATAATATCATGCTGACTTTGACTGAAATCCAATTTTTGTAATGCTTGTTTTTTTCATTTCATTTTGTAAGTATACATTTTATTTTTACTATCCACACCCATTCTCCTACTTGCCCCTACTTATTTTATAGGATCAATTTTTTTTCTAGGGACAATAATTACAATATTTTAACAATGTATTAATGAATAAGAAATTATTCTTTATCTATGTTATTCATATCAATAAAAAATATTGAAATACGCTCCCCAAGCTCCATCTGATATTAATTGTCACATCTTCTTTGTGCACATCTTATACAAAATTTAAAGAAGAAATGTTTTTTTTACCATTTTATTCTTATGTCTCTTCCCAAATATTGTACTCTATTTGAGAAAAAAGTTATACTGATCTCATTGGTATTAAAATAATCATAATATCAACCTATATAATCACTTTTTAGAACTCTTCAAATTTTTAATTTCTGTAGTATGTATTTTCAAGAACATTTAATAATAAAGATAAAATAAGATAAAAATAATTAATTTTATCTTAATTTTATAAAATGACAAATATTTTAAATAACTTTGATATTTTAAGAAGAGACGCAGGAATGAAATCATTATTTTCTTTCTACATGAATTTAAGATTTAATAAGAAAAATTCAAGTAGTTATTTGCTAAACTACATCAGGAAATAGGACTAGAATGACTTTCTGTAACCTTTAAGCATATTTACTTTCCTTAATAACGCGTACTTATTATTTTGAAATTGGAATTAAAAAGATTGTTTGCTTTTTTCTTTAGTTTTCACAAAGTTTCACCGTAAACTTTGTAGTAAATGATTGACATGTTTATGTTAGTTGAAGAAAAAATATTACTATACTAACATATTTATACGTATTATGGAATAATTTTGCTATCTCTAAGTGAGAGTGGGTAGGTCACTTTCTTCTTCTCAATAAATATTATTCTAATTAGAAAAAAAAAAGAAGATAATATTTGCCTTGTTTACGTCTTTTTTTGCAGTCTATTTCAAACAGTTGCAGTCTGGTGGAGTCAGACATACTTAATTAGAAAACTATACCATGTAATTAGATAAAAATATATTTTTAATGTATGTATATTATAGATTGACTAACGCTTCTTGACTTCTACGTAATTTTATTTTTTTATGTTTTGACACCTCTCATCTGAATCCTACCAGGATTTTAAATATTCCTTGGACACATCAACATGACTATTGAGATATACAAGATAATTGACAGCATGAAACACGTTAATAAAGCTAAAGTAAAACCAACAATTAATACCTTATCATGCCGATAATTCGATATTAAAAAGATCTTCTCTTTGCTAATTTGGATTCTATATTCTATGAAAAAGAATAAAGTACTAGTACTATATTATATCTTATTTAGGTCACTTTTCATCATTTCATATCTTTTTCCATGCAACGCATGCTGCATATATATAATTTATTATCCTATTCGTGGCGTAAAGGACACTAAATATCTCATAATAAATGAAAATATTCCTTGACCTTAGTTTAATAATTTTATTAGCTGTAAAACAAGTAATTATCAACATGGTGGTTCGATGGATGTGAAACACGAGATTTCCATCTTTCCAAAAAAAAAATTCCCCCACATAATTAATGACGTGCTCCATAAAAGTTAAAATTATTTTCTTTATTTTTTCTAACAAAATTCACTATCTTCATTTGTCAATATTATTATTTTTATCTCCAAAGCCATCAGGGGCGAATTAATCTCCAAGAAAATTGTTTGGGCCAATCGGACAGGATAAAAGGGAAAAAAAATTCCAAAGAGCAGGAATGAACATTTGTTTCCTATTTTTTATATTTTCAAACTGAAATTCTCATATTATATTGCATAAATAATAGAAACTATTGCAAAAAAATCCAAAGAGCAGGAATGAACATTTCTTCTTTGGAGCAAGTAAAGAAGATAACGACGATACATTTCGTTAGCCACGTAAAGCTCACAATTAAATGTAACAATACGTGGACTTTTTGATAAATTTATTAGGTTCAAGGTAAAAGGCCGAATGGAAACATTTTTTTATTATACATTGAGAATAATAGTTCAATCAAGTGAGATATATTAAGCATAAAAAGAAAGCAACACCAATACATTAAGAAGTATATGAGCTTGAGGTGGGCTCTAGCACTCTTTCTTAATAAGGGTATGTATATTTATTACCGTTAAAAGTTATTTTTGTTGCAGTGAATATTGAATCTTTTAAGTTATTCATATATTTATTTGTATACATTTCTAATCACCTTAGTGAAAATACTGATTCCGCTACTAACCGCTCCCACATTTTTCTCTTGCTAATTCTCTTAATGATTTTCACGAGTATGGAGTAACTTCATTCCTTTTTTTAGAACCCCATATTTGGTAGATATAGTAAGAGAAAAAATTGAAAGAGTGTTGAAATTGGATTCTATACAACAAGGTGATGCATGGAAAGGAATAGACTAGGGGTGTACAAAATCGAATCGAAAATCGAACCAAATCGCAAATCGAGTCAAATCGAGAAAAAAATCTGACTAGTGATTGGTTTGACTTGGTTTGGTATTGAAAAAAAAATCCGACTATATTTGGGTTGGTTTGATTTTAACTAAAAAAAACAACCCGAGACCAAACCAACCCGACATTATATATATAATTTTAAAATTTTATTTTATACATAAAAATATTTACTTTGATATTATTTTTAAATATTTCTTATACTTTTTCATAGTTTTTATCTTTTAATATATTATTTCAAGTTTGAAACTTAGAATTCTGAATGGTTCAATAAAGATTATAGTCCACAGATGTTGGTAATTATAATAAAGCTTAAATCAAAATCAAATTAATACTAATGCAAAAAGAAAATCAATTCAACACTAAAAATGACAATAATATTGAATATTTGTTCTTTGGTTTTACATTGGTTTAGACAATTCAAATACATAATCTAATTTTAATTTCCTTTAATATTTAGTCATGTAAGTAATACTTATTAAACTTATTTTAGCATGATTTAGTACTTTTAAATTATGATCATTTTCATTATGACTTGTTAATTTGCAATAATTGTTTTACGCGATTTCATTATTATTATTTTTTTGTTGGATATTTTAGTGTCATTACTCATATCATATTTTGTGTTATTTTCTTAAGAAACACCTTAGATAGTTGTATTTTGGTGAGATTAAAGAAATATTTGAAGTACAAGTAAATCATATGTTTGTATGAATACTTTACCGGAAAAACTCGAAAAAACCCGAAAATCCGAAAAACATCCAAAAAAACCAGAGGTTGAAAAAACCGAGTTTTATTGGTTTGGTTTGGTTTATAGATTTAAAAATCCTACACAAATGGTTTGATTTGATATTTGAAAAATCCGAACCAACCCAGTCATGTACACCCCTAGAATAGACATGTTGATTTTCAACTCTTGGCATTGGTGAACTAACAAGGGAGAATCTCAAGAGTATAACAATGCTCCTACTGATGGGAGGATCAACACTGAAGCATATAATGAGGGAGGCTAACTCAGTAGCAGATATATTAGCAGAATATGGAAGGAAGACTATGGATCCAAATATGTCTATGAACAAGTTGTTTGTTTTTGAAGCATCTCCTTCCTTTACACTAAAAGCTCTTGAAAGATATGCAAATGAAACTATATTGTTTAGATCAATTCCCTTTTGTATGGATGAATCTACTATTTAATAAATAAAATCCTTCCGATTCCAAAGAAAAAAAATATATATATACATCTACCTTCTACTTCTCATCTCTCTTCAAAAAATTCAAAAGATACACACAAAGAAATGGGTCATCAATGTGCAGATCTGATTCTTTTTTTATATGTCAAGTACGTGCAAGTCTGATTCTCTTTTATGAGCCAAATATATCAAAAAATAATTGATAATAGGTGAAACAAGACTCGAATCCATACATGGACATAGCTATAATACTAAAGAGGGGTTCAAACGAAATCAATTCAGTATTGGCGTAATATATATGTGTCTTTTAACTTGACCTCATTTTATATTTATGTCCTTCAACTTTGGGTGTGCTCAAGTAGACATTTTTGGCATATCCACTAGCAGCATTTTTGGTCTAATAGACCGGCATCATATCTTGATTCATCGATAGCAAAGCCATCAGTATAATCGAGTGAATGACCTTCGTTTTAGAAGCAGAGCTTCACATGAAAGGATCAATTTTACAATTTTTATTGTTTTAGATGAGACTATATGCTAGAAGGCACAAAAGTGTCAAAATATGTGGACCGTCAGATGGCATTTTACAAAGGCCTAACAATGGGAAGATGGGTTGATCAAAATGTTGATTCTTCTAAAACCGAAGTCTCCTTCAAGCGCATTTTTCCCACTCATCATGCGTAAGTTTGTTTTTTTCCGATTATATTTAACTAATTTTTTTCAAATCTTGAACTAATATCATATGGCTTTAAATATATACATTAAGGGTGTGTTTGTTGTAAGAAAAAACTTTTCTTGAAAAAATATTTTTTGGTATTTGATATGGTAAATGTTATTTTCAATGGAAAACATTTTTCATCAAAGGGAAGGATATCCATTACCTGTGGACGGATGGCGGAAGTCATTTTCCTACAACAATCGAAACTCTTAACTATATTATTTGTTTCAACCAACACTTGGATAGATTGGTATGGAGGAAGGTTCTAAAAAATATTTTTCAATTTTTCATGTACAAATCTTTAAAAATCAAGAAAATGATTTCAATAGTGGAGGGTATAAACAAATTTCATAAATGGCATTTCATATTGATATTTGTTTCCTTCTCACCCTTGCCCTACCTCCCAAGATCCCACCCTCGCGGTCCTGACCACAAACACTAACCTCCACCCCTACCAATGAGATGCCCACCATTTTCATTCCCTAATGTTCGCCTAAATTATATATATACTTTTCGTATATTAATGATACGAATTACCAAAAAATAAATTAAAAAATTACTACTTATTTTTCATCGTACCAAACACACCCTCGGACAATTACTATTAATCTCTAGTACTACTCAAAAGATTCATCAAAACAATCTCCAATTCACTAATATTATTATCAATCTATAATATATATCTTCTTATAAATAATATTTTTCACTCATCAATCAAATATTAGAAAACATAAAATATGACTTTCGTCATACCAAACAAACCCTGAATTTGCAACTTCCAAAGCTTATGATCAATCACACCAATTAATTATGTTACATTTTGATTAATTAGGGGCAAAGAATGGGGTTCATCAACTTCCACTACTAAAAAACTGCCAAAAAACGACGGACTGAAAAGCGACGGACAACGTCGTTTAAAAAAACGACAACATTTTCCAAGTTGTCCGTCGCTTTTTAATAAAAATAATTATTTTTAAATTTATTTGATAAAAAGCGACGGACAATATCTCTTAGTCCGTCGATTTTTTTTGCGGATTTTTGCGCCAAATATATATATAATTAAAAATTATTTATTTAATATAAATAGCAACGCCGTCTGTCGCTTTTATAAAAAATAATTTTATATAAATTATAATATTAACGACGATGTCCATCGCTTTTTATTTATTTTAAGATATTAATTTTTTTTTACTATAGCGACGGACAGCATCTTTATGTCCGTCGCTTCTTGGTCAAATCCGAGGACAACTATTTTAAAAAAGCGACGGATCGCTTTTTGGTCAAAATGTTGGTCAACTATTTTAAAGAAAAAGCGACGGACATAGAGACGTAGTCCGTCGCTTTTTATTAAATATCAAAAAATAGATTCGTGATTTTCCCCCATTTCTCCATTTCCTCATTTGTGAAATTCTCCTCCTTCTTTCCACTCCTCACCACCACCACTGAGTCGTTGCTGCCGCTGGACCCGCCGCTCGCTAGCCGCTGCAGCCGCCTGCTTCTCCGGAGCTGTCGGACCAGCCGCCGCCTGCCTCTCCTCTCTCTTCAATGCCTCCTTCTCCTTTAAGGTTAGGGTTTAATAATGCATCAATTTTTTTTCAAATTGAACTATATTTTGATTTTGTTAGCTATTTAATTGTAATTAGTTTATTGAATTTGTGTTTATTGATTGCTAGTTTCAATTAGGATTATTAGTTAGTGAGTGAATTGAAAATTTTAATGTTAGGGTTAGTTTGAATTAGGGTATCTTAGGATTTGTTTGAATTTGGGTATTTCTTGAGTTAATTAGTTTTATTTTGGGATTGTAGGATTAGTTTGAATTAGCGTATAATTTAAGGAGTTGTTTGAATTTGGGTATTATTTGAGTTTGTTTGATTTTCGGATTTTAGGACTAACTAGAGTTTGAATTATTATTGAGATTTTAGGACTAATAGTCTGAATTTGAGATTAGGAATAGCTAGCTAGTTTGAATTTAGGATTTTAGCACTAGTTAGATTTTAGGATTTTAGGACTAGTTTGAAATTGTGATTTTAAGACTAGTTTGAATTTGGAATTTAAGACTAGTTTGAATTATATTTGAGATTTTATAACTACTAATAGTTTGAATTTGGGATTTTAGCACTAGTTTGATTTTTGAATTCTAGGAGTACTTTGAATTTGTGTGATTTTAAGACTAGTTTAAATTTGGAATTTAGGACTAGTTTGAATTATAACTTGAATTTACTATAAATTGAACTTAATTAGGAATATGAACTTGAAATGTTGTTGACTTTAATTTATTAGAACTTAATTTTTATTCTTATTAGAACTTGAATTTTATTTGAACTTAATTAGAATTTTGTAGTACTTGAAAATCTTATTGACCTTAATTAATTTGAATTTAATATAAATTAACTAGAACTTTATTAAACTTAATTAATTTATAATAACTTGAAAACTTAATTAGGAATTAATATAAACTTAATTTTGATCAACTTAACTAGAACTTGAACTTAATTTGAACTTAATTAATTAGTATTGATTAATTAATTAAGGTTTAACTTTTTAGATCTTGAACTAATTGAACTTAATTAGAATTTGAATATATAACTAATTATTGGATTTTCACTTTATATATAACTAATTACTTTTATAATATGAACTTGAATATACTTTAGAAATTGAATTAATGTAGTAATTGAACTTAATTAGAATTATTAAGTAATTATTATAAATATATATTAACAATAAATTAATGTAGTAAAATTATTATTAAATTTAATTTATAATACAATTGAATATCTATATTTTTGTAGATGGATCATCATTTTTGGATGTATAATATGCATTATGAAACTGGTGTTGGTTTGGAACCTGAGTTTATTGACGGTGTTAGAGATTTTATTGACCATATAATGACACTTGACATTTTCAAGAATAATGGATTGATTAGATGTCCTTGTAGTGCATGTAAGTGCTTAAAATTTTTTAAACCAGATAGAGTTATGGTTCATTTGTACCGTAATGGATTTAAGCCTAGATAATTTGTATGGATTGATCATGGAGAAATAGATGGATTGGATGGTATGTTTTATAATTCTTTGCATGTGGATGAATATAATATGATTGCACCACATGGTCAAATTAGGGTTAAACGTGATAAGGTTCATGAAATGATCAATTATGCTTTCGGGGTTCAAGGTGGGATGGAATCGAAATAATATTTTGATGAAGCTCCTAATAAAGAAACAAGAAGCTTATATGATCAATTAGAAGAGGCTAGTCGTCCATTATGTGAAGGGAGTCCGCATTCTACCTTGTCAGTTGCGGTTAGATTAATGAATATTAAATCAGATTGGAATGTTCCTAATGTGGCTATGGACTCAATGATTGATCTTTTGGGTGAACTAGTTAATCCGGAGTTTAACATACCTAAGAACTTCTATCAAGCAAAGCGTTTGGTTTCCAAGTTAGGATTGACGTATGATAGAATTCATTGTTGTGTTATTGGCTGCATGTTGTTTTACAAGACTGATAGTGAATTAGAAAATTGTAAGTTTTATGGACATGCTCGTTATAAGAGGACTCCGGATGAAAAGATGGTCCCAGTTAAGGCGATGCATTATTTACCTCTCATTCCTAGGTTAAAAAGGTTGTATGCATCGATGAGGTTTGTTCCACATATGAGATGGCATCATGAATATAAACGGTCGTCGGGTGTCTTGTCTTATCCATCTGATGGTGAAGCATGGAAGCATTTTGATAATGTATATCCTGATTTTGCTAGTGAACCAAAAAATGTTAGATTGGGGTTGTGTGCAGATGGCTTCACACCATTCTCTAATATTGCTTCGCCTTATTCATGTTGGCCGGTATTTCTTACTCCGTATAATCTTTCTCCTGAAATGTGCATGACCAGTCCCTACATCTTTCTAAGTTGTGTTATTCCAAGTCCCCGTAATCCAAAAAGTTTGATTGATGTCTATCTACACCCATTGATAGATGAGCTCAAACAATTGTGGTTTGAAGGCGTTTTGACTTACGATATATCAACTAAGCATAATTTCGTTATGCGTGCTTCTTTAATGTGGACTATTAATGATTTTCCTGTATACGGGATGTTTTCTAATTGGATGACAGCTGAAAAGCTAGCATGTCCGTATTACATGAAAAATAGTAAGGCATTCACTTTAAAGCGTGGTAGAAAAAATATATGGCTTGATTGTATTCTTTCCAATGGATCATGAGTTTAGAAGAGATGAAAAATGCATTTAGGAAAAATAAGGTTGAAAGTGACCCCCCAACTCCATTACTCACAGGGCATCAAATTTGAGAGAGAGTTTCTCAATTAGTTAAAGTTACCGAAGGTTCACCTTCTAGGCTTCCTGGATATGGTGTTGAACATAATTGGACGAAACAAAGCATATTTTGGGAGTTGTCATATTGGAAGGACAATCTGCTACGACATAATCTTGATGTGATGCACATTGAAAAAAATTATTTTGACAATTTGTTTAACACAGTGATGAATGTTAAGGGTAAGACAAAGGACTGATAATGAAATAACAATCACGTAGGTTTACGATGAATACTCAAGTGTCCAACATTTACAATTAGTGAAAGAAGTATCACTTGGACCTGAATCTCAAGTACTGACAATGAATAAGTATTGTGTCAATGGTTTTAAGTTTCAAACTGAAGAAGTTTCTAGGAACAAGAAAACAAATAATAGCGGTGTCTACATACAAGGTGATATTGATGGTACTGGCCAAACTATTGAATATTATGATGTCATTCATGAGATTATTGAAGTGAGGTATTCAGGTTGGCCTAAGAAAAATATTGTATTGTTTTGACCCATCACATAGAGGCACAAAGGTGGACCATCAACATAATATAATTGAAGTTAAGCACACCAGGAAATACAGAAGTTATGATCCTTTTATCATTGCATAAAATGCTAAATGAGTGTCTTACGCTCCATATCCATTGCGTAGAGACAAAGCTGATTGGTGGGTTGTTATAAAAAGTAAGCCTGTGGGAAGAATTGAAATTGACAATGTCTTAGATACAAAATGATGTTGCAATTGTTCAACAACAAGTTGATGTTGAATTGAAAACCACGCTACAACATCTTTAACACATATTAAAAGACGTATCTGATGATTAGATCTTCAATGTTGAGGAAGAAATATCCGAGAATGAGGAAAATGAATCATTTGATTATGAAGAATGGGACAATAATGAAAATGAAACAACTGAGGAGGAAGGGGGAGAATGATGGAATTGAAACAAGTAAGGAGGAATAGTGTAGAATGAAAGCTAGCTAGTATATATATATATATATAAAAGTTAGTGTATTTTGCTAATTTTATTTTATTTATGATTTTTATATATATTACACATGTAAATTTGCATACAGATGTCATTAGAGGGTGACAGTGATAGACATCGCGAGCATCTTGGAGTTAGCAAGACTAAACAGGCTAAAAAGAAGAAGTCTAGGAGACCCATAGATCCTGAGGATATTGTAGGATCTATTTTTTCTGCGCCAGAGCGCATCAGCCATGATACTCATTTATTTGTTGTTCCGTTTGGTATGGCGGATCCTCGACAATATTATCTTAATTACAGTCGACCAGTCGGTGCTTTCTCTACTTCACAGGCATTGCCTTCACGACGCTACGAGGACCTACCTTTACAGGTTATTCATCGAGCACGACCCTTATCGACAGGTACTCCATCTCCTATAGGTACATCTCCTCAGTTATCTACAATGAGGATTGAAGATTCTAGTAGCGAGCAGTCAGATGCTATGGCCAGTACGCCTCCATTGACTCAGCGTTTTGTGCATCCTGATGTATCACCCTCATCTACAGCTAGACCTAGTGCTACACCAGATGATACGATGCCTGCTCTAGCTCCTGGGCAGAAGGACAGAAGGACAGGCTTGGTAGAGTCATGATTGAGCCGGATGGATCATCGTAAGTTTGTTAGTTTATTTTATTTATTTTTTATACTTTAATATATTATTCATGAACTAACATATTTATTATGTGCTTTGCAAGTGGCATCCTGCAAAGGATGCTGCCCAAGCTTTAAAAGACTGTGTTAGAAGACTCTATACACATGCTTATCACTCTTGGAGCGAGATTCCAAACAGTATACGTCAGGCGATGTTTAATAACTTTAAGGTATATATTTTTTAGTTAAGTTTAGTATACTTTACTTTTTTTTACTATCGATCTAATTAACATTATTCAATTTTTTTCAGACTATGTGTACTTGGGAGCCGAGGCACAATTTGGTCATTACGACCACATTTGAGAGGAAGGTATCACCAAACTGTCTAGCCGGCTAAAGAAAGTTCGGGATAGTGTTGAACGTCCAGATTGGATGTTACCTCATGCTTTTGATGAATTGGGTATGTATTGGAACACATACAAATTTAAGGCAATATCAGAACAAGCCGAAAAGGCTAGAGACATTCTTAAGGGTGGCTCGTTGCACACCAGAGGTGCAAAGAGCGTTGGAACAATTGCAAGAGAGATAGTAAGTTCTAATTCAAACATTTAAATAAATAATTAGTTGATTCATATATATCGTTATAAATTTCAATTTTTATTTGTAGGAAAAAGAATTGGGACGTACTCTTATTGAACCGGAGGTTTTCAAGAAGACTCATGTCAGGAAGAAAGAAAATGAGTCGAATCCGAATGTGTGGGTGGAGGAAAGGGCCGAACGAACTTTTGTAAGTTATTTAATATGAATAATATATGTTGATAGTGAATATATTTATGATATGTATATCTATTGATGTCAATTTTTATATTTAATATGCAAAATGACTTTCATCAGTATGTGCTTTGTGCCTATCTTTTACCCTCCTTTAATTCAAATTTTCTTATATAGATTTTTCTAAATTATTTTTCAAACAATAAAACAGAAAATTGATAATTGAAAATAATCAAAAAGTAGTGTATACTCCAAAATAACATATGACTATTAATTTTAAAATAGATAATTGTAATTAACAAAAATATAGTGTCATACTCTAAAACAACATCTCATTATTGATTTCTTTTGAAGCATTCAATAAAATGTTAAAACCCAAAATTTATTTTTAAAAAAAGTTAGGGTTCTAATTTTTACTACCTACTTCATTGCTATTGCTTGTTGTCAAAGTGCAGACTTCGGCTCGGTAAGTACTATTTACTCTTCTCAGTTCCTCCTCGGCTCTCCCTTTTCTCTTTTTTTTTTATTATTTGTCTTTACATTGTATAACAATTTATTCAAAGATATTATTTTTAATCTTTGATTTTAAGACTGTTTCACGTATTAATAATTGATTATATTAATTAAGTTATTGTTTGCTTCTCGAAACTTCACTTATAAGGCAAGAGTGACTCAAGGGTGAAGCAAGTAAAACCTTCCCTTTAGGTAATTTTGATTTAACTTAAAATAAAATTGAGATTTATAGAAAAAAAATGTTCAAAATTTATACTAAAATATAACACTTATCTACCTTTTACCAAATAATATTTTAGAACTTTAAAATAAATAACTCAAATCTTCATATTAATAAATGAAGTATTTGAAAGTGTACCAAATGATGCATCATTTCTATTTTCAAAACATAAGAACTTGTCGAGTGCAACTTTTAATGATATGCTTATATGTTTGTACGTGGTTATATATATATATTTGTTTGTAATTTAACGATTGTTATATTAGACTAATATGTTGTTCTGTTTTAAAATTTAGAACCCATCAAATCCTGGCTCCGCCTCTGATGACACTTGTCTATTTCCATCAAGACAACTCAGCCTCAACTCAATGAAACGAAATAAAAGCAAAAAGATCAAGAACAAGATGAAAGCAAAAAACTTATTCATTCTATAATAACCTCAAAACCTAGTTGTCACATGTACAAGTCACTACTACATAAAGTATGGAATAAAAACATTATTACAAGTCACAATGTCTTTGTTTCTCAACCAGAACAAAGCATAACATAAAAAACAAGAGGGTCCGCCGGGATGACAAGCAGCTACCTCTCAAAAGTCCTTTCACAAGCCTCGTAAATAGGAGAAGAAGAAGAGCAAACACACGATATTGGACTCAGAACCTACACAAGTGTAGAAGCAAAGAGTGAGTACCAACCAACATGGTACTCAGCAAGTAACCAAATAAACAAGGCAAACTAGCTAGAAAATGGGTACTCCTTTCATCTCTAACCGAACCTCCTCAACTACCACTTGTATAGAAATCAGTTCAACCTAACAATTTCATAACATACAGTTCACAAGGCTTAACCACACATTTAATCACAATTCAACAACCATCATGTAGCAAGTATATCTCACAAGTAACAAGTAGATCAATCACAAGTAACAAGGAGATCAATCACAAGTATCAAAATGCATCAAATCACAATAGTCAACTCTTGCCGAAACCATTTTCCTTCAATACAATATCACTAGGCGGAACCATTTTCCATCAGTTTTATATCATATCACTAGTCGAAATCATTTCCCTTCGACTTTATATCATATCATTTGCCGGAACTATTTTCCTTCGGGATAATATAACTAGCCGGAACCATTTCCCATTAGCTTTATATCACATCACTAGTCGTAACTATTTTCCTCTGGTTTTATATCATTTCACTAGCCATAACCATTTCCCTTCGGTTTTATATAACATTTCTCTTCACAGTGTACAACAATCAATGCACATAAGCAATTTCACACCATAAGGAAGAGACAAAAATTCAAGCAATTCAAATCCACATTCATGCCATCAAAGTATTTCATCAATAAATCAAAATAGGGGTCACAAGGCAATTCACAAATCATTATGATCAACACGTTGCCTTTTCATTAATCCTCTTTTTATTCACTAAGATTAATCAAGTGGAACAATCAACCCTTCAACTCATTCTCATTGCTCCCCCCCCCCCCCCCCAATACACACACAATAAAGAGAAATACACTATTTTACTAGATTATAAAGACACTCCAAAAATCCAAATCCGAAAATGAGGTTTGGATATGAAAATCCTTACTTGAAAACATTACCCAAGGAATTTGGAACTCATCTGTGAAAACCAGTTCGAAAAAGGAATTAAAATCAGTTCACAATCACCATTTTAGTTAAGAACTCAAGTTTTTGAAAAACCTTATCATTTGTCAATCAAAATCTCAAGTTTTGATGTTAAAATTCATAATAATCAAAGGGAAATGAAGTTAAGCCTACCCAAATGATTTAGCATAAGAAATCTCTTCAAAATTGCCTCCAAGGATTTTCGAAAGCTCAAAACGGTCAAAAATGGCTAAAACTCGGAAAATGACAGGCATAAACTCCCTTTGATGTCGCTTAAGCAAACACATGTTCACTTGAGTGAACCTCACAAAAATTGGGGGTCTTGCTTTTGCAAAACAGACTTCGCTTAATTAACCAATCATCAAAAAAGTGAGCCCTGGTTCACTAAAGCGAACCATGCTCAAACAACCAGTCTCCCTTTTGCGAGCTAGTCTTCGCTCCACAAACATGAGGACTTATGAATCAGAAACATCAGCCAACACAAAAATCATCAGAGAGACTCTCAGAATTCATTTGGAACCTTGTACACACAAACCATATATGCAAATTGACTATACTTGACGTTCTAGTCTTAACGGAACCATTGAACCCCCCCCCCCAACAAGGCCACCCCCTCCCCCGCCACCCCCATCAATTTTTTTTTTTTTAAATATTATTTTTTGGAAGTATTTCAAATTTAAAAAAAGTTTCATTTTTTATGCCACCTCCATCCCTATCCCCTAACCCCCCCCCCTCCCGCGCTACCCCACATAGACCACCCCTATCAATAAAAATTCATTTTTTAAAAAAAGTATTTTAATTTTTTATATAAAAAATTCCTTTTTTATGCACTATCCCTACCCCCCCCCCCCAGCCTCCACCCCCACCCATGCCATCTCTGTCAATTTTTTTTAAAAAAAATTGAAAAATATTCAAATCTAATTTTTTTCATTTTTACACCACCCTTACCCCTATCCCCTTGCCCCACTCCCTACCCCCCCCCCACGCCCCACCCAAGTCATTCCCCAAAAAAAAAAAAAAAATTTTGAAAAATATTTCAAATTTAAAAAACTTTTATTTTTTACGTCACCCCCATCACAAAAATAAATATTTTTGAAAAATATTTCAAATTTAAAAAATTTAGCAAATAGGGATTTTCGTAAAAAGAGTTGCACATATTTGTTCCATGAAAAAAGAAACAAATCTACAATAAGTTAAACTTTTGGGGCCACCGAATTTGTAAGATAAGCTTCACTAACACCTTGTTTGGATGGTTTTTACCCAATGTATTATATTGTATTGTTATTTAATTACGATGTTTGTTTTAATTGTTATTTAAATTATATTGTATCGTATTATTTAAATCTATCGTTAGGTAATGAC
The DNA here is from genome assembly GCA_035578085.1 of Solanum pinnatisectum. NCBI lineage: Eukaryota > Viridiplantae > Streptophyta > Magnoliopsida > Solanales > Solanaceae > Solanum > Solanum pinnatisectum. The sequence goes on from CM069077.1 coordinate 14,268,727, forward strand.
AAAAAAACTCATTTTATGTAACAACCGATTTGGTGTGATTGCGACGTTACCTTAATATTTTCTACTCATTTTTATCTTTATTCATTATTTAATAATCATATTTCATATTTTATCCTACTTTTTCATAATGACTCTACCACATACTCTACTTTTCTTGTAGGTTTATCACTCAAATTATGGATGTGTGACATTATGTAATGATGGAAAACAATATAATATATCCGAGCACTGCATTCATTAAAACAATACAATACAATACTATACCATACAACACAATACAATATAATATATTATGAAACAATACGTGACAACCATCCAAAGTGTAAAGTTCCAAAAGAATGTAGTCCTCAAAATCAATAGAAATATTTTCAGAATCATGTTGATTCCTTTCCGTATTAGAATCAGCCACACAGGAAACATTGTTTGCAAAACCCATAATAATTCCTCATTTGAGAAATTTTCGATCAACAAAATAAACTCACACTTATCATCTACACAACATGACCTGTAAATCAACAAATAAAACACCCATCAACTTTTCGGACAAAACCCATCTCAAGAGAAGAACAGAATAAGTGATAGAGACCAAGGAGAGTTGCTAGGTGTTCATTCAAAACAAAATATAAGCCAAATATATAGAGTAAAATGTCCTTATTTTTAAATTTTACAACAAATAAAATTGAATTGAAGAACCAAATATTGTTTTGGGATGTAATAAGTAAAGATTTAAAGGGATAGAGGACTTTATTTCAAGTTTTCGTATGTGTTATTTATTTAGTTCTTTTGATAACAATAATGTTCAGATCGATTTGTATGTGCCTTGATTAAGTTGCCATGCAACAAACATATGTATCGAGTAAGTTTATTCATTAAGATTTGAGTAGATAGGTTCACACTGAGTGATATAGCAAGTTTCATTTTATTTTAGAGTTAATGATTAAAGAGACATCTAGAGTACTTCAGTTGTTTGACTTAATAGTGTACGAATTTTCTATCTGAATGTAACTATTTATAAAAACGTACTTTAATTATGAGTTATTTTTTTCCGACCTAAAATATCACCATCATTTAAGATAGAAAAAGAGAATAATTGACTTATTATCAATCAATCGAACTGTGCTTTAAAAAATATAAAATGATGGATCGTATTTTTATCTAGTTTTGTAGTTTTCAAACAGCCTATATCCACCTAATACCTATATATTAGGAACACTAAATTCAAGGGGTACAAGTGGTATCATCAAATTTAACTTTGTTGAATCTTGAATAGACGTTTGTCAAAGCTTTGATTATATTATTTTAATTAAAAAATAGTAAGCACTATATATACGCATCTTTAATTTGACTTGGTATATATCTTTTTATTATTTTCCAATCGGTACATATATATTTGATATTCGTACTAAGTCCAATTAAATTGAATTTGTACATAGCAATTTCTATTTTGGAGGCGATACTTTTAGCATGATTTTTTCTATTTTTAAAGGTTTGAATTTGAGACATCTGATTAAGGTTGTAGCCGTACAGGAATCTCAACCAGCTCACCATAATCTATGTACATACTTAATATAATTATGGCTTGAGTTGAAATGCTTGAATATTTTTTATGATATGTTTGTTAATTGCATAATAAATCTTTGAGTTGACTATTTAATTTGAAAATCTTTATGATGAATTTATGATGATGTATGCTATGTTTGATAATTGCATAATGATTATTGAGTTGAGAATTGAACTATGTCAAATTGTCAATGATTCTATAAGATCAAAACTAATAACTAGGGGAAATGACCAGTGCCTACTATTACGCTATGATTAAAATTGCAAGTTAGATAGATTTTTTAGTCTTACAGAAATAAATTATAAAAATATTTATTAAATTTGACTTTTAGTATTTCATTTAATTATTGAATGACAAAAATAATATCATATAAAAACAATAATTTTTTCTCAATTTATTAAACTGAACAAGTGAAAGAGAAAGTTATATTTTTAATATAAGATTCAAATAAAAGATAACATTTATTTATTTTGTTAATTATAAATAACTGACATAAATTGATTTCATATAAAATCTGAATCAATCGGAGGATGACATTTTCATCAATTCATATTATTGATTCTTCTCATTATTTATTCTTTTTTACAAGTTACTTCTTAGTATAACTTTGAAGTATAGACCCCCTCCATTCAATTTTACTTTCATATTTGTCAATTAAGAAAATAATGATTGACATAGTTATTTTACCACATTTTTTCCATTAATTAATATTTGACATGGTTAATTAATCCCAGAGGAGCTTCGAGTCAGATTTTACATACAAGTATTCATTTTATACTTGTATGTGTTTGCTCTTTGCTATGACACTTTGTGAAATATGTATTTGCTCTTCCCCTTTAATTTTCTTTATTTATATTCGGTATTTTATTTGTTTAATTTATTTATCTTATTTTTTTAGTATGCTATCTATTTAAAAATTATAAAAAAATAATATTATAAATCAACTTAATATATTAAAAAAATTGATTAACTTCAAAACCTCACCTGAACCGTATAATTGGCATTGAAGGAGTAACGTGTATTATTTGAAAATTATGTTAAAATACTATAAATCACAATAATTAACAACTTCAAATATTTCCAATATATATATATATATATATATATATATTAAAATTTTGCTTAACTCTAAAAATTTCACATGTGACACATAAATTGAGACAAAGGAAACAACATATATTTAGTTATTTTGAATTTTAATTTATTTTTCTTACATTTCTTTTTAATATGTTATGTATTTAAAAATTTTAAAAAATAGTAGTATAAATCATAATAACTAATAGCTTAAATTAGTATTTAATAAATATATTAAAACTTTGATCGGCTATCGAAATTTGACAAGTGCCATAAATTGGGACAGAGTAACATTTTTTTCCTCCTATATATAGAAGAGAATGTGAGAAGTTTAATGTCCGTCGATGATAATTAGCAACTTAAAGTATTTAAAAATATATTAAAAATATGTATAATTCTCAACATTTTACTTGTGCTACATAAATTGGGACAAAGGCATTAACATATACACTATATCAAAAATAATCTCTAGCGTCAATTAATTAACGACAATAGCTCAATTACCACTAAATATGTATTTTTAGCGCCAATTAGTACTCTTTGTATATGTCTCTAAAACCTTTAGCGATATTGGATCTAATGACACTTAACTAATGTCGGTAGCGACATTAGCACTCTTTATTAATGTGTCTATTTATTGCCGTTAAAAATTATTTTTGTTGTAGTGATATATTGCTTGTATTTTGTGTAAATAATATTATAAATCACAATAATTAATAACTTAAATTTTAAAATCATATAAAATTTAATTGACTCTTCTAATTTCAACTATGTCACATAAACTAGAACAAATAGAATATACATATTGAACCCATGCTTCCACAGGTTATTTGTAACTAGTAAACTGAATAAACGTCAAACACTATATATTAATTTTTTTTTAAAAAATATTAGTTTTCATTTGATGTTTTAAACCTATATTGAAATTCAATTGGTTAATTTGCAAATTGCATTTTTGAGCTTAAAGGTTGAGAACCGTCCACCACAACCTTTAACACACGATTGGTCTATATATTGAAGTTTTATAAAAGAAATATGAACTAAGACATAATGCACTTTTTTTTTAATGCACTTATTCTTTGATATTTTTAATATTATATAAAAAGATCATAATTGGACTTTGAATGTCTGATCGAGACACAAATTGGACTATAAATACATAAACTCAATTACCTTGCATATCCTAACTTCAATTCTTCATCCATAGGTTATATTATTATTATTTTTTCATATAACTTCCCCTTTTTTTTTTCACGATAGAAAATAAATGAAAATTGAAGACAAGTTAGAAAAACATTTAAGTAGTAGAGGTGTAGCTTTCGAGATAAAGCCTCGTAACGATCCATTTTCCGTCCCTAAACCACCTACTAGTGAAGCCAATTCTCATGGTAGCAATAGATCAATGAGTCGTACTAGTAGTCATTTTTGTGATCTAGAGATAGACGCAAACGAAGATGAAGATGAAGATGATGTTGATACTTTGTCTTACATTGAAAAAGGTTGTTACGACAAAGAGGGGCCAATTTTGCAAATTCCTCAAAAGGGTTCATCACCATTGCCATTTCTACCTCCGAAAACACTACGTAAACGCAAAAAAAATAAAAAAAAAATCATCGCGATTGTCCGTCACCCTTTTTGATCAAGGCTTGTTTACAGTATACAAGCGATTATTCGCGCTATCTTTAGTTCTAAATATTACTTTTTTAATTCTAGCTAGTACGAGAAATTTCCCGTACGCAAGAAATAAAGCTGTCTTGTTTTCGATTGGGAACATCTTCGCTTTGACACTCTGTCGAAGCGAAGCATTTTTAAGAGTTGTATTTTGGATCTCAGTAAATTGTTTGGGATGGTCTTGGATTCCTATGCGAATCAAAACTATTGTTATGTCTTTACTCCAGTCACTCGGTGGAATCCATAGTGGTTGTGCAATTTCATCGATTGCATGGCTCGTTTACACGTTAATCCATACTTTGAATGACAAAGAAAACACTTCCCCTGAAATCGTTGGTGTTGCTTTTGCAATTCTTTCACTTCTCTTCTTGTCCTCACTCGCTGCATTTCCTCTCGTTCGACATCTCCATCACAATTTCTTCGAGAGGATTAATCGTTTCATTGGATGGATAGCATTAGCACTTCTCTGGATTTTCATTACCTTAACGGTTTCTTATGATCCTGAAACTAAATCTTACAACAACGCGGAAATTGGCTCCAAGCTGATCAAACAACAAGAATTTTTGTTCACATTGGCAATCACTGTGCTAATAATCATCCCCTGGATAACCATGAGACGTGTTCCAGTTAAGGTCACGTCTCCGTCAGGACATGCAACGATTATAAAATTCGAGGGAGGAGTCAAAGCGGGAATTTTAGGACGAATTAGTCCTTCTCCCCTCTCTGAATGGCATGCGTTTGGGATCATTTCGGATGGGAAGGCAGAGCACATGATGTTGGCAGGCGCGGTTGGTGACTTATGGGGTACAAAAAGTTCATTTCGCGGGCTTGCCTTATTTAGTAAACATGTACAACAGGGTCCTAGTGGTTGCAACAGGGTCTGGAATTTGTGTATTTTTATCATTCCTTTTGCAACCTAGCGCGGCTAACGTGTGTTTTCTCTGGGTGACAAAAGGGGTGGAACAAAATTTCAGTAAGGAAATAAAAGAGATGTTAAGCGGGCATCCGAAGGAGAAAGTGATTATACACGATACAACCTTGCTAGGATGTCCAAACGCATCAGAAATGAGGGTTGACGCAGCGCGAAAATGGGGAGCTGAAGTTGTTATTGTTACTAGCAATCCAGAAGGGAGTAGAGATGTGGTTAATGCTTGCAAGAAATCTGGAGCATTTGGTCCTATTTGGGATTCTTGAAATTCAATTCATTTTTATTTGTGGAATACTAAGCTTATTATTTTTTTGTCAATCTCATATGCATACATTAGGTCTTACGTGAGCTTTTTATTTCTACTAGTTCTAGAAACGTGCATTGCACGTTTATCCCAAAATATTTCACGTAAATTTTGTATTGTAAATAACATATTTTATCCTCTTCAAATCTATTGGTATTTACTAAAAATAAATTCATTATTTTTATGATAGAATGTAGACGTATCTTCCTAATAAAAAGAAATCTAAATTATAAACGTATAAATTTTAGAAATCCCATAGTCTAATGATGCAATTACATCCTATCCCTACTTTTCTTGAAATTACATTAATCCTTAAATTTTACACATTTCGGATACATAACTAATAGTCCGAATATATTAATTGTGATACACTATATTTGTGGCTATTGCACTTAAAATGGAAAATCAAAATAAAATCCCACAATTAACGCTATTAAGTTCTTCCTTACCGTCAATCTGAGAAACGTGAATCCTAAAATAACAAATCAATTCAAAATCTTGTTCATCTTTTCCCTGTTTCAACGAAAAAACTTTTGAGTGGAATTCAAATTTTTTGTTGAAAATTGGATCAGATACAAAATGAATATTTCGATTTTATTGAGGCATTCAGGAGTATGGGAGAGTGAGATTAGATATGAAAAATATGGAAGTGATGGGATAGTGGTTGGTGAAAATATTTCATTCATGAATCTAGTTTCAGCCATTGCAGCTGAGTTGAATATTGATGAATTGAGAAACAAAAATTGAGATTTGATACATTGTAGAAGGAAACTCATCTCCATTGATTATTAGGAATGATGTGGGGGTAAAGGTGTATGTTGAGGTGAAGAAACGTGAGGTTGAATTTGCTATGTATCCCCTCTATATTGATACAACTGATTAAAATGTTGGTGAGATACAAAGTTTTGATGTATCAATCGGTGCAACTGTCTGTTTTGAAGGTGCTGAAAAGGACACACATGCTCATAACTTGGTGGAATAAAAAATTGGTGATTCATGTTATATATCAAAAATGGAGATAACGAATTACATAGCGCGCTGATACAAACAGTATGGAAGTGAATATGAATCAATTGTACAAGGATAAAGCCACTCTAGTGGTTGTAATGACAAAGTACAAAATAGAGCATAGTATCAATTTTAGAGTTAAAAAATCTGATAACAAAAGATATGCAACTCATTTTTCATTCATGAATTTGTATTTTGATCTATACGTCATGATACATTATAGGTTAGAAGTTGATACATTAAACCTTTTATGTATATGTTTTGAGTTATCAAATCTGTGAGTTACTGTACTGTTAATATAAAGTATCAGATACATGTGATTTTCTTCTTTTGGATTTTTGAGTTTAGATATGCATATATAAATAATGATACATTACTGCTTTCAACTTGATACATTTTTGGTTTGATGTAAATTTACTATTTAATGAATTTTTATGGCTGTTAGTTAGGGTATTATTATTATTATAACATAGCAGATACATGTGAATTTTTTTTATGTTAATGTATCAATATATAAATTTCTTTTTAGACTAATGTATTATCGTGGAAGAGAATATATTGTCAAAGAATGGATAATACTACGTTGAGATGAAATTTAAGGAGTCTAATATGACGAGTTGGAGTCCAACTACAAAACAAAAAGATTAAGGAGTTGCAATCGAAGAAGGAATCTTACTTGAAGAAGATTTCTAAGTTAAAAGAGTTTTGAATAAAAGAGGAGTTTGAGATGAAGAAAAACTCTATGAAGAGTTGTGCTTAAATAGAGGAGTAGTCGTCTAGAATACTCACGCACATATGTAGCTAAAAGACATATGGTATATTGACTTTTTTTGAGGTGTTGTTGAACTTTAAAGAGCTAGGTCCTACTACAGAGTTTATGTTCTAGGTAGTTTTTCTTTGTGTTTGTCTTTTGATGTTTAGGTAGTTCAGTAAGTTATAAACTGAAATAAGATCATAGTGTCTTCAAGTTAAGGGCAACATGAAGACTTGGAAACACATACCTTGGAGGTTTATGCGAGCATAAGGTTTAATTTATTATTCGTTAGGTTACATAGCTTTTGTAATCTCTTTTATGGTAAGGCTCCTTGGCATTTACTGAAGTTAGGAGTAAATCATTTTGTGGAACAGGTCATTGTTTTTACACCTTTTGAGTCGGGTGTTTCCACAAAAAAATATTGTGTTCTTACTTTACTGTCTTTATCTCTTCATTGAAACACGTTAGGCAACTTGGTTCGGTTAGGTAATATACTCAATTTATTTTACCATATACTCTAAAATTATCTACCATTTGAAAAAATTATAAAATTTCTACTCTCTCATATTCTCGGATGCATCACTTTACGCAATGTATTGGTTGGATACATCATATTATGCGATGTATTAGTCGGATACATCACTTTACATGATGTATCGGTTGGATACATCAATTTACGTGTATCGGAACGTACGCGATGTATCATGATGTTGAGTGATGTATCTGAAACAAAAACGTAATTCATTAGGACGTTGAATGATGTATCTGAAACCGAGACGCGATGTATCGAGATGTTTACGGATATATTCGGATTCCACCAAATTTAAGAGATTTTTGTAATTTGGAAAATAGTAGGAATATGATGTAATTAACTTTTAACACTACGAAATTTGTGTAAAATTTCCTATTGGGTTGAGTCCAATTTAAATAAAGGGAAAATTGTATATAATAGCAAACTGTTAATTCAAATTAAATGTTATAACCATAGTTTGATTTAATTGTAACCCGTAGCAAACTGTTGCCATTCGCCTCTCTCCGTGAAATTCTCGCTCGCCATTCTCCCTCTCTCGCTCGCCAGTATCTCCTTCGCCTCTCTCACTTTATACAAATACAAATGTATAAATTGCGTTTCTGGTTGAATAAAGCGAGAGAAAGTTGTATATACACATGCAAATACATATATCTTCATCCTATACACTTATAATTATACAATACAAATCTTCCCCTGCCCAGTTCTCTTTTGTCTTTCTCTCTTTCTCGCTTTATACAAACACAGATTATACAAAAGACAATGTATAATTTGTGTTTGTATAAAGCGAGAGAGAGAGAAATTTGATATACCAACGTTTTAATTAGATTGAAATGTATACAAAGTCAAATTTTATGCAGATATACAAACACATAAAATTGAATTGAGAGACTGCCAGCGATTTATACAAATCTGATGCCCCCAACGATTTATACAATCTGATGCTCCATAGCAAGCATAAAGTTTGCTATGGAGCGCAATTATGCAAACTATAACTATAACATACAAATATGATTTTTATGTTTGCTAAATGTAAAAATTGCTCTTAAATAAATACTTTTCCTAATGGGTTAAATTATTTAGTTTTCCCAAAAATTAAAGAGCACCCAAAATAGAAACATTCGTTCAAATGACCCATAGGACATTTGGCCCTGGCCGTTGAGTGTCAGGCATGCTTGAAACCCATAGTAGGTGAGCCTCGAAATGTTTTGCGAAGAAAAAAGCCTTTCATGGAACTTGCTCTGTCTGATCCATTAATTGCCAACTTTATATATAGATGCTTTTGTATACTCCGATCAAAATAAATAAACAATAATCGAGCTATTTAAATTAAGTAAAAACTATCCCTACCAGAAGAAAGAACACATTAATCAAATGAAAATGGATGGAGATATTTGTATTATATTACCAGATCTGCTTTCACACACCTAACTGACACAGACTTAGTACTTTTATATCATCAAAAACAATAATTGATGTTATTGGAAATTGATTAAAGGATGTTATACAACAAGTTTCTATAATTACAAAAGAATACTATTTTGATATCTTGAATTAGATCCTTATTTTGATCCTTCAAGAATTATAATTTTAACTTAATATGGCAGCTTATACTGCTGTAATTGAAAATATCAAATCTTTGGAGGAAAAAATAATAGTTGCTGCTAATTATGTAGAAGATGTTGTTGAGATGAAAATTTCTCAAATCATCAAAGGGACAAGCTGGACGTTCGGAATTTTACAACACCAAGATTTGCTACCACTTGTTGAAAAAATAGAAACAACAAAGAAACAAGTGATTGACATTCTTTGTCATGATGAGTTGAAGATAATAGTTAAAAGATTGACAAGACCGTTGTTGGATCTAGACATTGTCGCAATATCAAGCGTGTGTGGCATTGACAAAATAACACTCACTAGAAAAGCTTATGATCATCTTACAATTAGGTATCACTTTGACATTTTTGCTTGGGTTACAATATCTCAAGAATTTAGAGTTAGAAATGTATTGTTAGAAGCTTTACATTGTATTTCAGAGCAAACAAGAGTTAGGGTCACCACAAAAAGTTTATGCTTATATGGATGACAATGAGTTAGTTGACCTAGTGCAGAAGAATCTAAAGGATCAAAGTTACCTTGTTGTTGTTGATGAAATTTGGAGTGCGGATGTTTGGGATAGTATAAGAGGAATATTTCCTAATTGCAATAATGGAAGTCGAATCTTATTGACTACTAAGGAAACTGAGGTAGCAATGTATGCATATACTAGTATCCGTCGTGAGATAAACCTTGTGAATTTAGAAAACGGTTGGAAGTTGCTTTGTGATAAAGTATTTGGACCAAAACATGATCATCCTCCTGAGTTAGAAGAAGTGGGAAAGGAAATAGTAGAAAAATGCCAAGGACTACCCTTAACAATTTCAGTGACTGCAGGACGCCTTTCTAAAATCCCCAGGACGTTAGAAGATTGGAAGGATGTTTCCCAAGCCTTAAGTAAAAGCATTGCTAGTCATCATCCACGAGTGCTCAGAGCTATCACCAGTTGCCTTTTCGCCTCAAACCACGATTTCTTCTATCTATGAGTAGTTTCCCAAAGGATTTTTAGGTTGAGACTTGGCGATTGATCCGATTATGGGTTGTTTCATAAGAACTTCTTGAAGTGGTAAAAGTTTGGAGGAAGTGGAGATAGATTATTTGGAGGACCTAATAGCAGGAAATTGATACAAGCTAGAAAAAGGAGATTCAATGGTGAGATAAAAACATGATCGATTGCATGAGTTCTGTTTTATAGAATCTAAAATGACAAAGTATATGCCAATTGTACAAACGAAGTCTTTTCTGACATTCCCAATCTAAAGAGATTGATCGTTTGTGTATATATAGAATTATAATACTTGTTGAATTATGTTTGGGACTTTTGCATTATCATCCTATTCAAAAAGTTGTTCCTTGATTTCAATAATAATATCTTTTTAATTGATAATTTCTCAAATATGTTTACAAAACGTTCTTTACTCCATGTGGACAAGGTTGCTTTCAGTTTTTTTAGTTTCTCCTTAGATTCAATAAAAACATTATCTGAATTGGAAACAGATGCCACCACCTATTTAAAGACTCATGTTTTGTTCAGAACTTCAGAAATTTAAAAGGTCCTCTCAATTTCCACATATATAGGGGTAAGACTCGGATTAGAGATTATATAGAAGCACTCCCAATCCTCTTCTTTTTCCTTCCTTTGAGTAGTCCGCTCACGGGAAAGTTAGGTCAACAGAAAATTTCCATGGTGAGGGGACCTGATTAGGCTCTTGAACCCTCGATTCCCAAAAACTCGGAAACTCGGTGATCTCAAAGTTTTTTGAAGTCTGGTCAGAGTACGACTAGTTAGGGGGTATGGATTTTGTCCGAATGGATGAAGTCCGTTTTCTGACATTGAACTTCAAAAGAAAGGAGGAGTGGCGCAAGGCGAGCCGAGGCTGCTGGACCACCAGATTGTTGGACTGACACCACAAACAAGAAGCTTTTACATATTACGAAAAAACAACTCAACCGAATCTTTTCTGTTGGAAAAATGATTCTAGATCTCAAAAGGAAGTATTCATATTTGTGTCTAGGTTCATTTCTTTATACTCCATCCGTTCACTTTTTTTTATCCGTTCACTTTTACTTGTCATTTATTCATAAAATAGATTTTTTCTTACTTGTCACATTTGACATATAAAGAAAAAGACAATTATTTTTTCCATGTTTTACCCTCAGCATTAAATACTTATTCTCCAAATCATTTTTCAAGACCTAAACTAAACATCATTTAATAGGGATAGTTTGGTAAAATGCCTAACCAATAATTGTTTTCTTAATGGGTGTGTCAAGTCAAATAGTGACAAGTAAAAGTGAACAGATGGAGTATCTTGTTAATGAATATTTAATATGTTAATTATTGAGTGTTGGGTTTTCTCTTAAAATAAATCTTTGTCAGTATTTGTGCTCCTAGTCTAAAAGTTTGTTTAATTTTGGGGATACATCTATATCGGTTGAAATATCCTTAAGGACAGTGTGACACACCTCAAGCTAATGAGAATTTCCTTTTAAGTGTTTGTGATGAAGTGTTTTTCCGTAAGATTTACGGCATTTTCTTCCCCACATAGGAGCACGATTAGACCTTGTTCTAGACAAGTTTTCAACTTCTAAAAAACTAAACCAAATTTGCATCCCTTGATTGAGTGAGTATTACTGCAACAGATCGGATCATATTGAGGAATCTAAAATTGATATTTAGAGTGATTTGGTGTAATTTTTGAAGCATTTTGGATGGATCAAGTACTTGAATTTAAGGAAGAGGACAAAGTCAATTTGTGTATAAAAGTATATATCAAGGTATAAACACATCTTATAATTTTATATAATGTTTATATATTGGGTCTATAATATTGTATATCGAGTTTTTATACGTGGTTGTAAAACAAAAAAAATAGAGCTTTATATAATGTTGTATATCAAATAGATAATGTTGTATACCGAAACTTTTAATCACTATCGTAAGAAAGTAGTGGGCTATGCGAATGAAACTTTAAAATCTTGGCTACATGGTTACAAACTTACAATCTAGTGGTGTGAGTTGTAGTTTTTCGCAATTATGTCAAATTTATAATTGATAGCTATGTATGAAGTATTATAAATAACAACAATTAATAATTTAAAATATTTAAAGAAGATATGAAAAGATCGTGATCAAAGAAAAAATTATTTTACTTTGAAAATTCGTAAGGTGATACATATATTGAGATGGAAGGAATATCTTGTTTTTATTTAAAAATATTCCTATTATATTTAATTTAGGATGATTTTGTGTAGTTATTGAGGTATTTTGGATGTATCAAGTACTTGGATTCAAAGATGTAGACATTTTTGTAGAATAGTGTATATGAAGGTATTAACACATCTTATATTTCTATAAAATGTTTGTATACTAGGTGTATACTATTGTATATCTCAAGTTTTTATACGTTGTTGTAAAAGAAAAAAGAAAGAAAGGGGAAACTAAGCAATCTGATAAAAGTAAAATAATTTTAAATATATATCTAATTACATTCATACCCCACTAAATAATTAAAATATATACCCCCTTCAATTAATTTCGTTTAACTGATACTAAATCAGTATCATATACTGTATTGGTATCATTAAGGCTGTTCTTGAGGTATTTTGGATGTATCAAGTACTTGGATTCAAAGATGTAGACATTTTTGTAGAATAGTGTATATGAAGGTATTAACACATCTTATAATTCTATAAAATGTTTGTATACTAGGTGTATACTATTGTATATCTCGAGTTTTTATACATTGTTGTAAAAGAAAAAAAAAAGAAAGGGGAAACTAAGCAATCTCATAAAAGTAAAATAATTATAAATATATATCTCATTACATTCATACCCCACTAAATAATTACAATATATACCCCCCCCCCCTCAATTAATTTCGTTTAACTGATACTAAATCAGTATCATATACTATATTGGTATCATTAAGGCTGATAATTTCGCTTAATTGGTTAAGCGAAATTATCAGCCTTAATGATACCAATACAATATATGATACTGATTTAGTATCAGTTAAGCGAAAATTATGAGCCTTAATGAATGGGGGTATGGGCTGTAAATTTTTTTTTGAGAGAATGAGTATTTCTTGAATTACTTTGAGAGATTTAAACATCTACTAATTATTTTGAATTTTATGGCCCATTTATGTAGTTTTTCCAAAAAAAAATTCCGTATAATATTGTATACCAGATATGTAATATTGTGTACCGGTTGAATAATGTTGTATATCAATTTTTCTAATCACCATCGTTAGAAAATATGGGCTATGCGACTGAAAACTTAAAATTAGAGCTGTCAAAAAGGCTCGGCCCAGCCCCACCCAAGCCAAGCCTCGCAGGCCAAGGAATATGAAGGGCTAGGGCGGGCTGACCCTTCATTTGGAAGGGCCTAAAAATGCTCAACTCAACCCAACCCTAGAAGGGTCGAGGGCTGGGGCAAGTTAGCCCTTCTTTTTTCTTTTTTTGTTTTTTTTTCTTTTCAAACTTAAAATTCTATAATATCAAGAAAATGAGAAGATTTTCTTTATAACCAAACTATTTAAAAGAGAGCTTTTATATTGTAAATTCTTTGTAAGTTTTTTTTATTTGTTTTAATCTATAGTGAATCGGCTGCTTCATAGAATTTTCACACAATTTTGTTGCTCAATTACTTAGAAGTGCGATATAATCGACTAATGCATAAACATATATTTTACGAGTTGACATTACATTCTTTAACAGATAAGAATTTATTTTATTAAAATATTAGGGAGAATAGAAAATATACCATAAGATCGTATACTTTATAGTATAAGATCATGAAGGACTAAAGTCGCAACAATAAACGATTAAGCAAATAAAAATCAAAGAACAACAACGACTCAAATAAAGATTCACATACTGTAATAAACTGACTTTACTGAAGATAAAAACTAAATAAAAGAAAACAGATAAATCCTTCTCTAAAGACAATCAAATCAATGACCCCCTTTAACCGTAGAAGCTTTTGCATCATTGAGGAACCTCTCTATTGTATCAAAATTGCCAGAGGAATCATAAGCATATGGTTTTCCAGTCGGGGAATAAGCGACAATAGCAACATGTTCTCCCGTTGTAATATAAAGTTCATGTGCTTCCTTGACAACACTTGCCCATAGCTTTTTGAAAGCTACCACGCATTTAGCTTTAGATGTTATCATCCTCAGTTCAATCTTTTGTCGGCGTATAATCTTAGTTTGTGTAATTACAACCGTTTTTGGGAAAAGAAGATGGTTTGACGGAATAGGCTTGAGAAACTTTGGGAAGAAAGTTGCGCAATTTATAGGTGTTGATATTTTTTTTATTATTTCGTGATTAAGTCAAGTATATAAATGAATTGCTTCTTAATTATGTATTTTTCTTTGAGATTTACAATCCTTAAATACACTTTTTGACAGTACATGAGTTACATTTTTTTCTTTCAAGTGTTTCAAAAGATTTACAATCCTTAAAATACATTTTGACTATAGTTTTGACAGTACATGAGTTAAATTTTTTTCATTCAAGTGTTTCAAGATATTTACAATCCTTAAAGTACATTTTGACTCCAATTTTGTCGATACATGGGTTACATTTTTTCCATTCAAGTGTTTCAAGAGATTTACAATCCTTAAGATACATTTTGACTCCACTTTTGTCGGTACACGAGTTGCATTTTTTCCATTAAAGTGTTTTAAGAGATTTACAATCCTTAAAATACATTTTGACTCCAATTTTGATGGTACATGAGTTACATTATTTCCATTCAAGTGTTTCAAGAGATTTACAATCCTTAAAATACATTTTGATTCCACTTTTGTCGGTACACGAGTAGCATTTTTTCCATTAAAGTGATTTAAGAGATTCACAATCCTTAAAATACATTTTGACTCCAATTTTAACGGTACATGAGTTACATTTTTTCCATTCAAGTGTTTCAAGAGATTTACAATCCTTAAAATACATTTTGACTCCAGTTTTAGCGGTACACGAGTAGCATTTTTTCCATTAAAGTGATTTAAGAGATTTACAATCCTTAAAATACATTTTGACTCCAATTTTAACGGTACATGAGTTACATTTTTTCCATTCAAGTGTTTCAAGAGATTTACAATCCTTAAAATACATTTTGACTCCAGTTTTAGCGGTACATGAGTTAAAAAAAATTTCTTTCAAGTGTTTCAAGAGATTTAAAATACATTTTGACTCCAATTCTGATGGTACATGGGTTACATTTTTTCCATTCTCAAGTGTTTCAAGAAATTTACAATCCTTAAAATACATTTTGACTCCAATTTTGAAGGTACATGAGTTGCATTTTTTTCATTGAAGTGTTTTAAGAAATTTGCAATCCTTAAAATACATTTTGATTTTAATTTGACGATACCCGGATTACATTTTTTTTTCCATTCAAGTGATGTCTTCTAATTTTTCCAAAGTAACTCCAGTTTAAAAATTGGCTATTTTTAGTTTAAAATATTAAACTTTTTTATATTTATAAAATAAGCAACTCATATTTTTTTTTCTAGTTTTTTGCATTATTTATACTAGTTTAATTTATTTTTTTCATAATTTTATGTGTCCTCTGTGTGAATATGCAGTAATGTGCACTAATGATTGAATAACTCTAATGCTTATATTTGTTAGATTTCTTTTTATTATGTGTATTATAATATTATTTTAAGTCTATAATTTAAATTTTAAGAAGGAAAATTTACATACTTAAACATAACATAGCTATTATATTTATACAGGAAAATTATGCGGTTAAACAAAATACTACTAAATTAGTAATCATAGAAATAGCACTACTAAAAAACTGCTAAAAAACGACGGAAGTAAAAGCGACGGACGGCGTCGCTCCCAAAAGTGACAGACTAAGTGATGTTGTTCGTCGCTTTTTAATTAAATTTTTTTATTATTATTTTTAAAAGCGACGGACGGCATCGCAGAGTCCGTCGCTTTTTTTTTAAAGCGACGGACTGCATCGTCGAGTCCGTCGCTTTTTATTTTTTTTCTTTTTTTTTTTAAAAGCAACAGACTGCATCGTGGAGTCCGTCGCTTTTTTTCACGGAATTTTGCACCAACAATATATATAATAAATAATTAATTATTTTATATCGATAGAGACGCAGTCCGTCGCTTTTTATTAAAAATAATTATTTATTTATTTAAAAAAGCCACGCCGTCCGTCGCTTTTTATTAATTTTAATTGTTTAATTATTTTTTAAATTAGCGACGGACAGCATCTTTATGTCCGTCGCTTCTTGGTCAAAATATCTGGTCAAATATTTTTAAAAAGCGACGGACAATGTCTCTTTGTCCGTCGCTTTTTGGTCAAAATGTTGGTCAAACTTTTTTTCAAAAAAAAGTGACGGACATAGAGACTCTGTCCGTCGCTTTGAGAAATATTTTGATTTATTTTTATTTAAATCGTCTTCCTGAGGATGGTTTTGTGTAAAATAAAAAACAAAAAAATTATAATACCGACTTCCGGATGTCGGTAAAATTAAATAGTATGTAATAAATTAATATTTTCAATTAACTTTAAATAAATCGTCCTCCGAATGACGGTTTTATATAAGTTAAAAATAATTTAATATAAAATACCGACCTTCCGATGTCAATATTATTTAATTAACATGATTGCTTTTTATTTATGTTAAAATTTAATGTGATACCGACCTCATGAGGTCGGTATTTTTTATTAAATCTAATTTCTTTTAATAAAAACGACATCCGGAGGTCGGTTTGTTTAAAATATTCCTATTAATCATAATTTTGCTATTGTGCATAATACTAAAATTTCATTTACACCTACAATTAATTGTTCAAAAGTATAACAATTTTGTATACTTTTATAAATAAAAAGTTAGAATTTGTGGAATAAATAAAAAAATATCTATAATCCATATTTAGAGTATAAAACTACGTTGATATGAATTAGGAGAAAATTATATATACTTATATTTCTAGAGTAATGTACAAATTTTATCAGTCCGTCGTCTAATCATGAACTTAATATCTCATCTCATGATGTAGAGGTGAAGAGCTAACATATAATCCATTCGAGTATGAAATGCGAGATAGTATTATTATATACGTTCGATCTTGAATGGATGTCAAGTGTAGTGATCCTAATTATGATGACATGTAAAGGATACTTCGTCGGAGTATGAAATACGTTGATTAATTATATACTCCTCGAATAGTTTACCAAATCAAGTCTTATATACTAGTGGTTCAGATATGAAATGCATTATCAATTAAAGAAATACGTATGATCAATTCAAGGAGATTTATATATTAAATTTGATATTGATAAACTTTTGTTGATCAGTAAAATTAAATTTATATAATTAGAAGGTATATAATTTAAAGTTATAAAATTAACTTGATCGACAAATTAAATTTATTAAATTAAACTTCTGTTGATGTGTAGTTAAATTATATATATATATATATATATATATATATATATATATATATATATATATATATATATATTTTAGTTTATAAAATTAACTTGATCGATAAATTAATTAAATTTATTAAATTAAACTTCTGTTGATGTGTAGTTTTATATATATATATATATATATATATATATATATATATATATTAATTTAATTTAATTACACATCAACAAAAGTTTACTTTAATAAATTAAATTTATTAAATTAAATTATAAAATTAACTAAATTTATTAAATTAAAATTATATTGATGTGTAGTTAAATTATATATATATATATATATATATATATATATATATATATATATATATATATATATATACACGTAATTTTAATTTATAAAATTAACTTGATCGATAAATTAATTAAATTTATTAAATTAAACTTGTTGATGTGTAGTTATATATATATATATATATATATATATATATATATATACTTTATATATATATATATATATATATATATATATATTATATAATTAATTACACATCAACAGAAGTTTAATTTAATAAATTTAATTTATTAAATTAAATTATAAAATTAACTAAATTTATTAAATTAAACTTTTGTTGATGTGTAGTTAAATTATATATATATATATATATATATATATATATATATATATATGTGTGTGTGTGTGTGTGTGTGTGTCTCTGTGTGTGTGTGTGTGTGTGTGAGTGAGTGTGTAATTTTAATTTATAAAATTAACTTGATCGATAAATTAATTAAATTTATTAAATTAAACTTCTGTCAATATGTAGTTATATATATATATATATATATATATATATATATATATATATATATGTAATTTTAATTAATTAAATCAACCTAAATAAATCAAATTTATTAAAATTAAAACCCTAGATCTAAAGTGACAAGTCTCACTCCTCTCTCACTCCTCTCATCTCATCGGCGCCCCATCCCCACCCATCCCCGACCGGCGCCACGCCACCATCGCATCAGCAGCGGCAGCTCGCACCGGCCAGCAGCAGGAGCAGCTTGCACCGACCAACAGCAGGAGGTCATGCCGGCACCTCCATCTTGACCGGCGCCGCCTCCATCCCGACCCACTGCCCTTCTCCTTTAATTCAAGGTTAGGGTTTCATAATATTATTTTTAATTTCTTTCAATTTGAGTGTTGAATTTGTTAATTAGTGTATTGAATTAGTTTTTTATTGATTGTTAGTTAATTAGTAAGTGAATGATTTAGGGTTTTTGATTGTTAGTTTGAATTAGGGATTATTTGATTTTTAGTTTGTGTTTGTTGATTGTGAATTGAAAATTTTAATGTTAGGGTTAGTTTGAATTAGTGTATCTTAGGATTTGTTTGAAATTTGGTATTTCTTGAGTTAATTAGTTTGATTTTGGAATTGTAAAATTAGATTGAATTAGGGTATTTAAGGAGTTGTTTGAATTTGGATATTATTTGAGTTAATTTGAATTATTATTGAGATTTTAGGACTAATAGTTTAAATTTAGGAATAATATATTTGTTAAGCAAAAGTACCAACACTAAACTAGTTCAAGTTAAAAAGTTTTTAAGTTATTTAAATAAGTTAAAATAAATAATGTGGTTTTGTTGATGAATTTAGTTATTGGAATTAAGTCAAAACTAAACTAGTTCAAGTTAAAAAGTTGTTAAGTTGTTAAAATAAATAATGTGGTTTAATTGGTGGATTTAGTTGTTGTGTTAAGTCAAAACTAAACTAGTTAAAGTTGTTTAAATAAGTTAAAATAAATAATGTGGTTTTGTTGATGGATTTAGTCGTTGGAATTAAGTCAAAACTAAACTAGTTCAAGATAAAAAATTATTAAGTTGTTTAAATAAGTTAAAATAAATAATGTGGTTTTGTTTATAGATTTAGTCGTTGGAATTAAGCCAAAACTAGTTCAAGTTAAAAAGTTATTAAGTTGTTTAAATAAGTTAAAATAAATAATGTGGTTTAGTTGGTGGATTTAGTTGTTGTATTAAGTCAAAACTAAACTAGTTAAAGTTGTTATGTTGTTTAAATAAGTTCAAATAAATAATGTGGCTTAGTTGGTGGATTTAGTTGTTGTATTAAGTCAAAACTAAACTAGTTAAAGTTGTTAAGTTGTTTAAATAAGTTAAAATAAATAATGTGGTTTAGTTGGTGGATTTAGTTATTGGAATTAAGTCAAAACTAAACTAGTTCAAGTTAAAAAGTTGTTAAGTTGTTTAAATAAGTTAAAACAAATAATGTGGTTTAGTTGGTGGATTTAGTTGTTGTATTAAGTCAAAACTAAACTAGTTAAAGTTGTTATGTTGTTTAAATAAGTTCAAATAAATAATGTGATTTTGTTGATGGATTTAGTCGTTGGAATTAAGTCAAAACTAAACTAGTTCAAGTTAAAAAGTTATTAAGTTGTTTAAATAAGTTAAAATAAATAATGTGGTTTTGTTTATGGATTTAGTCATTGGAATTAAGTCAAAACTAAACTAGTTCAAGTTAAAAAGTTATTAAGTTGTTTAAATAAGTTAAAATAAATAATGTGGTTTAGTTGGTGGATTTAGTTGTTGTATTAAGTCAAAACTAAACTAGTTAAAGTTGTTTAAATAAGTTAAAATAAATAATGTGGTTTAGTTGGTGGATTTAGTTGTTGTATTAAGTCAAAACTAAACTAGTTAAAGTTGTTAAGTTGTTTAAATAAGTTAAAATAAATAATGTGATTTTGTTGATGGATTTAGTAGTTGGAATTAAGTCAAAACTAAATTAGTTCAAGTTAAAAAGTTATTAAGTTGTTTAAATAAGTTAAAATAAATAATGTGGTTTAATTGGTGGATTTAGTCGTTGTATTGAATCAAAACTAAACTAGTTAAAGTTGTTAAGTTATTTAAATAAGTTAAAATAAATAATGTGGTTTTGTTGATGGATTTAGTCGTTGAATTAAGTCAAAACTAAACTATTTCAAGTTAAAAAGTTATTAAGTTGTTTAAATAAGTTAAAATAAATAATGTGGTTTTGTTGGTAGATTTAGTAGTTGTATTAAGTCAAAACTAAACTAGTTAAAGTTGTTATGTTGTTTAAATAAGTTAAAATAAATAATGTGGCTTAGTTGGTGGATTTATTTGTTGTATTAAGTCAAAACTAAACTAGTTAAAGTTGTTAAGTTGTTTAAATAAGTTAAAATAAATAATGTGGTTTAGTTGGTGTATTTAGTTGTTGTATTAAGTCAAAACTAAACTAGTTAAAGTAGTTAAGTTGTTTAAATAAGTTAAAATAAATAATGTGGTTTTGTTGATGGATTTAGTCATTGGAATTAAGTCAAAACTAAACTAGTTCAAGTTAAAAAGTTGTTAAGTTGTTTAAGTTAAAATAAATAATGTGGTTTAGTTGGTGGATTTAGTTGTTGTATTAAGTCAAAACTAAACAAGTTAAAGTTGTTATATTGTTTAAATATGTTAAAATAAATAATTATTTATAATATAATTGAATATTTATATTTTTGTAGATGGATCATCGTTTGTGGATGTATAATATGCATTATGAAACTGGTGCTGGTTTGAAACCTGAGTTATTGACGGTGTTAGAAATTTTATTGAAATGATGTTAGACGACTCCAGTCAGGCTTAGAAGGTATTGGATCGTCACGTCAAGCCGAGGCACTTGACGGTGTTCAAATTGCTGCTATGTCGGATCAAATAGCTAAACTTACAGCGGCACTAGCAGAGTCGGAGCGGAGAAGAGTAGCTGAACAAGAAAGCATGAATGAAACCGTTCAGCAAATCAAAGAACAAGTGATGAACCTCGCTCGTCGACCTACTACTTCGGTTCCCGATGACACCGACGACGAGAGTGATGAGGATGATTATGTAGATCTCACTCCCTAGTTTAGATCTCTGTACATTTATGAACTTTTTTAAACGAATTTTGAAAGACTTTATAATTCTTTAATTTATGATTTAGATACTTTTGAATATTATTTTATGTTTTGTTTAGATTGTTTATAATTGTGTGTTTGATTGGGCTGAATAGTGTAGAATTAAATTGAATTGTATTTGCAGGTGTGCAGTAGAAACTGCCTGTTTGGGCTGGCAAAAATATTGCAAAAAAAGCGACGGGCAGTGTGGTTTTTTCCGTCGCTTTTCTGGATTTTATTTTTTTTTAAATCCCAAAAAAGCGACGAACAGCGTGGTTTTGTCCGTCGCTTTTCTGGGTTTTATTTTTTTAAAAATCCCAGAAAAGCGACGGACAGCGTCACATTTTAGAAATAAAAAAAATGAAAATTAAAATAAAGAGACAGAGTTTGTCGCTTTTATGAAAGAAAATTCAAAAAAAAAAGGCAAAAAGAGACGCAATCTGTCGCTTTTTGCGATGCTGTCCGTCGCTTTTTGAAAAGCGTCGAGCTAAAAAGCGACGGAAGTGACTGCGTCGCTTTTCCATCGATTTTGACCCAAAAAGCGATGCAGTCCGTCGCTTTTTGCCGTCTTGTTTTGACAATTTTTTAGTAGTGTAGTTTGCTATAATTACATTCACGACTAACATTAACCATTAATTAGGTGGGATGACTTCGAATTTGTATAATTAGTCACATTTGTATAATTCGTCACATTTGTATAATTCGCAACTAACAATTCTTCGTTTGATTTATATTTGTATA
Organism: Solanum pinnatisectum; assembly: GCA_035578085.1. Taxonomy (NCBI): domain Eukaryota; kingdom Viridiplantae; phylum Streptophyta; class Magnoliopsida; order Solanales; family Solanaceae; genus Solanum; species Solanum pinnatisectum. The sequence goes on from CM069077.1 coordinate 14,291,251, forward strand.
CGATGGTTTGTATTTGAGTATGATGATGATTTCCTTTGATTTTTCAGTTTTATCACCATATACATTTAATCTTTTTTGTATAACTTTTTTAAGTTTGTAGGAAAGTGTAGCTTTTTGTATAATATAATCTAGGTACACACTATTTTAGTATCAATTAAGCGAAATTATCAACCTTAATGATACCAATATAGTATATGATACTGATTTAGTATCAGTAAACGAAATTAATTGAGGGGGGGGGGGGACACGTGGACTAAATAGGGACACGTGGCGCAATGTTATCCGATGATAAATGTCGGATCAGTGGATAAGATTATGACACGTATATGCCCGTTAGTATAAAGGGTATATATGCTCTAGTTTTTTTACGGCAGGGGCAACAATGTCCCAACAGTATGACGGAGGGTATTTGCATACCATTTACGATAGTTCGAGGGTATATTTGTCATTTTTCCCTATAATTCATATAATGTAATTTGTATAATATATTTTGTATAACTGTTTCAAGTTCATATGCTTATATTTGTGTCAATTTGTTATTTCGAGTTTTATCATATTTGTATAATTTCAGACTTAGTATTATTACTTAATTATACAAAAATTCGCGTGTAGACACGTAATTTTTGACCGAACCTAAAATTTTACACCATATTAGAACTTAAATATCTTTATAAATCTAAATTAAATATTTTGACTTTTATTTTATTTTATTAGGTTTATTGTAAAAGATTTGAAAACAACAAAAAGTAGAGTCATGTTTTAGACTAAGTTTTATTTTTCGAAAAGAAAAGAAAATTTACAAAATTATGTGTTTTTAATTTAGATTTAATGAATAAGTGAGTGTTTCTTAATAATGTTTTTATGTTAGTTATTTAACTTTTCTATATTTTTATTAATTCAAAATAAGTAATTAATATTATTATTATTATTATATTTTATTTGTTAACAACAATTTATCTTTTTTTTTTTTAAAAAAAAAAAAGAGAATAACCTGAACTTTCCACTCATCACACTACACCTCATTACATTCACCCAAAAAATCCCATAACCCAACTCTCTCAGCAATCCAAAACGCACACACCATTCTGGAGAAAAAAAAACCACAACATAAATTCTTATACCCAAATACCACGCAGCACACAACATCAAAAAACCATATACATCTTTCCTAAAAGGCCAACACCACATACACCAAACAAAAGATTTGTGAGTTTTCTAATTGAGATTTGGTCAAAATTTTGCGGTACCTATTCTTTTTACTTAAGGTTAAACATTACCTTATCTCTTTAATTTATTGATGGAATTTGATGTAATTATATGATAAATTTTCGTGTAATTTTATTTTATTCATGATTTGATTGAAATGAATATTGAGTTAAGTGGTAAGCATATCTCTATTTAATGAATGCAAATAGTTTGACTGGTGGCTATCTTTGTTTATTTATTTTTATTGGTTAGTTTTTATCCCTTAAAAATGAACGAGTGTGGTTGTGTTCTTGTTTTAACTTAGATTCCAATAAGGATAAAATAGGGATTATTAGGCTCAATAAATTATTATTTCTTTTATTTATCAAACAAAAAATGAGATTCATTTTAACAATTCATTATTGTTTTATGGGTTTATAAAATGTATGTTTAATTTCGATGTTAACTTTTAAAGTAATAAAAATAAAACATATGAAAATGATCCAAATTTTTTTTCTAGAAGTTTAGTATTTTACTTTATTTGTTTTTTTAGGAATTAATATTTTCTTTTAATGTTAGATCGAACACTTAAGCGCGTTAAAAAATATTTGTTTCAATTAAGAATGTGGTTACACATCTTTTTCTTAAATTAAAATAAACTCAAGGATGCGGTGACACACCTTGTCCACTAATATAATTAACTTTTATTAATTTAAAGAAGAGACTTATAAAAAATAAGGTTATTAAGTGTGTTGCAAAGAAGACAGTTATGTCTCTAATCGTGAAGACCAAGAATAATGCAGTTACGTATCTAGGTCGAGACCAAATAAAAGTTCAACAAATAAAAAATGCGAGCAATTCATGACCTCTAAAAACTATATCCAAAAGATAGTTAAAATAAGTATAAGTTAATAAAAGCGATCGTGCTAGAACCACGGGACTCGAGGGATGCCTAATACCTTCCCCTCGGTCAACATAATTCCTTACCGAAATTTCTAGTTCGCAGACCAAACTTTCCTTCTGATTAGGGATTAAACAAAAAGGTGACTTGGAACACCATAACTCAATTCCAAGTGGCGACTCTAAAAAATAAAAATAATCCCTTTTTAATACCATCACTTAAATTGCAAAAACCCTTCCGCTGGTCCAAAAAGGGGAATGACACCGCGAATTATACAAACATACACGCGAATTAACAAACGAGATGTGAATTATACAAATTATTGCCCTCTTTCGCTTGCCTCTCTCCTCCCTCTCTCAATCTCACTCGTCAGATATACAAATACATATGTATATCAGTTACATATATACAATTATTTTGACAGATATACATATACAATTTGCATCTCTCCATACTCTGTCATCTCTCGCTCGCCTCTTTCCCCCCTCTCCCAATCTCGCTCGTCACTCTCCTTCCTATAACATGTAGCTTTAAATTGTAATTAGCAAACTATAGCTATGGAGCGTAATTAAGTTATTTTTGTGTGGCTATATGCTAAAGTTCTCCTATTTATAATACTAGTAGGACCCTGTGCTAGCACGGACCCAACATATATTTTTTTTCTCACAATTTTTGTGATATATATAAAATTTGAAGAGTTCATCGACTTTTTATATGATTTTAGATAAAGCTGATCTACAGCATCGGAGCACAAAAAAGCAGAAGGAAGAAGTAAGTAACACACCAGTCAATCGCAAAGTAAGTTTTCTTGAATCTCTTATATCCAAAACTGAAGATTCAAACATAACCTACGTTACCCAAGGTCTAGACAGCATAAACTTCCACGACGAACAAGAAAATCCTCAAAACCACCCAAACTTCATCCCCATTACATCTAGTGATAAACAAAGACTATACACACCCTGGAAACAATCCCTGATCATCAAACTAGTCGAAAAAAAGAGTGGGATACCTACACCTGCAAAATCGCCTCCAAGCACTTTGGCAACCATCAGAGAAGATAAACCTTATCGACCTTAGTGAAGACTTCTATCTTATAAAGCTAACGAAAACTGGAAACTATGAAAAAAATACTTCACCAAGGTCCATGTTTCTGGGAACCCAATTCATATCCATCCGTAAGTGGGAACCAAAATTCAATCCATCTACAATCCAAATAAACAATACAACAGTGTGGATACGGTTACTGAACTACCAACAGAATTTTATGACCAAAATATCCTGAAACAAATAGGAAGCCAAATAGGAACCATACTTAAAATAGATATTGTCCCTGTGAACACTACAAGAGGAAGATATGCTAGGTTGTATATCCTCGCCCCGCTATCAAAAACACTACCTATGGACGTACTAATAGGTATGCACCTTCAGAAAATACAATACGAACCTTCCACACCTCTATGTATGCATTGTGGAAGACTTGGACACCTAATCCACTCATGCCCTTACGAACCTAGTGATATTCCGTCTTCATCCAGTGGTACCGGTGAATCCAAAAACCACCAAAACAACTTCCATAGCCAACCAAAAGATTATAATGGCTCGACAACAGTAGTCTATCTAAAAAAAAAAAAATAACCTTCAAAAAAGCATACATGAAATTAGCAATTAAACACCCAACGAAAATAACGTGCCCAATGATCACACTAGAAAACAAAATCCTGTCAACAACAGCAATAGTACTTACGACTCCCAAAAACAGCAAATTCCAAAAAAAATCAAAAGAATGAAACCGAAAGTAACGCCGCATGCCCCGCTAAAGTGACAAGTGAAAATCTTATGGACACGTCGGTTGATAACAACAGTAAAAGCCACATGAAAACTATAGATCCAAGTTTTCATTGAATGATCTAAATCCCAAATACAGGGAGAAAAGTAACCACACAATACCAGACAAATTAAGTCAAAATCCTATTGAAAATCAAATACCCACTTTCTGCAAATCTACTAGTACCACCAACTTGGCAATCTCACCAACAAATAACCATCAATCAAATCCCGTAAATCTTGGAGAAACCAATACACATCAACAAACTCAACCCCTCTCCACTAATCTCAAACCAAAAACCAAAGCTCCTAACCAAATTAAACTAAATAAAAATGTGGATAACCTTTACACTGAAACAAATGACACCACAAATTCCCAGTTACTCAACTACAAATTTAACACCCAATCATTCTTATTGATTAATACCAACACACGTCTCACAAATAGAAAAAAGGACAAAAAAATCACTTAGTAGTTAGTACAACCTAGGACAAATCGCAATAGTAAATCCAACAATGATGATGAAAGTTTAAAAAGCCTTACAAACTTGAGTATGCAGCATCTTATGTTTATACTCCAACTCAACAACTTTTTCAACTGCTCCTTACATCAAATACTGGGGATGCAGCAACTAAATGAGTCAAACGAGGAGACCATGGGTTACGAGGAAGACAAAGATATGGAGGAACATGTAGTATCTCAAATGCCGGAGAGGGAACCATCATTCCCTATGCCACACCAAGCCACGCAAGTAATGGATGAAGAGGGACTAAACATCCTAGATCCCCAAACTCAAACTCTTCATCTGAAGGAACCATTGACGCCAGATTGATTAATAATGTTTCAAAGACACTTCATCCAATTCTAAGCGTCAATGATCGTTAATTAGTATATAACCCAACTAAATGAGTTGGGATCGAATCCCACAGGGAGCGGTACGTGTTTAAGATTCAATGGTAAAGTGTGAACGTGGTCAAATCAGTCATAGGAATAGACATTATCGAATAAAAACATAATTCAAATCAGGGGTGACACGAATGTCAAATAAGGGGGTTTTGGTTTTAATTATCAACTACAATAACAAACAACACGAAAGAACAATAATGAGACAGGTTCTTGAGATGTGATTTGATTATAGGCTATTATAAACAAATGTGTAGTTGCAACTGTTAGGAAATACCTGTAAATTAGTGAATAAGCTAGATTATAAAGGGGGTAAACTTTCTCTCAAACAATTTACCCCGAATCAAGTTGATTTCTCTCGAACATCAACAAGCATGCAAGATGAGAACAACCTGCACTTTAGTCCATTCACTCTTTCGAGCTGAATGTGTGGAAAAGGGTTTAGGGTTCACTCTCTCGAGCTGAATCCATGACAACCCAATACCTATAAACCATCAATCAATAATCTTACTTTTAAAACCTCTCTCTTGAGCAAGCCAAAAACACAAGGGTAGAACTGCATTTGCAACTACAATTCTTAAATTGAACCACAATTAATGATTGAAATCACTTCTAAACAGCATTTAAACTACCAATTAGCAATACCTATAAACTAAATCAATCCATAATCACATCATCACACCCCAAAAATTGGGGTTTTAGCTAGACATTATAAAAAGATAAAAATCATTACCAAATTGTGTTTCCATCAACTGGGTAAGATTGATTTTGTCTTTACAATGTTCCAATTCGAAGAATATCAAAGACCCACTTCCAATTTCTCAAAAGTGAAGAACTTCAATCCTCCAAAGCTTAGGAAAAACTAGAGAAAACTCTCCAAAATTCTCAGACAAGAATTCTAATATGAATTAAGATAAAAATTTGATACTAAACTAAATCTTCAAAAATGTATTTATAATCGCCAAAAATGTGTTGTGAAGGGTCACTCGGCGAAGTAAGTCGGGATCATCGATCCACTCGGCGATCTGCCCTTTGGTCAATTCCATCACCCTTCTGTCTTGGCCTTCAACATCCTCAAGGTCTGTAACTTTGGGCGATCCAACACTGCATCACAGGACCACTCAGCGATCCGCCGACTACTCCTTTCTCTCGCCAACTTGGTTCTTTCCTTTAGGGTTTGGCACACTGGAACAAAAGGCGGTCAAGTGGCTACTCGGTGACTCGCCAAATGGACTTGGCGATCACCATGCTCTCTTTTCTTCATTCTTTCAGCTCGCTTTGTTCCTTTTGCAACTTATGTCCTTGTTTTGCTCCTCAATCCATAATCCTGAAAATCAAGGAATTTACATCAATTATTGGCACAAAATAAGCATTTAAGGACACTAAACCTATACAAATAAAGCCCTAAATGAGTCCAAATCTCGGACTCATCAACACCCCTAACTTAAACTTTTGCTTGTCCTCAAGTAAAACTCAAGTTCAACAGTTCAAAAAGGATGTCTCAAACAGTGCTACAAAAGACTCAATCATGAATGCACACAACAAGACTCAACTTACTCATGCAAGGATCACATGTGCACTCAAAGATTCAAGATGTGACTCAGCATTATCAAAGACTCTCAAGTTCACAATACTTGCTTCAAATGCAAGTTCAAGCTCAACAAAGGTACTCAAATGCCTTCACAAAAAAATGATTCCATATTCACATACAATTGTTCAACACTTTATAGCTCCGGAATCACAAACAATTCTCACACTCAAAAAGATGAACGTATGCATGATGTCACCCATAGGCTTGCCCTTATTTTCCAGCCAACATTTGTCTCAGCTCACTCAAGATAAAAAAGGTCTTTTCAAGGCTTGTAAAGAGGCTGAGTGCAAATGTATGGTCATTTAGGCTCAGTGGTTGCGATCCTCATGAAATGTGGTATGAATAACTTTCCTTCCTTTTCTTCAGCATTTGCATTCATGCTCAAATTTCACCTCATTATTCACTTATCATAGGCTACCGACACCCCATTTCTTTTGCAATTTTCACAACTATTTCATTTTTTTTTATTTTCTTTCTAATTTTCTCTTCTCTTCTCTTTTTTTTTTTTTTTTGTATGGAAGGGTTCTATCTTTTTCAAGTTCATGGGTCAAAAAGGGACTTCTTTACACTTTTTGATTTTCCTTCTCTTTTCACCACACCCCCAACTTAGGCTTTTGGCCTAAGTTGTCTATTCAAACACACTACACCTCATGAGGATTATGGGTGAATGGATAAAGTGAGGTCTCATTTGCTCAAGTTTCTTCCAAGAAAAAGGATAAGGCTCAAAGGGGTTCAACAAAGTTCACACACTCACAAGGTTGGCCACAAAAGATGTATATTGTCAACTTGTTTCACTCTTCAAAATTATTGCCTAAGATCATTTCAAGAGTTTTCATCACTTAGTCAACTGGACCAACGGGGCAAATTCTAGGTGTCATCACATAAGGTTCACGGTAAGAGCTCTTCACACAAGGCATTGACACCAATATTAAACAAGACTCCACATTTTCGCTAGTGTGCAATGTTCATCATAAGAGACTCAATTTGATAATCGGCTAGTCACAACATGATGCAAAAAGTTCACATATTGTCTATGCAACTTCATTTGGCCTCATCGTAGCCGCACATTCATTCTTGTTTGATTAAGAACACTATTCAAGTCATCGATATTGATCATAATCGATACTCAAATTTGCACAAGAACAGCCACAATTAGACACAATCAAGAGGTGGCAAATTTTTTTAAATTTGTAATAAAAACAAGGAGCCACAAGCTCAAACATCCACAACAAAATGCCAAAACACAATTTACAGCACAAATCCCAATATATAAACAAGAGTAATAATCATAAGAGGTAGGTATGGCAATACCTCATCCACCACAAACAAAAAGCAACTTTTCCTCAAATGCAATAAAATATCCAAAAAGTCAATAAAAAGGACAGAGAGGGAGGTAAAGAAAAATCTTGTCTACACAGTCTCTCCATCTATCGAGGCATCTGTGCTCGATGTCACACTCTGAACTTGGGCATCAATGCCCGGGGTAGCAACAACACTAGATCCGGCCATGGTGGTGTCTGATAACGAAATCTACACGGCTGAGTCTATCATCGCCTCCTCAACCTCTGTCAGGCCCTCATAGGTAGCCTCCCATCAACACCAAGCTGCTCCTCATCGGTCTCAGCCTCAGACTTGACATCATCTACCTCCTCAGTTTGAACCTCATCTCCGATGGTAGCCGGAGGCATATCTGGATCAACTGGCATATTGGGGATCTCCACAGTACCAAATATCATCAACATGTCGATGGACTTCAGATGGTCCACATCCTTCCTCAGCTCAGCAATAGCGGCCTTTAGAGCCATGACCTCCTCAGTGGCCCCTTGGCCTTGCTCACACACCGCTATTCATACCGCAAGGGCATCAATGGTCGTACTTAGGGGTGTCACAGTGTTAGCTAGGGCCTTCTCAATCATGCCAAGAATGGTGGCCTCAAGCCTGGAGGCACGTCTATCAGTAGAACGGGCTAGCTCCCAATCTGTAGTAATGCAGCCTGCGTGAGTAGAGGTCGGGCAGCAGCAGCAATACCAAATCTAGGAGGCAAAGAAGCAGTGGAGGAACTGGGAGTAACAGAAGGGACAACACTAGATGTACCTGAATACCCAGGGGCCGGACTAGGCAATACTGCCTCTGCAAGTAGTGTCTGGGTATTAATAACCGGGGAAGAGTCCATCGGGGCTGCCTTCTTCTTCTCTATATCATCCTTCAAGTACTCCGCCTCAATCCTTCGAATGTCGGTAGAAGATGTGGGAATCACTTCCACATCCTTCTTCTTATCTCGAGGTACCCGAGCCCATCTACACAACACAGTGATCAATATCAGAAAAGGATTGACGAGCTAGATCGGGCTTGTTGAAAGGATTAGATTAAAAGTTCCCAGAAAAATTGGCATGTCGGCAATGGGAAGGGCCTTTCAGTGAATCGTCGACAACTTTTGGCTAGCAAAGGTAAGCCCGCCGAAAGTTACAATGCATTTTAGGGGTTAGAGGCGCAAAAAGGGCAATAAAAAAGACCTTCGACGAGTCACCGAGTGCACTCGACGAACTCAGGCTTCTCGCCGAAAGTCACAGAACCCAAACTCAATAATAGCATGAAATTAAAGGCGATAAAGGGGGATTCGGTGAACCACCGAGTGGTTCGGTGAGCTCGACCCAGCTCACCAAACTACCAAACGTGCCTACTTTCAACCCTGAGTTCCCAAATCAACCCAGCAGCCCTAGAAAATAAAATCAAAGCATCCACTTACTCAATTAGACTCAGACCCATAAGACCCATGCCCTTGGGGTACTCAGACTTCTCCCAATTTGGCCAAAATTGTAGATTTGACGACTTAAGCCCTTAAGAATGAAGTCAAACGCTCCATCATCGGGTAAAGTACGTCATTTAGCACAATTGACGGTTACTCAGACTTCACCCGACTAGACCCAACAACAATTACGCACAACTCAACAATTTATGATCAATTTAAAGGCACAAAACTAGAGAAATCAACAATTAATCATTTTAGGCAAGATATTTAAATTAAACAGGCACGCATTCACACAAGCACAAAAACATAGAATCAGAGAGGCCCAACACACATCATTAAGATCAAAACAATTGCAAATGAGTAAAAACCAACATTTCTTGTCAAATAAATACTTTGAAAAGCTAGGCGGCAAAGAACTCCAACACCGAACACAAGATTTATGACTAGGCAACAATATAAACACGAAAATATAGAAAAATATAGTGTGGGTGTGATTTTGGGAAGTTAAAAAGTGAGGGAATGTGAAAGAGTTTGAACTTCTGAACCTTTGGGCTTTAAAACTGTTTAGTTCTTGCCCTTTCGGCGACATTAATTTTGCTTGCCAACCACTTGACGACACGTAGAGTGGTCACTTACCTCACCGTGTTTTACAGGACCTCCAGTTAATATGAGGGTCCAAATAGCGGACAAAGTCGGGGTCGCCGACCTATTCGGTAACTCACCGACTTGTCCATGGGCCTGCCGAGTTTTACAGACTCCAACCTTAGAATTTCTTGAGTCCAACAGCAATCAAAGTTGGGCTCGCCGACCTCTTCAGTGAGTCACCGACTGGACATTAGGCTCGCCAACTTGCACTTTTCCTCACATTCTATACTTTTACCTGCACAATCAACACACAATTATTCCAAAATCAAAAAGAAAGCAAATAAAAACTTGGGTTGCCTCCCAAGCAGTGCCTTAGTTAACGTCGTGGCATGACGCAAGTCTTCACCCAAATCTCATACTTGAGGTTGGCCATAGTGTCACTAGGCAACCCTTCTTGTTGTCTCGGGTTTAAATGAGACGAAATCTGACCCATCTGGGTCTCCAACTGTTTGATAGAGACGGAGTGAGAAGTAACCGTCTGGCAAAAGGTCGACACATCTTCCTTTATTTCTTTTAAAATTTTGTCGGACCCCTCAACCTTGTTGAGAATATGAGAAAGCATATCCTCAAATCAACCACCCTCAGAATCCTTTGGCTTTTGACGCTCGTGGGGAGGAATGTACCTATCATTCTCCCCATCTCTTTCTTTCCAAGTGGGGTTATGATCCCTCCACTCTCTATCACGATCTTTCCAGCCTTCATTCCCGTTCCAACCTTGGTTACCACCATGCCTCGGGTAGTTTATACGATAACCACCTCCTTGGTTGGCTAGGAAATTCACCTATTCGTTGTACAACGCTTCAAACTTGGCCTCATCGGGGTTTACACACCCAACACCCACATCATTGACACTTCTAGAACCAGCTCCAATGACATTCTTGGACAAAATATCAAGTTGGGTCATGATCTTTGCCATGTTTTGGTCCCTCTCCTGGTCTTTCTCAAGCTGCTCCTTGGTTAATTTAAAAGTGAGAGGGGAGACCTGATCTTCGCGGGTGTACGAAGCCCGGTTAATTATTGTCATACCATCCAAAAGATGGGCTACTATAATGTAAGGTTGTTGCATCAAACCTCCTAGAGAAAGTTGGTCAGCTACTCCCTTGTTCACCGAATCAAGGCTTCGGTAAAAGTATTGCAACAAAACTTTATCGGGCAAACCATGAGTTGGGCATTATAGCACAATCTTCTTAAATCTTAGCCAAGTATCATGGATTGGCTCACCCTCCAAACACTTGAAGCTTTGGATGTTGTCCCGAAGTGTCATCATCTTCGAATGAGGGAAAAATCGCACTTGAAATGCGGTGACCAGCTGTTCCCACAAAGTTATGGAGTTTCTTTGCAATTCAGTCAACCACTTACATGTTTCTCCCATTAATGAAAATAGGAACAACCTCAATCAGACCGACTCTTGGGATATGTTCTTGAAGGAAAACAGACCGCAAACATCAACAAAGTTTCTTATATGCTTATGGGGATCCTCATGAGCCAACCCACCAAACAACCCTTTCAATTGCAAGAGCTACAACATGGTACTTGTAATATGGAACACAACATTCCCTCTAGCTGGAGGCAAGTGAATGGCACCAACTACACCCATAAGATGGGGGTCATTAACATTCGGCTCATTGACATCGTTGAGGTTGCCGATGTCATCTTGGTGGCCCACTTGGCTACCATTGCTCCCGTTGACACTTATTCCTCTGTTCAAAACAGCAACACACAAACCAAAACTGAAAGTAAGTATATTCAACTATGACTAAAAAGAACAAATTTCAACTATACCAAAGAATCTTAACCAACACCACTCCCCAGCAGCGGCGCCATTTTGATTAATAACGTTTCAAAGACATTTCATCCAATTCTAAGCGTCAACGATCGTTAATCAGTATATAAATCCAACTAAATGAGTTGGGGTCGAATCCCACAGGAAGCGGTACGTGTTTAAGATTCAATGGTAAAGTGTGAACGTGGTCAAATCAGTCATAGGAATAGACATTATCGAATAAAAATATAATTCAAATCAAGGGGTGACACGAATGTGAAATAAGGGGGTTTTGGTTTTAATTATCAACTACAACAACAACAAACAACACAAAATAACAATAGTAAGACGGATTCTTGGGGTATGATTCGATTGTAGGCTATTATAGACAAATAGGTAGTTGCAATTGTTAGGAAATAGTTGTAAATTAGTGAATAAGCTAGACTATAGAGGAGGTAAAGTTTCTCTCAAACAATTTAACCGAATCAAGTAGATTTGTCTCGAACATCAACAAGCATGCAAGATAAGAACAACCTACGCTTTAGTCCATTCACACAGACCATCAATCAATAATCTTACTTTTAAAACCTCTCTCTCGAGCAAGCAAAAAACACAAGGGTAGAACTGCATTTGCAACTATAATTCTTAAATTGAACCACAATTAATGATTGAAATCACTTCTAAACATCATTTAAACTAACAATTAGCAATACCTATAAACTAAATCAGTCCATAATCACATAATCACACCCCAAGAACTGGGTTTTAGCTGGACATTATAAAAAGATAAAAATCGTTACCAAATTGTGTTTCCATCAACTGGGTAAGATTGATTTTGTCTTTACAATGTTCCAATTCGAAGAATATCAAAGACCCACTTCCAATTTCTTAAAAGTGAAGAACTTCAATTCTCCAAAGCTAAGGAAAAACTAGTCAGTAATTTATTCAATACTTAACTTGTCAGTAATTTATTGATACATGATTTTACACTACTAAAAATTGTCAAAAAAAGACGGCAAAAAGCGACAGACTACATCGCTTTTTGGGTTAAAATCGACAAAAAAGCGATGCAGTCACTTCCGTCGCTTTTTAGGTCGACGCATTTCAAAATGTGATGGACTACGTCGCTTTTCAAAAGCGACGGACTGCGTCTCATTTTGCCTTTTTTTTGAATGTTTTTCATAAAAGCGCCGAACTCCGTCTCTTTATTTTAATTTTAATTTTTTTTATTTCTAAAATGCGACGCTATCCGTCGCTTTTCTAGAAATTTTATTTTTGAAAATCCTAGAAAAGCGACGGATAGAACCACGCTGTCCGTCGCTTTTCTGGGATTTTTTTTAAAAAAATAAAATCCAGAAAAGTGATGAAAAAAACAACGCTGTCCGTTGCTTTTTCTGCAATATTTTTGCCAGCCCAAACTGGCAGTTTCTACTGCACACCTGCAAATACAATTCAATTTAATTCTACACTATTCAGCACAATCAAACACACAATTATAAACAATCTAAAAAAACATAAAATAATATTCAAAAATATCTAAATCATAAATTAAAGAATTATAAAGTCTTTCAAAATTTGTTTCAAAAAGTTCATAAATGTCCAGAGATCTAAACTAGGGAGTGAGATCTACATAATCATCCTCATCACTCTCGTCGTCGGTGTCATCGGGAGCTGAAGTAGTAGGTCGACGAGCGAGGTTCATCACTTGTTCTTTGATTTGCTGAACGGTCTCATTCATGCTTTCTTGTTCAGCTACTCTTCTCCACTCCAACTCTGCTAGTGCCGCTGTAAGTTTAGCTATTTGATCTGACATAGCAGCAATTTGAACACCGTCAAGTGCCTCGACTTGACGTGACGATCCAATACCTTCTAAGCCTGACTGGAGTCGTCTAACATCATTTCAATAAATTTTCTAACACCGTCAATAAACTTAGGTTTCAAACCAGCACCAGTTTCATAATGCATATTATACATCCACAAATGATGATCCATCTACAAAAATATAGATATTCAATTATATTATAAATAATTATTTATTTTAACTTATTTAAACAATATAACAACTTTAACTAGTTTAGTTTTGACTTAATACAACAACTAAATCCACCAACTAAACCACATTATTTATTTTAACTTACTTAAACAACTTAACAACTTTTTAACTTGAACTAGTTTAGTTTTGACTTAATTCCAACGACTAAATCCATCAACAAAACCACATTATTTATTTTAACTTATTTAAACAACTTAACAACTTTAACTAGTTTAGTTTTGACTTAATACAACTACTAAATCCACCAACTAAACCACATTATTTATTTTAACTTATTTAAACAACTTTAACTAGTTTAGTTTTGACTTAATACAACAACTAAATCCACCAACTAAACCACATTATTTATTTTAACTTATTTAAACAACTTAACAACTTTAACTAGTTTAGTTTTGACTTAATAAAACAACTAAGCCACATTATTTATTTAAACTTATTTAAACAATATAACAACTTTAACTAATTTAGTTTTGACTTAATACAACAATTAAATCCACCAACTAAACCACATTATTTATTTTAACTTATTTAAACTACTTAATAACTTTTTAACTTGAACTAGTTTTGACTTAATTCCAACGACTAAATCCATAAACAAAACCACATTATTTATTTTAACTTATTTAAACAACTTAATAATTTTTTAACTTGAACTAGTTTAGTTTTGACTTAATTCCAACGACTAAATTCATCAACAAAACCACATTATTTATTTTAACTTATTTAAACAACTTAACAACTTTAACTAGTTCAGTTTTGACTTAATACAACAACTATATCCACCAACTAAATCACATTATTTATTTTAACTTATTTTAACAACTTATTAACTTGAACTAGTTTAGTTTTGACTTAATTCCAATAACTAAATTCATCAACAAAACCACATTATTTATTTTAACTTATTTAAATAACTTAAAAATATTTTAACTTGAACTAGTTTAGTGTTGGTACTTTTGCTTAACAAATATATTATTCCTAAATTTAAAGCTAAGTGTCAACACTAGATGGACACAAATCGATCTTGCAAGAAAATCAATTTTGTCATCAATAGGATCAACTAGTGTTGGTACTTATGCTTAACAAACACATTATTCCTAAATTAAAGCTTAATATCAACACTAGATGGACACAAATCGATCTTGCAAGAAAATCAATTTTGTCATCAATAGGATCAACTAGTGTTGGTACTTATGCTTAACAAACACATTATTCCTAAATTAAAGCTAAGTGTCAACACTAGATGGACACAAATCGATCTTGCAATAAAATAAATTTTGTCATCAATAGGATCAACTAGTGTTGGTACTTATGCTTAACAACACATTATTCCTAAATTAAAGGTTAATATCAACACTAGATGGACACAAATCGATCTTGCAAGAAAATCAATTTTGTCATCAATAGGATCAACTAGTGTTGGTACTTATGCTTAACAAACACATTATTCCTAAATTAAAGCTTAATATCAACACTAGATGGACACAAATCGATCTTGCAAGAAAATCAATTTTGTCATCAATAGGATTAACTAGTGTTGGTACTTATGCTTAACAAATATATTATTCGTAAAATTAAAGGTAAGTATTAATACTAGATGGACCCAAACACATTATTGAAAACAATTGTACTTGAACTTAAGAAATTTAGAAGCACCAACCTTATCTCCAACTTTGATGAAAGAAGCAATATAGTCTTGTATCAACTTTTTTAGATGTTGAGCTTCCTCAGTTGCCTAGCACGAAAAGTTCTTAAATTAGTTAAATATAAACTTCAAATCCAAGAATATTAGTTATATATATATTCAAGTTTTAATAAGTTCAAGTTTCAATTCAAGTTCATATCTAATTTCTAAACTTAATTAGTTATATATTCAAGCTAATTAGTTCCAACTTCAAGTTCTAATTTCAAGTTCATATTCCTAATTAAGTTCAATTTATAGTAAATTCAAGCTAATTAATTATGAGTTCTAATTAAGTTGTAATTCAAATCCCTAAAATTTCAAATTCAAACTAGTCTTAAAATCACAAATTCAAACTAGTCTTAAAATCACAAATTCAAAATAGTCCTAAAATCCCAAAATCTAACTAGTGCTAAAATCCTAAATTCAAACTAGCTAGCTATTCCTAATCCCAAATTCAAACTATTAGTCCTAAAATCTCAATAATAATTCAAACTAACTCAAATAATACCCAAATTCAAACAACTACCCAAATATAATTCAAACTATTAGTCCTAAATTCCAAATTCAAACTAGTCTTAAAATCACAAATTGGAAGTACTCCTAGAATTCAAAAACCAAACTATAGTGCTAAAATCCCAAATTCAAACTATTAGTAGTCCTAAAATCTCAATAATAATTCAAACTAGTCCTAAATTCAAAATTCAAACTAGTCTTAAAATCACAAATTCAAACTAGTCCTAAAATCCCAAAATCTAACTAGTGCTAAAATCCTAAATTCAAACTAGCTAGCTATTCCTAATCCCAAATTCAAACTATTAGTCCTAAAATCTCAATAATAATTCAAACTAACTCAAATAATATCCAAATTCAAACAACTCCTTAAATACCCTCATTCAATCTAATTTTACAATTCCAAAATTAAACTAATTAACTCAAGAAATACCAAATTTCAAACAAACCCTAAGATACGCTAATTCAAACTAACCCTAACATTAAAATTTTCAATTCACAATCAACAAACACAAACTAACAATCAAATAATCCCTAATTCAAACTAACAATCAAAAACCCTAAATCATTCACTTACTAATTAACTAACAATCAATAAAAAACTAATTCAATACACTAATTAACAAATTCAACACTCAAATTGAAAGAAATCAAAAATAATATTATGAAACCCTAACCTTGAATTAAAGGAGAAGGGCAGTGGGATGGAGGCGGCGCCGGTCGAGATGGAGGTGCGCAGCGTGACCTCCTGCTGCTAGCCGGTGCGAGCTGCTGGCCGGGCAGTAATCGCTTCTGCTGCTTCGGCGAAGCCGCTCGCCCGCTGCTTTGGCGAGCCGCCGCCGATGCGATGGTGGCGTGGCGCCGGTCGGGGATGGGTGGTGATGGGGCACCGATGAGATGAGAGGAGTGAGAGAGGAGTGAGACTTGTCACTTTAGATCTAGGGTTTTAATTTTAATAAATTTAATTTATCCATCAAGTTAATTTTATACTTTAATTTATTAAATTAAACTTATGTTGATGTGTAATTAAATATATATATATATATATATATAACTACACATCAATAGAAGTTTAATTTAATAAATTTAATTAATTTATCGATCAAGTTAATTTTATAAATTAAAATTACATATATATATATATATATATATATATATATGTATGTATATATATATATGTATGTGTATATATATATATATATATATATATATATATATATATATATATATATATATATATATATATATATATGTATGTATATATGTATGTATATATATATATATATATATGTATGTATATATATATATATAATTTAACTACACATCAACAGAAGTTTAATTTAATAAATTTAATTTGTCGATCAAGTTAATTTTATAAATTTAAATTATATACCTTCTAATTATATAAATTTTATTTTCTTTATCAACAAAAGTTTATCAATATCAAATTTAATATATAAATCTCCTTGAATTGATCATACGTGTTTTATTCGAAAATACAAATAAAGGAAAAAATGACTAAGTTTCGAAAAATCGATTAAACTTATGGTTTAAGAGAAATCGAATTTCCAAAAGAACAGAGTCGCCACTTAATTTTTAGTAAAATCAAGAAAAACTTAAAGATTTTCAAAAGACCAAAAACAGATAAGATCAATTGAAAATAAAAGGGTTCGAAGTTCAATGTACACTCCGAGAAGGTGTTAGGCCCTCGAAATGTCCGCTAACTTGCGGTTGACCGGCGATTTGACTAAAAATGACTTTGACTAATTTCGAAAAAATATTTTTTAACTAATTAAAAGAAACTCATTTTATTTACCTATTTATTTATTTATTATTATTATTATTATTATCATAGGGAATAGCTAAAGAAAATCTTTCAAAAGGGAAAACCCCAAATGTTGACCGGACTAATAGTGAAAATAAAATCAAGTATGGAATATAAAAAGTATTATTATTTTGTTGTTATTATTATTATTATTTATTATTATACAATTATCTCAAGGGGAAATAGGATTAAGGAGGAATTTTTCTAAGGGGAAATAAATTGACAAGGTAAATAATAAAAGTAACTAGGTATAAAATATAAAATTTGAATTTAAGTATATAAAAAGTGAAATGGCTATCTTCGGGAATTTAATTAAATTAAACCAAAATCAAGTAAGAGGTTAGTTAATACAATAACAAATAATAAAAGTAAGGAAAGAAGGACCAAATTTGGGCCTTTGAGCCCAATTTTCGCCCGGATATCAATGCATATGGCTGCATACAGCCTGTATACTATCGATTTTGGGCTTTTCGGACATCTGAAAGTTTGATTCCCAGCCCTTTCGCTGCCTTGAACCTGTACTTTCGAATTTTGGCCTCGTATGCACGTTTTTGCCCTGTATATCATATTTTCCAACTGTATATCGATGTATACAGCAGGTATATCAGCCTGTTTTTGACTCCTTCGGAGCTTGAAAATTCCAGTTCCAACCCCTTTTTGACCTCCGAGAACCTGGCTGACTTGATGCCGAAAAAGAAGTTTGAGCCTCTATGGCTCGATTCGGGAATGCAAGGGAAAGAAATATGGAGTCCAAGATGAACTCGAGTTGGCGTCGCACGGCAAACAAAAGAAAATAAAATTAATACTTGAGATGAAGAAAACGATTAAGACATGACTTAATTAAAATTAAAAGTTATTCCGGCACTTCAAATCACAATGCAACCGAAACCTAACTATTAGACCAAAAAGAACAAACTACTTTAAGGAAGACATAGTGAACTAATCTTAACAAGTGACAAGGATTAACAAATAGCAAACTTAGAAAATTAATGGCAACATATACACGTACTTATGAGCATTAGAATTTAAAAGGTTAGAAAAGAGAATTTTAAAATATTATCCTAAACCAAACAACGCATGCCTAAAAATGAAGGAGAAATACAATATCTTGCGATTCCCACGATCCTAAGTAGCAGGCAACACCAAAATAAATTCAACCTTCATACAGTTCGAACTTAAATATTTTGACACGAGGAGATTAGCTTCTAGACACAAGCAAAACACCAAATCATAAATAAAACACCCTACTTTAAGGAAACTTCCAATAGTTTTAGTAAAATAGAGACAATAAAAGCAGTGGCATCCAAGTGCATGGCTAAACAGTTAAGACTAACGGTGATTAAATGACTATTTAGATAAAGATGAAGCCAAGGAAAGTAATTATTAATCAAGAATAGAGTGAACTATTGGAATTGATATTGTTGGGTTTAAAATGCAATATGAGCCATAATATGATAATGAAAAGAACTGAGTTCCAAAATCAAAGAATAGGGTAGAAAATTAGTTTAAAATAAAGTAAACAATACTAGGAAAAGGCAGTAATAGGCCTATGTCTCAATAAAACAAACTTTGTGTATTTTTGAATAGGAGCGAAGCAGTAGACAAAATTAGTAAAATATGCTACTATTCTTGATGAAATTTTGGGCATGAACAAGAGAGGGAGCTTTAGCATTTTTCACAACTTCAAATAAAGAAAGAAGACAAGCATAGGCAATAGAACATACCATAAGGTTTAGCATAATTCTTACACGATGAGGCATGTATTTAGGGATAAACAAGAATGAATTAAAACTCAAACCTTAGGACTATGATCTTTCTGAAATGAGAATCAGTCTACCGCAGCCATTGCAAAAGAAGAAAGGAACATAACTCATGCTTTAACGCACATACAAGAGCAAGACACCAATATGCCTTGGAAAGATTTTTAGCTCGAACTAGATACGGAACTTGACTAATTTTTCACATACAAGATATATTGCGAACAGACAAAGCAGGGGAGGGAGTTAACATGGTCTAAACTTATTAGCTACAGATTCAAGATGATGAATATAAAATACTAAGAACTCAAAATATTGACGTCTTGCCTCGCTCTTTCAACTTGTGGTGAAAGAACAAGAGAACGACATCCAACATTGAAACCTAATTACAAATCCACCATGATCAGAAGTAAAAAAAAAAAAAAAAAAAAAAAAAAAAAAACGAGCAGAACAGCTTGACAACTAAACAAAAGGGGCAACTAGGAACACGGGGAAGTAGTAAAAATGATAAAACAGCGCGACCAATACAAACAAATACTTCATCAACTCAAACTAGTCAGCTTGTCTATCTCAAATAACAAAGAAATATGCAGCCGACTCTATTTAAATAAAGAAAATCGACGATGTAGTGAGCAACAAATAGATCGCAACATTGGATTCGCAAATAAACGGGGTAGAAAACAACTTATATATCAACTCATGGAAGTTGAAATCATCTCCTATAGGTGATTTCGAACTTCACTTCTGAGCCACAGTTTTCACAACCCATCGGCCGGGGTAATGGCCAAATAAAAAGACTTCAACAAGGGGAACATGAACTCGGGAAAGGGAGGAGAACATCAAACTGAAAACGAAAAGGAGACAGCAACTATAGACTTTCAAACAAATTTTATCATTTATAGCAGTCACCAAGGGGTTAAAACGCCCAAATATTAACGCGTAGACAGCTTCCTATTGTCACGAACAACATATTACAAGCAAGAGACGCTTGAAACAAGATGAGTATTACCTTTAAGAGTGCAGCAAACAGGGACAGCAAACTAATAGCTACGATCCTTCCACCACAAAAACAAAACGAAGAACCCGAAATCTGAGCAAAATTTTGAACTCAAACGAACGGTTGCCCTTCTCGAAAAACCGGGAATCGAATGACCTTTCTGTTTTCTTTGAATGGATTTTGTAGGTGTGTTATAGCCGTTGTTTTTGGTTTGTCCTTTATCTTACTCGCTAGAAAAAAAAATTTCCCCCGCCCCCAACAGTGAAAAGAAAGGCGACATATATAGCAGGGAAATAGGGTTCCAAAGCTAGAGGAAAACGGATCAATTCGGCTAGGAAGAGCCAATTCAAAATTCAAACTCAAAAACCTTTCACCATTTAAGAGAGACACCTTTTCTTGCAATTTTCTCCCCATTCCGGAAGAGGAAAGGGCGAATCGATGTCTCAGATCGACTCTAATGTCCTTGAGATGCTACGTGGAGCGATCTCACATTGGCAAGGACGAAAACGCGTGGCCTGGTGGCTGAAAAGTACTGCTGGAACAGTACTAAGCTGCTGCTTGTGGAGGAAGAAGAGGAAAAAGACGCAGGGGTCTTTGGGATTTACGTTGTGCATATTGTTGAAATGGGTTTCTTTCTGCTGAAGGAAGTGGGCTGGGTCAGGGGTTATCTGGTGGGCTGTTGGAACATAATAAGAGGGAATGGGCTGAAGAAAATAAAGGGAGTAGGCTTTGAATGTGGGCTGCTGGAATTATTCAAACAGGCCCAAAATTTGGTCTTTTGGTATGACCAATTGAATTGCTAATTTAGCCAAATTGAATAAACTAGTGAATTCGACTAAAAATTAAATAAGACGAATTAATATAATCAACTAACGAGCTTCTTAACCTTAACGAAATAAAATAATTAACTTAATTAAACTTAAATGACCCAAAGTTAAAACCATAATTTAAACTAACTAAATCAAGTAAATTATTTAACTAAGAAAATGAAATCTTCTAAGACGATTTTCGAATATTCATAAAATGACATAATTATATACATAATTGTAAAATATATACATTAGCTCAAAAATCATGAAATCGAAGGAATTACTTAAGATGACTTGAAAAATATTTTGAATTTTATAAAGTCAATTGTTTCAAATTGTTGGGAATTTAAGAAGCTCGATGATTAATCGATATTGTGGAGGTCCAAAATTGGGTGTCAACAATACGTATTTCTTTAATTGATAATGTATTTCATATCTGAACCACTAGTATATAAGACTTGATTTGTTAAACTATTCGAGGAGTATATAATTAATCAACGTATTTCATACTACAATGAAGTATCCTTTACATGTCATCATAATTAGGATCACTACACTTGACATCCATTCAAGATCGAACGCATATAATAATACTATCTTGCACTTCATACTCGAATGGATTATATGTTAGCTCTTCACCTCTACATCAGATGAGATATTAAGTTCATGATTAGACGACGGACTGATAAAATTTGTATATTACTCTAGAAATATAAGTATATATAATTTTCTCCTAATTCATATCAACGTAGTTTTATACTCTAAATATGGATTATAGATAAAAAAAATTTTATTCCACGAATTCTAACTTTTTATTTATAAAAGTATACAAAATTGTTATACTTTTTGAACAATTAATTGTAGGTGTAAATGAAATTTTAGTATTATGCACAATAGCAAAATTATGATTACTAGGAATATTTTAAACAAACCGACCTCCGGATGTCATTTTTATTAAAAGAAATTAGATTTAATAAAAAATACTGACCTCATGAGGTCGGTATCACATTAAATTTTAACATAAATAAAAAGCAATCATGTTAATTAAATAATATTGACATCGGAAGGTCGGTATTTTATATTAAATTATTTTTTAACTTATATAAAACCGTCATTCGGAGGACGATTTACTTAAAGTTAATTGAAAATATTAATTTATTACACACTATTTAATTTTACCGACATCCTGAAGTCGGTATTATAATATTTTTGTTTTTTATTTTACACAAAACCGTCCTCAGGAAGACGATTTAAATAAAAATAAATCAAAATATTTCTCAAAGCGACGGACAGAGTCTCTATGTCCGTCGCTTTTTTTGAAAAAAATTTTGACGAACATTTTGACCAAAAAGCAACGGACAAAGAGACATTGTCCGTCGCTTTTTTAAAATATTTGACCAGATATTTTGACGAAGAAGCGACAGACATAAAGATATTGTCCGTCGCTAATTTAAAAAATAATTAAACAATTAAAATTAATAAAAAGCGACGGACGGCGTGGCTTTTTTTAAATAAATAAATAATTATTTTTAATAAAAAGCGACGGACTGCGTCTCTATCGATATAAAATAATTAATTATTTATTATATATATTGTTGGTGCAAAATTCCGCGAAAAAAAGCGATGGACTCAGCGATGCAGTCCGTCGCTTTAAAAAAAAAATTAAAAAGTGATGGACTCGGCGATGCAGTCCGTCGCTTTAAAAAAAAAAAAGCGACGGTCTCTGCGATGCCGTCCGTCGCTTTTAAAAAAAAATTTAAAAAAAATTAATTAAAAAGCGACAAACGACATCGCTTAGTCCGTCGCTTTTGGGAGCGACGCCGTCCGTCGCTTTTACTTCCGTCGTTTTTTAGCAGTTTTTTAGTAGTGTTAACTTTTTATATAACGACTATATTGAATATTGAATCGTTAATGATTAATAGTTGATTAATTGATAATCGATATTTTAACAATTTTCTAATGTTTTAGCATACCTGCACACCAATAACCTTCAAATTTGAATTACCTATATTAGTGTGTGCATATAGTTATTTCTTTCTACCTAATGACATATTTAGTCTAGATATGCGACATAAATGTATCGGTGTGATGCATCTCAGATACGCGAGCAAGATAAGAGAGTGACAAGCAAGATGGAAGGGAGGCGAGGGAGTGAGATTTGTCTATGTATCCTAGATACATGCGAATCAACTTGGATAGAGTGTATCTAGAACAAATTAACTTAATTTTGAGTTCATATATTCCGAGATACATGTATCTAGACGTACCAAACTATGGTAAGATTCAAAATATTATAACATAGCATGCATTTAAATAATTATCTTATATACTAGTGAGATTGTTATAAGTTACCCTTGAATAAAAATTTTTGGCCCATGAGCCGACCTCGGCCCCGGGCCCCGATTAAGCCTCAAGGGCCAAGGGTTTATATGGGTTGGGCTTATAAGCCCTAGTTTTAAATGAGTTTGAAAAATTCTATCCCAACCCTACCCCAATAACGGGTTGGATTGGATTGACCCCATGGGCTAAACTCATTTTGACGGCTCTACTTAAAACCTTGACTTCCTAGCTGCAATGTAATATTGTGAGTTGTTCTTTTTCGCAATTATCACAAATATAATTTGATAATTATGTAAGAAGTAGTATAAGTCACAATAATTAACAATATAAAATACTTAAAAGAGATATAAAAAAAAAAAAAACTCATTTCATTTATAATTTAAAAAGTGAAACAAGACTAAAGAGTACATGGTAAATTTGTTTCTTTATATTTGCCGTCCTCGCCGGTGGAATTTTCTCTTGCACTTTCCGAATACTCTAATCATAGAATTATGAATATAATACACATACAAGTGCTATCAACTAATTTAAATGGCTGTAAAGTTTTTTAAAAATGAGGGAAATAACTTTTTTAATTGAAGTAGAGAACAAGTTGCATTTTACAATGTTCGTTTGTTTCATGCACTCCAACATACGTTATTTTCACCCTAGTCACTACCCCAGTTACTCACACCACACATTCCATAGCATTCATTTAGATTCTATATATAAATGTTTTTTGGAAAATATTTTTTACTTACGTATTAAATATAAAAATCAGGTTAAAAAATATCCACACTTATTTTTTTGAAAAAATATTTTCATTCCTATTAAACACACCTTGAGAAGTTTCTCAAAGGAACTATTAAAATCTTGTTGTATAAACTAATAATCACATATGTTATTGATTAATTTTCAGAATCAATAATAGATTGAGATGCAATCATACTTTTGTATTAAGGTTTTAAATGAAGAATTTGAAGACATGTTCCTAGCGTAGTGTAAAATAACTAGTTACTTATGTTCGAGTGAAATGAGTTTGATATCCCTTCGTATTGTAGAATTAAGAGTCCAACCTTGGATGAAAAAGAGAAGAGATAGATGATTTTCTTTTGTAATTTTGAACAATTCTTTCTTTATGAATTAGTTTTTAAGATTAAGAAAGATCAAAGATCTATATGATAATAACTTAGTTGTTATTATTACCATTTAATATTATTTGTAATAAAAAAAGGTCATTTACCAATTAAACAATCTAATTGTGTGAATACTTTATACACTTTTTGTGCTTGGAACATAGTGACACATGCACTGTTTCATCACAAGAATTACTATATCCTGACCCCACAAATCCCTTCTATATCTACCATAAATAAATAATTCCTCAATTCAACCTCACTTTGATTGTCCACATTTTTCAAATCAATTATTTCTCTCTTTCATTCATTTTCATTGGTTAATTTTCCTTTCTAAAGGGAGAAAATGAGTTGTCTTTTTTGTAGGTCATATTATGCATACTCAAAGATAGAGAAGGAAGACCCTAAAGAGATGCAACATAGAAGAGCACACTTCTTAATTTACAAGTCTCTAAAGAAATCAGATTCTTTGTCTCAACCAACATGGTTGAAAGTGAAAATAAGTAAATTGAAGATCAAGATTGGGGGGAAATTAAATAAGATGAGGAAGAGCATCTTATTAATATTTTCTTCTACTAAAGTTGTGGCTTTTAAGCAATTTATTTCTCAATTGAGACATTTGTTTAAGAGTAGGCATGCTATGGTTACTCTTCCACCAAAGTTCACTTGAAGTTTCCTTTTAATTTTGAAAAAAAAAAAAGTGGAAATAAAAAGAGGTTTGCTTTCCATATTAGTAATACCTTTTGATTTTGATTGATTAATTATTTTATTGCTTGATTTATAGTTTCTTTTGTTAGTTCTGTAATTATGTTGTTGTTGTTATCGATTTTGTAATTCAGGGAATTAAGTATTATTGGAATATAAGGTGAGGTCTTCGTAATATCTCAAAGGCACAACAATAAATGAAAAGAGGAAGATCATAACTATGAATTAAGCATAATAAAATTATTAATTGTCAAAAGACTAAAAGCGAATTCAGAATTTAGGAATTATATATCACAATGAATTTAACATAAACATGTTATTATTTAACCCACAAATAAAGTAAACACTTGATCCGTTTGATCAACTTTGAGCTTCAATTCAAGTCATTCGTCTTTCCAATTAATTGTATATATAGGTATATCGATCTAACGAATAAATATAATAATTATGTCAATTATTAAAGCATTATGATCTATGAATCTACATTTAAGATCATGTGATGTTTTGATATCCAACAAACTATATATAAGGATGATCACATCCAAAACTCGTCCTAAATAGGATAAGCGATCATCGTAAACATAATCCATTTTTTTTGTGATCGGATTGGAGTCAATCCCCCGGAGAACTATGAAAGCTTTTTTTTGTATCGCTAAGAATTAGTAATCAACATCGGCAGGATTATTTTTTTGATTCTTTCCATTATGAATTTAAATAAGAATTATAAACAATTAAACAAGTAATGTATGATTTTTCTTCAAGAGGAAACAACCTAGGATGATGATTTCACCGATTGTCGAAATAAATTTATAATATATCCACTATAATAGCTTGTCGAATTATTCTCTATCAACCATGAACCTTTACTCACTATAATTGTTTCTCAAAATA